>CM077193.1:18150643-18750643 GCA_039654625.1 Rhinogobio ventralis | reverse complement strand
TGCCTTACACAGCAAGTTGGCTGACAAATAGCCTCTGCTAGAGTTTTGCGCACACTTTTGCGTTGACTTATTGATTCACTTCTTTTTACTTACTTGTGTCTTTGTGTTCATTTACACGGTTGTGGGAGACTCAAACATTGCGCTTTGGCCACTTTAAGCTTGCACTCAGTGTTTTTTTACAAGGCCAGAGGGGATGTCTGCGGCAGCTTTTGATAGGATACGCTGTTACCATCTCACATGCCACTCAGGGCATTGAGAGTAGCAACAAACATTGATCCGAGAGAAAAGCAGATCATTTGAGGAATGGCATGGCTCCAGCTCCAAGAAGTGCATTCAGCAGCCAGTTTTGCTAGAAGCTGTCCCACCGTTCCCACATGCACGCTACATAATGAGAGCACATTTTGATTACAGTTGAGCAGAATGATGGAGGAGAGCGCACAAAACAAAACTCAAATTAAATGCACAGGTTTCCTCAGGTCATTCTCACGTAATTTGGATGACTGTTACAGTCTATGCTTACTTGATTTGAATAAACATGGCGTTCTCTGCCATATGGGGTGCCAAGAGTAACACATTTTGTGTACTGAATGAAATGCATGACATGAATTGCATTTAGTACACAGAAATATAAAAATGCATTTTGGGAAATATATACAGCTCTGGAAATAATTAAGAGACCACTTAACATTGGTTTCTCAATGTTAAGTGGTCTCTTAATTTTTTCCAGAGCTGTATATTTCCTTCCGTTTTGTGCACACAAGGATTAATAAAATTTTCCATTTCAGATGAATGAGATGTGTATTTAATCCCAAAAAGGTGTTGTGTGGATCACAAAATTTGTGCTCGAAATATATAAATATAATTATATAAATCATTGCAGGCTATGATAGACTTGTTAAGTCTGCCATACTTACATGAAACACCAATAAACAATACAAGTGTCAATCTTAGCTCTGAGTGCAATGCAGTCTACAACCCCCCCCACCCCCCACTCACCCCTCATTCATTACCACAAGCACATACTCAACCCTCAAATCAATACATACAAGGGTCAGAATCCTGTCAATCACACGAGTACAACTGAGAATTAATCAAACATAAAGTGATATATCACACTCATTAATCACTCTGCCTCTCTTGCCTGCATCTCCCTCAAAGAAAATGATTTCCCTTATCTCAGAATGAAGTGTTGCCACAATGAGATTTGCTTGTATAATCCTTGAGACGGAGCGCGAAGGAGCCCTAATGAGGCAGGGTGGCGGGCACCAATGCTCTGAAGGCGGTGTGAAGAGCTCTCAAGGAAGAATAACGGAGCGGAATGTGATAGGAGTGAGCACTGAAGCAAGGCTGCTAGGTTCAGTTCAGTGCGCTGGAAGTGTCATTTGACTGAGACAGTATTGAAGGGGGACTCAAGAGGAGGGTTATTATAGATAAAATGAGAGAAGGTGGATCGGCTTGGGTTGGCACGTACACCGCATGTCATTAAAAACAAAGCCGTCGACCTGTCATTACAGCACGGTGGTTTAGTTAGTCGTTAGTGCTCAGACCGTTTTCAGCCTTGGATTGTTACTATTGTACTTATATACTTATAGCACAACGTTTAGTCAGTGGTGACATTGCAGAAGATGATTTAATAACGTCTATTTCTGAAGCTCTTGATTTCAGAGAGAAAATTCACATATGAATGAAAATTCCGTCATGATTTATACGCCCTCGTGCCTTTCAGGACCTTTATGACTTTCTTTTTTCTGTGGAACAGAAAAGAAAATAAGCTGAAGGGTCTTTCAACTGATTTTGTCCAAAGAAAGTCAGCGGGGTAGAGAACTTCTAATTTTTTAGGTAAATGCAGTAATAACATGGTAATAACATAGTTATTACACATTAAGTTATTCATCGGCTACAATATGGTTTTGGTTGAAAAATATTAACTTATGGCTGTTTTATAAGTTCACATTCCACCGGGTCAAAGCTGACCCGGAATTAAGAAAATAGTGTGCAGTTATGCATTATAATGTAAGGAAAAGAGAGTCAAACAAGTTTTAAAAGACAAAAGGGTGAGTAAATTGCAGAATTTACATTTGTTTAACGTTCCTTTAAGATAAACTGTAGTTAAGACATTGCTTGTTGTGTTGTGTGATTTATTTATGCCAATCTATTTGAAATGGTTGTTTATAGTTTCTGAGTTGGAATGTACTTTATGGCAAAGACAGCAGTCTGTGATTCAAAATGGCTACAAAAGTTGAATAATGACCACATATGAGCACAGTTTAATGCCAATTAAACTTTGTTTTCATTCTTTCTTGTGATCACTCTCTCTTTGTCTCTCTCTGTGGGCCCACATCTGCTCAGTTTCAATGCTTTACTAGGATTAATTGCTGTGACGACAGTGTGCATATGGTGCATTATTATTAGATGCTAATATGACAATGACCACTGGCATCTAAATACTAGAGGTGTGAACAACAAATGAGCTCCAGTTCAGAAAATACAGACATGGCTTTGAAACAGAGTTAAAAAAATATGGCAATGTTGAGAGTTTTATTGTTTTGGAGCTGGATATGAAAGCTAATTGTTGGATGTGTTTAATATTGTCTCACATTGATCACAACTACATGAGAAGGAAAAGGACACACACACGCACACACACACACACACGCACACACACACTACTATAGTATTTCACTATATTAGTGAGGACATTGCATAGACTTCAATTGATTTTATATCAGTTTAATGATATTTTCTATATCCTAGCCCGACCCCTGCCCTAAACCTAAAACACTAAATTTAAATAAATACATGTTTTATATGCCTTTTAACTAACGAGGACCAATAAAATGTCCTATCTAGTCGGTTGTCATACAATTTCATTATATTAGTGAGGACCCTCATTTGTCCCTCAGAAGTAAAGTACACACACACACACACACACACACACACACACGTTGGGTTTCCATGTGTTATAAGGGCCTTTCCATTGAAATGATTTTTGTATGGTATATTCTGTCCCCTAACCTTAAATCTATACCCCTAAAAAAAAAAAAAAAAAGCCAAAACGATGTATTCTGTTCAAGTCTTAATATCTTATGCTGTTTTGCTTCTTAAGTTATCTTGTTTTACTGAAAAATAAATAAAATACTGATTGTTTGTAGTGAAGAATCTGCTTTTGCCTTTGGTTTCATGCCTTCATTACTCCTCCAGTGACTGAACAGAACGACATTGTCTCTGACATCTCAACTTAATCTTTTACTCTTGTTACTTCTACTGCTGTCTCTCTCTCTCTCTGTCAGTTCAGATGTCTGTCTGTCAGCAGTTTGTTTCTACACCTGCTCCTCAGAGCTGTCCTGGGCAGAATGGCAGACTGTGCGCTCTAAAAAGTCCATAATTAGTCTCGAGTGGGACCCCATTTCAACACTATCCCTCCCCCCTCCCCCCCCTCTCTCTCTCTCTCTATAAAGATTCAAGGTTTAAGAAAAGCTTTATTGGCATGATAAACGCAGGATGATTACATTGCTAGAGGATTAAACATTAAATAGAGATATCAATGTTAATTTTAGTGTTGAAAATCGATTAAAATTTTAGTGTTGTAATCTAAGTGATTACCTGATGCACTGAATAATTAATACAATTCATCACAAATAATTTTAAGACAATATTTTAAGACGAACTCTCAAATGAATTTAAATACTTTTTATTCTTTTTTTATAATGAATTCTACTAAATCAATGTGTTAAATATACAATGCTAATAAATTTATATTAATCCTGCATGATACTGTGTATGATAACTTGGATAGAATTGTATCTATGCAAGTAGAGCCATTAGCTGCTTTTTGAGAACCAGGGCTAACAACATGCCGGGCGGTGCCAATAGCTTCGGACCTCAAGCCGCACGACCAAAATCAAGCTGCATTTCTACTGTCAGGCCAGTAGCCCCGCTACCCTAAAAACCACCCTAAATGCGCCTACATAGCGTTACACAAAGTAACTATTTCACCAACATGTGGGTAGCAGACTGAAAACTACACAAAAGAGAACATAAAAAGAAAACACACATCCTTGTTCAGTAACGCCTGCTGTCATTTATTTGTTATCACAGGAATGCACAAAAAAAATCCATTTTAAGTACAAAGGCTTACACATTAGGAAATAATATTGATAAAATATCATATGATTAAGTCACATTTCTTTAGTAAGAATGAGCATTTCCATTAATTTTCCACGAAATTATATGATCCGAGGAGGTTTGAGCGATCTCTTCCATCTCGCTATACCGTTATCCTTTCAGCCAGAGCAACAGAGGGAGCTCACGGACAGATATGAGTTTACCAGAACCAGATTATATACAATTTATTAAATCCAAAAGGCATAGAGAAGAGACAGATGAAACATAAAACCACATAAATACACAATTATAAAGTTCTTCAAGCGGTCTCTGTTATTTTCCAAATTCGTATGTGTATGTACTATCGCAGTGGTTACCATAAGTAGCCTTTAGCATTGCATACATGCTGCCACATACGGTGAGAACATTTAGTAACAAATATTCTAACTTTCATCTAGAACAAGTAAAAAACAGTTACTAATGTTGAGACTGACATAATTAATAAATTATGTCTATTTTTAACATTACTCTCTGCCCCGTGTTTAGCTTCACCCCTCTCTGTATTCCCAGCTAGTGCTCGTTTTCTTTGATCAAACAAATTTTGTCTGTTTTAGCAAAAATTGTAATGATGATCTTAAAGAGTTAACTGCTGTGAGTCTCTAGTGAAAGACTGTGATTTGCAAAAGGTTCTCCTCTGACTTTAAAGAACAAATTCACTTTCATCCTCTTTCCCTCCTCTGCTCCTAAAGAGATATTATTTGCCAAGGCAAGTTTTCATATATTTATTTAAATATTCAGCTTCATAAAAGACAACCATGTGGAAAACCAAAAGGAAACTTGAAACTTCAAAGCAAAATCTGTTTTATTTTTTTACATGTTTTACTTTTTGTCATACTCGTTCCTAATCAAACTCTAAAAGTACAAGGCAGGTGGCTCATCATTCTTCAGTTCAGCCTGTCCGTTTGTTGTTTGTTCATTAAAATCAGGATTGGCAGACTGTGTTTGTACACATCCTGGAGATGACTTTTTTAATGACTTGTGGGATTTTGAGGGAATAAAAACACTTTGTCCTTTCTACTTTGATAATACTTCTTGCTTTAAAAGAACTCTGGCTTCTTTGACAATTTTTTACCATTCCTTTATTTCAACTTATCTCTCCATAATTACTTCAGTGATATTCATTGTGTTTACATCATGGTTTGATCAAGTGAGTCCATGTAGTCAAATAAGCAATTGCACTTGTTTGTTGTTTTTTATGCCCATCTCAGCATGCCACAAATGTTACATGTAATGCCTTAAACTACACTGACAGACATTAACATTGCATAGCAATGCAATCCAGTAGTCAAACTAAACACACAATTTGTCCATTTTTGTTTTATTATCAGCTAGTACATACAAAAAGCCTTGGCAATGTATTTTAGATTAAAAGTGATCTCATGGCAACTGTGTGGAATACCTCTCTGTTCCCCTACAATCCTCTGTTTGCCCCCGGCTCAACAAGGCAATTAAACAGACGATCCATGCCCTGTAGCTACGAGGCCTTTTGCATCGCGATGCACCAGAATGCCCAAGGCGCATTATTATCCTGTAATTTTGTACCACCTGCCTAGTCTTAACGATTAACTAATTGGCTTTGTGCGTGTTCTGAAACTATAAAGAAATAAGGCACTTTATGGCTTGGATATCAATGCTGGTAACTGCTCAGCAGAGAGGAAAAATCTAGCAACTACATTGTTAAAGTGGTTTAATATAGTATATTATTCAAGTAATTTCTCCAATGTATTCTCATGCTTCTAAAGTCTTGCTAATAGATTGAGTCATCAATGTATCAGCCTTCATCAACCATCTATCATTTATTAGAAATTATAGAAATAGTTAATAGATCTTGTTAATAGAGTCTTGTTACTTGAAGCCTATTAGCAAACATATCAAATTATCCTGCGAACTGCTGCAATGTCAAATAATGGATCATTGGAAAGGGCAGGGAACGAATAAACATTTAATTAGGCGAATCAACAGTCAGAAGAGCGCTTCAGGTAACTTTTAATTCTAAACTGGTTCTGGCTGTATTTGGTGGTTATGCAAGAGATTTCTACACCTGTAACCAGACTCTGTGTAACCTCCAGCTGTGCAGCATGTTTTACTAGGTTCCAGAGGGACAATAGCTCATACATTCAGTTCCTATCTCCCCTTTGTGTCTATTAAAACACTCTGTCCATAACACTAAAATGTCCTTTAAGGCTTTTAACTCACAATCTTGCTGAAACATGTTTGCTTTTGCACATCACTGTAAATGTAATGTATTTGCCGAGAGAAGCCACAAAAAAGAAGATAATTCAAACATTAATAAATGTAATTCATTGAGACTATTTTGATTAGATGATTAAACAGCAAATCCTGCACAATTTTAAATTCATTGACAATCCTAGAGGAATCATAGACCATAAGAGTTTTTTGTGTCAAAGTACCGACATTCCTTCACTTCGCATAGGTTTGATGATACTTGATGATTTTTTTTAAATTTAGTTTTAATAGTCAGACACTCATTAACTTGTCTAATTACACACAACTAATAGAGAGAAAAAACATGTTATTTTCCCCAGGAGTTGATGTGCTCTTGATCGCTTGCACACCTCACTCTACAAATTAAGACTTTTATATCTGTTAACTAAGACATCATTATTGAAATTGCAGATGTGTCCTTTATTTCAGCATAGATACATTTATTTGTATTGGTATACTGTAAATTAAATTGCAATAAATGTATACACTCACCTAAAGGATTATTAGGAACACCTGTTCAATTTCTCATTAATGCAATTATCTAATCAACCAATCACATGGCAGTTGCTTCAATGCATTTAGGGGTGTGGTCCTAGTCAAGACAATCTCCTGAACTCCAAACTGAATGTCAGAATGGGAAAGAAAGGTGATTTAAGCAATTTTGAGCGTGGCATGGTTGTTGGTGCCAGACGGGCCAGTCTGAGTATTTCACAATCTGCTCAGTTACTGGGATTTTCACGCACAACCATTTCTAGAGTTTACAAAGAATGGTGTGAAAATGTTGCCTGGTCTGATGAGTCTCGATTTCTGTTGACACATTCAGATGGTAGAGTCAGAATTTGGCGTAAACAGAATGAGAACATGGATCCATCATGCCTTGTTACCACTGTGCAGGCTGGTGGTGGTGGTCTAATGGTGTGGGGGATGTTTTCTTGGCACACTTTAGGCCCCTTAGTGCCAATTGGGCATCGTTTAAATGCCACGGCCTACCTGAGCATTGTTTCTGGCCATGTCCATCCCTTTATGACCACCATGTACCCATCCTCTGATGGCTACTTCCAGCAGGATAATGCCCCATGTCACAAAGCTTGAATCATTTCAAATTGGTTTCTTGAACATGACAATGAGTTCACTGTACTAAAATGGCCCCCACAGTCACCAGATCTCAACCCAATAGAGCATCTTTGGGATGTGGTGGAACGGGAGCTTCGTGCCCTGGATGTGCATCCCACAAATCTCCATCAACTGCAAGATGCTATCCTATCAATATGGGCCAACATTTCTAAAGAATGCTTTCAGCACCTTGTTGAATCAATGCCACGTAGAATTAAGGCAGTTCTGAAGGCGAAAGGGGGTCAAACACAGTATTAGTATGGTGTTCCTAATAATCCTTTAGGTGAGTGTATATGTAGACCAGGGGCATTTCCTCTGAGGAGGCAAGGTAGGCGGCAAAAAAAGAAAAAAAAAACACTGGATGAGAAAATAATCAATATTACAAAAATAAAACAACACAAATATTACAAAATGTGACGTTGTCCAACAGTGACACTGTCCAAGGCTTGCCTCCTCTGAGCTCTGGGGTAATTGAGAATGAATGGGGGAAAGTCACATGAGAGGAGGCGATGCCTTCATCGCCCTATGATTAGTTATGATTGGATTGTGCAATAAATCCCGTCTCTTGTGTTTGTGCACATTCTCGAAACGGCCTGAATGAAGACGATAATGGCGTTAATGAGAAGAGTAAGATAAGTAAGTTAACAACTCAGCCACTTAGATATCGCCACTTTATGTCATGTCAAAATCAAACTTGAAATGGCCTGAAAACATGATGACTGACTGTGGGGGAAATTATTAATTATTATCTTTAGATATAATTTCGGAATAAACGTAAAAATGCGTAAAACCACTAACTTGAAGACATTTATACTTGCTTTTAATAAATAGAACATTACATAGTTAGTGTAAAAATACAAAATTGTACAGAATTGTATTTGGTTTCTTGTTTATGTAATGTTTATTTAACCAGCAAAATTAAGTGTAACAGGGGCATACATTTATATTTGATATATACAAAAATAAGAGGGCTTCTCATTTCCCTCCTCTTTTTAAAACACCACCGCACACCACTGATGTAGAAAAGAGCAACACCAAGACAGCTATAAAACAGTGCTTTTTCTAAGGTTGCTGATGTGTCTTTTGATTAAGGTGATGATGGTGATGAAGGTCTCGGATTGAGGTGGGGGGCTGCTCTGAAGGCACAAAGAGCTTAAGATTTCATGAGGATCCTGCTGCTTCAACAATTTTTCTGAAAGATGTTCAACGCCTGAGGAGGTGTCTACAGTATCCTACATATACAGCATTTGCATGTTCTCTCACACACACAAAATGCATACAATGACCCTGAAAATCAGTTCACGAACCTTAAAACTTGAGTGCTTCAATGAGTGCTTGATGTTACAATGATATGTTACTTATGTCAGCTGCAAAATTCCCACATTTCTTCAATGAATATTAGGCTATTTGTTACTTTAAAGACAAAGCTCATGGTGAATGGTAGTCTCAAGGTGAAACCAATCTCTGAAAACACTGCATTTCACAAGACTATCAAATACTTATTGCAACATTACATGACAACAAAGAATTAGGTGACAGCATTTGCATTTGGAGTCATTTGAAGAGCATGTTATGTTAATGCTGTTGTTGTAGGCTCATACTGACATTGTATCATAATGTTATAATATAGCAAATATTTTCTAAAATGCAGTCTTTCCAGAGATGTTTCGTTTATGTTAATGTTGTTGTGTTGTCAGTTATGTCAAACACAGATGTTGGGCAAAATAGGGGTTAATAAAGTTTAGTAAAGACTGTCTACCTCAGTGTAAAAAAAATTTTAATAAAAAAAAATTTTATCTTACAGTTAACAAGTTTGTATTATATTTTATTTATATAACTTTTTTTTATTAAAAAATGACGCTTTTTATATTTTTATTTTTATATGCTTTTTGCACAAAATTATGTAATTTAAATAAATAAAATAAATTACCTCTATTAGATTTTTTTTTCACCCTTATTCACAAATTGAAGTGTTAATTTCCAGCTAATATTGTTGTTTAAAGCAAAGTGATTGTACAAGCTGTCATGGATGATTTCTGTAAATCCCTACCTGGGAGAAACAGCAAATAACACATTGTCACTCAGTCAGGCATCAATGTTTTGTATTATGGTATAAAATCCCTATTGACAGTGTGTTTTCAAAACACATGGGAGCTGTTACTTAGCTAATATTCAGCATGCCTATGCATGCCATGCAAACATTGTCATTGTCACCATCAAAATTACACACAAATCTTAACGCACTGTCTTTCTCTTTGTTTTTTTTTCAGGCTTGCTGTGAGACAAGCCATCCCGTGTGCTATGAATATAAATGTAAAATGGGAGCCCATTCCATCAGTGAACTATCAGAGACAGCTCCCACCCCTACACATCCAAACCTTATCTTTACATTCCACTGCATATGGA
Organism: Rhinogobio ventralis; assembly: GCA_039654625.1. Classification (NCBI taxonomy): domain Eukaryota; kingdom Metazoa; phylum Chordata; class Actinopteri; order Cypriniformes; family Gobionidae; genus Rhinogobio; species Rhinogobio ventralis. The sequence continues at coordinate 18,740,734 of CM077193.1, read as the reverse complement.
TTTGCTTACTGGCATCCCTCCTGTCAACCACTGCAGGAGAACACAATATGCTGCAGAGATTGTTATGCAGCGATGGAATAAATGTGTCCTGGTTTAATTTATATTCTCTGAATGATATAAGCTGAGGTGCATTTTCTTATTATTGGTCATCCATGTCCTGTTAATAGCTCATGCGACATTACTGCAAAGTCATTTATGCTAGATTCCTCCATATATTGTTAGTGGTGATGGGTTAGCTGGGGTCAGTGTGGGGAAACCAATCAGAAGGTCATGTGAAAAGACTGTACACCTTTCTTGTATAGTGTAAGTAAATTCATTCAATCCAAACATGTCTTCCTATAAAGACCCATCTAGTTAACCCTGTAAACACAGCTTGCAGAATCAACAGCTACATTCTACAGACACATTCACTCACAAAATGTACAAGTAATGATGACTGTAAATAAATTAAATCTGTGTGTATAGAACATAACTACTTTATAATGCAAGACAACATTGCTGGATGTCAATAGAACATTCAAAGTGTTGGGGTTGATAAGATTGCTTAATGTTTTTGAAAGACGTGTCAAAAATACAGTAAAAAAATAAATATTTATAAAATATTTAAAATAACCATTTTCTGCTTTAATATATTTTAAATTAAAGATAATTTCTGTGATGGCATAGCTGTATTTTCAGCATAGCATAGCTTTTTTTATTCAAAATCAAACATCAGAAATCATTATAATATGCTGATTTGGCACTCAAGAAACCTTCTTATTATTATCAATGTTGAAAACAGTTGTGCTGCTTAATTTGTGGAAATATGATTGCTATTACATTTTTTTCAGGACTCTGAAAAATAAAAAAAAATGTAAAAAAAACTTTTGTAATCTTTTGTAACATTATGCATTTCTCACTTTTGATCAATTTAATGCATTTTTGTAGTAATAATGTGCAGTCTTGTTTCAGTTTAGTATTTCATTTACTTTTAGTTTGGTTGTCATTAGCCCCTTTCACACATACAGTCTTTACTGGTAAATTACCGGTAATGTGTGAACAGGACCTTTACAAAAATACTGGTAAATTGGTTCTTGCAATTTACCAGTAAGGGAAGTTGTAACATTACCGATAATGTGTTCTGTGTGAACGCAGAATGAAGATTACCAGTATGAGCACGTATGAAGTCAGAATGCGCTGACGTAAGAAGTCTGCTTTGGGCCAATCAAAGTTCTTATGGAGATGACGTGATTACTCGGCACTGTTTACAGTAAGCTTTTTATTAGTTTTTCTATTTAAATATGCGCTAGTTGATCATCTTTGACCGTTGTGTCATGTCTCGCAGCTCAATGTGTCACGCTCGAAACCCAGCCTTCTTTTCCATTCATCAGTACTGCGGCTCTGCAGTTGGATACTATTATGCATGTCTCATGTTTTTAAGAGCAAAAACGCGTTCTGTTTGATCACCCCCTTATGCCTGTCACTCAGACGTCAAAAATGTTGAAAGCACTTCTCCTTATGTGGGGGAATGGCAACGGCGCAAAATTTCCGATGACTGACATCACAGAATTTACCGGTATTTTGCTGCTGATGTGTAAATGATCTCTTACTGGTAAAAAGCCACAACGCGTTTGCTTGTGTGAACAGCATATTTGTGTATTTATCGGTAAAGTCATTCTGGTAATTTTACGGTAATTTACCGGGATTTCTGTGTGAAAGTGGATAATGTTACCTGTTTTTCCTTTCTGTATCCTTGGTTTCTAAGTATGTTTGCATTTGTGGTCATATTGATTCATTAGTCGATTGACTAACCTGTGCCCTGTCAATCATCATGAGTTCCAGAGTGGCTATTATAAAACAAAACTTTAGGGTAATTCACTCGCATGTTTAAATGTGCCTGTCACTCTTTATAACATTGAATTTAGTTTTTGAGGAAATAAAAATTAATCAATGTTTAAGATTCTTAAAGATCTACATCAATATTATTTTAATGAAGAGGGAAAATTGCTTTACACTCATATAATAATTTAGAGCCTGTTAAACCCCCAACAAGGTCTTGCTGCAAGCTTACCAACCTAGATTTAAGAGTTGTTCACCTTGAGAAGCATAAAAAGGCATTATTCAAATGGTAATAGATGGAGCAGCCTCCTCTTTCTGCTACCACCCCCAGCCAGGCAGCATGTATTTCACAGAGGAGAAAAAAATGAACCAAAGAAACAAATATAAACAGAAGACTTTCTAAAACAGTTCTCTGGAGAACAGCAAGATTAATGCCCTTATTCACCACCGGATACCAGGCGGCTGCAGCTATACACATGCCTTTTATGGCAGTAGTATTTTTGACTGGCATCTTTGAGCTCCCATTTGAATTATTTAATAGAAGGCCCCATTGTTTGAGTGCAGAGAGAGAGTGAGAGAGGGAGAGCCAAGGCGACAGAAATATATGTTTGTTTGTCAGTGCCTATTCTCTGTTCACATGTGGAATGCATTTTTTTTTTCAGCTCCCTCACTTATCCTCCCTATCTTTCTTTCTCACTGCTTCTGCATCTAAAGCATAGTCAGCTGGGTATTCCTGAAACATTTGACTCTCTACTGGTGGTCAAGAACAAACAAGCCAAGTCAATCACAGCATAAAAATCTTTTATATTTCTTTTTTTTTTTCTGGCTGTAAGGGTAGTGGGCAAAATATTGGACAGTGTGTTGCTGTAAAAGTGATTTTCAATGAGGCTCTACTATTGGATGGAGATATCTACAAATTTTTGTGGGTTTTATGCAACAAAATCAAGGGCACATTAATGCCACATGGCTAATCTAAACAGGTCCACAGAGGAGAAATGCATATTGATCCTATCTTACCTTGAGCCAAATCTACTGTATAATGTATACCTTCAGCTGTTTTACAATACATGTATGCATTTGACATTTATCCAAAGCAACTTCAAGGCAGGGCCATGACCACTATAGACATTGAGGGGGACACATCCCCCACCTAATAATCACACAAGGCTAAATTGCCCCTCGGAACTCGAGAATTTAAGGAAAAATATAAAAAGCCTTTATTCAGTCGTGGCTTAGGCATTTAAAAACAGGTAACAAGTAACCACACATTGACGCGTTGTGGCTAATAAAACCTTCATCAGGGTGTGAACAACAAACACACTCAGAGTCCTTTTATACAGCAATTAAAAAGTGATATGACTTAGTCACCTGATTACATAGTATAGACTAATCACAAGAGAGAAAATTTAGATGATTATTCACATAAAGAGAACACATCTCACCAAAACATAATTAAACCAAACACATGTTTAAATAAACAAAATAATCTAATCCATAACCTCAAAATATGTTTATAAACACAAAAAAAAAAAAATAAATCACTACCACCAAAAAAAGTTAACCATTAACATACACACACAAAATATATTATATTTATAAATACAAATTACTACTGTTCAAAATGATTAACCGTTAATTGTTAATTAACCGTTTTATATTTATATATATATCTTCAAAATTTTATTTATTCATGTGATGGGAAAACTGAATTTTCAGCATCATTACTCCAGTCTTCAGTGTCACATGATCCATAAGAAATAATTCTAATATGCTGATTGGATGCTCCAGAAACATAATCAATGTTGAAAACAGTTGTGCTGCAGCTAAACAGTGCAAGATAAGATGTAAGTAAAGAGAAACATTTAATATTTGTATTTTACCATTTTACCATCTCAGTAATACTTTAAGGCATTTATGTATAATGCATTATAAAAGGTATTCATAATGCATGTGTAACGTTAGTCCACTGGAGGCAAGGTTGAAGAACCCATGTGCAGCTTTCATTTAAACTTAAATCTTTACAACATAAAACAAAGACGTAGCAAAACAAACTTGGCTTGACAAGGCAAAACATAAACTTGGCTAAACTTGACACAAAGCACATTTGCCTATAACCAACAATGGGTTACCACATACATTCAATATCAGACAATGACACATGGCAAACATGAGGGTTAAAATACACCATGACTAAAGACTAGACAAGACACACCTGTGAACAATGATTAAACCATTAAACCAATGAGAACATGACAGACCACAAGACAAAGGAGCACATGGCAGGATCACATGACAGGACCAGACAGTGCATGACAAGACATGACAGTGAACATGGCAAACTAAACACATGAAACATAACCAAAACACCCTATGACAGTATGTTATATCCTTTCATAAATAATTGTAACCAAAGTTAAAATGCATTATAATACTGGCATATTCCTTGTTACATATAAAATGTGTCGTTTGTTATGTTTTAATGCATTATACTTTCTAAAGGTGTGTTCAATAAATAGTTAAATATTATAATGTATTAAAACTGTGGTTACAATTATTCACGATACCATACAATGCATTATAAGGTGCATTACAAGGCATAATTAATGCATTAAAAATACTTATAAAATAATAATACTTATACAAATAAATGTTATAGAACCATATTATTGTCACAGTCATGTTGTTTAGTTTCATTGCCATGTTCTGTTTCGTTTTTCCTTGTCATTATTTTGCCTGTTCTCTCTTTATCATAGTTGTCATGGTTTCTGATTAGTTACACACCTGTTTCTTGTTCTGTTGATCATTCCCTCTGTGTATTTAATCCTTCAGTTTTCTCAGGCCACATCCACACGAAACCAGAGCTTTCCCTATCTGAACTTTTTTTTTCCTTGTCTCAGGAAATATCTGTGTACACACAAAACCACTGGAACTGGCGCTGTAATAATACACTAAAAATGGAATAGAAGAGTTGGAGCATGCGTATGTGGTGTCGTGGGGTGATGACATCATCGTTTCACAAAATATACTGATTGGCTGTACACATGAAAAGGCAAGGTTGTCGTTTTCAGAGTTATCTAATTGGTTTAAAAAAATTGCAGTTTCAGCCTCCCAAAACACCGGATCCATCTGGATTAGAGATGTGCAGATCAGCTATAACGTCACCCGAATCCGCTGTTTAAAAAAAATCATCCACCCGCCACCCACCCACATCTATGATTTTCACTGATTTACATATCCGCACCCGACCTGATCGTCACATTACAATTATTCAAATTCTCGTATGCGCGATGATATCGTAACACAAAATAGTCTGCTTTTAAAAAAGTACTTCTTTGGCGAAATTAATTTAACCAGGTGTCGGCAACCAATACGACTCACGGAGGAGTAGGCTAATTGCTGGGACATGAGCAAAAGTGAGAGATGTGTTTGTATTTAATTTAGCTCGAAAAGCACGAGCTTTCAAATTCATGCACACTTTTGTGTGTGCATAGTTACTCACTGACAGCTTACAGCTTGTTACGCTATTTGTAACACTTAGCTTTGAGCAACAAAAAAAAAAAAGGTAATGGTAGCTATACATTTCGGAGATATCAAAAGTTCCATTAAACATTCTACACATCCCAATGACAGTTATGCATGTGCGTTCATGCTGGTTGCTTCATGAGTAACGTTAGCTGTATCTCTTCGGCAAGCTGACGCACAAACTGCTGCAAATGAAACTTGTTCATTTGAAAAATGTTCAGCGTTGCATCCTAAAGCTCAACGCAGTTGTCTTCATTAAAAAATAGCAAGACTAACTATACCAGTGCTAATGCTGCTCTCTCTCCCATTGCGGTTTTTGATCTTGAAATTAGCTGAAAATGAAAGTAAAAGAGTGACATGCGTTCATTGTGTTTTACTGTAAAAATAGAGTTCTGTGTCAATTTTTGGAATGTTATTTTTTATTACTTGACCCGCCCGACGCGTGGATATAACCGCGATCCGCGCATCACTAGTCTGGATGAAACACAGATACGATAAATTTTTTTTTACATATACAGCTAAACGCATCTCAGTTCTGTGTTCCACATTAGTGTTTAATTTTCTTGGTGATTATTAAAAGTGATTATATCGGTCTTTCTGCGTCATGCATCTCGTCTTTGTTGGATCATCTACAGCTCACCAAGACAATTATTAGACAGATGAAAAAGAGTGAATGTGTGCATATTGTGAAAGCCTTTCAGTAAAGGAAAAAAAAGTACACATTAATAACTTTACAAGAAATTCTAGTTATAAAATAGTAAAGTTTAATTTCCGTTTTGAGTTTCCAAGTTATAAATACCGTAGAGTGTTTGACATTAAAATCACTGGCCTCTGACAGTATCCGAACACAAGTATAAATTGACCCTATTCACACCTGTTATTCCTGGTTAATGTTCCGGGTTAATGCAAAATCCAATCTCTGCAAAAACATCTGAAGCACAGTCAGTATCTGGAGTAAACAACAGGCTGACAGCACAGAGACGAATGTTAATAACAGGTGTAGGTTATAGGCTAGTAATAGGTGGCGGCCTAGTTACACTGGCATTTGTGTCAACCATGTTATGTAACTACTGGAGGGCTTGATGGTATGTCTTGAAAATAAAGTAATTACCTAACAGATACCTCCAGGATTCTAAGGCCTATGTGAGTGCCAGGCACTTCAACAATGAAATGCCTGCATTCACAGAGAAAAACATATGCTCACCGTCATCTTCTTCGAGGAGAGATAGTTCTTCTGCTATTTCTCTGGAGATCCGGTCCCTGAGCTTATTGACGGTGCAATATGTGACAGTGCAACCTTACGATGTACTAAGAAGTGTCTTAACACAGGATAGAGCACTTTAGCTGACCAGAAATTAAGCATTGTTTTCTTGACTGTGTGTGTTCCTGGTAAACCTTATGTTATGGGGAAAAATGTTACCACAAAGATGGCAATATCCGAAATCCTTGCAGGGACATTTTTTGGTTCCCATGAGGAAAACAGCTTATAATTCATACTAAGTGATGTTTTCTGAAAATGTAAAAATGCAGAAAATTTTACAAACTAAAAATTAAAGTGCTGTCTGCGTTGAAGACTTCAAGCACATACAGGTGAATAATAGCTTTTTGATTATAGAAAATTGATTATCCTGCACTTTATATCAAATGTCTGCTTCTCATTTTATGAGGTTTTATAATGAACCTGAAAGATCACTAACATGGTGTTTTGTGTCACTGCATTGGAAAAGCAACTGTCAATTGAACAGAAAACAAAATCGCGATATAGATTAGTGCATTTGTCACACAGCAAAGGCTGTGGTCTAATTAAGTAGGCTGTGCGGGTTTCAGAACGAAGCACACTGTATTCACACAAGCAGCGCATGATTCAATCTCAGAGCAGCTCCGTGCACAGTATGCTGCATCACTGCATGTGCTGTGAGTTGAACGTGCATTTTTGATTACTCCTGTGTATCCGATTTAAGTTGCATGTGTAATATACACTCACCTAAAGGATTATTAGGAACACCATACTAATACTGTGTTTGACCCCCTTTCGCCTTCAGAACTGCCTTAATTCTACGTGGCATTGATTCAACAAGGTGCTGAAAGCATTCTTTAGAAATGTTGGCCCATATTGATAAGATAGCATCTTGCAGTTGATGGAGATTTGTGGGATGCACATCCAGGGCACGAAGCTCCCGTTCCACCACATCCCAAAGATGCTCTATTGGGTTGAGATCTGGTGACTGTGGGGGCCATTTTAGTACAGTGAACTCATTGTCATGTTCAAGAAACCAATTTGAAGTGATTCGAGCTTTGTGACATGGTGCATTATCCTGCTGGAAGTAGCCATCAGAGGATGGGTACATGGTGGTCATAAAGGGATGGACATGGTCAGAAACAATGCTCAGGTAGGCCGTGGCATTTAAACGATGCCCAATTGGCACTAAGGGGCCTAAAGTGTGCCAAGAAAACATCCCCCACACCATTACACCACCACCACCAGCCTGCACAGTGGTAACAAGGCATGATGGATCCATGTTCTCATTCTGTTTACGCCAAATTCTGACTCTACCATCTGAATGTCTCAACAGAAAGCGAGACTCATCAGACCAGGCAACATTTTTCCAGTCTTCAACTGTCCAATTTTGGTGAGCTTGTGCAAATTGTAGCCTCTTTTTCCTATTTGTAGTGGAGATGAGTGGTACCCGGTGGGGTCTTCTGCTGTTGTAGCCCATCCGCCTCAAGGTTGTGCGTGTTGTGGCTTCACAAATGCTTTGCTGCATACCTCGGTTGTAACGAGTGGTTATTTCAGTCAAAGTTGCTCTTCTATCAGCTTGAATCAGTCGGCCCATTCTCCTCTGACCTCTAGCATCAACAAGGCATTTTCGCCCACAGGACTGCCGCATACTGGATGTTTTTCCCTTTTCACACCATTCTTTGTAAACTCTAGAAATGGTCGTGCGTGAAAATCCCAGTAACTGAGCAGATTGTGAAATACTCAGACCGGCCCGTCTGGCACCAACAACCATGCCACGCTCAAAATTGCTTAAATCACCTTTCTTTCCCATTCTGACATTCAGTTTGGAGTTCAGGAGATTGTCTTGACCAGGACCACACCCCTAAATGCATTGAAGCAACTGCCATGTGATTGGTTGATTAGATAATTGCATTAATGAGAAATTGAACAGGTGTTCCTAATAATCCTTTAGGTGAGTGTATATGTAAATCCCGAATATATAGTTGTAAACACTGCTAGTCAAAAGTTTGGAAACTGTACTATTTTGATTGTTTTTGAAAGAAGTCTCTTCTGCTCACCAAGGCTGCATTTATGTTATTAAAAAATAACTGTTTTCTATTTGAATATATTTTATAATGTAATTTATTCCTGTGATCAAAGCTGAATTTTGAGCATCAGTACTCCAGTCTTCAGTGTCACATGATCCTTCAGAAATCATTCTAATATGATGATTTGTTGCTCAAGAAACATTTATGATTATTATCAGTGTTGAAAACAGTTGTAAAACATTTTGTTTGATGAATAGAAAGTTCAAAAGAACAGTATTTATCTGAAATAGAAAGCTTTTGTAACATTGTATTACTGTTCAAAAGTTTTGGGTCGGTAAGAATTTTTAATTTTAATTTTTTTGGGAAAGAACTTAAAGAAACTAATACATTTATTCATCAAGGATGCATTAAATTGATCAAATGACAGTATAGACATAATGTTGCAAAAGCTTTAGATTTCAGATAAATGCTGTTCTTTTGAACTTTCTATTCCTTAAATAATCCTAGGAAAAAAATTGTACACAACCGTTTTCAACATTGATAATAATAATAAATGTTTCTGAGAAAATCGGCATATTAAAACGATTTCTGAAGGATCATGTGATGATGCTGAAAATGTATCTTTGAATCACAGAAATAAATTGCATTTAAAAAAGTTATTTTAAATTGTAAAAATATTTCACAATAATACTGTTTTTGCTGTATTTTGGATCAAATAAATGCAGGATTGGTGAGCAGAAGAGACTTCTTTCAAAAACAATCAAAATAGTAAAGTTTCCAAACTTTTGACTGGTAGTGTATATATCATATATTCAGAGTTATAACTATATGTTTAGAATTTACATTTATATATTCAGAGTTATAACTATTATATTTGGGATTTACATTTATATATTCAGAGCAGAGCATGTGAGCGGAGTGGAGAGCAGGCAGAGATCGGTATATATATATACCGATCAGGTGTATAATTATGACCACCATTCTAATATTGTGTTGGTCCCCCTTTAGCTGCCAAAACATCCCTGACCCGTCGAGGCATGGACTCCACCAGACCGTTGAAGATATGCTGTGGTATCTGGCACCAAGATTTTAGCAGCAGATCCTTTAAGTCCTGTTCCCCAGGTAAGCATTGCACACATACCCGGCCATCCACGTGATGTAAAAGAAAACGTGATTCATCAGACCAGGCCACCTTCTTCCATTGCTCCGTGGTCCAGTTCTGATGCTCACATGCCCACTGTTGGCGCTTTCGGGCGGTGGACGGGGGGCAGCATGGGGACCCTGACTGGTCTGCAGCTATGCAGCCCCATACTCAACAAACTGCGATGCACTTTGTATTCTGGCTCCTTTCTATCAAAGCCAGCATTAACTTCATGAGCAATTTGAGCTACAGTAGATCATCTGTTTGATCGGATCTCACAGGCCAGCCTTCGCTCCCCACATGCATCAATGAGCCTTGGCCGCCCATGACCCTGTCGCCGGTTCACCAGTGTTCCTTCCTTGGACCATTTTTGATAGATACTGACCACTGCAGACCGGGAACACCCCACAAGAGCTGCAGTTTTGGGGATGCTGTGACCCAGTCGTCTAGCCATCACAATTTGGCCCTTGTCAAAGTCGCTCAAATCCTTAAGCTTGGCCATTTTCCTTGCTTCTAACACATCAACTTTGAGGACAAAATGTTCACTGCCTCATATATCCCACCCACTAACAGGTGCCATTATGAAAAGATAATCAGTGTTATTCACTTCACCATAATGTTATAATGTTATGCCTGATCGGTGTGTGTGTATATATATATATATATATATATATAAAATATGTTGCCTTATGGCCTTATGACACAACCTCTGGATCGAATCATTCTACTGTCTGGTTTGGCTCTGTGAGTACTGCTTGATTGACCACACACCTGACTCTTTTCTTCTAGATCAAATGGCACAGCTTCTCTCCTAGATTGTGCTCTTTGAACCTTAATCACACATCACTTTTGACCACCTTCAAAAAACTGTTCAAATACAGAGCTTTTTTATATCCTGTTTAGTGCAAGACCTCAAGCTGCTTCTTTTTTATGTAGCTTTGCAATGTTCTGCACAGGGACTGGAGTCAGCATTTTTGCAAGCAACTATTCTACAGTGAAATTATTCCATGTTCCTCTCCAACTGTGTGTGTGTGTGTGTGGAGTGCTATAGGCCAATCTAGACTGACTGCATTTGGCCCTATGGATGTGAGATGAGGTGGGAGAAAGACTGTTCTCTTTTAAGGGAACTCGAACTGCATTGTAACGCACTTTGGGGACGCTCCCTAAGCGTAGCGCATCTAAAGTATGAATGAAACTATTCCAATCCTGATTGGTGTTGTTTCACCAATCAGGCAGCTTGGCAACAGAGGCGACACTCTCGCCAGAAGCCCGCCTAGAAAGGCTTCTGGGAAGAGGTCCTAGCTCTGGCAGGACCTCTGAGAGCTGTCCCCCCCAGGGAGGAGTGATCGAGGTCGCCTCCTCCATGGAGCTCTCTGGAAATCGATGTTGCATTCCCGCCGTCTAGTACGTTTCAGGCCACATCGATTTCCAGTGAACGCACGCTGCTCCGTCCGCCTCACGAACTTGCAGCCGGGCAGCGAAAGTGTCCGTACACCGAAAATCAATGGGGTGGTCTGGACTGCTGTGTTCCCAGAGCAGGTTCGGGTAATGGAACAGGAAGTTCACTCCCTGTTGGTAAAGGAGGCCATAGAACGTGTTCCTCTGCCAGACAGGGAGATCAGGGTTCTACAGCTGGTACTTCATAGTTCCCAAGAAGTATGGGGGATTGCGTCCAATTTTAGATTTGCGGCACTTGAATCGTTCTCTGAGGAGATTCAGATTCAAGATGCTCACAATTCCTACCATTGTGAGTCAGATCAGATCCGAGGACTGATTTGTCATGATAGATCTGAAGGAAGCATACTTCCACATATCATCTTTCCATGTCACAGGAAGTGTGACAGATTCGCTTTCAGGGGCGAAGCGTTCCAATATCGGGCTCTTACGTTCGGCCTAGCTCTTTCCCCTTGCACGTTCACCATGGATGCAGCTCTGGCTCCACTGAGACTCCATCCTGACGACTGGCTCATATTGGCCCAACATAATTGGTAAATTGGTATCCAACATAATACCTTTTGGCCTGCTGCACATGAGACCCCTACAATAGTGGCTGAAAACCAAGGGGTTTTCCTTGAGGGGAAATCCGTTCCGTATGATCAGGGTAACACGCAGATGTCGTCGTTCCCTTTCCATATGGAAGAAACGTTTGTTTCTGTCCTAAGGCTCAGTGTCGGGAGCGTCATGTTGCCGAAAAATGGAGACTTCACAAAGGAAGTGTAAAATGAATATGTACTATCAAAAATATAATTGATTTAAAGCTGAAGACTGACTGAGATACAGAAATGATTTTCTTTTACAACAGTGAGCAGGACAGAGGTTATTTTAAACAGAGACACTTCTCCTATACCCTTGACCTAATCTGATCTCCTCTTTTTATCTCCTTCCATCTGCCTCCAATCACCTAACCTCATCTAACAGATAAACCTGTCCATCTGATAAAATGAGAAGAAGAGAGACGTGGAGGAGGGGCTGTGTGGGAGGGGAGGGCCAATGAGGTGGGCTTGGATTTTAAATGTATCTCATAAAAAAGAAAAAAAAATCCCAATTTACATTACTGGGGTGGGAGACTCCTCTGGGAAAGCACACAAGGCTTTTTTGATGGATGAATAAAAGTACACTGAGAAGGGGAAAAGTGTGGTTAAAAAAAAAAAAAAATCCTGGATGACCCGATTTTGCAAATTTGGCCCGTGGGAATAGAGGGAGAGGAAGTGAGAGAGACTGAAATGTCACCGATTTAGGAGATGCATTTGGGGAAAGTGATATCGCTCCTCATCCTCTCCACCCTCAGCTAAATAAAATAATAAAATTTATCATTGTGGCAAAGAGTGAGAGGAGAGCAAGTGAGAAACTTTTCACCCTTCAGCAGGTTACCGTGTTCTCATTCTATGAATCCTCTAAGATAAATACTTGTTAAAATGCCCTGAAAACACAGAGAAGTGAAGAAGTGTTTAGGTTCATTGGGAGGGCTTATTGGAATATCCAAAACAAGATTACAGTCATTCCCTGCTGTTTCTAGTTGGATTTGGAGTAAGGTATTCCTGAGGCCTTAAGATGGATCAGTTGTTGACTTCCTGGTGAGGTGGTCTCAGGCAAGGTAAGTCAACTTGATAGAGACCAGATCAAGTTGAATTACCTTTAATATGAGACAGGCAGATACAGTTTGAGAGTGATAGAGAAATAATAGCAATACTAAGAGACCTCTAGAACTTCAAAACATTAAAACATTGTTTATATTTCCACAGTTAGTTCTCAACAATTATTGTTGGAAGTCGTGTATACTATGAAGTTTAAAAATATGTGTACTTATTTATTTATTTTTTATCTTTTTTTTTTACAAAATGTATAACTCTACAAAATGTATCCACAGTGTGGTAGTACTCGAGAAATGACTCTGTCTCAAGTCTGAATCAAGACCAAGTCCAAATGCTACCATGTTCTTGGAGTCCGGTCTCGAGTATATCAACACTGCTTAATTGTTTCTGTCTATTTAGACTTTCACCATCAGCCTAGATTTAAAGCTGCTATTGTTTTGTCACAAACAGTTATACCATTTGAAGTCACCATTATGGTGACATGTTTACCCAGTGGTTAACCAGGGGCCTGTACCATGATGGTAGTTTAACAAACTCAGGGTTACAGGATTAGTTTCGAGTTGACAAAACCAAACCAATCTATTCAGGCTTTGTTGGTTCCATGATGCTGATCATCAGCTTTCTCTGTCAGCTCAGGCTTTGATCCTGAGTTTAGCTGTGACATCAGTAGTGAACAGCCAATCACATGCTGTGGATCAGTGAAACTGAGATTCACTTCTCGCGAGAGAAGCAGTGAGATTCGTTTCTCTCTTTTGCAGAATATTACATGATTGAAAAATATTAAAATATTTACACAGCAAGAAGAGCTGTCTATGAAAGAGGACAACTTAAAGAAAAATCGTATAGGTAAATGCAAGTAAAAGTTATGAAGTTAGTTTAGTTGATATATATAGAGAGAATTGAACATTTAAGCTCACATATAGTAATTTTTATAGCTTTATTTATTGATTTTAAAACTTATGTGTATAACCTTTATATAGGCTATTTATATTAATTTTAACAAAATGCCTATTAATGATTGATTAACTAAAATGATACACGTGTAATTGATTAAGGGTATGGTAAATTCACTTTTTCCAAGTCATCTCAATGGCAAAACGTGTCCCAATCACCCTGAATTCAATGATATCTAAATCATTCAAAATTATTATTATTATAAATAAGCATTGTTAAAAGCTGGACGCTTTAGTCTTTAAAAACCATTTGCTATGTATTGACTCTTAATTTGGAGTAGAAAAAGGGGAAGTGACTTTATTGCATCAGAGGTGTGCTCACAGCTGATTGGTCCAATTCAGTTTGAGATCTCTTATCCAGAACATAACCTGCCCTGGAGCAGGTTAGCCGTGGAGTGTAAGTAACTATGGAGATGAACACTGCTAAAAGCCAAACCACTTTAATGGTACCTAAAACCCAGGATTGGCATAAACTAAGCTTAAACATATCTGGCTAGCCAGCTAAACCAGCTTCATGGTATAGGCCCCTGGTGGCCCCTGGTCAGTTCAATTCAAATTGGTTAACTGTAGCTAAATATTAGGGGTGTAACGATATTCAAACCGAACCGAAAAACCGTGATACACCACCCACAGTACAAACCGCGATACTCTCATGTCGAACCAAATGCGCCCCGCCACCTGCTGCCCCGGTCCAGCTCTCACTTCACCTTATGCCACAAAATGCCACTTTTTTTCCTTCCTTGACATTCGATTAAATAGTAATTAGTACACTTTTAACTACTAATAAGAGCTGTATTTTTACTAAATATTATTATAAGAATATTATTTACTAAATATACACTAACTTTTTTCTTCCAAGTGCATGTCACGTGACTTGGGTGATCGTTCAAGTTGCATGGTGGAATGTGGAAGGACAAAGAAAGCCAGTTTCCCATTTAGCCAGGTTGGCTGAATGCTACCTTGGAGTCCCAGTAACATCGGTCCCCAGTGAGAGGGTGTTCTCTACAACAGTGTTTCTTAGCTGGTGAGTCGCAAGACCGTTCTGAGTGGGTCGCGGAGTGCCTGAGAAAAACGTGTTGTCTCGATTCAGTATCTGCGGTCAGATGATATGTTGTAAGGCTTGTCAGTGTCATTTCCGTGCTTGTTACAAAATAAAAAGTCTCTCTCACCTTAGAAAACTGAACTTTCCTGTCCTGTCCTGTCAGCCGTTATACTGCACTTGTAGCACACACTGTTCAATTACACGCGCAAATGTGGCGCGCGCTGTATATCACTTCATAAAGCGCAAGAGAAACTACGTGCATGCAACGTTACATTGCCAATTTGTAAGTCATGAAATAAAAGTAAAGTACCAATAAATCACATAACTGGTTCGACGTGTGTTAGCTGGGAAGGCATGCAGGTATGATGTTCATTCTGTTCATCAGGAGCAGTTTATGATTCATTAACAGTTCATGATGTATTGTGTATTCGCCATGGTTACCGCTGTTTCCATAACCCCAAAATGCCAATTTATTTTCACCTTATGTTATTTTGTATATTTTTTAATTAGTGTGTTGGCTACTGCCATTTAATAGCTTTACCTTATAGGCCTATTTATTCATCAGTATTAGTCATATTCATACAATTGATGTGTTTAAGTAGGCTAAAGTGGGACATTACTTGTGTGTCATCAATTTTTGTCAAATAAATTTGCTTGTTTAAAAAAAAACTAAAAAACATTGAACACAGAACCCTGCCCCCACAGCAAACAGAACCAAGCCGAACCAAACCGCGTCTCCAAAACCGTGATATGAACCAAACCGTGGCATTGGTGTATCGTTACACTCCAATCTAACCACAAACTCGACTCATCAGCAACACTAACCCTCCTCTAAATCTTCACATAACAGCCATCAGGGCCTCTAAAAGGTCTTCCAGCCACTTCCTAAAACAGTTACAAGCAAGCACGCTGGGATTTAAAATCCTCTGCCAAATCTTATTAAAGTGACAATAACAAACTTTCATTATTTTTTAACCAATTCAGCTGAAAGTATTTAGTGAAAACAACTCTATTCTATTTGCTAGTTAACTTTCATGAAATTATTAAATTTAGCTTGATTACACAAGTTTTGAGAGACTAATCACTTTAAGACAATAATTTTAATTAAATGTGTTTAATTAAATGTGTTATAGGGCCAGTCATGAAATTTTGTCTAAATTTAGCTTGCAAAAAGGTACATTGTCTGTTGCAGGGTTCCTCAAGAGCCAGCCCTGGATACTTTAGAATTACAAGTAGGTGAATTTAAACAGGGCTTGAGCAAAACTCTGTAGGGCTATGGCCCTCCAGGACTCGATCTGAGGAACCCTGGTCTATGTAACACTGTATGAAGCACAGCACACACAGAAGTCACTTTTCAACCAAGCCGCTTTCTGTTGGTCATCATGTAGAATTCATGTGACAAAACTTGAACCTGTTTCAAAATCTGTATGATGAAATGTTTTGTCCTCAGGCAAAATTCCCAGTTGAGTGGATTTCTATTGAAATGACTGGATTTCAATTGTGAAAATCCAACGAACAACAATAATGTGATAGCACCTTAAGATTGAATGATTAGTACCATCAAGAAGACATGGCTCTAGATCACAGACTGTGTGGGAACTTCCCCCCATGAACCCTTGAGCATTATGTGTGGTGAAAGGTGTCATCCCCACCCACTGCAGTCTAGTCTGTTATCTCTCACTTCACCGAGGCAGTACAGGTCCCTCACCAACCACCTCGCTCAAAGACATGTTTTCCCATAGGAAGCTGAGGTGGCAGGGTGTGTAAATTCCTTCCCACGTATTTAGTAAGAGCCTATCAGCAAATTGATTCCTGCCAATATGAAGACTGAGATTAGGCTATCTGGGTATGCGTCATTGCTAGCTCCGCCCCATGGTGAGGGCGCGCCGCCATTCAATGCTGGACTAGTGTTTGGTTTGCGGCTCCGCAGTGGTGTGCAGGCTCCTAGGTTAAGTTTGTGCTGTTTGCGGTAACTCGCATCTATTTTATTCCAGTTGGTTTGTTTCCATACATATGTTCCATTCATATGCGTAAGCTGCTGTGAAAACTCTGCTGTGAGCAATCGTACGGTCTATGCATTTCTGTGATGATCGCCTGGTATGTATATTATTCTTTTAACTAAATGTTACTCAATTGAGCTAACCAACTGATGTCTGATGTTTTTAGCAGGATAATCGATTCCTTTGAGGGTGCTCTGTCTTAATGTGAGTGTTGGGGTGATTGTTTCCTGCATTAAGGCTATTAAGACGGCACTGCTGTTTTGCTGTATGTGTGTTTTATTTTCAAGCTAAAGCCATTTGATCTGTGTAACGCTGCATGTGCCTGAGATGTGCACGTGGGTTTGCTCTTCAGTCATATTGCTACCGGCTGCATGTGTGTGTGTGTTAATGTAGTTTTTTTCTTTACTTTGGCTTTTGTTTCCTCTGTTTGTATATTCAGTCATTTTGTGCTTTTGTCTTTTGTTTCAGTTTGATGTTGATTATTTTGTAACTTATTCAGTTGCAACATTTTGCTCTGTTTTTTTTTTTTGTCTGCAAGTCAGTGCTCATTTGTGGTGAGTGTTTTACATCAGCAACATCTGATAATTCTGTTATTATTATTATTTGTTTCTAGTTTGTTCTTGTATTCATTGCATTTGTATTCTTTGGTTAATTGTCTTTTTCCAGTGTTTTATTTTAAGCTGACGGGTAGAGGTCTGCTGGCTAATGTTTAATGAACAGCCTCGGGTTCGGGTCAGGTTGGGTTTTGTAACTAAGAAAATCTAAATCGGCTATATACATATAGTTTGCGTGGCATGTGCTTTGCCTGCTTGCTGTGTTGTGACTGAAAGAGCACGCGAGAGAGAAAGCACATGCGCAGATTAATACATGTACACACACACACACACAGGCATAGGCTATATACTGTATATATATATATATATATATATATATATATATATATATATATATATATATATATATATATAATTTTTATTTTATCATTATAATAGGCTATATCATTTATATCACACTGTTTTGCGCATGTGCTACCGCTCTCGCGCGCTATTTCGGTCACAACACAGCAGACGACAGAAAGCAAACATTAACCATTAGTAATAACGCGATAACGCAAAAAATTACTTTTATCACAGTTCCAAATGATGCAGGAAAAGCTGCACTCTGGAATAATTATGATCAACTGTCGATGCCGTTCTCTTCCTTCATAACTCGTAGGCTACTGAAAAGGATATATTTGTGTGACTGTTACGCCTGTTCAACCACAGCAAAGTTACGTAATTGGTAAGTCTGTGAATAAAATTATTTTTGTACTGATATCCACATCTCTTTGCCCTCCATGGTAACGAACCTGTGTGCCCTATTTCCATTGGGTAGTTATTTCCCCTTTCTCTGAAAAGTTGTGGCATAGTCAGCTTGTTATATTGTATTACCATTAAGGAGTTGGTATTTGTCAACTAATCACCCCCACCACCACACCACACTGAGCACTGTGTTTATTAGATGTATGCAAAGTAACACCGTTTTAAGCTGTTGATTTATACAATGGCAACAATGGATAAATTAGAAGATTTAAAAGTCAAAGCCTTCAATCTAGGTCTCATTCCACGTAGTCTCAGCCTCAGACATCAAGCCAACAGACTGCCGACACTCTTGAAACTCTTTTGCGAAGTCAGAACTCTAAAATCTGTTTGGTTGACTTTTAGTAGAAACTTCTACTTTGGATGAATTAAAACTCTGAGAACAAACTTAAGACATCATCAACTAATTTCTTGTGTTTTTAATGCAGATTATTGCATCATTATTTGCTTTAACTTTAATATGCCGATCTTGAATGAATGACGTATGATTACACTACGATAAGCAGAATCATTAACATTTTGAACCTGTACCTCCTCAGAGTAGGGTTTAAGAGACGCAGATCTATAATGGGATGCAACCCTGCATCCTTCTTTGGAACTATGAAGTGTGTTACTTCTCAGCCTGAGAAGTAACACTCACTTTTTGGTGCTGCCTGTGAGAGGAAGCCATTGAGCACAGTTAGCACAGTCAGCCTCCTCGAGAGCTGACAGTGTATGCTTCACTCCCATGCAGCTTAGACACAGATCTCGATCTAAACTGCTTATTCGCCATGATATCTAAAAGTTTGATGGACCTTACGGTACAAACACTAAACAAGACGAACAGTAACATAGGGCACTTGCTGAAGACACAGAAGCCATGTCAGGGGAAATGGAGGAAAACTAAGGTGAGGACTCAAATGCGGGAAAAAGGATTTATTAATAAGAAAATAAACAAACAGCAAAACAAAACCCACGAGGGGGGAAAAACACATAATCAAGAGGATCACGGGGAAACGAAGACGTTAGACAACGATCTGACCCAGACTGCAAACACAATGGGACTTAAAAAGGGAAAATAATCAGGAGGAAACAGGTGGGAGAAATCAAACACTAATCAGATAACAAGGGGGAGGGATCAGACAGAGACATGAGCACATGGCCCAAAATAACAAAACACCACATGTGCTACACAAGACAGGACAGGCATGTGACAAGCTAATGCTGCTTTATAGCTTCCGCGGACACGCATCACGGGTGACGTTGCACTAATCAGGATTGGAATAGTTGCACACGTGCTTCGTTCCCTATAGTGTCAACATCAGACGCAGTGTGGAGTTTACTCAAAAGGGAATCAGCATTGTTGATCACCAGCATAAGGTACAGTATGTTTTGCAAACTGTTACCAGCTTGGGATGCCAGATTGTTTGTTTGTTTATTTTACTTTCAGCAATAGTTGAAAGTGTATGCTGTCAATATGTCATGCTCTTGACTATATTCAATTTAGTAAGTTTATAACTTCCTTGTGGTCAGTTACTGTTGGCTGGATTTTAACACATAAAAGTTCCCAAATGTGCATGTAGTTACATACTACTGATGTTTATGATTGTATCTCTTGAATAAACCAGTTACTTTTTTTTACTTTTTTCAAAATTTCAAATGACTATGCTGATTTACCAGCTAGACCAGCAATACTTTATATCAGCACTAACCAGCATGGACCAACAGTAAGGCCATTACAGTTTACATAACAGGAGCAGAACAAACCAGTGCAGAACGAAGTGCTAGGTTTCTTTTTCCTGGTATACGACTAACACAACGCTTCTGGGTAATAATGGCCCTCTTGACAGAGTTGAGAGATCCATCTGAACTATAATAAACCTATGACAGTGGGGACTCTGGCATGGCTGAGGTTATTTTACACTTCATACCACATAGCACAGTTAAAAAATCCATAATGAAATACTTACACAGAAGTATACACAGGAATGAGAGGTAATGAAAAAATACTACCAGCACTCATTGGTGTGGCTGACACATTCTTGCTTATGAACTATGTTTGTCCTCTGTGGTTATGCTAAACTTATAGTTATAGAAGATAAGAGTGTTTTATTTATTTTCCTGCCTAGCTGTTGACGGTGAAAGTCTGATTGCCTGAGGTTGCAAATTTGATCTGCAAAGTCCTTTTCTTAAAGAAAAACAAACAAATTTGGCGATGCATGGGGAAAGTTAACATTTCCTAAACTGCCATTTCTTTGTCCAATGTCTTACTTAGGCACAGAAGTGAGAAATTCCCTTGAGCCTAGAGCCAGCTCACGGTGTGCTGAAATCTTTAATGTGCTACACTTCCAGATGTTCCTGATAAGGAAGAAGTGAGCATTGGTGCTGTCATTTTTGAATAAATTTCTCGCTCTTCGTGCCCTTCTGTGCCTGTATCACACAAACATTTTAGTGTTGTGCTCCCGCATCACACATCAAGCACTAATTTAAAAATCAGCATTGAAAAAAATATATATAATCGCAACAAACTGGTTTGCAGTGCAGGATGCTGGCTCAGGGAAATGAATGCCTGAGGCCATCTCCCCACACCAGATTCAGTCCTGTCAGTGTGTGTGTGTGTGTGTGTATGTGTAGAAAGACAGATAGAGGCAAGTAAACTTTAAATCAAGTGAAGTAAGAAGTAATCGTGAAAAGATGAAGCGTCTTTAGTTTCTCAGGGCTTCTAATTAACTAGACTGTGTTAAGTTATAAGTGCATGAAGACTTACTGTTTTGAAGAGAGAATGCCACTCATTGCTAGAATTTCTGATTAGCTAAAAAAGCTGAAAAATAAGAAATGGTCTGTCATGAAGCATCAATCCATATCTTCATACTGATATCATTAATTATTTGTGAAAGCTGGAATGTCTAAAATCTCATTATAAACATACCAGTAAACCTCACAGATTCTGCCTAAATCTAGAGCTTCTCTCTAAAGTGTGGCAAATTATATTGTGTGGAAAAAAAAGAATGCATTCTCTTGTGTTAAGGCATGCAGCTCCCAAAATGACATTTTTGAAATATATTTCCGCTTTTAGAAAATGTTTATCAATAAATCAAAGCAGAAACGCCACAGAAAAAGTAGAAAATCACCACAAACGTCTAAAAGTCTAAATGAAACAATGTCACTGAAATATTGATCTTTAAAATGAAAACAGCTACTATTTATTATAATTTCTTAGTCTTATGCTGGTCTAAGAGCCTCACTAATAAATAACTTCACTCTCGGAAACAACAAAAACATGTCTTTGTTACTTTTTATAGTGTGTAGTTTTTGCATGATGTATATATAAAATATTTATTAAAAAAAACGTCTTGTTAACACACAATTCAATTGATTAAGTTTATGCATTACGTATCATAATGTATAGGTTAATGTTATGTATTATGTATTTATGTGTTATGTATTTTCCAAGGTTTTCTGATTGCCTTTTGTCAGTCATTCCTTTGATTTCTATCAGAATTCCTCCTCCTGTGCAGAGGTAAACGGTTGTTATTCTAAAAATCCAGCCAAACTAAAGGAATCCCCCGTATCCGTGCCTTCACAGGAAGGATTTCTCACTCTCTCATATGTAGAGCCAGGCTGCCACCTGTTCTACAAACTGTCTGTAGTCAGCCACCATATGCCATACAGCTAACCATGAGAAACCAACTCCAGCACTCATGAATGACTTGTGAATGGCCGCCATTTATCCTTGATCTGGCTTATTTGCCATGTCTGTGTGCAAGTATTTAATATCTAGAGAACTGGAAAAATTAAGAACATTTAAAAATCAAAAAAGCTCTATTTGTATTGTTCTAATGTCGGTAGTAGGCCTATACATAAATTAACTATGTTTACTCGTTCTCTGTGTTACCTGGACCGAGAAATTCACGTTTATTTTGACAGCTTCAGGGCTTTTGTGAAGACTACAAACTACTACTACTTTTTCATATACACTCACCTAAAGGATTATTAGGAACACCTGTTAAATTTCTCATTAATGCAATTATCTAATCAACCAATCACATGGCAGTTGCTTCAATGCATTTAGGGGTGTGGTCCTGGTCAAGACAATCTCCTGAACTCCAAACTGAATGTCAGAATGGGAAAGAAAGGTGATTTAAGCAATTTTGAGCGTGGCATGGTTGTTGGTGCCAGACGGGTCGGTCTGAGTATTTCACAATCTGCTCAGTTACTGGGATTTTCACGCACAACCATTTCTAGAGTTTACAAAGAATGGTGTTAAAAGGGAAAAACATCCAGTATGCGGCAGTCCTGTGGGCAAAAATGCTTTGTTGATGCTAGAGGTCAGAGGAGAATGGGCCGACTGATTCAAGCTGATAGAAGAGCAACTTTGACTGAAATAACCACTCGTTACAACCGAGGTATGCAGCAAAGCATTTGTGAAGCCACAACACGCACAACCTTGAGGCAGATGGGCTACAACAGCAGAAGACCCCGCCGGGTACCACTCATCTCCACTACAAATAGGAAAAAGAGGCTACAATTTGCACGAGCTCACCAAAATTGGACAGTTGAAGACTGGAAAAATGTTGCCTGGTCTGATGAGTCTCGATTTCTGTTGAGACATTCAGATGGTAGAGTCAGAATTTGGCGTAAACAGAATGAGAACATGGATCCATCATGCCTTGTTACCACTGTGCAGGCTGGTGGTGGTGGTGTAATGGTGTGGGGGATGTTTTCTTGGCACATTTTAGGCCCCTTAGTGCCAATTGCGCATCGTTTAAATGCCACGGCCTACCTGAGCATTGTTTCTGACCATGTCCATCCCTTTATGACCACCATGTCCCCATCCTCTGATGGCTACTTCCAGCAGGATAATGCATCATGTCACAAAGCTTGAATCATTTCAAATTGGTTTCTTGAACATGACAATGAGTTCACTGTACTAAAATGGCCCCCACAGTCACCAGATCTCAACCCAATAGAGCATCTTTGGGATGTGGTGGAACGGGAGCTTCGTGCCCTGGATGTGCATCCCACAAATCTCCATCAACTGCAAGATGCTATCCTATCAATATGGGCCAACATTTCTAAAGAATGCTTTCAGCACCTTGTTGAATCAATGCCACGTAGAATTAAAGCAGTTCTGAAGGCGAAAGGGGGTCAAACACAGTATTAGTATGGTGTTCCTAATAATCCTTTAGGTGAGTGTATTGTCCATTGCAGCGTCCTCTCATTTACTATTCTTTGCAGCCTTTATAACCACTGCCTACAACGCGCGGGATCCTTCACTAGAAAACTGAAAGTAACTCACTTTACTCTTTGAATTCTTGCACCCAGGAACAATACAAGTCGACACCATTATGACTAAGGGTATGTTTACATGACAGCAATGTACTAAAAACATATTTGCTTTTGTCACATATAGGCAACAACGTTGTCAAAACGATCCCCGTTAACACAGATCCGCAAAAAATATAAAAAATGCTGTATTATGAATGCCAGGCCAGTAGGCGAGGTCACTTTGTAAAGAAAAAATTTTCGACGGTAGACTGAATGCATGTGCATAACGTCACCGTTTTCACAAATTTGCATTTCTGTAGTGTACACGGAGACAATAACGGTATCATTATCAAAAACACTCATATTGTTCCAAAAGAAAACAAAAATAGGTAAGCTTTAATCCTTAATATCACTGTAAAGCTGCTTTAAAACAATCTGTATTATATATACTGACATGGCTTAAACTGCACACGCCATTGGCTAATGTTAATTAATGTCAATCTGTGAACTCGCATTGAGTCTCCATTCTGGTATATAATGCCCACTTTTAACCAATCAAATCTTTATAGTTAAAAGTCCTGCCCTACATTTTCTCATTGAAATTATTTTTCACTCACATTACAGTTAAAACGGATTCGAAATCGAGATTTACATTTAAAAATATATTTTGTTTATCAAAAATCATTATAACATTCTCTCACATTTTCACTGCAAAGTAGACCAGGTCACACTTGCGTGAATACTGAGAAACAAAAATCTGGTAACCCCGGATAAAATACAATTTAAATGGGCAGACCTTGCATCCTAAAAGCATGTCGTTTCTTAACCTTAATGGGGTTTAGATTCTTGAGGAAAATGAATTGAGACTTTTTAATCATTGTGAAGCAGCATGTAGCTCACAGGTAGAGCTCTAAAAATTGGAACACAGCTGTTTCAGGTCCAGGCTCATCAGCAAAAGCAGGGAGCCACACCGATGTCCCAGTTTGGTGAATAACAACTCAAGACTAACTTTAATGTGTTACTCTGTTTGTCATCTCTTACAGATTTGGACAAAGAATAAACTGGGACGTCTGGCATCCCCTGACCACCCACACTTTACTGCTGAGATACAGTCCAGTCGTTTCAATACAGCTTAGTTCCCTCATGTTTGTCTTTATTCACCCGCCACAGGCATGAACAGTGGTGTTGCAAGAAATATAGACTTTTTAACCTCTGCAGTTGTCTACACGCACTGTAAATACTTGTGTTAATGCGTCTTGAATTATGTAAAATGTTTTCTGTTTAAGGGAGCTTGGGAAATTGCTGACAGTGAAAAGTTTTCCTAGTTTAAAAGAAAAGAGAGACTAACAGAAGAAAAGCGTGAAACAAACTCTCCATCTGTCCATCAATTCCTGTCCAACAGGCTCCTGTGCCAGTGTGACTGCACACCACTGAGGACAACTGCTGCAGCTAATGGACATCCACTTTTCTCACCGCTGGGTGAAGTGGGAATCGCCAGCATCAGCTATTTTACACTGTCCTGTTGTCTCAGGTAAGACTTTTTTAAGGTGACTCAGCTACTGTTGTTCTCTAGAGCAAGAGAGACAGGAAAGGAAATGTTTAACAAGTCCAGAAGTTCAGGTGGCTTTTCATTTCAAAGCCTATTAATCAAAACACATCTTTTGTACCAGTTATTAGTAACTTGCAGATTTATAATGGAAAAAGATATCTGGATTATTCGTGATTTATCATATTCTTGATATTTAATTGAATATTTACAAAGCTTCTCTGTTATAGATAATAAAATCTGTATAAATGATTGTTGGATGTTCATACTATATGAATGGACTGACTGCTTGATCGGTTGCTTACTGGTTTCCTTTATTGTATGAATTGACCGTATTGGTGTCAGAGACTTCTTGTCGATGCATGCAGAAATGCATACAATTACATAGGAACGGTGATCCAGTTTTTAACCAGTATTTGTTGAGATGCAGTTACATGAAATTTATTATATGTGTGTTCCATTCCACATTAGTTTTAAGGTATTCCACGCAGGCTACGCAGTCAAAGTTAGATGCATACTAAATGCTTTTCTCTAGATTTTTTTTTTTTTTAAAGAAATCACTGGGTCTAAAATGAAAATGCTGTCATTAATTACTCACCCTCATGTTGTTCCAAACCTGTAAGACCGTTCACCTTCGGAACAGAAATGAAGATTTTTTTGATGAAATCTGAGAGCTCTCTGACCCCTCCATAGACAGCAATTTAATTAGCACTTTCAAGGTTCAGAAAGGTAGTAAAAACATCGTTAAAATAGTCCATGTGACTACAGTGGTTCAACCTTGATGTTATGAAGCGACGAGAATACTCGAGTCACTCTCTCTAGAGCTTTCTCATGGGTGTACCTGAGCCTTTCTTGATGAACAGCCAACCAGTCTTGTTTTCTCTCCGTACGCAATGACCCTCTTCTCATCACCCTGTTTCTGGTACAGGATGGCTCCTAAACCATTCTGGCTTGCATCGGTTTCAAGAATGAAAGGACAAGTGAAGTCTGCGAAACCAAGCACAGGTGCTGTCGTCAGCTTCCTCTTTAAGTGATTGAATGCATGGTCACATTCAGCAGACCACAGAGTGCTAAAATGACGGACACCCCTTACACACCTGCCTTCACTCAAGCAAGCATTTACTAGGTCATGTAAGGGTCCAGCTATCTTCGAGAAGCCCTCGACAAACTTCCTATAATAGCTGCAAAACCCCAGAAATGAACTCAACTCCTTGACAGTTTCTGGAGTCTTCCAATTACTGACCGCAGTGACCTTGTCTAGGTCAGGAGAAATCCCTTGCGCTGACACCTGGTGACCAAGAAAACGCACAGAGTCTTGGAAAAAACAGCACTTCCCCAGCTTGACCTTTAAACCAGTCTCTGCCAAACGTTTCAGCACCACCTCTAATCTTTTCAGGTGTTCCTCAAATGTCTGTGAAAACAGCAAAATGTCGTCTCGGTACACTATCAACACCTGAAATATCAGATCGCTCATAACAGCCTGCATCCGCCGCTGAAAGGTCGACGGTCCATTACAGGCCCCAAATGGCATCCTCCGGTACTCAAATAAACCAAAAGGCGTGGTGAACGCCGTCTTGGCCCTATCCCTGTCACTCACCGCGATCTGATGATACCCAGAGGCCAAGTCCACAGTTTAGAAAAATCTCACTCCACTGAGCGCATCAAAGCTCTCGTCAATTCTGGGTAGCGGAAAAGCGCCTTGTCTTGGCATTGAGTTTGCGATAATCTATGCACAACCGTAGCGACCAGAACCACAGGCGAAGCGTAAGCACTCACACTCTCTTGAATGACACCCTTCTTCAGTAACTTAGTGATGTGCTCTCCTCTTGGTACTGATTTAGGGGAATTTGTCGGTAAGGCTGATTCCCTGGTATGTCATCAGTCAGATGTATCTCATGCCGAACCTTATCTGTATAACCCAACTCATCGTCCTCCAGGGCGAACACACTTGAATACTTGCTCAGCAGAGCTTTTAACTGAACCAGCTCTTCAGGCGTGCCACCCATGTCAATGTGATCCAAAACTAACTGGGCCTGAGACTCAGAACCAGGACCTCCACCCATAGTGACCTGTTCTGTGTCTGCCGAGATTCGCTGAAGCCTTACTTCGCCGGACGAACCCGCACTGTTACCATCTACCGGGGACAACAAACCCAAACGGGCCCTAGGTTGAAGCCAAAGGTCTTCCTGAGAAAGGTTAAGTACTCTCACTGGACACACAGGTAACTCTGACGTGACCAAGGTAGGTACTACAACCAAACCTTCTGGTAAGGGCAATTTTGCTGGTTCTACTAACCACACAGAGCCATCCTTTTTACTGCCTTCAATCATGACAGTGGCTGCCGACCATGCTGGCACATGAGCAGGAGTCTTACCCACGACCCGAGCAGATGAAACTCGCTCAACTAACTCCACTGACTGTGCCTGCTGAAAGACTGCCCTCCAGTCAGAATCCAGCCTACCACCCAGCGTGGTGTCAAATTCAGCGTGAACAATCTGTCGGCACTTACTGATAATGTTTATTCCTATGAGCACAGCCACAGATGATGGGCTAGGAGTTTCTTTCACGATCAAGAACCCACACTCTGGCAGGGTCATCTTCATAACCTCCACGTCCAGCTCCACGTAACCCAAGTAGGGAATATCTAAACCGTTGGCTGCCATGATCTTCAGCCAGCCAGAAGTAGACAATACATCACTCTCATCCCCAAACAGATGCTCTCGGAAAAACTCTTCAGTAATAGTACTGACCTGACTACCAGTGTCGAGCAAGCAAGACACTTGAACACCCTTGATTTTCAGGTCTACCACTGGGCACGTTCCCATTCCAGGAAGCGGTCTCGACTAGTTCCCTCAGACTGTGAAACAGAAACTACCCCTTGTGCAGCCTGACTCAGCGCAACAGAAGGACCTCGTGTTTCTTGACCTTCAGTGGTCTGGGTAGCACTCTTAGGTCTCCCACCCCGTCTTACAGTGCAGCATCTAGCGATATGCCCAACCCCGTTGCACCTGAAACAGATGGGTTCTTCCTTTTCTGTAAACCTGGGAGGAGATTTTGACAAAGGCGTGAAATTCTGCAGAACTGACACTGACCGCTGCACAGTCAACTCTTTGACCACCTTAGTGAGCTCTGAAATAGTCTGCTCTTGCTCACTTATTCGCTTTTCCTGCCGGGAAATTACCTGTAAGAGTTTTGATTCTCAGACCCGACAGAAGTACCTTCAGTTTCCCTTAACACTTCTGAATGGACCGGTCGACTATTCGCTACTCTGGTTGGCCTGCTCTTTTCCATGGACCAAAGAATAGCCTCATGGCGAATCTCAAGCAGGGTCAAGTAGGGCTTTTCTCTGATTAACTTGCGCAGCTCTCGCCTCAATGCGGAATCTCGCACACCCTCCACAAACTGATCACGCAAAATCCCCTGCTCATTAGCCAAACCATCTGGGGATTGTTTTACAACAGAACTTAACATGCGAGAGAGAGCATGAGAGTAGTTTCTGAGATCTTTTTGTAAAACATTTGCAACAATTGAGTCCCACTACGCTGTTCCCCAAACGCTTCCCTCAGGAAAGTAAACAAATCATTGGCCCATCTGGACTGGTTTCCTACACATAAACGCACCTCTTCCAGTGCGGGTCCCCGCAAAAGTGAAATGATAAAGTCCTGCTGTTCTTCTTGTGTCTGGTCTCTGGCCCGTAGAACCCTTTCCACCTCCTCAATAAACTCCTCTACAGACCTTCCATCTTTGTTATACTCCCCGCTAAAAGGTTGGACCTGGCGTTCACGGGGAACATAAATGTAAGAGCGGGTCGAGTTACCCCCACCAAGAGCCCTATTGGCTAGAGTATCCTTCCTCCAATCACTTAACTCTCGAATTTGACCCCTCATTTGCTCTATGACATAATTTCCTACAGCCCCACCAACAGGGACATGTACCCTCTCTTCAGGCGGTTCGTCAGAATCAGACATTTTCTACAAAAGTAGGTCAAAAAGCATTAACTCAACTCAGTCCAAGATTAAGGCCCTTGGTGCGAAACTTGTCCCGCTTTCTCAGTCTTTTTCAGTACCTCAGACACACCCTAACACTAATGCACAGTTCCTGGGATGCAGCCATGAAATCCTGGAAGCCAACACGTTGACAGCCCGTTAAGCCAGACCAGTCTCCTCAGCAGCTGTTACGCCCGACACACTGGAAACCAATTGATCCAGCGCTGGCCATCTCGTCCGCAACCACGATTCTCCACACTCTGGACGTCCTCTGCAAAATATTCACCACTGCCGCATTGTCTAACCCAACTATACTGCTTGACAAAAACAACTAATCAGATTGAATAAACAACCCCACTCCTGGTACCAAAATGTGTGACTGGGGATTTAAATTTACCACCAGGAACACATTAGGGGGTTCAAATTACTATAAGTTTATTCAGTTACCAATTTCAAATAAAACTATTTAGTCTCAGATTTATTGACAGAGAAACAGTTCCGGCTTTCATTGTTTGCCACGCGATACCAAAATGTTACAACACAATACAGCAGTGGTAATACTGTACAAACAGAACAAAACAACATAAGTACATTTTTATATTTCCCACTTACACATCATTTGAGTGAAATGAGAGAAAACAACACTCACATAACGATCAGCTCCTACATACCACCACGTTCACTTCACAAGGGCTGAAAATCACCAACATTATGTTGTAACTGTGTAAACAATCACCATCAAATTAAAACCACATGAAAATCACACGTAACATTTGGAAAATTAAGTGTATAACATGTCTTATCGGCCGACGAACAGGCCTACCCCACATGGTGTGACGTCATATTATCACGGACATTACACATGACATAACCTTTCAAATATGACAGTACTCCGAATTAACACAGAAAAATATACATCCACAAATGATATTTATCAAGGATATAATCATAAAACATTGTAGTTACCCATGGATGATCTAAAAACCTCCACAATTTCCAGAGAGTGCACGTCTCTCTCACACATTGCTCGCTGCACGTCTGACAAAGTGATCGAGGTGAGAGAACGCATGCGCACTGCTTTGCACGCACCACACACAGTGCCACCTGCTGACGACTCCAGGGACATACAGAGAACCACAGTTTTTCTTGTCCTTACAATTCACTGAACACAGTAAAGGACAATGAAATAATAGTTTTAAACATGCAAGGGGAGAAACAAACTTTTTTAAGGGTATTTACCACCCGGTTACATAGACAAGGGAGAAAACATCAAAGATAGTGACTGCAACAGAGAGACAAGCGATTTCTAGGCCTTATAAAGTGGATAGGGATAATACATTGCATTCTTCATAAGATGATTATGTTGTTAAATGAGACACTGCAGTCTTCTTGTAAGAACATAATCCGAGGATCTTTGACTGCCATGCAAATTTACCAGATGTCAGTGTGTTTGACACAAAGCCAAAAGTACAAATTCTTCTCTTGCTCTCGAATCATTTAGCCCCTCCACTCCTGGTAAACCTCTGTCTGTGCCATAACACGACAATGACTAGGAAACATTATCCTTCTTCTTTTGGATTTTTTTTCATGCATTAAACTCAATAGCAGGTTTTGTGTGACTATTACTCAAACAGCTGTAGAATGTTATTATTGCCGGCAGTGCAAACAATGCAGTTATGAGTTCCGAATTTGTTACCTATGTATGTTTGTTACCAAGAAGTGAAAGAAACAACATCACACTTTTCCCTTCTCGCTCTCTTGAAAAGTTTGTCAAAAACTTTACTGTCATATTCTCTTTATCTCTTTATTCATTCTTTTCTCCTCTGGGAATGTGGAACTTGTTGTCAAAAACCGTTTATTCTCAACATCTGCCTCACAAGGGAGAGTTCAGTGAACATCTGGTTGCCCCAGGAGACAGTCCGGTGACGTCATGACATAGAGCACCAGTACAGTCCATGTTCCTCCGTGTCCTTACCTCCCTTGCCCACACACACACACTCATTTGCGCTTTCTCATTTGTGATGGATACTTAATTTGCAATTAGACCCTTTAATCGAAGGTTGCCTGCTTTTCCAGAGAGTATTGTGATTCCTTTAAATTGCTTTTAAGTGTGTTTGATGAGCTGTGTATACACTCTTTAAGCAAAAGGTAATGTGCTTTTCTCTATTATCACCATTCTATATCTAAGTCATTAAAAATGTTGGAACAATAAGATTCTCAAAGACTTTCTGTTACTTAATGTACCGTATATGGTTTAACCTGTGTTGTTTATTAAAATACCCTAAACCACCTTTTAAAAAGATACTTTTTATTTGTTACTCAAAGTTGACATTTTGGTAACACTTTAGTTTAGGTTCCAATTCTCACTGTTAACTAGTTGCTTATTAGCATGCATATTACTAGGATATTGTCTGTTTATTAATACTTATAAAACACATATTAATGCCTTATTCAGCATTACCATATTCTACAGCCCTTAATCCTACCCAATACCTAAACTTAACAACTACCTTATTAACTATTAATAAGTAGTAATACTTATTGGCGTTTGTTTGTTAATAGTGAGTATTGGACCCTAATCTAAACTCCAGACTGTCCTCCAAAAAAAACCGACTCTATAGGTCGTTTTTCAAGCACCTTATTACGACCTTTATTTACGTTTTAAAGTCATGCACCCTCTAGCTGGCGTAAAAATAATGACAGTGTCTTGTTACGTCTGACGTCATGAAATGACGTATGACTGTTGTTACCAATCAAAATGCGTGTTCATTTAGTATGGCTCCACCCTATCTTCCAGATCTGTTACAGTTATACTTACCACCAAGATCACTTAGGTCCTCTGACCAAAAAATCCTGACTGTCCCTAGGTCAAAACGTAAACTTTGGGGTGATCGTTCCTTTTCAGTGTTGGCGCCGAAGCTCTGGAACAGTCTGCCTGTGCATGTTAGAACACAGTGGCATCTTTTAAATCTCTTTTAAAAACTCATCTTTTCTCTCTGGCTTTTCTGTCTAACTCTGCTTGCTGATATGTTAATAGCTTGTTTTGTTATGTGATTATTTATGTGTATGTGCTGTATAACATTAGTGTTTTGTGTATTTTGCTCTTTGCAAATTTATATGAATTGTACAGCACATTGGTCAATTACCCGTTGTTTTTAATTGTGCTTTATAAATAAATTACTTTACCTTCATTTAAATGCAATATGTTGACTTTTTACCATCATTTGTCATATTTCCATTTAGCAAAAAAAAATTTTTTATTAACAACTACACCCACCCCACCCCAAAAATAAAACCTATTCCATGCTCTCTCTCAATTAATTTAAACTCAATAAAGCTGTATGTATAATAATTGCATAATAATACTGCAAAGCATGTCATACTATAGGCCATTAACTACACAGAGGTCGTGGGTAAACTCCCCTTAAAGGATTAGTTCACTTCAAAATGAAAATTTCCTGATATTTTACTCACCCCCATCACATCCAAGATGTTAATGTCTTTCTTTCTTCAGTCAAAAAGAAATTACGTTTTTTGAGGAAAACATTCCAGGATTTTTATCCCCATCACAGACTTTCATTGCAACCAAAATGTTGAAGGTCCAAATCAATGCAGTTTCAAAGCACTTCAAAGGGCTTCAGAGGCTCTGCGCGATCCCAGACGAGGAATAGGGTCTTTATCTAGTGAAACAATTGGTCATTTAAAAAAAAATAATAATAATTAATATACTTTTTAACCTAAATTGCTCATCTTGCGCTGCTCTGCGCCGTGCCATAGATTGCGGTCACGGAAGATGTAGGCGGAAGTACCGCGCCAAGCGAACGTGCGAGGACTAATACAAATGCCCTTAACCAAAAAACACGGTGACTCAATGACTCACTGGACCCACTGAGCCTGGCCCCTCCCATAACACTATCATAACTAGAGCACATTCGCATCAGTTAGTCACTACCGTTAGTTACTACAGCCTACAGTTAGCTAGATAGTTATGCCTTCATCACGTAAATGCATATTACCTAGTTGCGATAACTTACAAATCAGCTTATAAAACAAAATCGATAATATCAAGAAGAGGTGGATTAATTTTGGGAACTGCTACCTTGATCACCACCAACACCTGCCTCTGCAGTGATTATTTTACACCGGATAGTTTTATAAACTTTCATCGGAGACAACTGGGATTCACTGATAATCCACTGCAGAATGGGGCCGAACTGATTATCTCCTGCCCCAGCCGTCATCCTCCCGTCCCGCCAACATCTGGTGCCATCGTTGGCAGTACGTGCCCAACAGTGTTGTCTTGTGTGCTTACGGCAGCTTTCCCGCGAGTGGGCGTGGTTTCAGCGCAGAGAGCGGACACGCCCCCAACGTTTTTTCATGATTTGCTTGGCGTTTTTTTTTATCATTCAAAATTGCCTGGGTGGTTAATAACAAATTTTTCTGTGGTGTGACAAACTCAGAACATATATTTAATTTTGACTTTACAGACTTTAAATATAAATTAATGTTAAAATAACACATTTTAATTTAATCTTTATTTGAGTAAAGTTTTTTTTTTTTTACATTTAAGTACAGTACAGTTTTAATTTAACTTAGGTACAAGACATTTTAATTTAATCATTATTTAATTATTTTATTTACCTGTATGTAAGCACAGTGCAGTGTTAATGTACAAACTGTATTTACAATGTTAAAGTGGCTGACAACAATAAATATTTTTATTAGGAATAAACTGCCTCGTTTTTGAACTGTGCAGAGCTGTAGCTGAATAGTTAGGCCCATTTTCTGAGGTGGTACTTGGTATAAAAAGTTTGAGAACCACTGGTTTAGATCACTTAATTTTGTACTTTTGTCAAATTAATTTCCCACTTGTCACCCTTCTTGTATTACCATCATTCTTAATTGCATTTTGCAAGGAGCAGTAATAATTGTCATATCATTTTGATTCATCTTAGATTCACTTAAGCAAATGAGCTGAAGAGCTATTGGGCACAGGGGATGTGACTCCTATAAGAATTTTATTTATAATGAAATTGTGATTGCCTAAATGAGATAATGTTGAAGCTGAATTTCCTATGCTTGTATAGGTATGACTGCTTCACAGCAGTTAATTTGTATATTCAACACCACTGACACAGAATTCATAAACATAAGACTATTTTATGCTTGTCTATGGAGCTGCCCTCGGGCCAGCAAGGGTCATTTTTGAACTTATGAACTAATGCCTACGATTTTGTAATCTTTACAAACTGCGTTTAGTGTTCCCTTATTTGCACAATCCATGTCCATGAATTTATAAGCTTGCTATCATTTTTTTTTTTTTAATCAATGGTGAGCCGCTTGTTTTTGTAGAAAGTGGAGGCACTGTTGAGCTTTTATCTTTGTGTGGTCCAGGCAAGGTCATTCAAGTTCAGTAAACAGAAAAGCTGTGGTCTGCTGACAGTTTCTACTGTTGCTCGATCAATGATCCATGCTGATTAGATTGTGGATGACCCTCTGTCTTCAGAAGAACAGGTTTATTGTCATCTAACACCATTTTTACAGTCTAATCATTACTGCTGATTAGAGCAGGTTCTGAGTGCTCATTAGGAGCCAGATTTAGCCTGATATTGGGTTGTTGTGTTCTTCAACCTCTGTCCTACAAAGCAGGGCTGGCCCTAGCATTTTGGGGGCCCTATGCAGATTTCCAAAAGGTGCCCCCACTACCTGCAATTTTACCTAACCACCCCCAACCCAACGTACACATCCTACACTGACACCTTATTGTAAAGTTTGATCAAATTGTCTTACTTAATATATTTATCTTTCAAGATATAATATGAAGATATCTTTACTTAAGCAAACTTTTTATTTTAAAGATTTTAACGATTGCTTTTAGATAAATGTATAAACATTTACTGAATAGTATATTAATAATTATTATAATAATAGAGAATAAATAGGCTACTGTTCTGAGCTGGCATGTTTTAGTCCAGATTAAAATGCAAAGAACTTTATAAGTGTAAAAACACATGTTTGAAAAGTATTTAAGTAGGCCTATTTAAATATTCGGAGTTGTTTGATAAACACTAAAGCGAATACAAAAAAATCTGAATGGCTGTTTGAACACGTAAATACTGGTTGCCTTCTTTTCCTCTCCATTACCAGCAGAAACAGAAAGCGCTGCTTTGTGTACAGGGGTAACCGTGGTAACCGCAGCGTTCTGCTGTTCCATAAGCACCACCTCCTGCCAGAGAGGGTGAACTTGCATTTTTATTTAGCCCATCTGCTACTTGTACAGATGACCAATGCGAAAACCAGATTACCTAATATGCATTCTAAAAATCCAAATAATTTGGATATTAAGTTATCTAGATTTATTAACTTATTTTTAAGTGCCCACGATAACAATGATACCGTGGCACATCTTCTTCAAAGCGCTTGTGAATGCCGAATTAAACCAATAAAACATAATGCAGCAACCACCATTTTAACAATATCTTTTTTAAATGTAACAATCTTGTTCACTTTTTTCCCCTATTTTCCTCTTCTCTGCACCAGATTCATAGTGTCGCTGCCTCTTCATTTTCAAACATTAACGCACACGACTGGCACAAGCAAACTTTATCAAACTTATTACCACGCATTACTGTCTTAACGCCTGGCGTGGGGCCCCCTGGTAGCCATGGGGGCCCTATGCAACCTCTTATATTGCTTATTAGGTAGGGCCGGCACTGCTACAAAGTATCAACTGACTATCCAATATTTGGTTTGTTGCAGTTGATTAAACTAAAGTATAATATATTGGTAAATGGTAATTTCAGATCGTTTCAATTTCTAAGGATATTGAGAGTTGTAGACTACGAACCAACTTTCTTGACCTAGGTTTGTGCAGCATTGAGAATTTAACTGAGAATGTATTTTAAACTTAAATCTTGAGTTTGCAAACAGGATGCAGAATTGTATTTCTTCACACTTTAGTTTAGGGTCCAATCCTTACTATTAACTAACTATTAACTACAACTTTTGCCTCAATAAACTCCCAATTACTACTCAGTAATAGTTAGTAAGGTAGTTGTTAAGTTTAGGTATTGGGTAGGGTTAAGGGATGTAGAATATGGTCAGAGAATAATGCATTAATATTTGCTTTATAAGTACTAATAAACAGCTAGTTAATAGTGTAAGCTAGTTAATAGTGATTAACTCCAGGCTTCCCAGTTCCCGCTCCAGGCTTCCCAGTTCCCGCTCCAGGCTTCCCAGTTCCCGCTCCGAGTCTCCTGGATTCCGCTCCAGGCTTCCCAGTTCCCGCTCCGAGTCTCCTGGATTCCGCTCCAGGCTTCCCAGTTCCCGCTCTGAGTCTCCTGGATTCCGCTCCAGCCCTCCTCGAGCCCGTCCCATTCCTCCTCGAGCCCGCTCCAGCCCTCCAGGAGCCCGTCCCATTCCACGTGCCCTCCATACTACCCCTGGGGGGGTAAATTCCCCAATACATCTATACTTACACAAACGTTGATCACATTTGGAATAAAAAATTATAAGCTAATGCAGCCAAGGCCAAACTTTGAGAAAGAAATTATTAATTAATTGCTTAGCTGGGTCTTCATGCTATGCAGTCTGTTAGTTCACCTCACCTCCGAATCTGAGTCGTTCTTTCTTTCGTCACTTCACATTTATCACGTCTGTTCCCTGGAAAGATTAGTACAGCTCTCGTGTCTTCGGGTTTGAGTCGTTAGTTCCGTCATCAGTGTCTGATCTGGCCCGTGACAGCCCCATATGCAATGCATGCAGTCCCGGAAACCGAATTGATTAGTTCGCCTCTCGATTCTTTGGGTTCGAGTCATTCGTTCACCAAGTCACAGCCCCATAGGCTGAATGCAGAAACAGGAAATATCCTGTACAGAACCGATGGCATGTTGCGCATGCGCGGTCAACACAAAATTAACTAAACGCTCTCTGAGACAACTCGTTGTTCCTGAGTCATGTTAAAGATTCGTACAAAATATACAAATTGTTTATGAAAGACACATCACTATTCTTTTGCCGTAAGTCGACTTGCATAGGCCGTCTGCCGGATGCTAGTTATTTTAGTTTTAAATATGGTTATTTTTCTTACACAAACGCACAGCTTCGCTTCAGAAGGCCTTTATTAACCCCCTGGAGCCGTGTGGAGCACTTTTATGATGGATAGATGCACTTTTATGGACTTCAAAACAGAAATAGCCATTCACTGCCATTATAAAGCTTGGAAGAGCCAGGACATTTTATAATATAACTCTGATTGTATTCGTCTGAAAGAAGAATGTCATATACACCTAGGATGACTTGAGGGTGAGTAAATGGGCTAATTTTCATTTTTGGGTAAACTATCCCTTCAAGTCCACTTAATATAAAGTGGATCCATACTTACATTATTATCTTATTATTGGTTGGTGGAAATGTTGTTTTGCAAAATCGTGGCTAATGTAGTTTTTCAAATAAATTCAAATTCACATTCATGAACTGAAAGTAAGACAATTGTTCAATTCTGCATTTTGCTCCACTCTGTTAGAGAATTATACATATTCCTACAGTTTTCAGTCACGTTATTCAGACAATTTTATACATTCATTTACTATCACAATTACTGTAATACTGAATGAACAAATCTTGTTATTTTTATAAACAATAAAGCACACATATGGGCCACAATATGGCACATTCTTTGTATCCGTTTATTTCCAACTTTCTTATGCATCTTTCTTTCTTTTTTTCTTTATGACTCCCAATTGTATTTCTGTGACTCTGGGCATAATAATGTTTTTCAGACTTTCCTCTCAGGATTGCTGGTGGCTTGTTGCAGTACAGTTTTTTTTTTCACCACTCTACAGTAAAGCCCCACTAGGGCCTTCCAAGCACATCTCCTCTGGCCAGGAATAGCGTGCCTGCTTAACCTGGATAAGATGGCCAGGGAGCGTTCACGCCTCAACTAATGTATAATAGTGCCTCCAATAATGCCCCTAGTTGACTCCCTTTCATTCCATGCCCCCACCCCTCTTTCTTTTCAGATGGCTGGGTAATGAATGCAGGCACGCTACAGACCAAGTGAAATGGAGGGACGGTGCTGAACACAACGGACTTGGGTAGAGGCAAACAAAACAACACAGAAAAGAAAAAATGCCCAGTTTAAGTTTGGAGAAGCCATGCCATCTGCATTCTAGCATGAAATACAAGTCTTGTGTTTGTTTTGATTTGATTTATTTTGTTCTCTCAAGGCAAGCTTTGGCCGCTTTCAGAAACATTGCTCTTTTGCCTGTGAGGCCTGTAGGCTTGTAATGAGTGGGGGATTCTTTCCTACTCTTATATAATGAGAACCTGTTGGCATTATCATACAACTTTGTGAGTGTGTGTCTGTGTGTGTGTGTGTGTGTGTGTACATGCACATGTCAGCGTTCTACCTGTATCTTAGATCTCCCATCATGCTTTGCTGCTGCCCACAGCGCTGCAGGGCTCAGTTGAGATTTAGAATGCTGGAATTGGATTTTCCAGGCTTCACAGGTAATGAAAAGTAACACTCCCACTACTCTTACTCTGTGATTTCCCAAAGTACACTCCACTATTGCCAGTGATTTCTTATATAGCATTGGACCATTTATATCAGCTCATTTAACTAGGGGATGCACATGTCTCAGAAGACTAGTATAACTGAGCTCTGTATATATTACCCAACCCATCCCCCATTCAGCATAATGTTGCTCATACGCATCTCCACCCCACTGTCATAAATATTCTTAAGCATGATGGGATATTGATAGATGACAAAAAGAATGGTCCCTCATTGACTCTCTTGTGATTGTGTTAACCCTTGTTAACAGAGTTATAATGCCTCAAAGGCTTTTTCCCCCTGCATTGCCTCCTGCTGTTTGAGTGAGCTTGACGAAATGACTGAAATAAACTTATGAATAACAAGTAGTTGTTTCATATCACTCAGCACGTCCATCTATTTTTCATTCATTGTAAAAGACATGACTGTGTGTTTATGGTAAACTGCTCTAGGAAGTTCAATGTTATTTACATCATTAAAGTTTAGGAAAGATATGCAAGTAATTTTTTTTTTTTTTTTTTTTTGACAAATTTGAAAGTTGTTAAAAATGGCAAATACAACTAAGAAAAGAGTCTGTTAGTAATGCATTACTGGATGGTTAGTATTGAGTTCCTAAATTAAATAATAATAAATAACATTCGTTCATAAGTTTCAAAAAGTTTTTGAAATAAGTGTCTTATGTTATTCTGCTGTTCTCAATATATAGTCTGCCACTTGATAATATTATAAGAAAACATGAAATTAGTTTCCACTGTTATACCGATGATACTATATATTTCAATATATCTCTAAATTATCCAAGCTGACAGAGTTAAAGATATAAAATATTGGATTACCTGTAATTTTGTCCTATTAAATTCAGATAAGAACTCAAACCTGTACACAGAATCTCTTAGAATATAATTTGAACATAGAAGGATGTACTGTTACTTCATCCGCTACAGTAAAAGACCTGGGTGTTATATTAGACAGCAATTTGTCTTTCGAAAATCATATTTCAAATGTTACAAAAACCTCAGAAATATTGCTAAGCTACAGAACATGCTATCTGTCTCTGATGCAGAAAAGTTAGTTTGTGCATTCATGACCTCTAGACTAGATTACTGTAATGCATTACTAGCTGGTTGTCCTGCACCCTCAATAAACAAGCTACAATTAGTCCAAAATGCAGCTATTAGAGTTCTTACTAGGTCAAGAAAATATGATCATATAACACCAATTTTATCATCTCTACACTATGAAAAAAAGTATTGCTACTGACCTATAAGGCCCTAAACGGTTTAGCTCCCGTGTATTTAACTGATTTTCTATCGCCCTATAATCCATCTCGCTCTTTAAGATCACAAAACTTCTGGTAGTACCTAGGATATCTAAGTCCACTAAAGGAGGAAAAACGTTTTCATGTTTGGCACCTAAACTCTGGAACAGCTTTCCTGATAATGTCCGGGGGTCAGACTCACTCTCCCAGTTTAAATCTAGATTAGCCAAGCATTCACATAATGCATCTCATAACCTTGTACTCCAGTTATATCAGTGCACATGATTGTCTTTGCTTAATGCTTTGAACAGCAGCTACGCTAATCATGTTCCTTTTCTGTTTCATCTTGGGATACCCATCCCGAGGTAAATAGAGAGTGTCAGCTCCAGTCTGGATCCAGCCTCTTATGAAGACTTCAGATGACCATCACCTGTGAAGAGACGACTCCAACTCCTGCAAGGACTTCAGATGACGCAGCTCTGCATTAACACGCACCCATGCTCAATTTCTATATACCCTAATCATTGTTAACATGTATTATTATTTCACATAGTCCATTGTCTGTGCATTTATTTTTATATTGATTAATAATACATTGTTAGCTAAGTGTGTGCTTTGTATACGTACATTTCTGAAATACATAACTTGGACACAGTCTCCTCTGATAGCAAACCACTTCAAATTGTAATGTAGACACATGCATTTTCTGTGAAGCTGCTTTGAAACGATATGTATTGTGAAAAACGCTATACAAATAAATGTGAATTGATTTGAACTGAATTATATTCACCAAGGCTACATTTATTTGGTCAAAATACAGTAAAAACACTAATATTGTGAAAATTATTGTATCTGGCACCAAGATGTTAACAGCAGATCCTTTAAGTCCTGTAAGTTGCGAGGTGGAGCCTCCATGGATCGGACTTGTTTGTTCAGCACATCCCACAGATGCTCGATTGGATTGAGATCTGGGGAATTTGGAGGCCAAGTCAACACCTCAAACCACCTGTTGCTCCTCAAACATTTCTGAACCATTTTTGCTTTGTGGCAGCTCACATTATCCTGCTGAAAGAGGCCACAGCCACCAGGGAATACCGTTTCCATGAAAGGGTGTACATGGTCTGCAACAATGCTTTGGTAGGTGGTACGTGTCAAAGTAACATCCACATGGAGGGCAGGACCAAAGTGATGTAAAAGAGAACATGATTCATCAGACCAGGTCACCATCTTCCATTGCTCCGTGGTCCAGTTCTGATGCTCACGTGCCCACTGTTGGCGCTTTGGCAGTGGACAGGGGTCAGCATGGGCACCCTGACTGGTCTGCAGCTATGCAGCTCCATACGCAACAAACTGTGATGCACTGTGTATTCTGACACCTTTCTATCAGAACCAGCATTAACATCTTAAACAATTTGAGCTACAGTAGCTTGTCTGTTTGATCGGACCACACGGGCCAGCCTTCGCTCCCAACGTGCATCAATGAGCCTTGGGCGCCCATGACCCTGTCGCCGGTTCACCACTGTTCCTTCCTTGGACCACTTTTGATAGATACTGCAGTTTTGGAGATGCTCTGACAAAATCAAAATCGCTCAAATCCTTATGCTTGCCCATTTTTCAACTTTGAAGACAAAATGTTCACCTGCTGCCTAATATATCCCACCCACTAACAGGTGCCGTGATGAAGAGATAATCAGTGTTATTTACTTCATTCACCATAATGTTATGCCTGATCGGTGTATAATAACAAAAATTTTATATTTTTGAAAAAGGTGTGATTTAAGCATATTCTCTGCATGAAGATCATTCCTGGAAGCATGATCATAACTGGAAGCAAATAAGTTACTACTGTAGTTCTAGATGATCCAGTACCTTTAATGTGGAGACAGGGAAGTAATACTCAACCTGGATGCTTCCTTACCAAAGTGACAAGAAGGTGCCCATATTGTGTAAATCACTTTTAAAGGCATCTAAGAAATGGGCTGTGGGTGGGACACCAGCACTAGCATGAGACTTATAGCAAATGAAGAAAAGGAAGATGTTTATTGGAGATTGTCAGGAGAGATATCCTTTTGGGGCGGATGGGAAATAGGATTGAGTGGGCAGCAGGTTGCACGATGGGCAGTAAAAAGCTGCAGTCCATTCTGATCAGTACAGGAGATGGATCAGTTAGTACCAAATCTCAATTGAATGAACTGCTGATGCTGCAGTGGTTTTAAAGTCGTCAATGGTAAGACATGATTAAGAATAATTGAGCAATAGTGATGGAGCCAAGATCTGGGGAGGGGTAGAGCTAGCAAGAAACTAGGGGCTCATCAAGATCATTTTATAGTGAGGCTGTATGTAGCAGTGAGATGTGTTTCTGAAGGACCATGGCGAGTGAGAAAGACGGTAATAATGAGATGAACAAGTAATAAGACAGGGTGCCAGTAAGAGGAGAGGTCAAGTCCTTGGAAACACAAGGTCACATTGTTTGCCAACTATGTGTGTCTCAAACATGTAGTAAACATGTGTAACTCTTTCATCTGAGTAAGTAGTCGAGAACAAGGTAAAAAAAAAAAAAAAAAAAAAATATATATATATATATATATATATATATATATATATATATATATATATATATATATATATACATATATATTACTTATTTATTTCTTTTATTTTTTTCTATTAAGGGCCAACATTTGCCTGGAATTTATTTTCAGGGACCTTTTTTGATCTTTTTAAGGGCATAAATTAATTTAGGGCCTAATTAAATGTACACTGAAAAAAAAGTGTGTTGGATTTACATGATTTTATCTTGTACATTGGTTCCACATAAATCAATTAAGTTAAACAAAAATAATTTGTTCACGTAATTTCAAAATCATGGAATTAAGTAATTTTTAAGTATCCCAATTAAGTAGTCTATAACTTATTTAAGTATGGTTCCCTAACGGGATTAATTCATTCAATTTCTTATATTTTTGCGTCACATGACTAAATTATGACACAGCATTTATGTTTACCCAGACTGTTTAATGCTGCTCAAAGGTGTTATACATGTATGTACAAAACAATTTCATGTTGTCATGAGATTAATGTAATTTTAAATATCCTGCATAATATATAAATTGTAAAATAAAATAAAAATACAGGATCTCATTAAATGTTAGGGCTGCAATACCATAACAAAAATCATTATAGTCTATTACTGCACTTAATATTGCAGTTTAATCACGACAGATGTAATTACGTCAGTAGTCGTACGTCAGTAGTGCTGGGGCATTTTTTGCTAGCTTACAGTTTTTGAATTTGGGTATTTGTATTCTTTTTTTTTTTTTGTGGCATTTAAAGATCTATAATTTCTAACTCTGTTTGAGAAGTAGAAGTGTGATCATAGTTAATGAAAAAAAGAGTAATTCATTTTAATTAAAAAAAATTTTCATACATGCTAGTAGAAAAAAAACCTTTACAACCTGCCTCCATTAAACATGACAATATCAAAGACAACAATAACAGACTGTGCCATGGAGTTTAACACAATAAATGTTATACCAGGTAGTGCATTGTAGGTAGTGCAACTCTGGTAGCCCTAAAACATTAAAACTGAAACTAAAGCAGATATTTCATTTTCAGGTGAACTATCCCTTTAACAACATCTGGAAAACCCCTACTGGACTATTGTAATTCTCTGTACAGGGAACCCAGAGTGCAATATGACAGCACATTTAAAATTAAAAGGACCCACATCACACTTCTTTTGGTCTTGCTTGCTCTGTAGCTGCCCTCCTTAAATGTAAGGCTCACCCTCTTACCTCAAAACTCTCCCTGCTGTTATCAACAGAAAATGTAACACCTTTATCACAAATCTAATACAATTCTGTTTTCGGTTGCCTTTTCTGCAGGTGGTAATAGCGCACCATTAATTCCAGCAGGCAAACATCATACAATTTTGTGAACCAGTTTAAAATTACCCTAATTTACATAGAAAGGAGGTGTAAGGGAGGTGTAAAGACACCTTTATTTATTTATTATTAATTTAAATTAATACTTAATTTAAAACCTTGTGGTGCAACACTATTTCAGATAGTGGTTGGTTAAGCTGGACTGCAGGTGGTAAATAAGATGCTGATTTCAGTGCTGAAATACTATTCACCAAAGAGAAGAAACAATTTAGTCAATTCACACTTGTGACTTCCATCCAGAAAAGATAGAAACAAAATTAAGTTTCCTTTATATCCAAACCTGATCAATCAACACACACACGCACGGCACACATGCACACACGCATGCACACACGCACACACACACACACACACACACATTGATT
The DNA here is from genome assembly GCA_039654625.1 of Rhinogobio ventralis. Lineage (NCBI taxonomy): Eukaryota > Metazoa > Chordata > Actinopteri > Cypriniformes > Gobionidae > Rhinogobio > Rhinogobio ventralis. The sequence continues at coordinate 18,696,639 of CM077193.1, read as the reverse complement.
TCCTATCAGTAGCATTGAGATAGCTCTAATCCTGTGTGCTTTCAGTATTTGTCTCCAATCAGATAGTGCCTCCCTCTGAATACCAAGAGGTAGCTAATTTTGTCTGTGTATGTCCAGACAATTATCAGCCATCACTTGCCCATCAGCCTCGGACAGTGTTCTTTCCCAGTGCTACTAATTACTAGCCACTATAAGACAATAGCCCATATGAGCACTGTCATCCTAAAGATCACTCTACGTCCCACCACCATGCCTCAAGTTGGAGGCAATGTCTTCCTCACTTAACGAATACTAAGGGAGCCATTTGCACAGCATACATGATTGGTTTATTATAATATGCTGAGACAAGTCTGAATGGCACTAATGGGAGCCTGTAAAAAAGTGGTGTCAATCTGGCTCACGACGGTTCACTGAGCATCATATTAGTAAGTAAATGAGAGAGAGTGAGAGGGACTTTTCCAACCCAATAAGTAGGTCTTTTCTATCAGCTTCACAAAATAGTAAGACATGGAAGGGAGAGGCCATTTTAAATGAGCTACACTGCGGCGCTTCAAAAACAGCCTAACCTTGGGTGACTAATAGGACACTGTGGCCATTGTTTTTGCGGGCTTCTAAAACTCTGTAAACATATATTTCAGATAGCACTTTATTTTACAGTCCTGTTCCCCATGTCCATACTATGTACTTATTATAATAATTACAATAACTGGGTGATAACTAGGTACTAACCCTGAACCTACCCCTAAACCCTAGGTTAAACCTTAACCAATGTAATTACCGTATATTACCCAGAACTGTTTAGCTAAGTACACTGTAAGTACATGTAACCAAATACAATACAACTAATATTAACCAATTGAACTACACTATAATAAAGTGTTTACATGAATAATTTTACACTGATTATTCTTAATAACACCAGATTTGGGGCCTATACCATGAAGCCGGTTTAGGTGGACAGCCAGGTGTGTCTCAGTTAAGTTTGCGCCAACCCAGGGTTTTAGGCACCATAAAAGTGGCTTGGCTTTTAGCGGTGTTCATCAGCATAGTAACTTACGCTCTACAGCTAACCTGCTCTGGGGCAGGTTATGTTCTTATATATTATTTATGTAATTATTATACCCCTTATCCATTACACATGAGCAATTTTAGTTTAACAATTTTTATTAAACATTTACTTTAAATTAACATAAATATATTAGGGCTGTCAAGCGATTACAATTTTTAATCTAATTAATTACACAATGTGGCGATTACAAATAGACATTACAAAAAGCTTCAGAAATAAATATTTTTGGGTAAACTATACCTTTAATGTTTGTTTTTATTAATATGGAAATTATACTCTAAATAAGAAACTGCCAGTAGGCTAAATGGTTCTCTTTGGTCCATTGAATCATTGGTTCACCCGATTCGTTCAAAACACGGATTCAGAAATGAAACGCTGTTTATTGCAAACAGGGACATTTTTGCCTCATATCTTGAATTGTATGGCCATTCTAACTGCATTCTATAGGCTTCATCACACAGTGAGTTGTTGCCCTGTATCATATTCTTCATCAATCAACTGTATGAAAGAAAACCTAAGTAGGTCTGGGACGGGGCATGTGCGTTAAATGCGTTAATAATTTTAACGCATTATTTTTTTACAATTTGGAATTGGTAGATAAAGCTTTAAAAATGACTACATGTGAGCTTACATGTCTGTGAATTGCTGGGTTTGTGTAAGAAAAATATCCATATTTAAAACTTCTTAAAGTAAAATATCTAGCTTCCGGCGGACCACCTTCCGTATTCAACTTACAAACTTACGCTTTTTTTAATAAATTGAATATGGAAGGCTATCTGCCGGAAGCTTATTTTACTTTATAATATGCTAAATATGGATATTTTTCTTACAAAAACCCATCAAATTGCTTCAGAAGGCCTTTATTCAAATCCCGGAGCCATGTGGATTACTTTTATAATGGATGGATGCACTTTTTTGAGCTGCCGTTTACTGCCATTATAATGCTTGGAAGAGCCAGGACATTTTTTAATATAACTCCGATTGTATTCGTCTAAAAGAAGGTTGTCATATACACCTAGGATGACTTGTGGGTGAGTAAATCATGGGGTCATTTTCGTTTTTTTTTTTTTCATTTTATCCCTTTAACGCTTGTCTAAACAGATTTATAAATGACATCCACGTTACAAATTTGGGAAGACAATTGGCACATTTGTCTATATAAGCGACCCAAACTTGTAAAGAGTTTGTGTGAAAAAGCATTTACTGTAAACCAAGCTGGTCCATTTGAAAATGCAGAAACATGAGGGTTATACTTCAAATTGCAAAATCACATTATAAATACAGATCTCAGTTGATAAAAGAACACAGTTTAAGCAAAACCCAATCAGCAACGCAAATTATTTTGTCCATTACCATAATTTCTTAACATCTTTAGCACTATTAGGGCAGATCATTTCAATGTATTGAGGTTTTCATAATTATGAGATTTTTATTTTATTTTTATTTATTTATTAGCGTGTCAACACACTAAATGTAACACTGGTGTCACACTTGTTTTATCAGAGAATAGACCTTTTAACAGTGTAGATCATCCAGCAGTAGCATTAGATAGAGGACTACCATAAGAAAATAACCATTGGTGAAGTGCCTTAGGCAGAATAGAGTAGATTAAACCTCACAGTAGGGCAAGAAGCACAAACTGTCAGATATAACACACACTGGACTCAGAGCTCTATTCTCTAATAAAACAAGTGTGACACCAGTGTTGTTGAAAGCAAAATAAATCCTTGGTCACTGAGGGTCATAGAGGAAACAATTTAATATGGTCTACAGATAGCCTAGTTCTCCCTGTTCTTGGAAGAAATTGAGAGAGAGGGTTTTATCCTTTAGACAGTTACAAATGGGTTTCAACGAGTTTTGAATCTTAAAACATCAAGCAGGAACTGAATAAAGCGAGTGGAAAGATATTGACAATGTTATCAGAGAGGTGATAGGAATGTGAGAAATAGAAAAGAGCACCATCATAAAGACAACATCCCTGCCAAGTGAGTTTAGAAGCATCTCCTGAACCTCTTAAATTAAAAGAACATCCCTCCAAAGTATGACTGATAGCACATGTAATTTAATAAAAGTGTCAGGCTGAACAAATCTATGGCAGGGGAGAGAATTAATAATTTAAGCCTGTGAATCTTCACCGAGAGTGAGGGATGAGGAAAAAGAGAAGATATGGGGGAGAGAAAGTGAGTGAGGAAAAACAATGTGAGAGAGTGATGGAGGCCTGACATGGAAAACAAAACTGCACTTTCTTAACGGAGAACTTGCTTTACTTTGTTCGCTTGAATGAAGTTTGGGTTACTTGTCAATGTGGCAGACAGGTGGATATCTGTGTCCACCATACCAGACATAAGGGTGTTGATAGCCTGTTCTTGAGTGATTGACATATGAACAGGTGTGACATCATCCAGGCATCTGAGGTGGAAACCTGTAAACTTTATAGCTGGATGAGCTGATGGTGTTGCAGTGAAAATACTTGATAAGAGTAAGTTAATTCCAAATAAATGTGTTATTCATACTTTTCACGTAATGCTCTTTTTAAAGTCAGCTGTCATTTGAGATGACAAACTGATGTTGGCTAGACAGGAGAAAGTACTGTGAGGAGCAGAGGGATTTTGACAGCTGATCCCTTTACCCTGCAAACCTGCATGCCTATGTTATGTTCACTGTGGCCGAACACATCCAAAGTGTATGTATGTGTACTAGATAGTGAAAACAGTGTATTGTATATTAAATGTTATGCAATACATAACTTAAGGCAGAATAATGTTTCTGTACTTGCCTGGTGGAATTTAACAAATTCACCCAAAAATGAAAATTCTGTCATTAATTAGCCCTTCGCTAAGCCTCGCCCTCCTTAGTTACTGTTGCTACTCTTGCTTACTGTAGTTACCTGACAAGCTTTCGTATACAGTATGAATGCGCCGGTGTCAGACATTCCCAAGGAGATAATTAGTCATTTTTGGCGAACAGGTGAAATATCTGAGAGAGCAAGACAAAATGGACAGCAGTATGCATTAGAGGGATATATCCACGACATAATATGCAACCGATTGGAGAATAATTTCATCAAAATTTAAGCTAAAGCCTATAGATCCCAGCGCAAGCAGCAGTCGCCTCATACGCTGACCATTCAAATGGGAAACATACAAATTGAGGAACAGCTATGTTAATGCACAGCAGGGTAAGTGAAATTTATAAATCAAACAGCATATCCATAAGTCTTGAGGAATAAACACAACACATTAGCCTGACCACTTTGCAATGATAACATTCTCCCGCTTATATTTTTATATATAAAAATATATACATTTTTATATATCGTTCCAAACCCTTATGGGGTGAGTAATTAATGACAGAATTTTCATTTTTGGGTGAACTAACCCTTTATGTGCATGACTGACTTAAACCATTGTGAAATCTGTGTCTGGAAATCTTTCACCATCACGCAAAATCCTAATTTCCATGGATTCCTATTGAAATGACTGGAGTTTGCCTGCATATATTCATAGAACAATGGTAATTGTGGCCGCAGTAGGTGCGCAGAATATATTGGTGCCATATAAGTATAGAGAATTAATGATAATAGTAATTGATGTTTATTTGCATGCTAATTTCCTCTATTTTTACATTTAGATTACTTCTGCAATCAAGGGAATCTTTGCAAAACATTAATCATTTAACTGTTAAATGTAATCTTTAGTAAATCTCAAAATAAATGTCCATTTTAAAATTGTGATGCTTAAATTCACTTGTAACATTTAACATGTATTTACACAATGTAGTATACAATTTTAATATTGGTTATTTATTGCTTATTTATTGGATCCATATCATGAAAATATTATGATAATAATAATAATATGATTTTTATTTTGACAAATCCCTAGGTCTTAAATTTTAGGTCTTAGCATGTATTTAAATACCTAGTCCACACACACTGACACACATACAAATCTGGGAACGTAAGCTGTCCAAACCAAGCTAGGTGGTCACGGTCTAAAACAAGCATAAATCCTCCAAATCTCATTCTTCACCATTTGCAAGCACAATAGCAGTTCAAGGGTGAAGGACATACATTTGCATGACTGCACTTAGAGTTTAAGGGTATTATGAAATAGATTTCGGCAGAATTCCTTGTAGCAAGTTAATTCCTTTTGAAAAACTGACCTTTTCTGTCAGCATTTCCTTTTCATTTTGTGATTCAATACGTTGACTGAGCTTTCTGTTGTGCATTACCTTTACTTCTTCATTTGTGATGAACAAGAGACAGACGAAGAGGGAGAGAAAGAAAAGCTCCTATGCTTGAGGGAGCAGGAAAATTGCTTGCTAAAATAAACTCGACCTTGCACCTCCTCCAGTTAGAGAACAGAGTTTAATGAAGTAATGCATCAATGGGAGAGGATAGTGAACATACACACAAACTCCCAGTTCTGGAACTACATGACGCCCCCAACTAACATTACCAAACTAGTTTTATTTATCTGAAATGTGGTCACTACACTTCCCTTACAGCAAAATTGTGATTCTCTCTCTTAGGCCCATCTTACACTTCATATCTTGGATATCATCCAGGTCTGATTTATCCACCTTTCATTAACACCAGCCCACCAAAATGCATTTCCATTAGCCAGAAATAATTAGTCATGCTTTTACAAAATGTCAAGCAATTCTAGGGGGTAAAGCCTAAGTTCCACAGATGTTGTTGTTATATTAATTTAGTGCCTACAGACACTGTCTTAAATGCATCGTTTCTATTATATTTACGGTTCAAAAACTTTGAAACATGTGTAAAAACATTTAGATTAAGATATGTACACTTGCATGTGATTCAGCCCATTAGCTACATTATGCTGCTTGTAGGTAGCAAGCATGAGTGATGGCTCAACTGATGCACACTAAAAGAAACTGGCCTACATTCACATAATGAGACTAAACATTGTCCTTATATTAAATGAACCTGTGACATACCCACTTTTTAATGAGCATAATAGAGCTATACTAATGTTTGGACAATTTTGCTCATCTCCATGCATTTGTATTAGGGAGTTGGAAATGAACAGCCCTCCAGGCACAAATGTACAATATATAGCACATATATAGGATTTAACTTAAGTAAATCAGCCAATTAAGTTTTTGTGCCAGTGCCAGTTAGTAGATTCCATTACAAAATGATTCTTGTTTGGTCAGGGAATATATGAACCAGTCTTAGAACCTTTGTTTGAGGATTGTGAACAACATTTATTATTTAAATACCAAACCTGTAAATACCTGTGTAAATTTTAGCGGCATCTAGCGGTGAGGTTGCGAATTGCAACCGCCCCCCTCTCCTTTTCGAAGCACACAGAGAAGCTATGGTGGCCGACACAGGACGAAGATGTCGTCGTCTGAGACAGCAGAGAGTATCTAGCGCTCTGTAGAGCAGTTTGTCCGTTTAGGGCTACTGTAGAAACATGGCAGCACAAAATGGTGACTTCAGTGTAAGGGGACCCGTGGTGTATGTAGATAGAAATTTCTAATACTTAGGTAATAAAAACAATGGTTCATTACGTAAGGTGTGTATGCACCACTGAAAACATATAGTTATGTATATTATATTGCATTTCTGTCAATAGATCCTCATAAATACTACACACTGCACCTTTAAAGTAATTTGATTCAGCATCTTTATGCCATGACAAGCTGATACAACAGTTAGAATGTATAGAAATCAATTCATGCACATGATATTTCATTATATTATAGAGAAATTGGGAAAATAAAGTGTCTGATGATGTTTTGTCCCACTGCATTTTTCCAGTTTTTTTTTATCAAGTTTTCTAGTTTTGTTTTGTGTTTTTATGCAAGTTTGGTATGGGCATTATACCACCCTGGTTTAAGACCATCAGGTTTTGGGAGCCTTTTTTTTTTGGCCCAGTCACCTCTTCTGTAGTGAAAATGAATATAACAGTTCCAGATTGGCCACCAGCAGTGGGAAAGGGCTAACAGAGAGGTGCAATAAAGTGCAGTGTGAAAAAGACTGCAGAATCCATAGGGGAACTAATCTTCAGTTTCTGTGACGTAAGGGAATTGGAGAAAATGAAGGCTGTGCTCTTGTGTTTCTGGTGTAGGCTGGGGTGAGTTCATTCTTAGCCGGGAATTGCTGGTGGACCTAGAGAGACAGACGAGGCGGTCCCAGGTTGCTAGTGAGGCCATGTTCAGACTTAGTCAATGTCAATAGAGGGTAGGATAGAATGAAATATGAATTATTTCTTCCCTGAGCTACTCACCAAACTGGAGTTTGAAGCAGTGTCGGTGTATGCTGTTCCTGATCTGCCTGCAAGCAATGTGCTTATGCATTTCCCCTGTCCATGGTGCTGAAATCCATCTAACATGAGGCACAGAATCATTCTGAATATAACACAGAAGACTAGCCTCAAAAGAGGAAACACACATGACTATACCAACACAGTCTCATCACAACTTTTAACTTTTAACCAAATTTGTACATCGCATTTACCTGCTCTATCGTATAACCTGCTCACATTCCACTGAGGGTTAAGGTTTAGGATAGGGGTAGGGATAGACCTTCATGCTTTATTACAAATTGCATGTTCCCTTTCAGTCGGTCACGTTCAACGAATTGGGATCACTTCAGGGAGCCCCTATCAGCTTCGAGATATAGAGAACCGGCCAATGACTATTGGCATGCGAGATTTGCATCTCGCGCTCCGCCCCGCAGCGCAGCGAATGCAGCGCACTGTTGTCATTCACTTCGGAGCCGAACACCGTTGATGAAGCACAGACTGCCTGTATTCAGCGAGAGAGAGAGAGAGAGAAAAGGAGAATTGGCTGAGGATCGTTCTTGTGCTGGTCAGACGGCACAAAACAGCGCGACCACGGGCTCACCGCTGCTGGAAGCAGAGACCAACTGCTGTTTTCACAGCAACAGTTAAAAAAAAAAAAAAACTGTTGGTTCGTGAAGCGTTTCACTTGAGAGCAGATACAGGCTGCACTATCTCCTGTATTCTGCCGCGGTCTTCCCTGGGTGCTTCAGCACTAAAAGAGCGTTTCCTCACAAAAAGAGCAACACGGGTGTGACACTGCGTCTTTTTCAAGATGTCATTCCACCCGTGCGTTTCTGGATGCGGTCGTTCCCTGTCGCCCGCTGACGGTCACAATCGCTGTATCTGTGCCTGGGCATTCAGCACGCTGAGGCAGCTTTTGTGGATAGTTCATGTTCCCACTGCGGGAACATGACTATCGCGGCGCTTAGGTCGAGACTGACCTACCTTCGGGAAGGTGGAGTCCCCCTACCCATACCTTGATCTAGTGCTATTCCTGCCCAGCAGAATAGACCTACTTCGACGGATGGCCGGGGTGACCTGAGGATTACGTTCAGGGCAAACCCGCCGAGCCAGCCTCCGCAGGCCCCTCACAAGCGCCGCAACCGGTAGGGCTTCCGGAGGAAATCGCTGGCCTCTCCCATGGGCATCCAGTGGTGACCTTCGGAGGGGGAGTTCCGGTCCTCGGAGGATGAAGATTCGGCTGTACTGCCTCCCTCTGGGAGAGTGGCAATGGCCGAGTCAGACCCCGAGTTGACGGCTATGCTTTCCCGGGCCGCCGAAAAGGTCGGGCTTGAGTGGAACCCTCCACCACGTCCCGAACCTTCTAGGTTGGATGATTGGTTTCTCGGGGCGGATCGGGGCCTTTCTTCCCGGAGGTGCATGAGGAGCGGGCAGGAGTTCCCCTAGAACAAGTGTCCAGGCATGTTGTTGTCTCCACGGATGCCTCATCAACCGGCTGGGGTGCCATGTACAATGGGCTTGCAGCTTCGGGTCTGTGGACGGGGCCTCAACTGCAATGGCATATCAATTGCCTCGAGTTGTTAGCAGTTCATCTTGCGCTGGGCCGCTTCAAAACGCCGCTACTAGGCAAGCACGTTCTGGTCCGTACAGACAACACTGCGGCCGTTGCGTACATCAACAAACAGGGTGGTCTACGCTCCCGTCGCATGTCACAACTCGCCCGCCATCTCCTCCTATGGAGTCAGAAGCATCTGAGGTCGCTTCGTGCCATTCACATTCCGGGCCTGCTCAATCGTGCGGCCGACGAGCTCTCATGACAGCCAGTGCTCCCCGGAGAGTGGAGACTCAATCCCCAGGTGGTCCAGCTGATTTGGAGTCGCTTCGGGACCGCACAGGTAGACCTGTTTGCCGCCCCGGACATGACCCACTGCCAGTTGTTTTATTCCCTGACCGAGAGAACCCTCGGCTTGGGCGTTGGCTCGTGGCGCCTCGCTGACAGATATTTGTAGAGCTGTGGGCTGGGCGACACCTAACACGTTCGCTACATTTTATAGCCTCTGTGTAGAGCCAGTATCTTCCTGTGTGCTCGCTTACCCCAGTCAGTAACACCGAAGTGCCCGTTCTAAGTGTCGGCTTGCTGCGCCACTCCCTTCCCTATGGAACGGATACGTGCGCTTATATGCTCCAGTCAAGTTCCCCAGAACGGCGAACCCTGTTGAGTCCTCCGCAACCCGCGGCAGTCGGATGTGGCGGAGCGTCCGACGCCAGGTCTAACACTCGTATGCATTGGTGGAACTTGTGTTAGGCTGGGTTCCATATGTTGTGACCCCCACGGCGGTCCCATATGTGTATTCTTCCACGGTACGGCTCCCTACGGCGAGCCCGTGTCTTTCCCTCGGCAGAGCTCTCTGCCGTCTCAGTTAGGTGTTGTTCCCCCGCCTGTTTGGCCGGGGCCACCCCTGGGACTTCCGTATGTTGCACTGCCCACGGCCAGTCCATACGTGTATTCTCCACATGGTAACTCCCTTCGGGCATGATGTGGCTTCCGCAGCGTCCCTCTGGGCACGCTTTCCCAGCGTTATCCAATAGTCTGCTGAATGGGTCTTGCGAAACGGCAGTGTGACTCTCCCTGCATGAATTTCCCGCCCGCAACAGTCGGGGTCTGAGGGGCTCTCGCTGGGCGCTGGAAGTGGTAGTAACTTTGGCGTTTTCCAAAGGGATCCCAATTCGTCGGTGACGTCCGACTGAAAGGGAGCGTCTCGGTTACGTATGGTAACCCTCGTTCCCTGAAGGAGGGAACGGAGACGTACGTCCCGTCGCCACAGTTGCTGTACCATCACTGCATGGCCGAGTCACTAGTTTGGCTCCTCAGTGAAAAACAACAGTGCGCTGCATTCGCTTCCGCTTTATACCCGCGCTGCTCCGACGTACGTCTCCGTTCCCTCCTTCAGGGAACGAGGGTTACCATACGTAACCGAGACGTTTTCCTACAAATCACAAATGTACGAAATTCATACGAAATTGCAACTTCGGAAAATACCTCTTGTGAGATTTGGTTGGATTGTACGGTTGTGTAATTCAGAATGGAAGACTTGGCTCATTTCAGTGTGAATTTGAATTGTATTAGCCACATCCTACAGGAATTTGGGCTGAAATTTAAATTGGAATTACCAGAGATTTTAATAAATAGGGCAGTCGTGGCCTAATGGTTCAATGGTTGCGGGTTCGAGTCTCAGATCTGGCAGGAATTGTCGGTGGAGGGAGTGAATAATCAGCGCTCTCCTCCACCCTCAATACCACGACTGAGGTAAGACCCTTGAGAAAAAAACTAAATCAACCCAAAAACCAGTTCTCAACCCAGTGCTGAATGTTGCACAATTTTGGAACACGAAACAACAATGGGGAAAGTACTGATGAAATAGTAACAGTTTAGTTTAGAGTCCAATTCTCACTATTAACTAATGCTAATGTTTCTTATTAGCATGCATATTATTAGGATATTGGCTGTTTATTAGTACTTATAAAGCACATATTTTTTATAATAAATAATGAAAACCGTAGCTTCTGTAGGGCTCTTTCTCCAGCTGTCAACATTGTAATTAAAGTGCAATAGGCTGCCCGACCATCACAGACCCAGACATAAACATCTATGAGCGTACGCGTTCAGAAACAAGAACATCTTAACAACTATCTCACACACAATCAATGATCTTTTCTCTCAGCACCACACAAATACAATGCTTATGTAAAATAATAATAATAATATTAATTCATTACATTTACACTCACCTAAAGGATTATTAGGAACACCTGTTCAATTTCTCATTAATGCAATTATCTAATCAACCAATCACATGGCAGTTGCTTCAATGCATTTAGGGGTGTGGTCCTGGTCAAGACAATCTCTTGAACTCCAAACTGAATGTCAGAATGGGAAAGAAAGGTGATTTAAGCAATTTTGAGCGTGGCATGGTTGTTGGTGCCAGACGGGCCGGTCTGAGTATTTCACAATCTGCTCAGTTACTGGGATTTTCACGCACAACCATTTCTAGAGTTTACAAAGAATGGTGTGAAAAACATCCAGTATGCGGCAGTCCTGTGGGCGAAAATGCCTTGTTGATGCTAGAGGTCAGAGGAGAATGGGCCGACTGATTCAAGCTGATAGAAGAGCAACTTCTATAACCGACTGAAATAACCACTCGTTACAACCGAGGTATGCAGCAAAGCATTTGTGAAGCCACAACACGCACAACCTTGAGGCGGATGGGCTACAACAGCAGAAGACCCCACCGGGTACCACTCATCTCCACTACAAATAAGAAAAAGAGGCTACAATTTGCACGAGCTCACCAAAATTGGACAGTTGAAGACTGGAAAAATGTTGCCTGGTCTGATGAGTCTCGATTTCTGTTGAGACATTCAGATGGTAGAGTCAGAATTTGGCGTAAACAGAATGAGAACATGGATCCATCATGCCTTGTTACCACTGTGCAGGCTGGTGGTGGTGGTGTAATGGTGTGGGGGATGTTTTCTTGGCACACTTTAGGCCCCTTAGTGCCAATTGGGCATTGTTTAAATGCCACGGCCTACCTGAGCATTGTTTCTGACCATGTCCATCCCTTTATGACCACCATGTACCCATCCTCTGATGGCTACTTCCAGCAGGATAATGCACCATGTCACAAAGCTCGAATAATTTCAAATTGGTTTCTTGAACATGACAATGAGTTCACTGTACTAAAATGGCCCCCACAGTCACCAGATCTCAACCCAATAGAGCATCTTTGGGATGTGGTGGAACGGGAGCTTCGTGCCCTGGATGTGCATCCCACAAATCTCCATCAACTGCAAGATGCTATCCTATCAATATGGGCCAACATTTCTAAAGAATGCTTTCAGCCCCTTGTTGAATCAATGCCACGTAGAATTAAGGCAGTTCTGAAGGTGAAAGGGGTCAAACACAGTATTAGCATGGTGTTCCTAATAATCCTTTAGGTGAGTGTATATAGCGCTTTTCTAGGGATTCAAAGCGCTATACATGGAAGGGGGGGGGGGATCTCCTCAACCACCACCATTGTGCATTGTGGATGATGCGACGGCAGCCATATTGCACCAGAACGCCCACCACACACCAGCTTATGGTGGAGAGGAGACAGTGATGAAGCCAATCAGTATATGGGGATTATCAGGAGGCCATGATGGACAGTGGCCAATGGTGAAATTTGGCCAGGATCCCGGGGTTATACCCCTACTCTTTTTCCGAAGGACATCCTGAGATTTTTAATGACCACAGAGAGTCAGGACCTCGGTTTAACATCTCATCCGAAGGACGGTGCTTATTGACAGTATAGTGTCCCCATCACTATACTGGGGCGTTAGGACACACACAGACCACAGGGTGAGCACCCCCTGTTGGCCTCACTAACACCTCTACCAGCAGCAACCTAGTTTTCCCAGGAGGTCTCCCATCCAGGTACTGACCAGGCTCAACCCTACTTAGCTTCAGTGGGAAACCATTCTTGGGCTACAGGGGGATATGGCTGCTGGTTAAATCCCTTTTGCATTTTTTCCACAATCTCACCAGATAGCACATGTTGACAGTATTAACAACCCTGCGTAGAGGTATTTTTAAAGACAGCAGAGAATTTGTGAAAAATGAGAAAAGGTGCAAAACAGCTGTGATACCTTTGTGGTGATGTACAGTTTGTCCCCCTCAGACAGAGAGTTCACTTTTCTCCTTTGCATATTCATGCTTCTAAAGAAAGGATCTGCTTCATTACTCACTACCATAGTGGCAGCAAATGCAGTGGTACAGGCATGTAGTTCAGTGTAGCTGTACAGGTTACTATGTCAACATATGTCTGTCTTTCGTGTATCCTTTGACTATATGCAAATATTACAATGGCATAATCAGGATGAGACAGCAAATTGTCTCCATGTCATTCACACAGAAGCAAATTACCAGCGCACTTGTGTTTATCATAATGTTTGTGTTCTTGACATGCAGAGTAAACTCCCCTCTCTGTGATATAGCATGCATCACAGGCAAATTACACCTGACAACTGTCTCATGAACGAGCGGCTTGTTTACTCCCAACAGTAACGGTTTTGTGTGAATTCCAAAAGCTTGATGGACAAAGACAAAGCAAAAAAAGAAATAGAGAGAAAAATAACCTCCGGACATTGTGTTTGATGTACATGGTTTACCAAACAATAAGTAAAGCAGTGGTCCTTATCTTATTTGAGCAGTTGACGTAAGTATTTCTGCAAACTCCCTACCGCCCTAGTCATAAATCAATGTGGGACAAGATGGGAATCAGAGAGTATCATTACAAAACAGACTAATGAAACAAGCTACCTCTCTTAAATGACCTGCAGAGATCCTACAGATATAGATTCCCCACAATCACAGTCCTCCATCCCCCTTATTCTCTCTCACTCACTTTTGTTCTCTCTGTATTTCTTGTTCCATCCCAGTGTGGCATAGTCTGGCCAGCACTAGATAAGGCCTCCCCCTTGGTAATACAGATTTCTTTGTCCACCAGATTCCATTATCGAAATGTACACTATTTTAGGCAGCTTTATGTTTGTTTTACTGCTGTGCAGATTCTAATACGATTCCACAGATGGAAAGCTCAGCGGTTAGGCCTGTATTCCCCTAGAGAATGTACATTTAAGAGTAAATAGTGTTACAACCTTTCTCTGGAATAAATTAGCATATATCTCTTTGTCCTATCCAGTAAAATAAAAGTTTTTGAGCGCATGTAAAGCACTCAGCGTATTTAAGACTAACAAGACCCAAAACATGACCAGTCGTGTTGTTTTAGCTTTGGCCTAAATCTCAGGATATTAGTTTTTGCATTTCTATCACAAATTTAATTTTGTTTACTGTTTGTTTTGCATGGATGCCATCGTTATCTCTGATTGACATGGTAAATAACCTTGTTTGTCTGTGGCTGCACTCCAAACCTTACCTAAGTGATTATGGTGGTCTTGGATGAATTCCTCCAAAGCAAAACTTGACCATTAATTTCAAACTTGAGAAAAAAAAAAGAAAAAAAGGAAAGAAGTAAATTAATATACAGACAGACAGACAAACAAACAAGGACCCCACAAGGATAGTAAAACCTAATATCACCAGCCAGTGGTCCCCTTGAGGGAAATAGATTAATAAACATACTAAAGAAATGCATAAAGTATTTTGTTATGGGTAGGTTTAGGGGTCGGGTTTGTGGAAGGGGATAGAATAATCAGTTTGTATAGTATAAAAATCATTACGCCTATGGAGAGTCCCAACAAAGATAGCAAAAGTGTGTGTGCATGTGTTTTTTTTGTGTGTTTTTTTTAAATAAAAAAATACAAGCAAACAGAGATTTCGCAGCAGAGATAATACATATTCTTATACCACATTCTTAAAAAAAAAGTGCTTCTGGCAAATCTCTGTGTCATGATAAATTTGTACTCTGGTAATCCCAGTAGCCGCCCCTTTGAGCGATTTCATCAACACTGAAAACACAGAAGAGCTGACTGTGAGGCAAAGCCACTGCAACATGGACAGAAAACCTGTGCATTCTACAAATGAGAAAGGGGAGAGAGAGCATGTGAAAGTAAAAGAGACTGTTTTAGATTTAGAGCTGTGACTCATTCTGTATCTAACAGAGGGGGAGACCGAACACTCTACACTGTATCTTACACACATAAATCAGGGGCCCATTTAAGCCAATTTACATTAGCCAGACAAACTCTTTCCACCCCAGGCTCCACTGGCCAGATTCTGTTAAACAAGCACATCAAGACCATTCAATATGTCCATGAAAGAGGGAATACAAGGCTGAGATTTCATCATACAGAGAAAACATAAAAATGTGTTATTTTCTTGCACAGAGTTAAATTGAATCAGTATTACTTCTGAATTTATGCCTAAGACCAGAGTATTTTTACACCTCAGGCTTTGAATCCAGTTTCCTGGATTAATTCAGCATATGTTCACATATTTCAACAGAGACAATAATGAAATTAATACAGGACCCAAACACCTGTATCACCTACAATATGTTATTAAGGTGACAAAATAAAATGTCCATGATATAGAAGCATTCCCAAAGGCACTGTCAGATGCTCAATGATTTATAACTTTTAGGAAACCTTTAATTTCACGAACATAAAAGCTTAATGGAGCAATTATCAGGATAAGCATCATGAAACTGTAAGTGTTTGCAGTAAAATTTGGAAGATAACTTGGAACGGTAAAAAAACAATTAGTATTCTCAAGACTTTGTGATATGATAAATGAAGCAAAACATTCATCATATAGGCAGTCCATGACCTTAAAAAGAGATCGTTTCAAAGGACAATGTGCTCCCTGTGCCAGTCCCCATGTGAGAGAAAAAGCTTTTCCTGTCTGCAATTGTTCACTTAACACACCCCATCGCCTGGGGACATATACACACACATACACTCACATACACACACATTCAATGGGTAAATCTCAGACTTCTCTCTTCCATAAATCTCTCACTTCTTCTTCTTCCTCCCTAGAGCTGCATCTAATTTCATGATTCCTTCTTTTCCTTCTTCTCCTCCCTTTTCCTCTTTCCCTCCTTCTCCCCATAGGCCTCTGATAGGATTATGTTCCTGAACCACACGGATGTATTCCAAGCTCGACACTACTGAAGCTAACTGTTGAGTGTATCAGTTGTGCTTTCACACCAGTGTTCCTGGTCATGTCAAAACCACTAAGACTAGCAACAGGCATCATGGCCACAGGCTTATTGCTAGGTCTCAGTTAGAAAGAAAGAAAGAAAGAAAATAATTTGTATATTTAAACA
This sequence comes from Rhinogobio ventralis, assembly GCA_039654625.1. Classification (NCBI taxonomy): domain Eukaryota; kingdom Metazoa; phylum Chordata; class Actinopteri; order Cypriniformes; family Gobionidae; genus Rhinogobio; species Rhinogobio ventralis. The sequence continues at coordinate 18,680,461 of CM077193.1, read as the reverse complement.
TAACAGGAACCATCACTTCTTGTTCCACTTGGTATGCATTATGCTGACTAAATCTGCATGTTAATTTTTTGAGTATTTGAGGAGAAAATTACAGACAAGTTGCAGCACAATACTACTTTATCAGTTTTATGTGTCCAGTTTTTTAATCCATTATATTTATGATTAAACCATTAGACAAGTCTAATAAATAATAAAATAAATGCATATTACTGATCTCCATTTCAAAGAGGAACTTAACACTGCATCTTGGATCGACGGTATGGGGAACGCTATATGTGTGTCTGGTGTCTGAAGCATGTGTAAACACACAACAATTTCTTTGAACGACGACAATCCATGACGCTACTATCGGAGCGCCCGCGCATATAAGAGGGCACCTGCAATAGACGTCATCAACTCTTTTTCTCTTCAGGAGACACTTGTTTGTATGCACTTGTAAAACAAACGCGATCGACTCTGAGGAAGCTGGATGTAGTCATTTTGCTGCATTCGCGAGACTGACTGAAAGAGACAGACAAGAAGCTTTTTTTCTCACCCGAGGGATAGTAGTTAGCATTTGAATGAGCGTGTTTACTTTTGAGGGAGTAGAAAGCACTCATAGCGATTTGTGGTAGCTCTGTTCACTCTTCGTTCTCAATTGAGTGATAAGAATCTAGTTTTGAAAGGAGCACGTTCAGCTCTTGAGATATGGTGAGAAGCTCTCTTGATCCACCATCCAGCCAAGATGAGACAGATATGGCTGATGAGGGTGAGGATATCGCTAATAGTGCATTCTCTCAGCACGCCAGCTCCACTTACAAAGAGTTGCTGGAGGTGATGGCCCAACACCACGACTAGACTAGATCTGATTTGGGGGCACAAAAGACAGGAAGTTGCTCATAGCACTTTTGACGAGAGATTACCTAAAGGCCCTGCTGTTGGTGATTGAACAGCATGGCGTATGCAGCAGCAGGTTCCTTACACACAATGACGGTGTTGTAAGCATACCAGGTGGATCTGCTTAAAGAACTGGACCATGGAGGCATTTTCGGAACCATGCCAAACCACGGATTTGGACCTCAAGGCTAGCAAATAAACATTAAAATTGGTTGTTCAATGGCAGCAATGGTGGTCATGCTGCTTAATACCAAAGTAACATTAATAAAACTATAATACATTAGCTCATCCATGAGCACGATTTCTGCAGATTTAGAGATGTGGCGGCATGGTCGGCAGCTATGTTTAAGTGCCGGTCTAAGTCTTCGCCTAATACCTCTGGGGGACCTGGTCTGTCGCAGTCTCAGGACTGGAGGCAGGGCCCGAGGATGAGTATGAGTGAGGAGTAGAGCGCATAGGAGGCAGTATGCTAGGAGAAAGTATTTGAAGGAAAAGATTTGGTAAACAAGACAGAATCTCATAGGAGGAGTAGCATGCCTTCTCTCTCAGGCTCGTTTTGGCAAGCTGTTTTTCGTGTTGAGTGTAGAGTAAAACCCTCCCCTACTGTCAGGTTTTTAAAGTAGGATCCTCCATTCCCTGTTGGACCTTAAACAGATTCCTTAGAACCTGGCAAGTAGAGGTTAATTTGCCTTCTGGCAGCTCTTCTTGTTATCAGGCACCTTTGTCTGGTGCTGGGAGTCTTAGGGCCCTGGACTAGTTCAGACAGGGTGTGAGCGCTTCCCCCAATCACTTTGGGGTAGTAGAGCTGAAGCTTCCCTGCAGCTTCCTAGAGGTTAGAGTTATTTGTAGCGAGGAGGGTAAATAGTTATTCTAAATGAAAACCCCTGTGTAATATAGGGTAGTGTCTCCCTGGGCCAGTATTCCCGTATAGCTATGTCAAGCTAAAGAAGCTGACATAGCTAAATATTAGAGCTCTGTTCCTGGGCCACAGGTAGCTAAGGCTGGGCCCACATGGAAGAGTGGACTGTTGAAAAAGGACAGGACTTTCCTTTTCACAGGGCTTATGAGCTTGGGTAATGGTCAAGGGAATATTGCCACTTGACGGTCTATGAGTCTTAGGATATGCCCTGTATGATTGACACTTTTTCTGGATAAACAAGTTCATAGGGTCAATAATGCTATGTCCATTGTGGTTGGCATAGGCACAGCTAATGAGGCAGGCATTTCCTCAGCATAATGTAGTGGATATTTGTTCCACATAGCATTGACCCAAGACGCAGTGTTGAGTTCCACTTCGAAAGTTGACAGTGTGAACGTAGCCTGCGTCTCATTGCCATGCCTCGGGCTTGCCTGCACATCTCCTTCAGAGAAAAAAAGTTTATCTATTGCAGGCACCCTCTTATACGCACGGGCAATCTGGTAGTGATCGTCAGCCAATGAAATTGTAGTCTGTATACACGTGTTTCAGACACAGGTCACACTGATGGCATTCCCCATAGCGTCGTTCCAATGATGATCGACAGACAGACAGACAGACAGACAGATAGATAGATAGATAGATAGATAGATAGATAGATAGATAGATAGATAGATAGGCAGGCAGGCAGGCAGACAGACGTTTCTCAAGGCCCTCTGGGGACATAAAGGATTGCTTCCAAATACAGAGAGCACTCACTTTCTCATCTCATGCTATCTCTCACCCTCTCAGTATGTCCATCTTCATTTCCGACTCTCAGTTCCCTCTGCTTTGCAGATAAATAAGTACTTTTAGTCCCAGCTGAAATGTATACCACCATTAATGTGGTTTGTAGGACTAAATTATTTAGTAGAAAGGCTAAGTGTAATGTGTTGGTTTAAAAATATAGCTTTTAAGGAGAACAACATAGACACAGCAGATAAAGCTGATATACTGCTAATGTTGCCACTCTCTCTTCATTCAAGCTGCTAGTGTAAAGAGACAGAGGCTATATCATCATAAGAAAGACCACTTGAAAAAAAAGTGAGGATTTTAATGGGGTGACAGAGATATATTTATTTGTTTGTTTATTAAAACAAAACAAAAACACAGTTTGGAAGTGCTGCCTATGAATTTATAACAGACTACATAAATTACATATGTAGGGTATATATAGCTCCACCAATTTACACCCCTTACTTCTGCAAATTATCAACTCACACATTCACCATTACAGAGGAACAGGTATTGCACTTTCAAGAAATACAATAATTGACATTCAGTCTTGAATGTACATCATTAGCAGCATTGTGCTGAACAACTGCTTTCCATTGGACCTTTGCTGACCCCTTCAGGGCTCCTGGTTGTTGCAAAATTTCTGTTGGCATCCCCTCAAATGTTTAAACAATACTTCAGGAACTGTGAACTTGTTTTTCTTGCAGGAAGCACACCAGATTCAGAGTAGCATGTATCATATACTGTCATGTCACATAGTTCAGGACCATCTTCAGTTCAAGCAAACAGGGTACAGGCATCACCCCTTGCAGGACCTGAACCTGCAGCCTTTCAGGCCAAGTCCAAATCTTTTGCCATTTGACTACACCACCCCCAGTGAGGAGAGGTGCCAACAGGACAGGGAACTGAATATTTAATTTAAAAAAGTACCAGTTTCTTTTGAAGTGCATCAAAGATTAAATAGGAAATGACATCATAGCTGTGGGCAACGGGTTGTGAAGAATAGCTTTACTTGTACTCTCACAGAACATGGCTGATGCGTCTACTTCTGATTGAGTTCATGAAGGTGGATTCAACTGCCAAAACAGTGTAGAGAATACAGGCTGCATTCATTCACAGCTCAGCTGTTAATTCATCTGTGCAGACTGACACAAATATTTTCATTTTGTCAATGTGACAGTTTTTTTGTTTTGTTTAGGAGTGATGTTATAATCTGTTTTCCCAAATTGTATAAAACAAAACATTTTGCATTTACAACAAACTATGGCTTGGTGAAAAGGGAAGATTAAGTCTCTAGCTGCATCCAGATATGCATACTTCCCTAGTAGTTGAACAATAGTATGCAAAAACAGTAGTCTGAAATCACAATATTGATAAAAAAATTAACCGAGATGACTTAACACTTCAGGCAAAATTCTGAAGAGCGCATCTGATTGTAAGGGTGGGTCGCCTACAGTGGTTCAGGCTGCAGGGTTGCCGAAAGACTAAAGAAACATTATGAGCAAGATGGTAGAAAACTGTACATTTCTCGTCTATATCCACCCACTGTACTTATACCAACGACGGACATAAGCGCAGTTACAATAGCTAAATATGTGGGAAAGCATTGCTATAGTCTTTCGGCAACCCTGCAGCCTGAACCACTGTAGGCGACCCACCCTTACAGATGGTGCCGAAACCCGGGATCCCTTGCAGTGAAGAATGAAGAATGAGGACATTTTGTCACAGTTGATCTTGTGATTGGATTAAAGCTCACCTTCTGACCAAGGAATGGGTAAGTCTGTTTTCATTGTTTATGTATTGCATGAAACAGAACGTAGAAGGTATTAAATAGCTTCAATAGTCCCATTACTGTGCAATCCGAGAATATTCAGATTATCTCCTCAGGGATGGAAGGGAAAATTTCTGATAACAGTGACGTATTGTTTGCTTTATGGAGTGAAAAAGTTGAGCCTACTTTGTCCAAACTGAAGAAAGAGTATATTGGAATTAAAAGTTCAGATGATGACATGCTTAAATGGTGGGACATAATTGGCAAACACCAACCAAAAGAAATCAAAACATGGTGAAATAATTGAGGCTTTAAACTTCATAAGTTTTAAAAGGCTACATAATGTGACACCATTTCATATTATCAAGTCTAGATGTTGAATGTAAAGAAGTGCATTCTAAAAATGCAGAGGCACAAAAGTCTGAAGCAAAGATTCAAGATCTTCAAACACAGCTGGATAAATTACTAGCTGAGCAGTTAGCCCTGACTGAAGAGTGTAAAAATCACAAGGAGACCATTGCAAATCTCAAGGCTAAGCTAATAGCTAAAAAGTTCATGCCTCCCAAAACGCTTAACAGCGTTGGGACTAAAAAGCATGTTCACTTCTTAGATGAGGTGACTTGCTCTAATGAATCTGAAACGTTTAGTTCAGAAAATGCATGTGCAACTCAACAAGAAAGTGTGCCTATTTCAGTTCTTAAGGTGATGCAGCATCATGATAGCGCAGAGTCATGTACCAGAACGCATGGTGTACAAGCATTAGAGAATCATGAATATCCTCAAACTCCAGGAAAACATAGCAGACAACTCTATGGCAAAGAGAACAGGTTTTGCAGTTCCTGTCAGTAAATAGGCCATTCAGAGGAAAAATGCTGGTCACTGGGTAGGGGTCGACCTGCACCTTATTTTAAGAAAAATAGGAAATTACTTTCTAAGGGCAAAGATCAGCGCTCATTTGCAGGTAAAACTCTCAGTGAGTTAACTGCAGTGTTCATGCAAGGCCTCCAGCTATTAACCTCACTGGCTAGTGGGCTAGAAGCCTCATAGCAATGAGTTTAATAGTTAAACATCCAAATTGCAATGATCCTGTTTGTATTTCCAAATTTGTAATTGTACTAAACACATTGTGCACATTGAACACACATTATAGTTGTTTGTGCTACTAGATACACATAGACTAGTTAAGTTTATTCTTTAAAACACATGATTGCTTTACTGTAAGTGTTGTATGAGACACTTAGGATAAAGGTTGTAGATGCTATGCATTCTAGGCCATGTATCTTGTGTAAACTGGAATAACTTTAATACTGGAATTGTATAGCAATTTCAAGTTGCATGTGTTTCTATGTTGAATTTGTTTGTCTCCTAAGTGGAACACTCTGCTATTTCCTATATAGCTGCAGTAAAACCATGTACAGGAGCACAGAATTGCCATGTGGCTACAGTGTAATTTACAATTGCATTAACCATGAAAATGCTTTCATCACAGCAGGATTCCATAACTCTGACCTTTGCACTTTATCATGCTCCTTAACAAAACATTGGTGTGGGAAGATTTTGAGCCAGTCACACCTCACTCACATTCTCATGCTGGCTCCCTGCTACAACAACAGGACCAAATTTACATCACAATTGTAAACCCTCCTCACCATGTTTGGGGCATGATTTACACATAGCCACAGCTAAATACAGCCACATAGATTTGATCTTCACACACAAAGTCAAATCTACATCTGCCTCACAAAATGTATGCATTCTATTTTATCTAAGTCTTTACATCTAGACTGTACTGCTGATAGACAAGACCGAGCAGACAGAGCATTTCTTTTTAAAGAAATGTAAACAATAAATACCATTTTGTGGCTGTTTATTGTGTCGTGACAGATCGCTGCAGCGCCTCAGTTCAAGCGGCATGTGAACTGACCCAATATTTACAACACAAAATAAACATGAATGAACATCAGAAGGTATGTTGGAATCAATACATACCAAGTCCACAGACGGTAATCTACTAACTCTCCTGTCTGGTTTGTTTGTCATATCAAGACTGTTAATCGGGTTTCGGTAACAGAAAGTTGTTTGTGTACCGCATTTCTGCTTTTCTATTGGTGGCACCCACTGTCAGGGAGTGAATTTGCTATCTGCCATTTTTTACAAAAACAAATTCTACAGAAAAGTCAAACCAAATTTTTATGCTGAACATGTGTGTTGGTATGCTGATGCCCAACCAGTCTTCAGCTCAATTATCAATAACCTTTCATTATTTCTGAACATTCAGTGATAGACAAGGTTTTGGAAAAGTACCACATCTTGTCTGTCATTCCTTAATTTAAAAATCCAGGAGCATGGATTCCATGTTGGTCCAGGCTGGTTATAGCAGATATAGTTCTGGTTTATCTGATGGACCAGCATAGTCATGCTGTTAACAAGCAAACTGAGCTGGTAGCTGGTCCACCAGCACTCCCGCTTTCCATGCTGGTAACCAGAAAACCAGCAACCAGCATCCCATGCTGGTCCACGTATCCAAAACATACATAATGCTGGTGATCAGCAATGCTGGATTTCAGCAGGGTAAACTCAAACCCAACCATTTCTTGAAATGATCTGTTAATATTCATGGCTTTTAATTAAAATACAAATAAAACAACCAACCAAACAAATTAATGTATTCAGATTTTACAATCTAAAACAGTAAATAAAACAAGCAATATTTCTAAACCAACACTGAGAGGATTTGTGAATGTTAGTAAAGTGAGTGATGCAACTAATGCTGATAGGTCACATGACAAATGACATGATAAATGCAGTGCATCCGGATTATATTCATACTGCACATACTTACATAGAACATACTTTTTTTTAACAGTTATTAAGTAATTAACACAAAGTAATGAATCATTCAAAGAAGAAAGGATCTGTTAATATTCATGGATTTTAATTAATATTAACTACAAATAAAACAAACAAACATAGAAATGGATTCAGATGTTAAAACCTAAAACAGTGAGATCAGACTAATGGACAAAAAGAGATGATGAAACCAAGAGCTGCCCTACCTTTGCCTGAGTAAAAATGTTGAGCTAGGGGAAATAGGCGAGTAATTGGGTTGACTCTGAGGCAGGTGCACCTGGGGCTCCCTTCGGGCAACATTACCACCAGCCACGGAAAACAGTGTGGTAATTATCCTGCATAGGGCTCTACTCCTCTGTAATGCAGCCACTGTTATAAAATGAAGAGTGACATCTCTCTCTCTCTCTCTCTGACATACCTGCACTCATTAATCCTGTGCATGCAGGTGTAGGTCAGCCTGGAAGAAGGAGAAAAAACAAGCAATAATTAAACAATGATCCTCCATTTGATATTTTTTTCTTCTTCTTTTGGCCAGCTCTGTAGCCTGAGCTGCAAGCCTTACCCGTGCCTCCTCCGCCGATAGCTAGCTATCAGGCTGAAAGACAGTAACACACATTTAATGTGATTAAGTTTGACACAGAAAATGGAACAAAGAATTAGACGTAATCAGGCCTCTGTGCCCTGCCTCCCGGTATGGATCTGTTAGAGGTGAAGTAAGGTGGCAGGCAATTTTGTGTTTACACTGCCTGCTACGCTAATAGATTAGCCCATCACAGGATAACTCGTCCTAAACAAACACTAATACTCATGCCAAATTAATGCTCATAGCTATCAATAATGCCGCTGCTCAAGGCAATGGATGCGAAATTAACCTTAATTTGGAGATTCTGTACTATCGGCTACAGTCCCGATAACAGCAGAGCTTGATTAAGGAGAATGAATTGTGCTGTACATTAGTACATTTAATTAGAGTTAAGGTTACTTTGTTACCTTGCTAAACGTCATTACGCCCAGAGGTGGACAAAGTACACAACTCCATTACTTGAGTAAAAGTAAAAGTACTACTGGTCAAATATTACTCCATTACAAGTGAAAGTTGTAAAGAAGTTCTTGCTTTTAAAAGTACTTAAGTATCAAAAGTAAAAGTAAACGCATTATTTTATTATTGTTGCATTGTTGTATGAATGCACGCTGTGCCATCATGGTGGTTTAAGCCAGTTGTGCTCTATCTGACATGCTACCATACGACTACCTTGAACTCATTTAAGTACTTGTTTAAAAGTTACAAAGCTCTTATCAAAGTCGAAATCATACTAGAAAAGAAAGGTTTCTACATTGTGCTTTTTTGACAGGATTATGTAAAAACGTATTTCTGAAAGGACTTCAGTTAACATTATTAGCCCAATTAGCATGCCTACTAACGTCATTGTTGAACTTCACCTATGTGTTAGCGCTGTATCCACAAGGCTATGGCAACATTGCGGGCAAATCTATACAAAATAATTTGACTGACCATACATACTTCATACCAGTGCTAATTTTAACAGCAAATTTTGATTTAGTCTTTTTACTAAAATGCCATTTAGTTTTAATCAAATTTTAGGCATCTCAATTGTTTTACTTTTAGTCGACTAAATAATACGATTTTAGTAGATTAAATCGACTAAAATTCAGTACTTGTGCTCTGGCAGGAGAGGCAGCTTTCTGTGTGCGCATCCGGATTGAATTTAGCTCTTTCGTGTCGTTGCCTTTTTCAGACTTATCTACATGTCTGCTCTTCTCTTTCTCCCAGACATTTACATTTTTAAGCAATTCAAATGTGCGCATCTCACGCAATTTTAGGTAAACAAAGCAAACACTTAAAACTAAACGAAAATGTAATATTTTCAGAAAACTAAAACATACTTTCTAAGTATGGCCATGGGTGCATGCACTGCGCCTAGGAACTGCCACCTTCTATTTTGCCATCAACTGATTGGTGTTCAAAAAATGCTGGGAAATCATTAAACGTCATCTGACCCTACAAGAGTGATTACTGATGGGCTGTCTGCAAAAATACCCAATCACGTTTTAAAGAAGAAAAAAAAAATCATCCACTGACTTTCAAAGTGGCTATATAGAAATTACTTTCTACTTTGAGGACCTTGATAGAAATGTAGTGGAGTAAAAAGTACGATATTTGTCTTTCAAATATAGTGAAGGAAAAGTCATACGTTTCCAGAAAAAATACTACTCGAGTAAAGTACTCAAAAAGTGTCCTTAAAGGAACACTCCTCTTTTTTTGAAAATAGGCTCATTTTCCAACTCCCCTAGAGTTAAACATATAGCGGTAGAACTTTGAGCATAGCTTAGCATAGGTCATTGAATCTGATTAGACCGTTAGCATCTCGTTCAAAAATTACCAAAGACATGATATCTTTCCTATTTAAAACTTGACACTTCTGTAGTTACATCATGCACTAAAACTGACGAAAAAAGAAAAGTTGCGATTTTCTAGACCAATGATATTACACAGTGCCTGAAAATAGTCCCCAGCATGCTCCCTGTGCAAGCAGGTTGTCACATTGGTTATGTTGACGGAAGTTAGCCTATTTTCAGGCGCTGCGTAATATCATTGCGCCGCTGCACCCATGGTATGGCAGCAAAGTTCCTTGATTATTACGCAGGAATGAGAGTATAGTTCCTAGCCATATCGGTCTAGAAAATCACAACTTTTCATTTTCCGTCGGTCTTAGTACACGATGTAACTACAGAAGAGTCAAGTTTTAAATAGGAAAATATCGAAACTCTTTGGTCATTTTTGAGCGAGATGCTAACGGTCTAATCAGATTCAATGATCTATGCTAAGCTATGCTAAAAGTTCTACCGCCAGACCCGGAGATTGGCTGAATGGATTCGAAAACGGTAAAACTCAACTGTTTAACTCTAGGGGAGTTGGAAAATGTTGAGTGTTCCTTTAAGTACAGTACTCAAGAAAAATGTACTTTGTAACCTTCTATCTCTGATTACGCCAAAGTTCTAACTGTGCTGACAAAGTGCATTATAAACCTTATAAACACCTATCCTGCATATCAATACAACTTTCTAATTAGGGTTTCCGCGGGTCTTAAAAAAAGTCCATAATTTAAGGCTTTAAAAATGTCTTAAATTGAATCAAAAAGTCTTAAAGTCAATATCATGGCATTAAATTAGGGCCCTATGATTTCTGCAATGCAGAAAATGTGGACGGAATCGCAGAATCCATTCATAAAAATGGAATTTACTGTATAATGCAGAACGTGTCAAATTTTGGATGAATAAATCAAAAGTAGGTCAGAACACTCCAAAAATTTTAATTGTTCCATTTACTCACCCTAAAGACTTTCATTCATCATATAAAGCAATCGAGTCTGTTTAGAAAATGTTGAATAAACCGCTTGATTCGTATGGAGTTTTATGGCCTCTTTATGAACTTTCTGAAGTGTCAAATGGAGAGACAGAAATCTTTCCCATTTTATTACACATTTTCATTTTTGTTCCGAAGATGAATGAAAGTCAGTCAAATATAATCTAACCATTAAAGCAGAGTCCAGAGAAATTAAAAATAGAACAGATTTCATAGGGCCCTAATTTGAATTGCAAAATTAAATTGCATGTTCTGCAAAAAAATTATGTTCTTCCTCAGGATTTTTGTTTTCTAGTACAAAATCAAAACATCTTTAGATCAAGATACATTTAATGACATGTAAAATGAAGAAATTAAGTCTTGTTTTCTAAAGAATTGAACAAAATTAAGTGAATTTGTCATTGGGTATGAAAATTACTTTTGAACATTTGAATTAAGTTGATTTTTATGAACCCATTGGTATATATTTGTTCTTGTTTTAATCATAAAATCTGTTGGAAATTGTATTTTCAAACTTTAAAGTGTGACCAATATTCATGTATATAATATTGATATAATATCGATGTGTTATGTTCCCTTCAATTTATTCCTTACATTTTCTTTAATTGGTCTTAAAAAGGTCTTAAATGTACCTGCAAAAAACCTGCAGAAACCCTGCTACTGTATAATGCCATCAAAACTAATTTACATATAAAACATTGTTATGTTTATTGTACATTATCTATTTAAAAAAGATAAAGTCATGTTCATAGTTTGGACTACTGAATGAATGTATTCATTCCTTTTAAGATTTAATTCCCTTGCAGCAACTAACAAACCCTTTGGTAAATGTATTAATTTTAAATTATACTTACTATATATCATTTACCATAGTTATAGTTTAAATTATAGGTACAATTTATTACTATTCTATTTTATAAATAATCTAACAAATGTAATATACTTCTTTTTTTGTTTAAATAAATTAATTCCTGTGATGGCAAAGCTGAATTTTCGGGAGCCATTGCTTAAGTCGTCAGTGTCACATGGTCCTCATTCTAGTATTTTTTTGTGGAAACATATAAATTTTTTCTGTGTGTGTGTACAATTTTAAAAAACAAGAAAAGCAATCACTAATGCACCCCGCTGTGTATACCCACTGTATAAATTAGATCACAAATTCCTTGAAGTGAAACCACAGAGCAGGTAGCAATGCACTCTAATGTGTTCCAGCTGCACACTGCCACTATTTTACATGCAGTTCAATTCTTTCCCTCGCCCACCATTCATCAGCTGTTTCCCGTTTGCTGAATGAATGATTGAAGGGTGTCGCAGAGTGAATGTCCTGCATCGTTGCAGCCAACGCCTCAACCGTACCCTGAGGTGGCAAACAAATGACGCCTGAAACAATGGAAACAAATCTCGGTCTCTCTACCTCTCTCTTTTTTCTATCAGCATTTTTGTTTACCTTCCAATGCAAATAGAGGTGCCTACCAGTGTTCCTATTTTATGATTTACTAATTTCTGATACATCATTAAGATCTGCCGTACGCACAGCCCCACCAATCGACTGATGGATGTTCCTCAGGCCCAGTCAAGCATCAGCAACCACATCCTCGGTTTTGTTTCATGTAATATCTGCTGCTTGGTAGTGATTTATATGGTGGCATAATAAAATGCAGACTTGTTTGTACATTCACATACATGCATAAATATGAAAGGACCTGGATGAGATAAGAAAGAGGAGAGAGTGAGGAATGAAGGGATAAGCCGCCTTTCCAATATCACAGGTCATTCATTTCCAAAGGAGGAGAAGTCTCGGCCATATGCGTATGCAGAATTTTTGGATCCAATTTGAGCTTCAGATTAATTGGAATATTGGCGGTTAGGCTGTATGCGACCAACTGCCCAGATGTGATGTATTCTAATCAAAACTATGAGTGCGAGGTGAGAATGACCTATATTTTTGCACTAAAACATTATTCTTTAAACACTATTTCTGTCAAATTGGGTGGTTGTGTTAATAATTATGTCTTATATTATGTCAATTATTTCACAATTAAAGCTACACTATGTTTTTTTTCGCCGCTAGGGGTCGCTAACCTCTTCAAAACAATAACAGTGTAGATTGATGACGCAGTGAATGAGCGTGAAATAATGGAACTTGGAACATACAGATGGATTTAATAATGTTTATTGGGAAGTAATGTTTATGGATGAGTGAATGCATTCATGTTTTTTAACATGACTGTGGTTTAAAGCAGGGCACGATTACTAATAAGAGACAAATATCAGCGCCACACGTGCGAGTCCCAGGGGATATAAAGAAACGAGGACTTTTCATTTTACCGAACTACCCGCAAGTGCTGAATTACTCATACAGTCAGTTTATTTGACGAATTAAAATTGTGAGGAACGCAATGCTGTTTCACTTGGTCTACACTATCTAACCTGCATTTGAGTGTGTTGAAAGTTATAATGTAATTCTGTGTGTTAGATTGTTGGCTGTATGAGACTAGCAGTAAGCTACATCAACATTTCATACTGATGATATTCTAATATTTCATTATGTTGAGCTACATAACATTGATTCATTTTATGTACATTTGCTCACCTGTCTGATAAAGCACATGCAAGAATGGCATCTCTGTCAAGTCGAAGTTTGTTGCAAAGCTCTCGTCATCTCGAAAATGGCACATCGATACTGGTCCTTTTTTGAGTTCTCATTTTGTTCCAAAGTCTGCTTGCCATGGTTCATAATGTTTGAAACGAAATTACAACAGCATGCCACTAAACATTACGCAGTTGTCCACGTCTGTTGCCATGGTTTCTACGACAGTAAAAGCGGAAACCGTTGGTAATGCGGATATGACGCCATTGACAGGCGACTCCCGGTTCCTTGGTTAAAATCGCAATTTAGTTGGAAACATTTGGGATATTGTTAGTACTCAACTGAACAAAATATATAACACTGGCCTAGTTGTTTTGGGATAATTTACTGCAAAAATCGTACATATTGCACCTTTAATACATATTTATTATTTACTTTGATTAGCCCAAGAAAACCTACTATGCTTTCAAACATATTGTAATCATTTGTTTTGTTCGGATATATTCATACCTTCGTTATTCAGTCATTTTACCATGGTGAATAAGCAGAAGGTAAAATCTTCTTCAAAGTTCCATGAAATGTCGGAGACAGTGAAAAAGCTGCTTTAAAGGGATGAAGACTTAGATGTATATTAATATGGTAAAGCCCTGACCTCTGATGGCTACACAATTTATAAGCATGTTTTAAATTTGCAGTTGAGACTAACAGGTTTCTGGGGGCAGCTGATGTGAACTTAAGTAAAATTGTTCCATTATTCAAAGTAATTAGAATTTAAAATCATTCCCTCTAAATATTAGCCTATACAAATGCTATAATACACTAACAGCAACACTGATAATTATGAGGTGACAGCACACAACACCACTAATTAAGTTTGGGGCTATTTTACCCCCAAGTCCTATTTATTCTGTACATTTATACTATTTAAACTCATTTTAATCTTCCTAGCCCACCACATTTCTTAATGTCAGAGCTCTCACAAAGAACATCAACAACATCAGGGTTAAAACTGCAGTCTCATTTTCATTTGAATGCCGATAACAAAATCTTTATTAATGACCTAAAAGAATTATGTGATAGATGTTTATTTTAGACTAATTGTTATTTTCGGTCACATTAATTGTAATTATAGCCATTCACACTGTTGTAAAAATATTATATAATTTAAGCTGCCAACCTTTTGTACAATAATGGCTGCTACTTAATAACATGACTCATCTCTTCGTGAGTTATCTATTGTAGCCGATGTCCTTTTACAGAGGGCTGCTTCTGACCGTGTCCTGTTAGTCACTCTCCCATCCTCCGCTCCCTTCCTAACCTCTGAACACCTCTAACAATCCACAGGAGGAAGGATGTCAGGTCGCAACAATGGCATGTTCGCTCGATAGCCCTGCTGGCAAATTGCTTTTTAATGTTTTTGCACAATGGCCCGAAAGAAAGCCGATTATTTTGCTTTAAATCTGCAGCAGGCCATTGAAGTTAGTGTGACGCATGTTTCACGAAAGAGCACAGGTGTCAGACAGAGACTGCGAGTGTGTATGTGTGTCAGTGCTCAGCTGTATTTGATGGATATAGGGACATGGGTGGTGAATATGCCCAATGAAAAAGGACACAGGCTGCTAGCAAGGTCCTCAAAGGCCATGCCTCTTGCTATTTGACACAAGGCCACCAGACCAATCTATCAAAGGATTGAGCAACTATACTATAAAGTATAGAACAGACAGACTGAGGGACGGATGGATAATTCAAAATATTACCAATATAATAATAGTGTCTGAAGATATTTAAATAATTATTGAATAGTCTCCAGTATATTAATTGAATAATTATTCAAATAATACATATATACATACATTAGGCATAACATTACGACCACCTACCTAATATTGTGTTGGTCCCCCTTTTGCTGCCAAAACAGGCCTGACCCGTCAAGGCATGAACTCCACTAGACTAGCTACACTAGCTCTAGCTACACTAGCTACACTAGCTACAGTAGCTCATCTAGTTGATCGGACCACACAGGCCAGCCTTCGCTCCCCACGTGCATCAATGAGCCTTGGCCGCCCTTGACCCTGTCGCTGGTTCACCACTGTTCCTTTCTTGGACCACTTTTGATAGATACTGACCACTGCAGACTGGGAACACCCCACAAGAGCTGCAGTTTTGGAAATGCTCTGACCCAGTTGTCTAGCCCTCACAATTTGGCCCTTGACAAACTCGCTCAAATCCTTACGTTTGTCCATTTTTCCTGTTTCTAACAAATCAACTTTGAGGACAAAATGTTCACTTTCTGCCTAATAAATCCCACCCACTAACATGTGCCGTGATGAAGAAATAATCAGTATTATTAACTTCACCTTTCAGTGGTCATAATGTTATGCCTGATCAGTATACTGTATATACACTGAACTAAATTATAAACGCAACACTTTTGTTTTTGTCCCCATTTTTCATAAGCTGAACTCAAAGATCTAAGACTTTTTCTATGTACACAAAATGCCTATTTCTCTCAAATATTGTTCACAAATCTGTCTAAATCTGTGTTAGTGAGCACTTCTCCTTTGCCGAGATAATTTATCCACCTCACAGGTGTGGCATATCAAGATGCTGATTAGACAGCATGAATATTGCACAGGTGTGTCTTGGGCTGGCCACAATAAAAGGCCACTCTAAAATGTGCAGTTTTACTGTATTGGGGGGGTCCGGGGGGTCCAAAAAAGTCACCATTTGCCTCACGCAGTGCAACACATATCCTTCACATAGAGTTGATCAGGTTGTTGATTGTGGCCTGTGGAAATGTTGGTCCACTCCTCTTCAATGGCTGTGTGAAGTTGCTGGATATTGGCAGGAACTTGAACATGCTGTTGTATACGCTGATCCAGAGCATCCCAAACATGCTCAATGGGTGACATGTCCGGTAAGTATGCTGGCCATGCAAGAACTGGGATGTTTTCAGCTTTCAGGAATTGTGTACAGATCCTTGCAACATGGGGCCGTGCATTATCACTAGCCGGAACGGACAGAAAGGCACGATTTTAGTTGACAGCCTTAACCAACTACAGGGTAAATAATAATAAAAGAAACGTCTCGGTTACGTATGTAACCCTCGTTCCCTGAGGAGGGAACGGAGACGTAACGTCAGTGACTGACGAAATGGGGGTTTCGCCTAGAAGCCTATCATCTTCGAGATCTTAGAAAACGCCCAATGGCAGGCCAATGCCATGGGCATGCGGAATTTGCATAGCGTAGCTCTGCCCCACAGTGTGGGTATATAAGGAAGTACGCTGGCAACATCGCATTATGTTTACCTGCTGAGGAGCCAAGACTGAACTCCAGGCCGTTTCAGCGGTACAGCGGATGTGGCAGAGGGACGTTACGTCTCCGTTCCCTCCTCAGGGAACGAGGGTTACATACGTAACCGAGACGTTCCCTTTCGTTCAGTCAGTCCGAGTAACGTCAGTGACTGATGAAATGGGGGTCCCAATTCAATCACGCCACTCGGCTGTCGTCCAGTGCCCTGCGTAAGTGTGAGCTCCCTGTCGTAAGCTAGTACGGACGAAGAACTCCAACTTAGCACAGGAATACCAAGGTACACTGGGAAGCATATTCCAGGTGGAAGTATGCGCCAAAGTGCCTACCCGTAGGGAGGACTTAAGGAGACACATATGACCCGCGAGGGGCTGCATATGGAGGAACTCTGGGGTAACCAGCCGAAGGTGGAAAATTTTACCCCCAGGGGAGGCAAGGGCTTGCCGAGGGAAATACACATGCTCGGAGAGGCTTACAGTGGAAAGCGAGTGGGCAGACGCACTGGTGTCGGCATCGACAGTGCTGGAGGAACTCAGGGTTTTGGGGAAACTACCTGAGGAAAATATCGCACGTATCCCGTCCGTGGAGAGGAATGGCGAGCAAGCGAAGACACCTGAGCCTAGCCCATTACCGGCCACTTGTAGAGGCGAGTACATGAGAGGACACTGGCTCCACTCGGAGATTATAGAATCTGGCGAATGTGTTGGGTGTCGCCCAGCCTGCAGCTCTGCAGATGTCTGTCAGCGAGGCGCCATGCGCTAGAGCCCAAGAGGAGGCCACACTCCAGGTGGAGTGTGCCCTGACCCCAAGGGGGCATGGGCGCCCCTGCGTCTGGTAAGTTAAGACAATGGCGTCCACTATCCAGTGAGACAACCTTTGCTTTGAAAGAGAGCCTTCCCCTTCAGCTTCCCACCATGACAGACAAAGAGCTGGTCTGAGGTCCTGAAACACTGCGTTCTGTCTACGTAAGCACGGAGGGCGCGTACTGGAAAGAGCAGTGCCAAGGCTGGGTCTGCCTCCTCCAAAGGCAGCGCTTGCAGGTTCACCACCTGGTCCCTGAACGGAGTGGTGGAAACCTTGGGCACATATCCAGACCGGGGTCTCAGGATCAAATGAGAGTCGGCCGGCCTGAATTCTAGGCACGCTTCGTCAACCGAAAATGCCTGCAGGTCCCCTACCCTCTTGATGGAGGCCAAGGCGATCAGGAGCGCTGTCTTCATAGACAGGAACTTAAGCTCGACTGATCGCAAAGGCTCGAAGGGAGCCCTCTGCAGAGCATCTAAAACTACTGAGAGGTCCCAAGAGGGTACGAGGGGAGAGCGAGGAGGATTCAGTCTCCCCTCAGGAACCTGATGATCAGGTCGTGCTGACTTACCTGTTTCGTCTCCACAAGGTTGTGGTAGGCGGATATCGCGGCCACATACACCTTGAGGGTGGAAGGAGACAGCCTTCGTTCCAACCCTTCCTGGAGGAATGAGAGCACAGACCCGATCGGGCATTTCCAGGGGTCTTCTTGGCGAGAAGAACACCAGGTGACGAAGAGGTTCCACTTCAATGCATAGGCGTGTCTGGTAGACAAGGCCCTAGCGGAAGTGATGGTAGCCACCACCTGAGGTGGTAGGGTACTCAAACCTACCGTGTCCCGTCCAGGAGCCACACGTGGAGGTTCCAAAGATCGGGACGCGGGTGCCAGAGGGTGCCCCATCTCTGAGAAAGGAGGTCCTTCCTCAGAGGTATGGACCAGGGAGGGGCTGTCGCAAGGAGTAAGAGTTCGGAGAACCAGGTCCGGCCGGGCCAATATGGGGCGACCAAAATGACCTGCTCCTTGTCCTCCCTGATCTTGCACAGAACCTGTGCGAGAAGGCTCACTGGGGGGAACGCATATTTGCGGAGGCCCCGCGGCCAGCTGTGCGAAAGAGCATCCGCACCGAGGGGGCCCTCGGTCAGGGAATAAAACAGGCGGCAATGGGAAGAGTCGTGGGAGGCAAACAGATCTGCCATGCCCATCTCGGGACTCGATCGCGAAGCCAGTGCTGAAGCGGTCTCATATGAAGCAATCCGAGCGGCGTTACCGCAGCTGCAGATGCCAGATGCCCCAGGAGCCTCTGAAATAATTTCAGTGGAACCGCACTCTTGCTCTCGATTTGACGGAGGCAAGTCAGCAGTGACTGCGCGCGCTCGCTCGTAAGCTGCGCGCACATGGCGACCGAGTCGATATCCATACCGAGAAAAGAGATCCTCTGCACGGGGCAGAGTTTGCTCTTCTCCCAGTTGACCCGAAGGCCATTTCGGCTGGAGGGACAGGCTCGATCGCACCCTTCGCCAGCAAGGTAACAACCTCCGCACGCATGACTGGGGCATTGGGCCCCACCATGGTAAATCGGACTCCCCGGAAGCGGGGAGGAGCCTGAGCGAACTGAATCGCGTAGCCGAACCTGATGGTCGTCGCGACCCAGCGGGACAGCCCCAGAAGCTCTAGCCAGGCTCCCAGGAACTGCACCAGCGGGGACAAGCGAACCACAGGCGTACCCCGGGTGGGGCAGCGAGGCGGCGTGACCGGCCCAGATGTGGGAGGCGTAGCGTCCCGGTGTGGGGGCACGGTCAGCAGCCGCGTCCTGACAGAGGAGACCAGGGAAGGACGTGCGTTCCACTGGGGTCTGCTCTGAGAGGAGACTGGCGCCAGAGAGGGATGAGAGTGGCGTGGCCCGGGGGCGGCGCACACTGCCATCGGTCTCTGGGGGCACAGGGATGGGCGGGTTAGTTCTTTCTTTGACAAAAATAGGGTGCTGCTGACCCGGGGGCCAGCAGCGGAACAAAGGATTCTTCACCGGGGGAAGGAGTGGTCCTGCTACCATCTCCTGGAAAGAACTGCCCATCCCTGAGCTGTCCGTGTCAGGAGCGCCTTCACGGTGCGGCCCAGGTGAAGGCTGCTGCTGGGGCCGGGCGGGAGGGGTGGGAGCCGCGGGAGGGCGCCCTCTGCGGCGAGCAGGCTGAGGCGACTGTGCCGGCGGGTGGAAGCAGCAGCTGGCCACAGGGGCAGTATATGTTTAATAGCCTCAGTCTGCTTTTGGGCGGTTGAGAACTGTTGGGCGAAGCTCTCAACCGCGCCGCCGAATAGCCCAGCCTGGGATATGGGAGCTTCGAGGAACCGGGTCCGCTCGGCGTCCCGCATATCGGCCAGGTTGAGCCATAAGTGTCTCTCCTGGACCACAGCTGTGGACATCACCTGGCCCAGGGAGCGTGTGGTCACCTTCGTCGCCCGGAGGGCGAGGTCGGTGGCGGCACGCAGCTCATTTCTGAGCCCTGGGTCAGCTCTACCCTCGTGCATGTTGCATAGTATCCGGGCCTGGTAGGCTTGCAAGATAGCCATGGCATGCAAAGAGGCGGCAGCCTGCCCCGCAGCTCTGTAGGTCTTCGACACCAATGTTGATCTACAGGCTTTGGAGGGGTGCTTAGGGTCGCCACGCCAGGTTGAAGCACTCTGAGGACACAGTTGCATCGCAACAGAGCGTTCAACCGGGGGAACCCCAGTGTACCCTTTGGCCGCGGCCCCATCGAGGGCAGAGAAGGCGGAGGAGGCCGCCGAACGGTCGCGGGAAAAAAGGTATTGGGGGCGGGGTCTGACGGGTGTCAGAGCGCGGCGCCCCCAAAAACCAATCGTCCAGCCGCGAGCGCTCAGGTCGGGGCGGAGGGTTCCACTCCAACCCGAGACTCGTGGCTGCCCGGGAAAGCATGGCTGTCAACTCTGGGTCCGACTCGGGCAATGCTGGCACACTCGAAGACGGCAGCATAGCCGAATCATCATCCTCAGAGGACTCTAGCCCACCTTGAAATGCCGGCGATCGACATCTCCTCATCCTCTGCGGGCCCAAGCGCAACAGACGGAACAGCAGGAGCCGGCTCTGTTGCTACAGTTTGTGCGCACGGGGGGAGCGGTGCGCTAGAGGGGGGTGTGGCCCGAGGCATGAGCGTCGGGGCTTTATTCCACACCGTCACCCTCAGGTCACTCTGGCCACCAGCCAAAGTGTTGCCTCGCGAGGAGACAGCAGATTGGGGTGTGGCAGAAGGGACTCTTGCTCCGGAACGGAGCTCATTGAGTCTCGACCGCAGCACCGAGATGGTCATGTTCCCGCAGTGGGAACATGACTCATCCATGAACGCTGCCTGAGCGTGCTGTAAGCCCAAACACGTCAGACAATGTTCATGCCCATCAGAGGGCGGCAGAGACCGACCGCACCCAGAAGTACACGGGCGAGACATCTTTAAAAAGACGTGCCACGTGTAAGCTCTTTTGTGAGAGGAAGCTTCGCAGTGATGCCGAAGCGCCCAGGGACCGAATACCAGCTGAATGCAGACCACTGCACAGATCAGCAGGCAGGCAGTAAACGATCGCTGGAACGCGCCGTAACACCAACACCGACTGGAAAGCTGCTCGTCTCGAAGAAGCTGACGATACTCAGTCAAAGGCTTGAGGAGTGAAGAGAAACTCTTGGCAAAAACATAATGCGATGTTACCAGCGTACTTCCTTATATACCCACGCTGTGGGGCGGAGCTACGCTATGCAAATTCCGCATGCCCATGGCATTGGCCTGCCATTGGGCATTTTCTAAGATCTCGAAGATGATAGGCTTCTAGGCGAAACCCCCATTTCGTCAGTCACTGACGTTACTCGGAGTGACTGAACGAAAGGGAACATCACTTACCCCTATGGTGGTTGGGAGGCTGTATTCATTGTTTCTCTGTCTCAGTTCGGTGTTCCAAGAACTTCCCCAAGTGCGAGGGGATGGTGTCATCAGCTGGTACCAAACTGCACTGTCTAAGCTACGCCTTGCCAGCATTCTCCACCAGTGTGGCGGGAGGAGCAAATGACAGACACTGTGGGTGTGGCGTCAGGCCTCGAGGAGGTTTATTAACATAAATAAACATAAAAAATTTTTTAAAAAGGGAATAAAGTGTCAAACAAACAGGGGATCTGGTGTCCTCGGCGTGCCAGGGAATCGGAAAGGAAGGGTAGTGACTAGATAGGATGGGTCCAGGTAAGGGGCAGGGTCCGACGTCTGCACACACTTCTCTCTTCGGTCCGAGGCTCGAAGGAAGGCAGCATCGACACGGCTGCTCATCCTCTTTAGGCCACGGTAACTGAGGGGAATAGCAACCTGTCAACGGCGTTACACATGCTTCTCCATTCCGGACCGTGGGTCCAGCGACTTACATCTAAGGCGCCGCGGGAGTCCCTCCGCGCTCCCTTCCTGGACCCACGAGGATACCAGCGTGCATGCACGGGGTGAGAGAGAGACTGGTCTCCTGAGGAGAGGCGCGCTCGCCAGTTAACAGAGGCAGTGATGGGGCTTCATTATCCACAGGTGTGCCTCATCACTCTCCGCCAGTTCTCTGTATTTCAGCGCCCCTCCTCTCTCTCACACCCACTCCAGTCGGGAACCTGGCGAAGGGCAACGATTTCAGGGACAGGGTGGCACGGATAACAAGGGAGAGGCAGACGTTCCATCACAATATATATATTCATATATACATATATTCATCACGGCACTGATCGGTGTGTATATATATATATATATATATATATATATATATATATATATATATATATATATATATATATATATATATATACACACACACCGATCAGTGCCGTGATGAATATATGAATATATATATATATAAATAAATAAATTATTAGTATTTTTTTCCTCTATATGTATTATGCCTTTTTGGTGACCATCTGACCCCCAGGGGTCCACTAGTTAAACATTTTGGAATTATTTATTATTTTAAGATTGTCTCTTTATATTAGGATTGTCTCTTTATAAAAACTCTAATATTATAAATAGGTAAAAGATAACTATTAACATTAGCTATGTATACAGCTGGTCATCCAGAGTTACATTAACAAGAACTGCTATCTGTTTTCCCAGGCTAAGCTATGATTTGACTTGTGAGGCAGAATGACAAGCAAAATGAGATAGCTGGGAATGTGCCTTGAGGGTCTAGTTTGCGCATCATCCCGTTTCTTCTCTATGTGTGTAGCACATCTGCCTCCTCTGAGCTCTCCCCATGAGCTCTTTTAACTTGCCAGAGGAGGATCACTTTGGAATCATTTTAATTAAACCATAAACTAATTGTATGTTACTTTGCTGTCAACCGATTTGGTATCAATTTCTTTCGGGGTGAAAAAGATGATTCTCTTGTTTGCTGTAAGATTCCAGCTGTCACTAGATTTAAGTAAGCATGTATTTAATTAACAAAACAGTTCAGTGAAGCATGCATCAATATTTATTTATATAATAAAACCACAACAGTGCTCACTCAGTATTCTGAACACTGGAAATGTGTCTAATGATTTACAAGAATACACTGAATTCACAGAGCGTGTGGGGAATAATTACAATGCTGACTGTGTTGGAATGTTTTTGTTGATGTTCAAGATTGGAACATCATTGATTTTCTCAGTATTAAAAAAAAATTAACAAGAGAAATTTCATGAAACAGTGAAATTGTGTGTTCTATGATGACTATTATACAAACTGTCCTCCAAAAAAAACCCCGACTCTATAGGTCGTTTTCAAGCACCTTATTACGACCTTTATTTACGTTTTAAAGTCATGCACCCTCTAGCTGGTGTAAAAATAATGACAGTGTCGTGTTACGTCTGACATCATGAAATGACATATGACTGTCGTTACCAATTAAAATGCATGTTCATTTAAATGCAATGTGTGGACTTTTTACCACCATTTGTCACATTTCCATTTAGCAAAAATATTTTTTTTTTTAACAACTACACCCACTGGGAACAATTATTAATTTATTGTCTTAATTTTGGACTCTTGGTTCGGGAGCTGACCGGGCCAAAATAACAAACAAAACTTTCGTATTTTAAAACCTCTAAACCCTAACCCTAAAAAATAAAATAAAATAAAAATACAATATGCAAACCTAACTCCCTTACCAAAGACAGAGATCAAACAGATTCCTTTTCCAAATACTCAAACCAGTCAAACAAAATTGAAAGGGCAGTCCAAAATCAGCATCAGAAAACAGGCAAGGGGATTAAATACACCAACAAAGTCCCTCAGATACAAACAATATTCGATTCAAATAAACAAAGAAGCAATACTCACAGTCTCTAATTTTCTTAACACATTCAAACTCTCCTAACACACAAACACACACACACACACACACACAACCTCTGCACTATGAAATAAAAAAAATCTCTCTGCTCATAGCACAAGATATCTTCAGAGGAAGTGATGGTGTGCTTTTTTTTTTAAAGTACTTTGCACCAATCAGGACCTAGCATTAATCAGCCTGCAGGTTTAGATTCAAATGATGTTCCCAGACACACACAGACACTCACATAACAACAGATATATAACACAAAAAAAATATTATTAAATCTTGTATTATATATTTAAAATATCCTTTATTTTTTAGTTATTATTGTTATCTCTGCATAAATCATTTTTATATATATACACTGTCTATTGTATTGTGTCTTGTCTATAGTCTGTGGAGTCTTTGTACATGGTATTTACACATATGACAATAAACAATTTTGACTTAGAAATGTTTTGACCAATGTACACATTCTAGGTGTAATGATACAAATTCCCCATCCATCCATCTATCCATCCATCCAGCCATCCATCCATCCAACCAGAGGCAGATTAAGGTGGTCAGAGGCCCCTAGGCTGCTCTTTGTGTAAGGCCCCCCTTAATCATTATGCTTTACTGGAAAAATGTATTTAGTGCCGTACATTGTCCACACACAAATATGGTGAACTGGCATATAAACACACAAATTGAGACAGCCAATAGGCTACTACAGTGTTTCCTACATTCCTTCAAGTGGTGGACCACCACAGTATGGAAATTACCACCACACCACATAGGTGAAATGAGAAATTAAACATTATAAACAAAACACAAATACAAACAAGCACAATGTTCAGTGCTTAGAAGCAGCCCTTTAATTAACAGAGATAGTGGAAAGATATTACCCTCTGCCACCACAGCCACAGAAATACGTAACTACAGGGAGTGCAGAATTATTAGGCAAATGAGTATTTTGACCACATCATCCTCGTTATGCATGTTGTCTTACTCCAAGCTGTATAGGCTGGAAAGCCTACTACCAATTAAGCATATTAGGTGATGTGCATCTCTGTAATGAGAAGGGGTGTGGTTTAATGACATCAACACCCTATATCAGGTGTGCATAATTATTAGGCAACTTCCTTTCCTTTGGCAAAATGGGTCAAAAGAAGGACTTGACAGGCTCAGAAAAGTCAAAAATAGTGAGATATATTGCAGAGGGATGCAGCAGTCTTAAAATAGCCAAGCTTCTGAAGCGTGATCATCGAACAATCAAGCGTTTCATTCAAAATAGTCAACAGGGTCGCAAGAAGCGTGTGGAAAAACCAAGGCGCAAAATAACTGCCCGTGAACTGAGAAAAGTCAAGCGTGCAGCTGCCAAGATGCCACTTGCCACCAGTTTGGCCATATTTCAGAGCTGCAACATCACTGGAGTGCCCAAAAGCACAAGGTGTGCAATACTCAGAGACATGGCCAAGGTAAGAAAGGCAGAAAGTCGACCACCACTGAACAAGACACACAAGCTGAAACGTCAAGACTGGGCCAAGAAATATCTCAAGACTGATTTTTCTAAGGTTTTATGGACTGATGAAATGAGAGTGAGTCTTGATGGGCCAGATGGATGGGCCCGTGGCTGGATTGGTAAAGGGCAGAGAGCTCCAGTCCGACTCAGACGCCAGCAAGGTGGAGGTGGAGTACTGGTTTGGGCTGGTATCATCAAAGATGAGCTTGTGGGGCCTTTTCGGGTTGAGGATGGAGTCAAGCTCAACTCCCAGTCCTACTGCCAGTTTCTGGAAGACACCTTCTTCAGGCAGTGGTACAGGAAGAAGTCTGCATCCTTCAAGAAAAACATGATTTTCATGCAGGACAATGCTCCATCACACACGTCCAAGTACTCCACAGCGTGGCTGGCAAGAAAGGGTATAAAAGAAGAAAATCTAATGATATGGCCTCCTTGTTCACCTGATCTGAACCCCATTGAGAACCTGTGGTCCATCATCAAATGTGCGATTTTACAAGGAGGGAAAACAGTACACCTCTCTGAACAGTGTCTGGGAGGCTGTGGTTGCTGCTGCACGCAATGTTGATGGTGAACAGATCAAAACACTGACAGAATCCATGGATGGCAGGCTTTTGAGTGTCCTTGCAAAGAAAGGTGGCTATATTGGTCACTGATTTGTTTTTGTTTGGTTTTTGAATGTCAGAAATGTATATTTGTGAATGTTGAGATGTTATATTGGTTTCACTGGTAAAAATAAATAATTGAAATGGGTATAAATTTGTTTTTTGTTAAGTTGCCTAATAATTATGCACAGTAATAGTCACCTGCACACACAGATATCCCCCTAAAATAGCTAAAACTAAAAACGACTTAAAATATTGATACAAAAATATTCAGCTTTGATATTAATGAGTTTTTTGTGTTCATTGAGAACATGGTTGTTCAATAATAAAATTAATCCTCAAAAATACAACTTGCCTAATAATTCTGCACTCCCTGTATAAACAGCAAAGCAACATAATTCCCTGCATTAACAGTTCAGCTGCAAGCTGGGTTAGCTTTATAAACCAACATGTAGGCTACATCATCTGCATCAGTGCATAACACCCTGTTTTACTGAGGCAAAATCACAACATCATTACTGAGACACAAACCACTGTGTAATACACTAAACTGTGTATAAGCCATAATAAAAACGGCAGAGATTCCCTCCGTCTCTGCTGAGGGCGCAGGCGCGGCTGACCCACGAGCAGGTGAAAAATATCCACCGTCGGCCTGAACGGTTCTTATAATTGTAAGGAACGGTTCCAGTTGTGTTTCCACTTGAGCTTGGTATGGCACGATTACAAACCGTTCTCTGCTCGGAATTCTCGGCACGGTTAGCTAGTGACATCGCCACAAATTTGTCACTTGTCTGTTGCCTGGCTACCTGTTTCTCTGTAGCTGGCTAAGCATGCTATTTGAGCGACATAAAAATACAGATTAATAATAAAGTCTAGCAATAGCAGTGACGTAAATGAAAATTATTGACATAATTTTACCAGCAGATGATTGGACAGATCTATCCAATCACCTGCTTATTTTTTTATGTTTCTTATGGGCCAATTAGGGTCTTTTTTTGTTTGCGCTGAAGTAAATTTAAAATAATAATAAAAAAAATTGTCTGGCCAATCTGGGTCCCCTGCACACCTGGGGCCCCTAGGCTGCAGCCTGCATTCATTCATCCATCCATCCATCCAAAGTCAGATGAAAAGACCACACCCAAAACCACCCAACCCAAAAAGTAGACACATACGGAGCACCGCACATGACAAGAGAGAAAAAATAATGCGTGATGTGACCACGAATAAACAATTTGTTCTTATGACTTACTAATACATCAGCATGTTTCATTTCGTTTTATTTCAATTCATTCCCAAATTTTAATTAAATCCTGTATACGATATAATTGGTTCCCTCGATTTACTAAATGGTGGCCATGTTGTAATTTGGGGCAGCAGTGGCTCAGTACTTCATGTGGGTTGTCTTCAAACCAGAAGGTTGGTGGTTCTATCTCTGGTTCCACCTAACCAAGTGTCGAGGTGTCCATGAGCAAGACACCTAACCCCAGCTGCTCCCAACGAGCTGGAGGGCGCCTTGCATGGCTGACACTGCCGTTGGTGTATGAATGAGTGAATGAATGGGTGAATGTGAGGCAATATGTAAAGCGCTTTGGTGGCCATGGGTCTGTTGAAAGCACTATATAAATGCAGTCCATTTACCATTCCATTGTATTAGTTAAATCGAAATGATGGAACAAAATAGTTCAACGTGGCCACAATTTACTAATGAGGGAACAGATTAATAAATCGTAGGAATAAATTCTTCATTTTTATCAATTTAAATAAAACTGAGGGATATATATATATATATATATATATATATATATATATATATATATATATATATATATATATATATATATATATATATATATACTGTAAGTCAATATAAATATGTCAAATAAGTATATATAAGTATATATGTCAAACCAAAAATTATTCAGACACCAGATTTTGTGAGTGCAGGACAATATAGTTCATTTATGTAAGTGAGGATAGCAAAATAAAGTAAACTGTGACATATTATATCCAAAAAATCTTCATACAGTGGACTACCAATAAAATTGATAAAAAATTGGGACTAAAATTATTCAGACACTTTGACCTGACCATGTTTTTCTTAAGTGTTTTTTTCTTTAATTGCTAATGCGGTCTTTTACACCACAGACTGAACAAAATGAAATTGGTATTATCTAATTGTGTACTTAAATTTAACAGCTGAGAGCTGATTGGTTGATTGTAATCCATTACATACCTTTCTATCAAAGTTTAACTCTGAGTTCTTGTCATATTTTATTACCATTTTCTAAACTATAGCAAATAAACTGTGATAATGTGAGAAAATGTTGAAGGTGTCTGAATAATTTTTGGTTTGAATAATATATATAAAATACTAAAATAACCCTCTGAGCAATATAAGCCAGAACTCTTTGGGAACCCTGTTTGAAAATCATTTTTGCACATCGATTTGGAGCTAGCAAGTAATTCTGCCCTTTGTCTTTAATTGTGTTGTTACTCCAGGCAGAGAGAAAATATTTCAGTTATGTAATCCACTGTAATCAAATATATACTAATTGGTCTAGACAAAAGAATTGGTCTTTTAACAGTCCAATTCTTTTTTTTGTTAGTGTAATATCCTTGTCTTACATGTGTTCTTCTCGACTCATTTAGGCACAATGGGATTCATTGTTCATTTGTATTTCTGCCCATAATATTTAGGATGAACACTCTGTTATACCTTTAAGGAAAGAGAGAGAGGGCAATGACAGGACAAACAAATACAAACAGCATCAGCTGTGGCAAGCCGGGCAAGACTTTCGCTGGTTCAGCATAAAACAAAGGCGCGAGAGAAAATAAGAAAGAGGGAGAGAGGGGGTATATGTGCTGCATTGGGGGGCTGATTTATACATGATCTCATGTGGGGGGTGAATCCGCCCGCAGTCTCCCTGCCTGACGCTGTCGCCTCTAATGAAGCAGAGGTGCGTGTGAGGAGACAGACGCAGTCTCAAACAAACAAGGGCAACCAGGCCTCACAACATAGCCCCTAATGAGCCCCCGGTCATATTTTAGCATAAAGCCTCCATACACATGAGCGCATGCAAACTGATAGATGTGGTTGTTGTGCTATTGTATAGTTGCATACTTAAGGACCATCTCGTTCTCTTGTGGGATCTCTCACCCACACATATATGCTCGTTTGTCACAGACATTTGTCAGTAGCATACATATAGGAGCACAACATACATTCAAAGAGAAGGAATTAATGTCCAACACGTCTCGATGGCTTTCCTCCAATCCTTCAGAGGCCGTGAGAATGCACACTCAGGTAATGTCACCGTCATATCCCCTTGTTACGGCTCCCCCACAGGGCCCTATCCATATGGCTCAGTCTCAATGGCAGAGCTGTGAGATAGAGGGTAACGAAGCCAGCGCTATTTTTAAAGAGCCTTTCTCCATTTCCAGAACAGCTTGTTAAGAGCTCATCGTTACCACACTTCCATACTTTCCCATTCTAGGTGCTAAGGGCAACTGAGCCCGGGCCTAGATAAAGTGCCAGAGTTGTCACATTGTCTTAGTGAGATAGTGTTTCACCTCACTAATCACGCTTCTATGAGGGAACGTGGTCAGGTGCTGTCAAGGCAACTGGGTAAGTGGCGAGCAGGTATTGCTTTAGCTTGTGAAGGATTCCAGTGTTGATGCTGGGAGGTTTTATATAGATTTTGATGCCATATATGAGCTAGTAAACGTACGCGAGCTGGCCTGCAGTGCCGCCAGGGAGAACTCATACCCAAGGTAGCGATGTAAAAGTGTGCTTTAGAGGGCAAGGATTAACCTTAGATGATATCGCTGCTTATTTTAGGATTGAAAGTACATCTGGATACATATTTAGCTATTTATTTTGTTTCATTTCCACAGGCAAATGTTTAATAAAGAAGGGATATGAATTAAGAGCAACTGGCCAATGTTTTTTTTATATAATTGAATACTTTTATACAGAAAGGAACATTAAATTGTTTAAATGTAATGGTAAATACGTTTATAATGTTACAAAAGATCTAGATTTCCAATAAATTCTGTTCTATTAAAAAAAGTCACAATTGTCACAAAAAAAAAGTTAAGCAGCTCAACTGTTTTCAACATTGATAATAATAAGAAATGTTACTTGTCATCATATTAGAATGATTTCTGAAGGATCATGTGATAACTAAAGACTAAAATAATGGCTGCTAAAAAAATTGCTTTGCCATCGCAGGAATAAATGACATTTTAAAATGTATTAAAAAAGAAAATGTTTTTTATAAATGTTATTTATAAAAGTTTTTACAAAGTTTTCATCAAATAAATGCAGCGTTCCCGAGCCAACTGAGCATAAGAGACTGAAAAGTATTTTATATATGTATATATATATATATATATATAAACAAACATATAAACAACACTTACTGACCTCACACTTTTGGATGGTAGTTATTTAATTGTTGCATTCAATTAATTTACACAAACTATGTTAAAATTTTATTTTACCAATTTTATTTATGAATTAATTAATAGTTAATTTACATTTTAAGTGACACTCCTAGTGTTTCAAAATCATCTCATCCCCTATGTATTAAAATGAAATGTCTGCTTACATTTTTCTTTGCAAAAATATACTGTAACAACTACTAATAAATAACAATTTTCATGTGAAGTGAGAAAAATAATCAGCTTACTCGATAGCAGGTACCTACTGGGAGCTGGAGTTATTAGTGTAGAATCGACTGAAGGACCTCAGGGCAAAAACAAAGAAAGGAAAACACACCAAACTCCATTTGTCAGAAGGAAGGTTTATGTATCTGACAGTAAGAAGTGTGCAACTCAAAGTATACTTGTTTAGAGGATGGGCTTGAAGAGGAATGTGTTCTCTTGCTATTTATGTTCAGGTATATGGATTTCAACACTATTTCAAACAAAGACAAAAACAGCACATACATGAGAGGAAGGTCATAGCACAGCTCTGTCATATTACCGCATCCCTGCAGCAGTTCAGCTTTAAGTACCTCGTCTAAGGCAACAATAATGTTTAAGTACCTTGCCAAAAGGCCTAAAGGTACAGGAAAAAAGAAATTTCATTTTCACAAAACACAGCAATAGTGTCGGCGTGAAGTGGCTCACCTCTCTAACTATGAGTCAATAGTCAGCCCTGAGCAAAAGTGCTCTCTTAGTCTACAAAAACAGATAAAAGTTTCATTTAGTCATTTTAGTGTAGCTTTTCTCCTCAATTACATGCACAATGTATCTTTACATTCTTTATGGTTTTATGAATTCCTTAAAACATCCTAATATTTCTCATTCTGTCTGGTTACAGCTTCTAAAGCCAAACAGAATCAGCTCTGAACATTCAAAGTAATGCACAAACAACACAGTCCATTGCTAACTGCCTTTCATTTGGCTCATAAAGCAAACACACATTGGTATGAAGCTTCCTGTGAAATGATCTTAGTAGTGTTTCCTCAAATTAAAATGCCCCCAGGGCCTAACACGAAGCATATATATATATATATATCTGTGAGAGACTGCGAGACACTTCCAAATTTATCTAAAGAGCTCATTTCAGAGCCCCATCCATGCCATACAACAGTAATGCACGAAGAAATGGGGTAATTACTCTAAGCATGTGATTAGAATGTCATTTGATGACATTGGCTAATTAGCTCTGTCTTGGTTCATCACAATCGCTCAATAGGAAAGGCTGTCACGGCTGGCAGGGAGGTGCGACACTCTTAGCTGGACTATGGCATGTAAGGGCTTGGATAAGAAATTGTAGGACAGAGGGTCTTTTAATAATTTCTGACACAGCTGTCATGGAGAAAGGTTTGAGAGACTCTAAATAGCATGAATTAAATTGAAGTATTATTCTCATGATCTTCACATTTTAGCTAGTCCAGAACTCTCTCGTTGTTAACTCTTTCTCCGCCAGCATTTTTTTCACAATTTCACAATTTTCACAATAATATCTTGCTGTATGAATATCTGAACATGCAATATGTCATGTATTGAATGTGGGTAAGTTTCATAAAGCAATATTTTGAGCAAAAAGCTGAGAAAACTGCATTTTTGTAAAAGACTACATCCAAATTGGATTCAGAATGATGACAAAAGTGTCTGCAGAAAGCGTGTCAATTAAACTCCACCCTGAAATTGTTACATGTCTAGTCTGTTTTGCTTGTCTTTGAGTTTTTTCCTTTGTTCAGTTTTCCGGCCTTTGTCTTTATGAGTACATTCCATCACCTGTGTCCAGTTAATTAGTAATGTCTAGCACCTGTGTCTTGTCAATTACCTCATTTGCCCCTGTGTATTTAGTTCTTAGTGTTTCTTCAGTGTTTGTCTGTCGACGTTCATGTTATACATGTAAATGAGTGTTCCTGAGTTTTTTATTCAAGTTCTTGCTTTCTGTTTTCCTTCGTCTCCGTGTTCTTATCTCCCACACGTAATTGTAACAGAAATTGCCTCACCGACACGGCATCCTCATAAACCCGTCTCCGGCGTAATGACTCCGATATTTCGAATATCCCTCTTTAATAATTGTTTCATTGACACGCCATCCTCAATAAACCCGTCTCCGGCGTGATGCCTCCGTTCTTTCGAATAATCCGATCTAATATTACTTCTGACCTATAAGGCTGCCAAAATAATAAACATACACTGTTTGTTAATTGGCCAGAGGAGAACTGGCACCCCGACTGAGCCTGGTTTCTCCCAAGGTTTATTTTTCTCCATTATGCCACCTGATGGAGTTTTGGTTCCTTGCCACTGTCGCCTTTGGCTTGGCTTGCTCAGTTGGGGACACTACATTTTCAAGTAAATATACAAATAAATTTAATTACTAAACTAAATTAACTATATCAACTAAATAACTGATCTGCCCATATTGTCACTATATGATAACTGAAATGAGCTGATGACATCACCGTTTTCTCCAGAGCGGCTGTACAGCTGAATCAAATTCTGTTGCATTATTTTTAAGCTGCTTTGAAACAATATGCATTGTAAAAAGCGCTATATAAATAAAGTTGACTTGACAAAAACTTAGATGGAGAAGATAGAGTCTATCTAAAACCCAAAGCTTGCACAGGCCTATTCCTCTTCCTGGGTCGACATTTCATTCGGTAACGTTAAGCAGTTTTGATGTTTGATCATCACGTCATTTTATATGTGCTTAAGCAATGCTTCTATTTTGATCAGGAGATTCTGTACTTTATTGATTCTGTATTATGCAGAAGATGCATAATAGCATGTCCACCTTAAATCCATGAATGTTTAGCCAAACATTATTACATATTGGGGTCTTTAGCAACCCAGATCTATATCTAAGACAGATGGATTTCTAATATAAACCGCAATAATATAAAACTCTCCTGATATTAGAGCAACAATTACAGAAGAATAAAATAAATATTTTTTTACTTTTTTGAGCTTGGAAGGGTTCAGTTTGAGCAAATGTTTTATACCATCACCACTGTCCTTGTCAGAGCTCATTTCCCAGTAAGATCTTTTGAGAAAACATATTCTCAAAACTATAATTTTCAACCTCTTCAAAATCAATATTTTGAACACTGACCAGATCCAACATTAATAGACAGTGACACTAATATCTGAGAACTAAGATTTTTTTCCAGGATTATTTGATGAAAAGAATTTTTGAAATAACAACATTTATCTGAAATTGATTTTTTAATACCAATTTAGAAGACTTTACTGTCACTTTTGATTGAATGAATGATAAAAAATAAAACAACTTCCTGTCGTGGACCCAATCTTTTGAATGTGTAGAATGGTTGTGTAGTAAAAACATCAATATGCAGCCAATAATGTGTAGTCTAGGCCAGGAGTTTTCAAACTGGAGTCTTGGAACCACCAGGGGACCACTAGGGGAAGCTAAGAGGTCTGTGGAGAAAGGAGCATAAGGAAGGAGGAAAAGGAGAAAGGACAGAGAAGGAGGAAGGAAGAAGAAGAAAATGAAAAGGAGTAAGGAAGCACAAGAAGAAAAAAAAGAAAAGAGAAGAAGAATAGGTGGGAAAATACATATAATTTGTCATAGAAGATAGTGACAAATGGTTGCACAGGCGAGGTTGAGTGGGAAGGCCATATGCAAAAATGTCTTTAGGCGTGTATTATGCTAATTTCTAACTGTGGCACGCCCTCCCTCATTTAATATAATTCTGAGTCATCAATGTTAGAACAATTGTAAATATGTGTGTGTGTGTGTGAAAACACAGGTGTATGATGTGGAGGTAAATATCCCAGTTCTGGTAATTTCAATTAACATTGAAAAGATGTCACTCTGAGGGAGTATAATCCTAGCGTAACATTACCCAGCTCACTTTGCAAGTACTTCTCTAAGTGGAGGTTTAGTATACTGTGACATGCCGTTCTTTCAATGGAGGCAGCCAAGTATATTTCATCAAACAGCGACGTAATTAATTTTAGCTACTGCAGTGCGACAGTCAAATGAAATAAATTTCTCCTCCTATTATCAAGGGGCACATCCAGCCACCGAGCTGCAGACATGGGCGCTCTGCATCGATGATGAGAAAGACTAAGTGTTTTTGCTTTTACTAATTACATCTAGCATATGTTGTACAGAAGCAGGGAGGAGACCGACTGAGGACTGAACATCACGTAATTGTACTAGTCACATGGTCTCTTATTTGTTAAATAAATATATACTTAATTTCTACAAAATCCTGGGTTGCTTTTCATTTGGCAAACTATAATGAGAATTCCAGCGATTAACATTTAATATTTAGTTTCCTGCATATGAAATGAATTCATAAAACCCATTCACTCCTGGGAATGCAAACAAATTTAATTACACCTCTTTGCGGTGACACATTTTCTCTTCCTTTCAAATGCCTCATGCTCAAATTGCAGGGAGAATAATGATGAACAGAAGTAACGCTCATCTTAAACAGCCGTGAACACTTTGATCATCCATATAAAAGACAGAAAAAAGGACAGTGTAAAAGTACCACCATCTTGACCTCCACCACAGAATAAGAGCACAGAGTCAAAACACAGTGCTATTCTCGGCTATAATGGATGCTGTGCTCTAGGAAATGGTGACTTGAAAGTCAGAAATCATTCAGGATTCTGCTTTGAAGCAACTGTAGACTCATTGTCTACTTCATAATCTCGCTTCCATTCCCTTCTATTAAAGTTTAAGTTGGTGAAGTGTCCTTTCATTCCAAACGCTTTTCACTTGAGGCAAGGTTCATCAGCTGTCAGTGCATGGAAACTATTTTCAATATCAGCAATGCTCAGGGTCAATATCTTAATAGTTCAAGATCATTTTACACAGGAAATACGTAATGTGTATTGCATGCTTAAATCCTGTCATTGTATCATATGGACAGACAGACAGACAGATAGATAGATAGATAGATAGATAGATCAGAAATAATGAACTTTTTACTGCTTTAATATCCAATACTGGAGTAAAATAAAAGGAAGCACATGGATTTTTCTATTCAAATGAGACCTTTGGATTACATACACGCTGTATATATGAAATTGGCAATCAGAGTTTATTAATCAAACAACAACAGTACTGATAAAACAGGAGAAAACCAGTCACTATACTCTTCACTAGATAACGTCTCGGTTACGACTGTAACCTTAGTTCCCTGAGTAGGGAACGAGACGCTGCGTCACCGCTTTGGGAACGCCTCTGCGTGATTGCGTCGTGAAGCACATGTGTAATCAGTCCAATGGAGAGACGGAACGTCATAGGCGGGTGACGTCATCGACCCGGAAGGTATAAAGCATACCGGCAAACAAACGCCGCTAGCTTCTGTGGTAGAGTGAAGCAAGACGCTTTTGCGGGCATGCGGGGAGTATGGCAGGGTGACGCAGCGTCTCGTTCCCTACTCAGGGAACTAAGGTTACAGTCGTAACCGAGACGTTCCCTTTCGAGGGAACTCGCGCTGCGTCACCGCTTTGGGAACGAGAATACCCACGTCCCCATAGGAGCCGGATGCCCGCCTGTGCATTGTCTAAAAGGCGAGCACCCGAGCCCCTGGAGTAATGTCAAGTTCGTAGAACCTCACGAAAGTGAGCGGCGAGGACCACCCCGCCGCGTCACAGATGTCTTGCAGGGAGGCCCCTGCTAGGAATGCCCGAGAGGCAGCCATACCCCTAGTCGAGTGTGCCCGGACAGCCAAAGGGAAAGGCTGCCCGACCACCTCATAAGCAAGTGAAATAGCCTCAACTATCCACTTGCTCATCCTCTGCTTAGAGACCGGACCCCCTCTTGAGGGTGGACCGTAACACACAAACAACTGTTCCGATTTTCTCCACAGGGCAGCTCTGTGGACATAAGCGTCTAGTGCGCGAACAGGGCAAAGCAGATTGGATCTTTCCTGGTCAGACGTCAGAAAGGGAGGTGGACAAAAGGCCATAAGTACTATGGGTCTCACAGTATTAGTGGGAACCTTAGGAACGTACCCCGGTCTGGGGTGCAGAAAAGCTTTAGCCATACCGGGAGCAAATTCCAAGCACGAGGGTGCCACAGAGAGGGCTTGTAAGTCCCCTATTCTTTTTAAAGAAGAGATAGCCAGCAGAAAGATGGTCTTTAAAGTGAGGAGTTTCTCAGAAATTTCTTCAATGGG
Organism: Rhinogobio ventralis; assembly: GCA_039654625.1. Classification (NCBI taxonomy): domain Eukaryota; kingdom Metazoa; phylum Chordata; class Actinopteri; order Cypriniformes; family Gobionidae; genus Rhinogobio; species Rhinogobio ventralis. The sequence continues at coordinate 18,644,121 of CM077193.1, read as the reverse complement.
CTCGAAGGGAGCCTGAGAAAGGCCCTGAAGGACAATAGATAAGTCCCAGGCCGGCACCCTGGTGCGTACTGCGGGCCTCAGTCTGATAGTGCCACGGAGGAAACGAGTAACTAGGGGGTGTCGCCCGAGCGTAACACCATCGAAAGGAGAGTGGTAAGCTGCTAAGGCCGCCACGTACACCTTCAAAGTGGAGGGAGCTAACCCAGCGGAGAATTTCTCCTGCAGGAACTCCAGCACCGCGCTCGCAGGGCAGTTAACTGGATCCCACAGGCGATCTCTACACCATAAGGTGAAGAGTCTCCATTTCAATGCGTACAGTTTCCTCGTGGAGGGAGCTCTAGAGTGTAGGATGGTCTCCACAACCTCGGTTGAGAGACCGGAGCTTAAGAGCTGGGCCCCCTCAGAGGCCAAGCCCACAGATTCCACAGCTCTGGGCGTGGGTGCAGGAAGGCACCGCCCGACTGAGAGAGCAGGTCCCTCCTGCACGGAATCTCCAGGGGAGAGCCGTTGAGGAGCGACACAATGTCCGAGAACCAAACCCGGGCTGGCCAGAACGGAGCTACTAGGAGCAGATGGGCACCGTCCCAACGAACTCTCTCTAGAACTCCCGGAAGCAGAGCGATCGGGGGGAAAGCGTACAGGGGCAGCCTCGGCCACTCCTGTACCATGGCGTCCAGTCCCAAGGGAGCTGGAGGAGTTAGAGCAAACCATAGACGACAATGAGTGTTGTCTTGAGTTGCGAACAGGTCTACTTCGGCTCTGCCGAATTTTTGCCAGAGGAGCTCCACCACCTCGGTGTGGAGTCTCCACTCCCCGGGCCTCGGCCCCTGTCTCGACAGGATGTCTGCTTCCGTATTCAGGCGCCCTGGGATGTAGATTGCCCTGATTGAGAGCAATTTCCCCAGGGCCCACAGGAGGATTTGACGAGTCAGCTTGTACAAAGGGCGAGACCTCAAACCCCCCTGGTGATTTATATAGGAGACCACCGATGTGTTGTCTGTGCGAACTAGAACATGATGGCCCCTGAGATACGGCAGGAAATGTCTCAGAGCCTGGAACACAGCAAGCATTTCCAGGCAATTTATGTGCAACGCACGATGAGAGTCCTGCCACAGGCCCTGGGCCGAGCGACCACTCATGGTCGCCCCCCAACCCGTAAGGGAGGCATCCGTGGTCAGAGTGACCCGCTGGCACGGTACCCCCAGTAACGGGCCTTGGGCTAGAAACCGAGGGTCCTTCCACATGACTAAGGCGCGGAGGCATCGCCGCGTTACCTTGATCACGCGAAAGGGATTTCCCCTCGGGGAAAAACCCTTGGTCTTGAACCACCACTGTAAAGGTCTCATGTACAACAGGCCACGAGGAATGACGTTGGACGCTGCTGCCATCAGGCCTAACAGTCTCTGATACTGTTTGACAGTGAGTGGCTGGTCTAGTTTCACCCCTTTCACAGCTGAGAGAATCGACCCTACGCGAGGCTCTGATAGACGGGCCTGCATCAGGATCGAATTCCAACACACACCCAGATACGTTATTTTCTGTACTGGAGAAAGAACGCTCTTCTTGAGGTTGAGCCTCAGCCCTAACCTCTTCATGTGTGCGAGAACAACATCTCGATGTTGAACCGCCAGACGTGCTGACTGAGCCAAAATCAGCCAGTCGTCGATATAATTGAGAATGCGGATCCCCTGCATACGCAAGGGGGCTAATGCCGCGTCTACACACTTGGTGAAGGTGCGGGGTGATAGGGCTAGACCGAAGGGAAGCACCCGATATTGGTACGCTTGTCCCCCGAAAGCGAACCTCAGGTACTTCCTGTGCTGCGGAAGGATGGAGATGTGGAAGTAAGCATCTTTGAGATCTATCGTGACAAACCAGTCCTCGGACCTGATTTGGGACACGATATGTTTGAGTGTAAGCATCTTGAACCTGAACTTTGCCACTGCGCGATTCAGAGAGCGCAGGTCCAAAATGGGGCGCAACCCCCCATCCTTCTTTGGCACTATAAAATAGCGACTGTAGAATCCCGACTCCCTGTCGGAGAGAGGAACCTTCTCTATGGCCCCCTTCCGTAGGAGGGTCTGGACTTCTTGAGTCATAACCAGAGCCTGCTCGGGGCCCACCAAGGTAGGTAGGACCCCCTTGAAACTGGGTGGACGACACCTGAACTGGATGGCGTACCCTGATCTTATTATCTGCAGGACCCAACGAGATATATTTGGCAGTTTTTCCCATTCTGGCAAAAAATCTACTAGGGGTACCAGTCCCTCGAGACTGGCCTCTGGTATACTGAGTGCTGGGAGCACAGCGCCCTGAAGCAGATGACCGGCAGGGAACGGCTGACTCGACAGCGCCACCTCCTTGTCTGGAGGACGCGGGCCATCCTCGGATGACTCGCGAGGGCCTTCCACGCCCCGGCACTCGGGCGGGGTTAGTGGAGAGACCCTGTGAGGGTACCGGAAAAGGACGGGCACCGTATGCTGAGGTGAACACCGCCTGTTCCCGAAGGGGGAAACCCTCATTGCCCTGGGCCCACTGGCGTCAGGGCTTCTTAGACGCAGCCTTCCTAGAGATGAGAACAGTCCGCAGATCTGCTCTACCCCTAGAGGGCTGCGCCTGGGGGTGTCGCCCACCGCCCCACCCTTTCTGAGGGGGAGTACGAGTAGCGACACTCTGTTTCTGTTGCACCCGGTGTACGGAGCTTGTACTCGGTGTCTGCTGCTCCCGCACAGCAGCAGACGAGGCCTGGGGCTTTCTCGGGAGGAGCTGCTTGAGCGCCGCAGACTGTTTCTTTGCCTCCTGAAACCTGTCGGTGACGGTAGTGACAGCGTCACCGAACAGGCCGTCAGGAGACAGCGGCGCATCAAGCAGAAAGCTCTTATCTCTCTCCCGAATCTCGGTCAGATTAAGCCACAGATGCCTCTCCGTAGCCACCAGGGCTGCCATAGAACGGCCTATAGATTTGGCCGTTTCCTTGGTGGCTCGGAGAGCTAAATCTGCTGAAGATCGGAGCTCATTGACTAAGTCTGCTCCGATCTCCTGGCTGGACCCCAGGTCTCTTAGCAGGTCGGCCTGGTATGCCTGCATGATGGCCATAGTGTGCAGGCACGTGGCGGCCTGACCCGCTGCCGAGTACGCCTTGCCCACCAAAGAGGAGGTGGTTCTTAAAGGTTTGGTGGGCAAGGTCGGAGTTTTAATGGCCGATGCCGACTGAGGAGAGAGATGGCTCGCAAGCGTCTCCTCCACCTTCGGCATCGAACCATACCCATGCTTCTTCAGCCCCTGGATGTTACTATACACGGACGTTTGGGGACTGAAGACACGAGAGGACATGGGCCGCTTCCACGTTCTCGACACCTCAGTGTGGAGATCCGTGAAAAACGGTAAACTCCGACGTGGAGGCTGGGCAGAGCGGGTGGGGAGAAAGCGCTCGTCCAGACGGCTCTTGGACGAGACGCTCTCTTGATTCTCTTGTGGCCAGTCAATGTTTAGTTTGGCCACAGCTCTGCACAGCACCTCCATTAGCTCCTCACCAGCAGGGGATTGAAGTGGCGAGTCTTCAACCCCCGCGTCAACGCTGCAAATATCGATCTCGTCAGAGCTTGATAAAAGCAGCGCTGAGGCTGCCCCCTGGGTGGGAGAAACCGCGGGGCGGGCTCCCGAACCCAGAGAGGCAGCACTGGATCTGCCAGGTGAGGGCAGAGAAAGGGCTGGGCCCGTCTCGAACCCCTCTGACAGATCCATCTGCGAACCCCACGACATAAGCTGCCGCTGTGCCTCAGCAACAGCGGGGCCTGTGCCGCGGGGAACGCGAACCGGGACACCCTCCTCAAAAAGTGCCCGGCGGGATCGCAGCACTCTCATAGGCAAAGCCTTACAATGCTCACAGCCGGCCCCCTCGAGAGCCGACTGGGCGTGCTGTTCACCCAAACAAACAACGCACATCAAGTGTGTATCCCCGCTCGTGATGTGACGAGAGCAGGGAGGAACACACTTTCTGTAACGCTGTTCGCTCGCCATAATGTCTCTCTCTATATGTCAGTGTGAATGCAACTTGTAGAAAAACAAGGAAAGTCTGAACTCAGACACAAACACAAAACTGGCAAAGACAATGAAACACAGAGCGCTTGCTGAAAGCAACAGAAGCTAGCGGCGTTTGTTTGCCGGTATGCTTTATACCTTCCGGGTCGATGACGTCACCCGCCTATGACGTTCCGTCTCTCCATTGGACTGATTACACATGTGCTTCACGACGCAATCACGCAGAGGCGTTCCCAAAGCGGTGACGCAGCGCGAGTTCCCTCGAAAGGGAACTTTAGTAGCTTTTAGGCCATCTAAACCTGAACATTAAAAGAAAAGGAAGAAAATACAGAAACTGTACTGTATTCACAGTCAAACTCAAACAATCACTAATAGTCATTTAGTGGAGACTTAGAAACACAATGTTGAAATTTATCCTGAATATTTTTCCTTATATCTGTTCATGTTTTCATTGCCATAAGCAACTCGCACAAACTGTGGACAAATGCAAGTCTGAGTCAACACAACAAATTAAAGAGTTTATGGCCTGGTTTCACAGACTAGTTTTAAATTAAGCCAGGATTAGGCCTTAGTTCAGTTAGGATATTTAAGTTTTTTTTTTTTAAACGTGCCTTAGAGTTTTTGCGGAAAATATTCCAGGATTTTTCTCCATATAGACTTCAACAGGGTCCAATGGAATGAAGGTCCAAACTGCAGTTTCAAAACAAACAAAACAAAAAATATATACATATACATTTTAACCACAAATGCTTGTCTTGCACTAGCAACTTCACGCGTGACGTAGGCGAGAGTACCGCCCCAGTGTTTACACAGCGAACGTGCAAAGACTAAGTCAAAAGATGTTTGAAGTTGGAGAACAAAAAGAGATTTTTTTCGCCCTACCTTTTTGAGTAAACAGTTAAAAAATGTCACGTCACACATGACCTTTCCAAAGTGATTATGTAATGCATGAAGTTGTGGACGCTAGTGCAAGATGAGCATTTGAGGTTAAAAAGTATATACATGTTTATGTATTTTTAGAAAATGACTTTTGCTTATAAGACCCTTATTCCTCAACTGGGATCATGTAGAGCCCTTTGAAGCTGCACTGAATCTGCAGTTTGGACCTTCAACCCGTTAGACCCCGTTGAAGTATATGGAGAAAAATCTTGGAATGTTTTCCTCAAAAACCTTAATTTTTTTTTTTCGCTGACAATAGAAAGACATGAACATCTTGGATGACATGGGGATGAGTAAACTATCAGGAAATGTTAATTCTGAAGTGGACTAATCCTATAAGCCTTGTCTGTGAAACCAGGGGTATATGTCCTGCCTTAGCTGAAATAATTTTATGCATGCTTCAAACTAATGTAATAAATAAACATAAAGGTTTATGAGATTCATCAACTGGGCAAGTCTTTCCGCTTAGAGCATGTGCTTAAAATTTTTTTAGCTCCAGAGTAGCTTTATGAGTAGCTGTAAACAGTATTATATCTATGGAAACTATATGGCAAAAAAAAAAAAAAAAAAACACAGCAAACTCATTTACCAAAACTGTTTTTTAAGGGTGGGCCAAAGCAGCCAGTAGGCGAGAATTATGCAAGATGTGTAATGTAGCTAAGCAACGAAAATATGGTAGGACTAAAAAAGGCGTTTCAGGAGTTTTCTGTTAAAGAAATTAATTCTCTTTGGCTATATCACACCAAAGGAAAAGTAAAAAAACAAGTCTTTAAGTCTTTCCATTTCCATACTCTTCTCTCACAGCAAGTAATTTCACAATTAAAAACTGTGGCCCACCAAGTGTGGTTGTATGATAAATCGCACCCAACTTGTAAAAAAAAATAAAAAAAAATAAAATACATTTAAATAAATTTCCTCATTTTCCACTTTTATTCAAATCATGCTGATGTTGTGAACTGTACAGGTGCTCATTACAAGCACAGAATATTCTCTGAATGTCCAAACACAACATCTCTGAACAGACACTAATTGCCTGTAAGGAACAGACTGCTCCGCTTGGTGACAAGCTGAGGGGCTCATGCAGTACTGGGTAAAAAAAAAGAAAAAAGAAAAAAAAAAAAGGTCAACCATGTGCTAACTCTGCATTAACCTCAATAAACTACTGCGTAATTGACTTCATATAGCCTATTTAATACGAGTAATGCCAAAGATTTGATTTGAAATGGTATACTCTCCAGGTTCAAGGTCCCAGCTGATTATTGGGTGGTGTTCTCCCAAAGGACAAGTGCTTCTACAAGATCTGGATTTTCTACAAGGTTCATTTCAAAAGAATGAAAGAAAGAATAAATTAAGCAGCAATATCTGAGACATTGTTACTGAATACTCAATGTATTATTTTATTGATTCTCCCAAGTAACACAGTTAAATTCCATGATGGCTTGTTATCATTATGGTGATTGCAAAATAAAGTATGCTGCTTTTGAAGATCTTCACCATACAATCATTATTCACATCAAAGCCTGGAGCAGGAGCAGCAATAGGCAGCCACTGATATTGAATTCTCTCTACAATGGAGACAATAACAGCTCGGGTAAGAATGTTTGATGCAGACGGCTGTTTATGTAATATAATAGATTTTGATTCATATCCAATATCGAATTGCACCTTTAAAACATATTACGAAGAACTTTTTAATTATCTTTTTTATTAATTCAAGAGGTTACCAATTTCTTATAACAACAAGGGCAGAATGATAGTAAATTACTTCCCTGATTAAACGGAGACCTTGAGGCCCTCATTCCTTTGTCTATCTCTTTCCAACCAATGTTTTTTAATTTAATTTTCAGCAGCAACATTTTTGGTAACTTTCACAAAACTTTCATGGCCCCCAGAATATTTTGATGCATGAAAATCTGAACATACAATTTATCAAAAAAAAGAACAGTACGGAAGCCCTGGGGCCTCATTTATAACCGTTGCGTACGCACAAAACAGGCCCTGAAAGAGGCGTATGCCACTTCCGATGCATAAGTTGTGATTTATAAAATCGAACTTGATGGGAAAATTTGCGCACCTGCACGCAAACTCTGACCCATGCATACGAACTCTTTTAGAAAAGTAATGAAGTAAGAACAATTTTAAACTCTGTTTTCATTTTGACATACACATTTACATTAATGTTCGAGTTTTATTAATGGCGATATGCACTGAAATTACATAAATGAATTACTCAGAATTCAAACAAAAATTATATGAATTTAGATGTGGATGTGCTACTTTTGATTATTTTTCCTGTGACGCTGTTTTAATGACAGCAAGGATTAAATATAGGCTAATTCCAATGATTCCTCTTTAAACTAAACTGCAGATCTCATGTTATGACAATGTTTTAGCGAGAACGATGATCAGTGATGCACACTTACTTCGATATTACAGACACTGCATGATTCAGTGGTCGAACGGTCCATTATCCGGTTTGAATAGGTCCAATGATAATAGCTTACTGTACGACCGGAGCTGCATGGACACGGAGTGTCAGACAGTGATGAGTCAGACAATTGTATTTACACTGCAATAAATAAGTAGGCCTGTTTCCTATATGTTCACATTACCAGCAAAACTGCATGATTTTGATTTGATTTGAATTGTTTAAAATGAACTAAATATTTTGAATTAAAATACCATTTGGCCCGTGAAAATGAATTAACTTTATTCTAAAAAAATTATCTGAGAAGTATTTTATACAATTTAGTTTTTATGGATATTTTGATATATTTATTCTAAAACATAAAAAGGATATTGGATGATTTTCAGCAATGTAATGTGTAAGGAACAAATGCCATTTATAGTCCATATTTAAAATTTTTAATGTCTTGTACCTTTGACAGTGTTAAACATGATATCCCGTGGATGGGAATATGCATGGAAATGATATGCAGATGAGGTTATGCATAGTAAAACTAGTCATTGCAGGCTCCATATATGGTGATTTCGGGACGGCGACAAGGTGGAGATGCACGTACGCACAATCTTCTGCTGGGATTTATAAAGGGATTATTGTGCAGGTTCTGGCGTACACATGGTTTTATAAATCTGATTTTTTTTGTGCCTATGCAAAATCTAGCTTTTGTGCGTACGTACTAGACTGGGTAAACCCAGCCTGATCTGCCGCCGTTTTGATTTCGCCCTGCAGCTCAGGCTGAAAACCTGTACGTTTTTCTATCCTGCTTCCGTTACAAATCTGAGGGGACCAATCACAAACTGGCTTATTCACCTGGCGCACTATTGGCGGGTTTAAAACAATGACGATAGAGAAGCGACGGCAAGCAGCTTTTTATTTACATTCAACATGGCGGCCACCGAAGCGCAGCAACCCGTTGATGCCGCTGTCGCTGCTGTTTTAAAAGATTTCAAAGGCAAGTTTTCTTTGAAAACAGAACAGAAACTTGCCCTGGAACAATTCCTACAAAAGAAGGATATGTTTGCCTTACTACCGACTGCTCTGCAAAGTACGTCACCCGGATCGTTGGTCTGATTGGTGTAAGGACTATCCAATTGCATCATTTGAACTATGCTTGTTGATCACGCCTCTTGTGCAGTAAAAAATACAGAGACCAATGTTGGTCTGGTGATAGCCAGGCAATGTACGTACACTTTTAGGATGAAATCTATGAAAAAGTTTTATAAATGAAACTCCTGAACCATACAGAAACCTAATCTAAGATTATGAGAATGAAGTCAGCTACAGTCTTACAAAGATAACATTAGCACAAATAAGTTTACGATTACATAACTATATACAACTAGAATTAAACATTTAGGCTGCTCTAAAACAATAATATTTTGGTGTAGCTGCAGAATTATTCCTCGCACTAAAATGTACTGACGCACAGAAACTAAATCCTCAGGCTCTCTGTTCATTGTGATAATCACGCTATTTCTCGTAATACTGTGATTTCCCCCCTCTCTAAATAATGAAATTTATTCACTCAATATACTTTATTCTCAAAATATTACGTTTTCAAATGTTGTGGTTCAGGGCTTCCGTAGAACAGAGCCTCTGCTTAAAATAAATTATTCTAGCTTCATGCATTCTTTTTTATCAACACCTAAATGTGGGTAAGTTTCATTAAAATAAGCAACATTTTGAACAAAAAGGCTGAGAAAAGCATTTAAAAAAAAAAATACATTCATATAGTGTATATATATATATATATATATATATATATATATATATATATATATATATATATATATATATCCAGTATGTAGTATATACATTTTCTGTATGCATGGAATTCCCAGATTACCCACTACATTTGCTCAAATCTGATGTATGCATCTGAGAACATTGCATAGGATACTATATCGTATCCATGTAACGTTTAAAGGTCCACTGTATAATATTTAGGAGGATCTATTGACAGAAATGCAATATAATATACATAATTTTGTTTTTCAGTGGTGTATAAAGACCTTACATAATGAACCGCTGAAGACTAAAATTTTGTTTATTATATTATTTTTCTGTATTATTATTTTTTATTAGTATTCATAATCATTTGTCTGTACATGTGTGCTGAGGATATGTGAACGTTGACTGTAGTACGGTGGGCCTATTTTATATAAGAAGTTCATTCATTAGGAAATGAGTTCATTTTTAGGTACAGAGCATTGTTGTTTAGTAGTACGATCAATTGAACCCTTTGTAAATTAAAACCAATGGCCATGAGTGTACATGACACTTCAAATATATGGATACACTTGGTGCATAGATCATAAACCATTACTATTTGGACACTTTTTGTCTCTGGTTAACTGGGCATGAGAATGCAAAAATGAGAAAGATTCATTTATATTGAATGTATGGTCTAAATAGCCTAAGTGGTCTAAGGCTCTCATTAAGATGCACAGATATTGGCTTGGAACAGAACCCATTATAATGATAAATTCATGCAGTGATTAAAGGTCTCGTAATTATCTGTTTTGGGAAAACATGCACTTGATAGTAAAGTATCTGCTTTATCTAAAACTTCAAATTATAATTTCAATGCTAGGCAAGTCATATGAAATATTTTGCCTTACAAATATACCTAATATACAGGGCATAAACTATCATACATTTTATTTGTGATGTTTTGGAGAACCCAGCTATAGGCTAATTAGTTATTTTTACCTATATATAATTTAAGTATTCAACACAGGAAAAAGTGTTACAGTATACTGTTACCTGAACCCTTAAAATTAGCTAACCTAAAGTAGTCAATTCATTCATTTCATTCAAACACGATCATTATATTTTTGACTTGAATCAAATTAGTGTTAACAATGTATGTTACCACATTAAGCACATTTTATGTTAACATCAGTGTACATTTTTTAAACAAAATCTAATCAATTGATTTTACGTGAAAAACATGATTTATTTCACCTAATCAACTTTAAACCAGCAAACGTAATTTGCATGGGTTAGATCAAGACCATTGGTGAGGACAGTTGAAAGGTAAGACATTTTCACTCTTGCACATAAAACAATAATGGTTACATTTAAATGTAAGGTAACAACCTGGACTAATGTTTCATGTTTGTCATGTGACAACACTATAGCATACTACTTATTTGTTGCATATTGCACAATATTCTTTAAAAAAAATTGTTAGAAATTGTAGGCAGTATGCACTGTATACTGGGCAGTAACCAGTATACAGTGTGCCATTCCAAACACAGCCTCTTGCTTGTTTCAGCTTTTTCCAGAAATAGGATTCTATAGCCCTGTTTTCACCTAAATTACCTGGAAAAATTTGTATCAGGAACTTTTTCCCCCAGACCTGTTTCCATCTGCGTTTCCATCTGCGTTCTAAAGTTCCGTGAAGATTAGTCTGGTGATGTAACGTAAACTTACATTGTTTGAAAATATTGATTCGACTATTGATATAAAACATATGTGATGTAATCTATGAAAACCCATCACATGGTGAAATTTTACATTTTACAGTTTTGATACCATATATACCATATATATATACACTCACCTAAAGGATTATTAGGAACACCTGTTCAATTTCTCATTAATGCAATTATCTAATCAACCAATCACATGGCAGTTGCTTCAATGCATTTAGGGGTGTGGTCCTGGTCAAGACAATCTCCTGAACTCCAAACTGAATGTCAGAATGGGAAAGAAAGGTGATTTAAGCAATTTTGAGCATGGCATGGTTGTTGGTGCCAGACGGGCCAGTCTGAGTATTTCACAATCTGCTCAGTTACTGGGATTTTCACGCACAACCATTTCTAGAGTTTACAAAGAATGGTGTGAAAAGGGAAAAACATCCAGTATGCGGCAGTCCTGTGGGCGAAAATGCCTTGTTGATGCTAGAGGTCAGAGGAGAATGGGCCGACTGATTCAAGCTGATAGAAGAGCAACTTTGACTGAAATAACCACTCGTTACAACCGAGGTATGCAGCAAAGCATTTGTGAAGCCACAACACGCACAACCTTGAGGCAGATGGGCTACAACAGCAGAAGACCCCACCGGGTACCACTCATCTCCACTACAAATAGGAAAAAGAGGCTACAATTTGCACGAGCTCACCAAAATTGGACAGTTGAAGACTGGAAAAATGTTGCCTGGTCTGGTGAGTCTCGATTTCTGTTGAGACATTCAGATGGTAGAGTCAGAATGTGGCGTAAACAGAATGAGAACATGGATCCATCATGCCTTGTTACCACTGTGCAGGCTGGTGGTGGTGGTGTAATGGTGTGGGGGATGTTTTCTTGGCACACTTTAGGCCCCTTAGTGCCAATTGGGCATCGTTTATATGCCACGGCCTACCTGAGCATTGTTTCTCACCATGTCCATCCCTTTATGACCACCATGTACCCATCCTCTGATGGCTACTTCCAGCAGGATAATGCACCATGTCACAAAGCTCGAATCATTTCAAATTGGTTTCTTGAACATGACAATGAGTTCACTGTACTAAAATGGCCCCCACAGTCACCAGATCTCAACCCAATAGAGCATCTTTGGGATGTGGTGGAACGGGAGCTTCGTGCCCTGGATGTGCATCCCACAAATCTCCATCAACTGCAAGATGCTATCCTATCAATATGGGCCAACATTTCTAAAGAATGCTTTCAGCACCTTGTTGAATCAATGCCACGTAGAATTAAGGCAGTTCTGAAGGCGAAAGGGGGTCAAACACAGTATTAGTATGGTGTTCCTAATAATCCTTTAGGTGAGTGTATACTGTATATGATACCATACCTTTTCAAATATATTTTATTTCTTTCGTGGCTTGTCTGAAACAAAAGTTATGGTTATCTGAAGTCGGCTGATCGCTATGATTTTTAGGAACGGAATTTTGAGAAAAACAGGTTTAAATAACTGTCACCCTCTTTTTTCGCATAGACATGAAAATGCATCCAAACTTAATTGGCTGTAATTCAAGAATGCTTTGGAATATAGACCTAAGGTTAGTCTTGTTTTAAAGAAGACACTTGGCAGATTATTGTAGAAGTAATAAATTATGAAAATAAAATAGAAAATAGAATAGAAAATATATATTTTATAATAATATTTCATAATAATATTTTATAATAATATGTATTTTACAAAACATGTTTTACTCTAAAACTACAAGACAATCAAAGCCAGAAATATGAACAAGTTGTGTCCCAAGTTTTAGGTTAATAAATCAAAAAATGAGCTTTCAGTAAGATTTTGTTTTGGGCGCAGTACCAAACTTTTTCACTAGATGACATCCAAGCTCCATTACTGACCTTATATGGGCACTCCCATTTCCATATGGTTTGAGTCAGAGCCGTTGAAAAACAGAGTTACACTCCCATAGACTTCCATAGGAACTGAGGAATGCGCAGTAAGCGTGTCCCGGAGCGACCAATAGTTCCAAACAACCAATAGATCCAGCATTGAACCCCATTCATTTCGGTGTATCTCAAGCACACTCGCTGGCAAATTGATGAAATTTCTGCATATTTTGAGATTGTATGGCATTAGTTGACCTCTCAGGAATATTGATAGAAGATGTATTTTAGGAAGCACGTTAATGTTATAGAGTTAATGTTTATTGTTATATAATAGATCCTTAGACTCTAACTGCAGTTAGATAACGTGAGCAGCACGGCAACAGCTACTATATCCAGATGCTATTTGTCATATTTTAACAGTTTTGAGTCTCTCTGAGATCTTAATTCTGTCGAATGCGTTTCTATGAAGTCAGCCCATTTAAGGAATAACGTATCTAGCGCCTGGATGTAAAGAGTTGAATTAAATTGTTTTTTGTTTTTTTTAACACTATTTAAAACTTATTTCTTGGGTTAAATTTTGTATATGCTAGCATTATTCATTTATATTCACCTGTTGTGTATGCTTCGAGTATCATAAAATAACATTAGGACATTAACATTAAAATGATAAAATAAATTACCACTATAACCAGTAGATGGCAAAAGAGGAACAACTATTGGCTCATTATAGCCATTTTTTTTCTTTTGAATTAATTTGTATAGATTATCACATCGCTATTATAACATTAAAATATCTATTTTTGTTACTTTATTTGTACTTAAATATATAGGCTAATTGTAGGGAACATCACAAAGTCTAATGAAAAACAAAAACATCTGACTAAACTTCACAATAAATCTTAATTTAAATCATGTCTGTGCTTTGTTTGTTATGATGAGAGGATTTGTAGATAATGAGAAGATTCGTTTAAAATGTAAACTTGCACTAAAATTCATTCAGCGTTTTGAGACTGTATAACACTTGTTTTGATCAATAAATTAAACATATGATTGGTCATTATTTTCAACAGAAATGCCTGTGATTGGCTACAATACTCAACGCTGTAAAATCATGCACTCACATGACCCAAATAAAATAACCAGATAACTCAAGAAAAAGATTAACGTTGACTCTTTTTTATCTCTGCCCAGAATAAAATGCAACTGTAAAGCCTAGTCGAAGTCGATGCACATATTGTGTTAATATTTACCAGAAATTGCTGCAAATATAGTGAAACTGCTGTCTATCGTGCGTAATCTTATTCAAACAGATTGACAGCGCGGAGTTGTCTGGAACTATTGAGAGCTCTATGTAGCTATTTTTCTTCACTAAACAAGTGAATTTTGCCAAGATATTTTTTAGAAATGATAGACAAGAATATCAATTTAATAAAAAAAAACAATTTTGACAAAAAAATGGACATTCAACCTATTCTTCGACCTCACTGAAAACGCTCCAGCGCGACATCCGATGGGTTTTTTCTAGATCGCATCACATATGTTCCTAATTCTGCTTATCTGAATTTTTGTGTAGGCTAGTCCACTGGCAGTGTACATAGAAATTTACTTAAAATCTACTTTACTCTTTCCTCACCATTGAATGAATTTTCCAGCTATCCATGTTTTCACTGTTATACGGTAGGGGCGCTATGACACATCTTGTACAGAATCTCCAGATCAAAATACAGGACAAGAAGCAGCAGAAACAAGTAATAGAAGATTGCTCACGCAAATGTAAAATAACACGATTATCAAACATTAAACAGCATGTAAATTGAAAACTGCCTAATGTTACCAAATGAAATGACAAACCCATGAAGAGGAAACTACTGTGAAGCTTTGGGAGGAGTTGATGGACTGCTTTGATCATTGTTCTGAATCTGATCAAGGCATAGTCTTTGACAAAAATGCCATTTTTGCCATTTTCTTTTGTTTAAAATGTTGCCTTTCTTTATGAAACTTACCCACATAAGGGTGTTTTATTGTTGTATAAAGTGACTTAAGAATTTTTTTTTTTCTTGTCAAATTGTGCTGACATGTTGGGATTCAGTTTTCAAGTTTGATAAATGTAAATGTCTCTGACATTACTTTTTTTTTGCTCCCAAGTACAACTCCATAACATCCCTGATGACATCACTATGCTTTTCTCCGTTTTCCTGTGTTAAGTTGGCAATCCTTGTGGCAGTGGTTCATGGGTAGTGATGAGTAGCTGCCTCTTCCCCAGGCACACTCGTACTGCCTGGAGCAACGCTCTATGTAAACAAACAATTGACATGGCCGCCTTGCGTCTACCGCCGCTGGGAATTCCCGCTCACGCAGTACAGCCCAAGCAGGTAATTTCACTGCCTTACCTGCGACTTTTAAACAGATTTCTTTCAGTCTTTCCTGGCGAAGCGAAAAAAATAAATAAATTGACTTCCCCCATGGACCTGTCAATGCGTATACCTGAATTGCTTAAAAAAGAAGAAGAAGAAGAAGAAGATGGAGTACCCTATGGTCTGTTGTTTTCTTTTTTATTATTTTGTTCTCATTCTTTCTTACTCTAGTGGGAGCTGGTGGGTGGGTAGATAATTCCAAGTGATATATGCCTGACATCCCACTAGCTGGCTGTCAGTGATAAAATTTTGGAGGATTCAGATGTGTAACACATGCATGTAAGCTCATACCAGGATCACTGTCTGATTTGCGATTTCTCTGTCTAGAATCGCAAGCATGAACATGTCTTGTTGTCCTGTCAGGCGAGCATGATACACAGCTTATTATATTAGTAGATATGTACAAGAAAAATGTCAGTACTAATTCCTGGATCCTAGGGGGGGAAAAAACACTTGTGGATCAGCTTAAAAGTCAGATCTGAAGATTTAATAATAACCAATTACAAAGTATTCTGTCTTTACACTGAAAGTGTAATAAAGTGTAATTTATTAAAAGAACATGTTTATACACTGTCAGAAAAAAAGTGGAAAAAGTGTACAGTTACAACAGCTTGCCTCTGGGGCAGTACCCTTAAAAGACAACTTTGTACCTTATTAACCACTAAAAAGGTGCTTTTTAGTAGCTTAGACATTCTTAAGGTACTATAGGTACTTTTATGAGTAAATAAAGGTCAAAGGTTTACTTGTTTACATATTTACTAACAAAGGAAGAGTGCCTCATTTGCCTTTGAATTTGTATTTTAAATTTGTGATGCTGTGTCCTCAGCTCATAGACCTGTCTACCAAATTAATAACCTAACCCAGAATGCTTTGCCTGAGAGACCAAGGTAAATGGTGTGAATTGCATGCGCAACTGGCTCAATTTAAAAATTCTGTTCATGGATTTTGTTGAAAACAGAAGCAGTTTCTGTGGTCTTCAAACATCTCGGTCTTCAAAAAACAATATAAAGGGACAGATCTGAAAAAAGATAATGAAGTTGTACAGAGTGTTCAAAACAGTTATAAATCCATTAAAAAGTAGTGCAGCAATCATAAACATAAGAGACATGGATGTGACAGCACTTTCACAAACAGAGTGAATTAATATATACATATGTATGTGTATATATATATATATATATATATATAGAGAGAGAGAGAGAGAGAGAGAGAGAGAGAGAGAGAGAGTTACGTAACATGGTGCTGAAAACTCATAAAGGCGAGAAAGAACTAGAAACAGGAACTTTAATAACAGAAACTCAGAAAACTAACATAGGCCGCACATAAACCAGGTTAACATTAACACAGACAGACAATCACTGAGGGAGAACTGAAGGCTAAATACACAGAGCAAATGAGATGATAACAAGGTGATTAACAAGACAAGACACAGGTGAATGACTTTTGTAACATCATAAATGTCTTTATCATTTAAAAGAGTTAAGATTTAAAAACAATATAATACTTTTATTCAGTAATGCGTTTAAATGAATCAAAAGTGACAGTAGTATATCACGGTTTATTTTTTATCAAATGCAGCCTTGGTGAGCATAAGAGACCATATAGTTCGGAATGATTAAAAAAGATTTTTAATGCACATCTATCTATCTATCTATCTATCTATCTCTCTCTCTCTCTCTCTCTCTCTCTCTCTCTCTCTATATATATATATATATATATATATATATATATATACACACACACACACACACACCTATCAGGCATAACATTATAACACTGACTGGTGAAGTGAATAACATTGATTATCTCTTCATCACAGCACCTGTTAGTGGGTGGGATATATTAGGCAGCAAGTGAACATTTTGTCCTCAAAGTGGAAGTGTTAGAAGCAGGAAAAATGGCCAAGTGTAAGGATTTGGGCAAGTTTGACAAGGGCCAAATTGTGATGGCTAGACGACTGGGTCAGAGCATCTCCAAAACTGCAGCTCTTGTGGGGTGTTCCCGGTCTGCAGTGGTCAGTATCTATCAAAAATGGTCCAAGGAAGGAACAGTGGTGAACCGGTGACAGGGTCATGGGCGGCCAAGGCTCATTGATGCACGTGAGGAGCGAAGGCTGGCCCGTGTGGTGCGATCAAACAGATGAGCTACTGTAGATCAAATTGCTCATGAAGTTAATGCTGGTTCTGATAGAAAGGTGTCAGAATACACAGTGCATCACAGTTTGTTGCGTATGGGGCTGCATAGCTGCAGACCAGTCAGGGTCCCCATGCTGACCCCTGTCCACCGCCAAAAGTGCCAACAGTGGGCACGTGAGCATCAGAACTGGACCACGGAACAATGGAATAAGGTCTCATTAATAATTCACGATGCACACATGTGTAGCCAATTTCACATGCATGAAACCAAATTCATGTGCACAAAAAACAATTCATGTAAAACACAATTTGTAGATTTACAACTTTGCACAAAAAACTTGGATTTGTGTGTGTGTGTGTTTTTGAGACTTTCCTGGCAGCGCTCTCCTCCCACCTGGATCAGTTGTACTCTTTAGCCAATCAGATTTAAGCTTATCAATCGACCAATCATAATCGCGTGAGGGTGGGTGTTATGTCATCAGCTTTCGACCACAGTTCAAGTCATTGCTGAGCAGAGGTATATGCAGTTTGATCGGTTCATTTCTGTGTTTACTGAAACTAAGAAGTTAGAGATCAGTTGTAGCGATAGTTTATTAAATGTTAACAGATGTAAGCAACTGCTATGGTAATCAGATGTCCCATATGAAGAGGAAATTATGCTTGTTTTGTTGTATTTTAGCTGCAGGTACAGAGCCCCTCAGACAGCTCTCTCAGTTACAAGCATGGGCCTCATTTAGATTGTTTACATAGTGAAAAAATATTTTTTTATGAGCACTCATTGTTTAGTGATGAATATATTTTGCCATTTGTACAACAGTATACAGTGTTAAATTATTACACACTTATTTTTCTCCTGTATTTTTCAGGATTACACACCTTTGTGACATCTGGATAGCAGTCACAAACATCTAAATTAATGTTTCTTTATTCTTTTATACTTTGTATTAATGTCTTAATCTATTCAATACACATGTACTTTCATGTTCTGTGCTGCATTGTCATCTCAAGGTTTTTAATGTCACAGGACATTGTTGTGAAGCATTAATTTTACTTTGCCTGGCAAAAAAGCAGTTTTTATGCTGATCAGACAAAGGCATACTGATCATAGAGATGCAATTAACATCATGCAACTAAGATTACTCAGTAAACTATATTCAATTATTTTACCATCACTTAATCTCCTGCTTCCTGCACCTCTTGTACTACGTGCTGACTGCTTTACATATCAAAACCAAAATCTGATATGTTCTGACAGAGAGAGGTCTAGTGATGACGAGATTGAACACATTTAATTTGTTAACTTTTCACCTGATGTATTGCACTTAAATGTATCGTTTGGCCATAAACATTTATCTACTTGAAAAGAAAAGACGACTCTGACTGGAACATTACCAACATCCCTGACCAGCCATGCAATGACATTACATCCAGTATGACAATGACATCCAGTAAAATGCCCTGTGACTGAAGAACTTGTAACCCAGCTTTAAACCGTTAGTCAGCCAATATCACAACTATAGAAGAGACATATATTTCTCTGTACTAAATGTTGTGCTCCTTCATACTTGAGATTGTCAGTTCATCATTTAGTCACCCTCAAGTTGTTCCAAACCTGTATGAATTTCTTTGTTCTGCTGAACACATAGGAAGATATTTGGAAGAATGTGTGTAACCAAGCAGATCTCGGCAGTCTTTGACTATGATAGTATTCCCTTATTATTCCTAGAGTGTGTACATTAATACAGTAACAATGCATGACTTGAAACAACAGTAAAAATGGATAGCTTGCAACATGACTGTTTTGAAAGAATTACAGTAGGAATGGTAAGGTCAAGGTACTGGTTGTCTCTGCAACTTCATACATCATCTGTCTTGGAAATCTGAAACAATAAAACGTACTCGGTTACTTACGTAACCTCGGTTCCCTGAGATAAGGGAACGAGTACTGCGTCTTAAGACGCAATGGGAAATAATCTATTTCTCAAATTACTGAACCGTTTTTGTAAAATCACGCAGTACTACTGCCCAGTCAAAAGAGTGTCGAGATATCTCGCATGCTATTGGCTGGCCAGTGGGAACTGCATGACAGAACTCCAATGGCAGAACAGCGTAACTGAGCCAACCAATGAGCACAATGCCCGCGAAGCAGGGCACAAAGTCCGCCAAAATGGAGGTGGCATCTGCCTTAAAGGTACGCTGTAATGCCCTAAAAACCTGTTTAGTCCCGCCATGCTATATAGGTGCAATGACATGTACTCTCTCAAGCTGAACACTTAATAAAGGGCCCAAGACTAGAGTTACTGACACATCATAACCTGCAGGCGCAAGTCCTCGCTGTATAAGTATACTGAGACGGCCTCTGTAAGCCCGTCCTATTAATAAGTTGGCATCTAGGGCCTTCATATGCTTCAATGCTTACAAAAGTTTTTCCTTGTAATTACTGGCCTTCTCCAGCCCAGTAGGCATAGAAATACATATATTAGTGTATATATACAGGTGCTGGTCATATAATTAAAATATCATCAAAAAGTTGATTTATTTCACTAATTCCATTCAAAAAGTGAAACTTGTATATTATATTCATTCATTTCACACAGACTTATATATTTCAAATGTTTATTTCTTTTATTTTTGATGATTATAACTGACAACTAAGGAAAATCCCAAATTCAGTATCTTAGAAAATTAGAATATTGTGAAAAGGTTCAATATTAAAGACACCTGGTGCCAAACTCTAATCAGCTAATTAACTCAAAACACCTGCAAAGGCCTTTAAATGGTCTCTCTGTCTAGTTTTGTAGGCTACTCAACTGCTGACTTGACAGTTGTCCAAAAAACAACCATTGACACCTTGCACAAGGAGGGCAAGACACAACAGGTCATTGCAAAAGAGGCTGGCTGTTCACAGAGAAAGGGAAGGAAAAGATGTGGTAGAAAAAAGTGTACAAGCAATAGGGATAATCGCACCCTTGAGAGGATTGTGAAACAAAACCCATTCAAAAATGTGGGGGAGATTCACAAAGAGTGGACTGCAGCTGGAGTCAGTGCTTCAAGAATCACTACGCACAGACGTATGCAAGACATGGGTTTCAGCTGTCGCATTCCTTGTGTCAAGCCACTCTTGAACAACAGACAGCATCAGAAGCGTGTCACCTGGGCTAAAGACAAAAAGGACTGGACTGCTGCTGAGTGGTCCAAAGTTATGTTTTCTGATGAAAGTAAATTTTGCATTTCCTTTGGAAATCAGGGTCCCAGAGTCTGGAGGAAGAGAGCAGAGGCACACAATCCACTTTGCTTGAGGTCCAGTGTAAAGTTTTCACAGTCAGTGATGGTTTGGGGTGCCATGTCATCTACTGCCAGATATCACTCTCTACTTCGCAGTCCTGACTGAAAAGAAGCCTGCCCTTTTGGAAGCGATCTCTTCAGTCGGTGTTGGTGTAACGGCACTGCAGCCGGTCGTGTGGTTTTTTCGATCATCTCTCTTTCTCTTTGAGCAAACAAAAAGGCTGTTCTCACAGTTGGTTCGGCGCGCTAGGTGGAGAGCTCTGAAAAGCCGTTCTTACGGCTGGTAAGAGAGCGCCTTCGTGTGAGAGAGCTGCAGGCTGCACTATCCCCTGATTGTGTCGCCGCGACCCCTCCCCCTGCGTGCTTCAGCACCAAGGAGAGCGTCCTTCTATTAGTGCAACACAGATAGAGCTTGCGTCCTTTTCAGGATGACATCTGTGTGTTTCTGGATGCGGTGGTTATCTGTCACCGAGGGATGGTCACAAGCGCTGTATCTCGTGTTTGGACGTTCAGCACGCTCAGGCAGCGCTGGTGGATGACTCATGTTCTCACTGCGGGAACATGACCATCTCGGAGTTGCGGTCGAGACTCCATCTCGCAAGGGGTGGAGTCCCTGTGCCTCTGCCTCGATCTAATCCTCCACAGAGGGTTACTTCAGGCAGTAGCGCGGGTGATCTGAGGATTACGGTGAGCGCGCTTCCCCCAGGGACCCAACCCCCGGGGAACCCTCACCCCTCCCGCACTTCTCAGCCAGTAGAGCTGCCGTTGGAACGCGGTGGGCCACCCACGAGGTGTGTACCATCCGCATCCTTCGGGGCTCCTCTTGACGATCAGATGTCCATCGCTGCATCGGAGGGAGGGTCAGAAGTTTCTGGAGATGACGTGTCGGCGCAGGGGGCTCCTTCGGGAAGATCCGCTGTGCCCGATACGGATCCGGAAATGATGGCCATGCTTTCCCGGGCCGCTGAGAGAGTCGGGCTAGTGTGGAACCCTCCACCGTGAGCAAGGGCAAGCGGCCCTAAAACGGGCGACCTGGAGATGGGGAGGACTGCTCTTCTGGAGACGGTGACCGCACCGCTCCATCCCCCGGTGGAGGGCCAGGTGGAGATTCTTGTGTTCCGTTTTGTTTCTGTTCCGCCGCTGGGCTCAGCTCCAGCGGTACCCAAATTCTCAGTAAAAGAGCAGTTTCCCCTATCTCCGGGTCCCCAGGGGGCTCGGAGGGTTGTGGCCAGTCAAACCCCGGACCACACTCATCCTCCCCCTTCGCCAGCAGGCAGCAGTGGACGATCCCCTCACGTTCCTTCTGCCCACCTGTGGAATCAGGTAAGTGTTGCAATGCACACTCACACCTCGCTGCGGGCCACCTCCACAAGACAGCCGCCCCAGCCCGGTACCTGCATTCCACCTCGCTGCCCCACGGTGGGTACGCCGGTGGTCCCTTTGGTCCCGCTTGCACGGTCTCTGCGAGCCTGGCTAGCGCTCCCCAGTCCGTCTTGCTGGCTCATTCGGACCATCAGGCTCGGCTATGCGATTCAGTTCGCCTGGCGCCCCCCCCAGGTTCAAGGGCGTCCGCTTCACTTCGGTGAACGCCGCAGACGCCCATGTCCTGCGTGCGGAGATCGCAGTCCTACTGGCGAAGGACGTGATAGAGCCAGTCCCTCCAGCCGATATGAAGACAGGCTTCTACGACATACTTCATTGTACCCAAGAAAACTGGTGGGTTACGGCCAATCTTGGACCTGCGAGTCCTGAATCGGAGCATTCACAAGCTACCGTTCAAGATGCTCACGCAGAAACGCATCTTCGAATGCATCCGTCCCTAAGATTGGTTTGCAGCGATCGACCTGAAGGACGCGTACTTTCATGTCTCGATTCTTCCTTGACACAGGCCGTTTCTGCGCTTTGCGTTCGAGGGTCGAGCATATCAG
Source organism: Rhinogobio ventralis (assembly GCA_039654625.1). Lineage (NCBI taxonomy): Eukaryota > Metazoa > Chordata > Actinopteri > Cypriniformes > Gobionidae > Rhinogobio > Rhinogobio ventralis. Next base: position 18,621,608 of record CM077193.1, on the reverse strand, counting down.
TACAAAGTCCTGCCCTTCGGGCTGTCCCTGTCCCCCCGTGTCTTCACGAAAGTCAGGGAGGGGGCCCTTGTGCCCATGAGAGAACAGGACGTTCGCATTCTCAACTATCTCGACAACTGGCTCATTCTAGCACACTCCAGGGATCAGTTGTGCGAACACAGGGACCTGGGAGAAGAGCAAACTCGCCCCCGTGCAGAGGATCTCTTTTCTCAGTATGGAGTTAGATTCGGTCGAATGGACAGCGCGCCTCACAGAGGAGCGTGTCCAGTCGATGCTGAACTCCCTGAACACGTTTCAAGACAGGAAGGCGGTTCCACTGAAACAGTTTCAGAGGCTCCTGGGGCATATGGCAGCCGCAGCGGCAGTAACACCACTCGGCCTGCTTCATATGAGACCGCTTCAGCATTGGCTACACGGCCGAGTCCCAAGATGGGCGTGGCAACGCGGCACTCACCGGGTGAGCATCACACTGGCCTGCCGCCAATCCTTCAGCCCATGGTCAGACCCCTCGTTCCTTCGGGCCGGAGTGCCTCTGGAACAGGTCTCCAGGCATGCTGTGGTCTTCACGGATGCCTCTACCATGGGCTGGGGAGCCACGTACAACGGGCATGCAGTGTCAGGGGTTTGGACGGGCCCGCACCTGCATTGGCACATCAACTGCCTCGAGTTGCTGGCAGTGCATCTCGCTCTGAGTCTCCTCAAAAGGCTGCTACGGGGCAAAGATGTACTGGTCCGCACGAACAACACTGCAACTGTTGCGTATATCAACCGACAATGTGGTCTGCGCTCCCGTCGCATGTCGCAACTCGCCCGCCATCTCCTCCTCTGGAGTCAGAAGTGTCTGAGGTCGCTTTGGGCCATTCATGTCCCTGGTGTGAGCAACCGTGTGGCCGACGAGCTCTCACGAGCTGCGCTCCCAGGGGAATGGCGACTCCACCCCCAGGTGGTTCAGCTGATTTCGAGACAGTTCGGGGCGGCACAGGTCGACCTGTTTGCCTCCCCAGAAACGTCCCACTGCCAGTGGTTCTATTCACTGACCGAGGGTACACTCGGCACGGATGCACTTGCGCACAGCTGGCCCCAGGGGCTGCGCAAATATGCGTTTCCCCCAGTGAGCCTACTTGCACAAACATTGTGCAAGGTCAGGGAGGACAAGGAGCAGGTCCTGTTGGTGGCGCCTTACTGGCCCAACCGGACCTGGTTACCAGAACTTATGCTCCTTGCGACAGCCCCTCCTTGGCCGATTCCTCTGAGGAAGGGCCTTCTGACTCAGAGACGGGGCACCCTGTGGCACCCGCGTCCAGATCTGTGGAAGCTTCATGTCTGGCCCCTGGACGGGACGCGGAGGTTCTAGGTGACTTACCCCAAGAGGTAGTTAACACCATCACTTCGGCACGAGCACCGTCTACAAGACAGGCTTATGCTTTGAAGTGGAACCTGTTCGTCGAGTGGTGTTCTTCTCGGCGAGAAGACCCCCGAAGACGTTCGATCGCGTCTGTGCTTTTCTTCCTGCAACGAGGCTTGGAGCGTAGGCTGTCGCCCTCCACCCTCAAGGTCTAAGACGGTTGGGAAGCATGACCTGGTCGTCAGGTTCCTCAGGGGGGCGAGACGGTTAAATCCTCCTCGACCTCCCTCCATACCCTCTTGGGATCTTGCTCTGGTGCTCCGAGCACTTCAGAATGCCCCATTTGAGCCCTTGCGGTCAGCAGAGCTAAAGATTCTGTCTATGAAGACTTTGCTGTTCCGCTCTGGCCTCCATCTAGAGGGTAGGGGACCTGCAGGCATTTTCGGTCGACGAATCGTGCCTAGAGTTCGGGCCGGGTGACACCCACGTGGCACTGAGACCCCGGCCTGGCTATGTGCCCAAGGTTCCCACCACTCCCTTCAGGGACCAGGTGGTGAACCTGCAAGCGCTGCCCCCGGGGGAGACAGACCCAGCCCTAGCTTTGCTCTGTCCAGTCCGCGCTCTGCGGATTTACGTGGATAGAACTCAAAGCTTCAGGACCTCAGATTAGCTCTTTGTCTGTCACGGAGGCCAGCAGAAGGGAAAGGCTGTCTCTAAGCAGAGGATGGCCCACTGGATAGTGGATGCCATCACCTTGTGAGTATGGGAAGAGGGCAAGCCGGCAGAGACAGTGTGATGCTTTGGGCAATGTTCTGCTGGGAAACCTTGGGTCCTGCCATTCATGTGGATGTTACTTTGACACGTACCACCTACCTAAGCATTGTTGCAGACCATGAACACCCTTTCATGGAAACATTATTCCCTGGTGGCTGTGGCTTCTTTCAGCAGGATAATGCGCCCTGCCACAAAGCAAAAATGTTTTCTAGAATGGTTTGAGGAGTCTGAGGTGTTGAGGAGTCTGAGGTGTTCAACAACGAGTCTGAGGTGTTGACTTGGCCTCTAAATTCCCCAGATCTCAATCCAATTGAGCATCTGTGGGATGTGCTAAACAAACAAGTCCGATCCATGGAGGCTCCACCTTGCAACTTACAGGACTTAAAGGATCTGCTGCTAACATCTTGGTGCCAAATACCACAGCACACCTTTAGTCTAGTGGAGTCCATGCTTCAACAGGTCAAGGCTGTTTTGGCAGCAAAAGGGGGACCAACACAATATTAGTAATGTTATGCCTGATTGGTATATATATAGGCATTAACAAAAATCTTTATTTTAATTATTCTAAACTATATGGCACATGTGCTCTATTCATGAAGTGCCTGGAATTGTGTAACTGTGGCTGATAGCACTGATAGACATACAAAACCGAAAATTGCAACCATGTTCACTTGCTATGTCAGCCAAGATACTTTATTTAAAATAAAAAGTGATTTGTAGTTATTTGATCTGCAGTGTTTTTTGCGCTTTCGGTCAATGCTGAATAGTACTGAATAGTATTTTTAATCCATCATTTTGACTTGTCAACAGATAGTTCTCTCAAAATCAAACCATTCTTGACATTCAAGCAACACAAAGAACATATCCAAATTATTTTACACTTGTAACAATGATTTGTAATTGTCAGAAAATGTCATCATTCACAAAACTATTTTTCCTTTAGCTATTCTTGGGCTTTTGTCTGTAGCCTACAACGCAATCAGCTAATGGCTTCTGCTCTTCTCGATCAGTATTCAGATATTTATATTCTACAATACATATTCTTTTGCACCCAGCTCTAACTCAAAATAGCCCCCTTCCTGTCAATGTCATAGCTTCTGCTATCACTCAGAATCATATATTTTGGTCTCTTTTCATCAATTCTTTGAATGCAGGATGCTGCTGTGTCATGGGATTAAAGAATAAACACCATTACTGATGTTTATGTGCACATAGTGGCTTTAGGGTCTGGGTTATGGAATCAGCTTACTTTTAAACCATGTGTTTTCTTATAGACAATGAAAACAAAGCAGCAGAAAAATAAGAACAGAAGACAGAAAACATCCATATGCTAATTTTGGTCAAGAGCTACTGAAAAGCTGAATAGAGTTTGATGATTCTTTGAGCTCTCAGCATTTCTCTTTGTGTCTAATGTGAAAAAAAGTCATTACGTTCTCCTTGAAACAGCACCTCATTTCCAAAGGGGACATTTAGTGCTTAAAGGCCTGTGTAGGAGTTATATTTTTCACTGAAATAGTCTTCTTTGCCCTACCTGTGCAACCTTCTTACCAGTCTTCAGTGAAGATGTATTTATTAACTTACATTGAGCAATATGAAATCCGCATTTAAAAAACAACAAAAGGAAATCTCAAAAACATCATATGAATGTGGGTCACTATTGCAATTAATGTAGCCAGGGTGAAAGATTAGTTTATTAATAATAATAATAATAATAATAATAATAATAATAATAATTATTATTATTATTATTATTATTATTATTATTATTATTATTTCAAATGAAATTGGGGGTTTCACACTAGTTATCTTTATTAAGAAAATACATTGCATTTATGTGAAGCCCCAAATCTTGTTGGTCCACTTTAGTCTCAGTTCATTTTACACTCACACTGTCATGTTTTTAGAACTCACAAGAGGATGCCCCGGAGATATTTTCTGTAGTATTTTCCACAACAAAAATACCATAAAAAATTAATGATATCACAGAATACATCTCATGCACTTGAAGGCACAGTAGAAAATAAGCTCAAAAGGAAAGTCTTGCACATCCAGCATTGTTCATTTCTGTGGCTGTACTGATAGTAGCCACATAGATGTATAGCTGTAGCCCTATATCATTGCATTGTCATTTGCTTTATAAGATATAATAAACAGCAAATAAAAATATTTGGTATAAGGGACATGTACCTGGAGTGTTTTGAATTCACAGTGCATACTAGAAATGAACCTCATACTCAGACAGACCATCTTTTTAAACGTTGAGTTCATGCAAACCATCTCGCATATAAGCCAACATTTCTGTGGACCATTCTAAGACAAACGTTGCAGCTCATGAGCTGCAGAGCACCACTGTAAGACAGGAGACAAATGCCTGCTAGTTTAATTGTGTCTTTTCTTTAAGATATACTAAATGTATGTCAAAATGCATATTGTTATTTCTATGCAATTTGTCTAAGGGCAATCTAAGACGTTTTTCATGTCACCTGCCGTAGTGGCTGATAGATTAGGCAAATGTACACACCATTAAACAAAAGCATGTGGCTGGTCGTGGGTGTGAATTTCCTACCCTGCCTGTAAACCTGTCAACCCTCTCAAGTATGACATGCTATTTACAAACTCTCATAAACACAATATAAACAAATCATAATAAGACAGCATTTATTCCTGTTTTACTGATCATTTATGCTTAAAAACAATTCTGGTATTGCCATCTTTGTCCATAAAACGTAAAGTTTACCGGGACCACACACACGTTAGGTTTTCATGTTTTATGGGGACATTCTAACCTGGATGCCAGCCGAACTTAGCCCTGGCCACAACATTTGAGGTTGGGCAGTTCGGTCTGGACTTGATCAGTTGTGGAGCAGCTATGCCCGAACAGAAGCTATTCGGACCAATCAAATTGTCAGGGCGGGCTTTATACGATGATGGACAGATGATAAACAGTAATGTAAGCATTCACGTCACCAAAGAGCGCTTGGGTTGAATTTGTTCTAATCCTAAACGGAGAACTTGTTCGTATATGCATTCACCTTTACTATTTCTCTCAAAAATGATGATCGTGTTGGTAAATACTCCGTGCGTGCAGTTGAGATCTGTTGACAACTATGCGTTAGTGATGTGTCGATTTGTTCTTTATGAACTAATCTTAAATATGACTCGGGAACAACGAGTTGTCTCAGAGAGCGAATCGTTCATTTTGTGTTGACCGTGCATGCGCTACAGGCCATCGGTTCTGTACAGGATCTTCTGCATTCAGCCTATGGGGCTGTGAGTTGGTGAACGAATGACTCAAACCCAAAGACTCGAGAGGTGAACTAATCAGTTCTGTTTTCGGGACTGCACACATTGCATATGGGGCTGTCCCGGCCCAGATCAGACATTGATGACGGAACTAACGACTCAAACCCGAAGACACGAGAGCTGTACTAATCTTTCCAGGGAACAGACGTGATAAATGTGAAGTGACAAAAGAAAGAACGACTCGGATTCGGAGGTGAGGTTAACTAACAGACTGCATAGCCTGAAGACCCAGCTAAGCAATTAATGAATCATTTATTTCTTAAAGTTTGGCCTTGGCTGCATTAGCTTATAATTTACTTATTTTTTAACGTTTGCATAAGAACTAGATGTGTTGGGGAATTTAACATGTGACATTTTAATAATATTCTGCTGAAATGAACGAAAAGACTTGAAAAAAGATTTGTTCATTTTGCTGAACGAGATTCAAAGATCTGAGTCCGTAAAATGATCCGAACTTCCCACTACTACTATGCGTCGCTCAACATACGTCACTTACTCCATTGCGCTGATTGGATGTAGGTCTATCCAGTTGAGTGCAGAGGCATTTTCTTTCCTAGTTCGGTTGAAACACGCCCTAATAATCACAGCCCAATGGAGCAGTATCAGACTAGAATTGAGTATGACAACGTCAGGCTAGGGACATTCCATAGACAACTATTTTTATACTGTACAAACTGTATATTCTACCCCTAAACCTACCTATCACAGAAAACTTTTTAGCATTTTTACATTTTACAACAACAACAAAACAAAACATCACTAAGTATGATTTATAAGCTGTTTTCCTCAATGGGCCCAAAAAATGTCCCCACAAAGTCAAAAGGATTTCGGATATTGTGGGATATTCCCCCAGTATGTTTTTTGTTTCACCATTTGTATCACTCTGCTTGCTGTGACTTTCATGAGTGTGCAATGAGTGTGATGATTTCTGTTGTGCAATGTAGTTGAGTTTTTCAGGCAATAATGTAGTTATTTAGACCTCAAATATGTGACTTATATATAAACATAGCGTCTACTTTACAATATGTTTAGACTCTTTCAGAGATGTGAGCTCCAGGCCATCAGTGGCCATTCAGCGATCATGTACCTGCCCGAGAACAGCTTTATCTCAGTTAAACATGAGATGTAATTCATTTGGGGTATATCAGGGCAATATTTGGTCTTATTAATATATTATTTGTTCCAGAGTAATGGGGTTAAGGGGAAAATTAAGTTTCATAACATATTTAGGCTATATTTAACTTAAATCCTGTTCTAGAGCGCTGGTTTTGTATGTTTGACTGATTTGTTTGCTTGTGTTTATTTCCTATTGTCTTTTATAATGGCTATTGTTGTTAATTTAAATATTATTGTTCAATAAAATGATTTTATATAAATAATATGCCGTATTTGGTACTGAAAATTTCAATTCAGGCTGCTCAGTGTTGAAGGGAAGATATTTTTCAACATTGTTGCTAGGCGCCTGACAGACTACCTTCTAAGGAATACATTCATTGATACTTCTGTCCAGAAAGGAGGAATCCCGAAGGTACCAGGATGTATAGAGCACACATGTGTGGTCACCAGGCTAATCAGGGTGGTCCAGGAAAATAAGGGGGACCTGGTGGTGTTGTGGTTGGACCTAGCAAATGCACATGGATCCATACCCCACAATCTGGTAGAAGTGGCTCTGATCCAGTACCATACGCCTGCCAAGGTCATGAACCTTATCTTGGACTATTACAATGGGTTTAGCCTAAGATTCTCCTCTAGGTCCACTACCTCAGAGTGGCATGAGCTCAGGAAAGGAATAATCACTGAATGTACCATTTCAGTGATCCATTTTTTAACTTGCTATAAACATGGTAGTGAAGTCTGCTGCGGTACAATGTGCAGGCCCCCTTTCAAAGTCTGGCGTCCGTTTAGGAATTTCAAGGATGACCTAACAGCATCTGTTCCAGGGAGTAGGTGGATCCTGAACGGCCTTGATGAGCTGATGACTTGGGCGCGCATGAGCTTTAAGTGCCGGCTCCCTGGTGTTGAAGAAAGGAAAGGTTACTGACAAGTTCTGCTTTACACTTGGCAACACCCAGATACCATCCATCATTGAAAAACCAGTTAGGAGCCTAGGGAAGATGTTCGACTGTAGCCTGATAATCCTCCAAGCAAATTATCCTCTTAGAACTTACTGTTCCATGGAAGGACCGTATCGAGGAAGCCAGTGAGAGGAAAAGGACAGCGAGCTGGTACAAGAGTGCCAGAGTAACGACTGGCGAGTAAGGTGCATGCCCATCGAGGTGGGATGCAGAGGGTTCGCAGGCCAGTCTCTCTGCAGCACCTATAATATTGTGACAGTCGTCAGTGATTTGTGTTTTTCCTATTCCGTACTGGGGGTGGCGCTGTTGAGCGTATATACGGGAACTAGGTAGGAAGTTATTTAAGGAAGTGTGACTGCGTCTCTCGCTCTCTCGCGCTCTCTAGCCTTTGTTGTCAGGGGCGGGTTATTCCCGGTCATGATCAGGCTAGCGGATGGCTTGTGAGTATTGCTGTTGTAGCCTGCGTTGCATTGATGTGTTAATGCTACATTAATGCTGCAGTCTTTTTTCTGTTTTAATGCTCACGATTCTTATTTGGAGGAATATGTTTCCCTCATTGAATTTCGTAAAGCATTGGGGAGTCGTGTTGAGAGCGATTTGCGTGTAAATGGAGCGTTTGAGAGAGAGCTTTTTCCAATCCGGTTATGTTGTGGTTTAGATGCTAATTCAGGGCATTATATGTAGTATGTTTTGAGGAGTTTTTTTTTTTGGTGTTTATTTTGGCGCTCGAGTTGCTGAATTATTTGGTAAATATTGTGTGATGTAATGAATTGTGTTTCAGGCCCAGTAGTTTAATTAGTGACGGGGTAGGCAAATGTTTTTTTTTTAAATTTTGGATTCAGATTTTTTTTTTTTTCTCTTTTTTCTTATGCCTGTTTTTCACTTATGCGGCTGCCTTATTGTATTTTTTTTTTTTATTTTTTTTTTTTTTGTTCCTGCATAAGATTTATTGCATTGTATTTAATTATCTGAATTATTTAATTACTTATTTGATTTATCTGTCACTCATTTATGTTTCTGGGTTTGAAATTAATAGTTGATTTATTTACTTTTTTTGTTTTTTTTTTCCATTTTATTTTATTTATTTTCTTTTGAGTTGAATGATTTACTGGATTGTAATGTAATATGACTGGAATTGAACTTGAATAGAATACTTTTAAATTAACTTTCTTGTGGTTCCTTGTTCTATTTGTCTCTAATGATGGATCTAAATAAATAATTGTGGTGATTTTTACCCCTGGCGCCTGAACCCAACCTTTTAAGGCCAAATACCGTCACAGAAGTGGCGCCCGAACAGGGACCCTCAGATGTTGTGTTTATTGGCCTATTGTGATTATTTGTGTAATTATGGAACCCTGTTCTCCTCTTATAAATTTTACTGGATCTGGAGATGATAGCAGTCTGGGACCATTTCATGATAGCCCTTCCACTCCTTGGAATGTGGAGTGGTCTTTATTAGACGATGACACAGGTTTAGAACAGCCGTTTCTTGGTGTCCCTCTGATTGGTTCAGGAAACCAAGCAGATGATTTAACTATATTTTCTCAAGCAATTGATTCACTTAAGTGTATTTGTGGACACTGTAGCCTGGCAGAAAAAATGGTTTGAGGAAAATGCTAAACTTTGTGCTAAAGACATTCCACAACACTAGTTGAAAAGGCGCAAAGCGATTTTTTTGGAGGTCCTTAATGATCGTATGCAAAATTTTACCAAAATTTTACCATTAAGTGGAATGCAAAACAGTCCTGTACCGAGTTTAAGGAATTGTTTGATGACGCTAACAATTCATTACGTTCTTTTTTTAAAACAGCTTTCAAAGAACATAGTGTAGGTGGAAAGGAGTTGCAAGAATAAGTACGCAGTCTGAAGCAGCAAGTGTTTACTATGCAAACTTCTCTTGATGCCCTTATGCAGAAAAGCCCTAAACTTGACAGTAAGATAGTTGAAGGGGAGGATGTTGCCTCTGCTCCTTCTCAGGTATGTTTAGGTTCAACTGCACCATGTAATACTGGGGATTCGGTCAGTCAGGTTTCTGATCCATCTAATTTGACCTGTGGCCGTGTCCTGCCTATTAAGATGATATTTCCATCCTTTGGGGGGGTGCATGATGAGACCGATCCACTAGTTTACTTGGAAAGTTGTAGAGACTTCTTGGCTCTCAGACCAATGTCAAATAGTGAAATTCTTGCAACAATGCGTAGTGTTCTGCATGCTTCTGCCCGTGATTCGTGGGAGACTTAAAATTGACACTTGGGAAAGTTTTCAGCAAGCTTTTTTAGCTGTCTTTTTGCCAGAAGACTATCAAGACGTGTTGGAGAATCAAGTACGAAATCAGTTACAAGGGGCAAATGAAAGTGTTCGTGACTTTACTTTCTCATTTCAAGCTTTGTTTAAGCGTTGGAAAAAGGAAGCTACTGAGGATGAGGTTTTAAAAGCCCTTTTAAAAGCTATGAACCCTTGTTTTGCAAGTCAGCTTCGAGGTCGTGCACAGAATGTTGAGGAACTAGTGAGGCTGGGAACTCAAATAGAAAGGGATTATGGTCATCAGAGAAAGTATAATCAGCTTCAGTTTTCCAAGAGCACTACATTGGACCAGACTTCACAGGCTAGAAAAATAAAAGAGTTAGAACCAAAAGCTATCTTGCCTTCAGAGCAACGAAACCCAAGTTTATTGTGTTGGAGGTGTCATGAAAATCATTCTCCAGGTTCTTGTCCTAATTTCAAGGCTTCTTTGGGTGGAAAACCCTCTGGAGGGCACGCACAGGGTGGTAAAGAATCCCAGGGTCGTAGTCATCAACGAGGTGTAGTATCTGCTTATGATGCTCAACGACTAGTAAAGAAAGATCCAACTAGTAGTAGACAGGACAAGAGAGTTGGCCCTGTAGTTCTTAAACAGTTAGTTGCTCCCTTAGCTGTGAGGAACTGCACTGGGAAAGCGCTTGTAGATACAGGGGCCACCTACACAGAACAAGATGAAAGGAACTAAGGAGCAACTTGATGCATGGCATGAAGGACCAATTTATCTGGCTAATGGTGATGCTACTGTTCCTCTTGGACAGAAAATGCTTGATTTTTTATTTGCATGATTTGCATTTTCAGGTTCTTACAGTAGTCCTTCCAGCTCAGAAACTTGTCTATTCAATGGTGCTGGGGTTAGATTTCATAGCGTTGACTGGTTTGCAGCTTAATATTAAAGATCAGTTGTATAGTTTCAGGGGACCTGGAAAATCGTGTTTTCCCCTTTCAGCCACCAATTACCTCAGGGGATTCTTGGAGGTCTTGTAAAGCACCTGTGGATTGTAAGCCTACGGCTTCTCTTTATTCCTTTGTTCCTCCTGTCCAGCTGGAGTGGTCAGTGAGTGAGTATATGGAGAACTATGTGCAAGAAAAAACTGGTGCAGAACTTGTCGAGCTAGTACAAAGCAAAGTCAATGAGAGTAATTTACCAGACAAAGAGTCTCATGTTCTTTTTAATCTTTTGTATGATCATCCTGAAGTATGTACTCCTTCTCTTGGTAGAACTCATCTGGTGGTTGTTGCGCAAAAGCCCTATAGGTTACCAGTACATAAAAAGGAAATAGTTAAGGATCAAATTGACGATATGCTTTCACGAGACATTATTCAGCCATCTCATTCTCCTTGGGCATCTCCTATTGTACTTGTTCCTTAAAAAGATGGAGGCCAGCGGTTTTGTGTCAATTATCGACGATTAAATGCTGTGAGTGAAAGTGATGCATTCCCTCTCCCTACTGTGGGTGAAATCCTGGAGTCGCTTGCTGGAGCCAGTGTGTTCAGTACTCTTGATCTTAACACCGGGTACTAGCAAATGGCAATGGACCCAGACAGTATGGCTAAGACTGCCTTTGTGTCCCCTTTTAAGTTGTATGAATTCAAGGTTTTACCTTTTGGTTTAAAGAATGCCCGAGCCACATTTCAAAGGCTCATGAATAGGGTGTTGGCTGAATGTTTTGTGATGATATCATCTTACGTGTTTGGTGAGCATAATCATTAGGATCATTATTTGCCAGAGTTGAGGTATGCTATTAATTCTGCTGTTCAGGAGAGTACTGGATACTCCCCAGCAGAATTATTCTTGCAAGGAAGGTTGAAAGGACATTTTGAACGTGTCTAGAACCACACCAGACCAGTCTCAGGGTTCTTAAAGATTTGCAGGAGATGCTAAAGAGAAACAGAAACATTTTTATGATGCCGGTCGTAGGAATGTGACTTACTCTAGGAAGGATAGGGTTTGGATGAAAGCACATCCCCTTTCCAAGGCCTCTCAACAATTTGCAGCCAAAAAAGCTAAAGTGACGTTTTTGAATTAATAACAGAGGCTTGGGCTCAACTGTCAAACTGTCAACTTGAGATTTGAATCTGTGGCAGAAGGAAGTAGTTCTGCACAAAAGAGGGGACACTCCCTTGTTGTTTCTTATTTATTTACTCACTTGTGCCTTCAAACTTTTGTATAAACGCAATATCACACTTGTAGCCATGCAATATGGCTGTGATTACCTGATATTGGTATGGCTACAAGTGTGATATTGCTTATATATATATATATATATATATATACACACACACACACTATATTGTCAAAAGTTTTGTGACGCCTTCTTTTACATGCACTCTAATTACATCCCATTCTTAATCTGTAGGGTTTAATATGCAGTTGGCCCACCCTTTGCAGCTATAACAGCTTCAGCTCTTCTGGGAAGACTTTCCATAAGGTTTAGGATTTTTTGACTATTCTTCTAGAAGCGCATTTGTGAGGTCAGGCACTGATGTTGGACGAGAAGGCCTGGCTCGCAGTCTCCGCTCTAATTCATCCCAAAGGTGTTTTATCGGGTTGAAGTCAGGACTCTGTGCAGGCCAGTCAAGTTTCTTCACACCAAACTCACTTATCCATGTCTTTATGGACCGACGCTTTGTGCACTGGTGCGCAGTCATGTTGGTAACAGGAAGGGGCAATCCACAAACTGTTCCTACAAAGTTGGGAGCATGAAATTGTCCAAAATGTCTTGGTATGCTAAAGCAGTTCCTTTCATTGGAACTAAGGGCCCAACCCCAAGCCCAACCCCTGAAAAACAACCCCACACCATAATCCCTCCTCCATTAAACTTTTCACTTGGCACAATGCAGTCAGGCAAGTACCATTCTCCTGGCAGCTGCCAAACCCAGACTCGTCCATCAGACTGCCAGACAGAGAAGCATGATTGGTCACTCCAGAGAACACATCTCCACTGCTCCACAGTCCAGTTGCAGTGGTGTAAAGCACGCCGCATCTGACGCTTTGCATTGCGCTTGGATGCAGCTGCTCGGCCATGGAAACTCATTCCATTAAGCTCTCTATGCACTGTTCGTGAGCTAATCTGAAGGCCACATGAAGTTTGGAGGTCTGTAGCTATTGACTCTGCAGAAAGTTGGCGACTTCTGCACACTGTGCGCCTCAGAATGTGCTGACCCCTCTCTGTGATTTTACGTGGCCTACCACTTCATGGCTGAGTTGCTGAGTTGCTGTCCCAATTGCTTCCAATTTGTTATAATACCACTAATAGTTGACCGTAGAATATTTAGTAGTGAGGACATTTCACAAATGGACTTATTGCACAGGTGGCAACCTATCACGGAACCACCCTTGAATTCACTGAGCTCCTGAGGGCGACCCATTCTTTCACAAATGTTTGTAGAAGCAGTCTGCATGCCTAGGTGCTTGATTTGATATACCTTTGGCCATGGAAGTGATTGGAACACCTGAATTTAATGATTTGGAGGGTGTCCCAATACTTTTGCCAATATTGTGTATACACACACACACAGACAAAACAAGAAGCATGCCTCCAAGTTTTAAGGTCATTCTGGTACTGTATATATCACCCTCACATTCTGCAGTGAGGGCCTTCTGTCATGTGTCACATTATAAAGAACATTTGCTTATCTTTCAAGTGGCCCAGTATAAAGGCAGAAAGAACAGAAAGAGTGTGAGACAGCAGAGTGGGCAACACCTTTTCAAACAAAATCCTGTGTGAAGAGGAGCCAGTATTCACTTTGAAGAGTAGAGCAAGAACAGTGAGCAAGGGGGACTGGCATCATTCGCTCAACTGCTTTAGCAGAGAGGATTAAGGCTTTGGATTTCTCTCAGAAGGAGAGAAATTGAGCTCTGCATTCTTGTAAAAAATGAGCAGCCATGAATTTTCATGTGCCTCTGCTTTGTTGGACTGTATCGCCAGTCTCTGCGCCACAGGATCACCTTACCATCGGGGCACTTTTTGTGTGAAGAGCACCCTAGCGATGCTGTAGTCAGCATATTTTTGAAATTTGACTTTGAGAGCACACTGACCAACTTTACCAGTGTGGTCAAGTTTTTCCACTTTGATGCACAGAGTCTCTGGTGTAACAGAGCTTTTGCAATTGTATGGCAGCAGCAAACAAGGAAAATAAAGTTTTTATCTTTAGGCTGGTAAGTGTATATATAGATATCTATATATACACTTACCAGCCTAAAGGTAAAAACTTTATTTTCCTTGTTTGCTGCTGCTTCACAGGTAGCGACAAATAAGCAAAACTGAATGTCCTTTGCAGCAAAGCAAGGAGAAAGATTATGCAAGGAATCTACACAGTAAAAAACAAACCTTGATCTAAACCTTGCTTTTAGACCCAAGTGACAAAACAATGCTTGGAGCATAGAAACTAAAGACAGTGCATTCTTAAAGTCTTCAGAAAGTAACGACTACATGGAAAATAACCATTCTTCACTCTTCAGAGCAGTGGAGAAAATTAGAAACTTAACTTTTTTGCCCACTAGGCACAGTGGCTGGTGAATGCAGAGTTTTACCAGCTATTTATTTTTTTTATATTTTTTTCCAATTCAAATACATTATGTAAAACTGAACAGTGGTTCTCAGCCAGGGGGCCAGGGCTCCCCAATAAGTCTCTAAATTATATAAATTTAGATATAAAAATATATAAACGTAGAAAAAAAAAAGATGTAAATCACTAAACTGACATGTTTTATAGTTTATTTTGCTGGTACAAAAGAGGTACAAATCATAGGAGTGTCTTCATATATTTTCTTGGGGAAAAATAAGAGGGCCTTGGAGTCAAAAAAGTTTAAGAACCACTACATTAGAGTCATATTTCTCCTTGAATTCAGTCTCCAAACTCTAACCTCTTTATAATTGTTGATCCACTATTTGTGTTTCCAAAAACACTAGAAAGAAATAAAGAATACTTAAAATGAACATTAATGCAAACATAACACACAACTTTTCAATGAATATGCTGGTATTTTGTATTGTTAATTTTAAGCAATAAAAGTATGAAGCTATAACTTCCAATGCTTAAAATATAATCAAATGGGTTCCCTTTCATTGATTCACTCGACTCAGCATCAGTAGCTGATGCTATGGGGAAAACCCCTAGGTGCAACGATTGTCTGAAGCCATATAAAATAATGGCAATTTATTGGCTAATAGCACTTGCACCACCCCATGGGGCATACATCACATACACTTAAAAGGACGTGCTTGCGCCATCTCACTTAGATTTCACTAACTTCAGGAAGCAGTTTACCTGTTGCCCTTATAGAAGATTCGTCTCGTGTTCTCTTGCCATTTTTTGAGCAGTTTTTCCAACTCCTTTCGATGAATGTGATTTATTGAAAGTGTGTGGCTCTGTGTCCTCGGTTTATTCCTGGAGGGGATACACGACAGGTGTGTGCAATATTTGCATGTTTTCCAAATGCTCAAGCACGACTTGTCTGATTGTCACCACTGTGATAGTTTAAAACAAAGTGTTGTAATGTAGACTCTAGGGCTGCAATAACACGTAAGTAGTCGATTTGCGTGAAACACGTCGATTCGCAGTGCTATTCACATGCCCCCAAAGGCATGCTGAAAATCAGCCCAATCTAAAGTGTGGAAATTTTTTTAAACAGAGACCAAATAAAATGGTGCTCTGCATGCTCAAACCGAAATGGCACAGGCCTACCACAGCAGCACAACTTCTGTGCAGGAGAGTCTAAAGAGAACATCCCGGCTCTCTTCCCTCACAACAATGAGATGGCAGCGTAAGTATTTGGATTATTACAGTGAAGTTTTACACACCGCTAGAATGCGGTTGTCAGGTCTATATTTTGTGCTTAATATGGCTGCGTTCATAAAGCATTCTGTTTTTTACGAGCTGCAGTGGCTGCAAGAAGTGGCCACATCCTGAATGAACTAAACAAAGTTAGCAATTGGTCATCGAGAAATGGTCCTAGACCATCTGAAGAGCCCCAGGCTGAAGAAAACCTCCAGAAGAATTTTTTTTTTTTTTGCCAAAGCAGCAGACATCTTTTCTGGGTGTGGATCTGGATTTTTGCATGATGTGGGCACAATTGTATTCCGCACGTGTTTAGTCACTTCGGCTTTGAGTTAGCTCAGGCCAGGGCACAGCTCTTTTGGTTTAGTGCTGGAGTTTCTGCAACAGCGGGAGCAGCTCCAGCTACACTTAAGGTTTATGTGGCTGCGATAGCTGCTGAGCATGCCCTTATGGTAGGAGCTTGAATAGGATGGCATCCTGTGGTTTCCCATTTCATTGAAGGGGCAAGACAGCTTAGGCCTTGCAGTCCTGTGTGTGTGCCTTTGTGGGATTTGCCAGTTGTCTTGCAAGGGTTGACAGTCTCAAATTAGCATCTGGCTCTTAAGACAATTTTGCTGTTGGCCTTATCCACTAGGAGGACTGGGATCTTGGGGTGCTCTCCATAGTGTATGCTACTGATGCAGCATCTCGTTCCCTACTCAGGGAATCAAGGTTACATGCATAACAGATGTTACTTCAACTTAAGTGGGTTACACTTTATTTCGATAGTCTACAGACATTTGACTAACTATAAGCAATTGTGTAACTTCTAACTACTGTCACCTAACTCTCAATTAGAATACTCTTAGGTTAGGGTTAGTAAAACAAGCTGACATGTACTTGCAAAGTTACATAAAGCCAGGAGAATGTCTGTTGGGGAAGATCAAAATAAAGTGTTAGCATATATTTAGCAGACATTCCACTGATACTCTAAATGACTGAAAGTTGGCATGTAGTTGACTTGTAGTTAGTATAATATTTAAAGTGGACTATCGATATAAAGTGTTACCCAAAAGTGTGACTATGAAAACAGAATTGTCGCTTTGCTTATTTCTCATACAGGAACAAATTTGTGTACACCTGATTATTATTGCTCAATGCATTTTTTTTTCTTTGTAGAAACATATAAACAATGATGCCGACAGAAGAGAAGAGATTAAATGAACATGGCTAACCTCAAGAGATTAATAACCGTCAGGCTGAATGTGCCTCCTGTCTGAAAGAAGAAAAAAAAAGATCTTCATATCACAAAGGAAATTATATGAGGCCCTCCACTGGGACCCATACAAATCTCCCTGTAAGATTACAAAAGGAAGTTTACATACAATTTGACTGTAGAAAATACCACTAGATGTATGCATCACATTATGAATATGGTCTTTGAAGGAACAGAATCTATACTGTAGAAAGTAATGCACTGTTTCAAGAATTTGTTAACAGCTCTGGGAAGATGTGTTGTTGATGGTAATTAGATTGTTTTGCTTTAGAGAGTGAAATACCAAGCACAACCAAGTAAAGGACCATTTACCCACAAAATCTATATTCATTACAAATGATTGTTGCAAACAAGATTTTGAACAGCAACAAGATTAATATGGTCCATTTCAAATGGAGCACAAATATAGAAGTTTTTTGGACATACTTTATTTTAATCTGTCCTTACAGTGTAGTTAACTACATACAGAGTCAGGCACTTGCACAGGTAGGGCTCACAGGTATGTGCTCTGCACATGCCCTTTTTGCCCTTACACTGCAAAGTGCCCTTTTTTTGAAGGTGGTGTATTTTTTTTTCTTCTTCTATAAATCAGTGCTATTGGTCACCCTTTACGTCTGTCTGTACAAATATTTAGCCAATGAAAGGTATTAAAAAGAGCTTGTGACTAAATCTTGTTGGACCCTCAAACTGTCAGTAAACCTCACAACTCCACCCCCTCTATAATGACTGAATGAACTGAAGTTCAGCAGCAGTGGCACAGCAGACAGCAGCTGAATGAAGTCTTGCAAGGGTAAATAAAGATCTTGTTGTTTGAATAAGTACAGCGTTTCCTTTACGCAAGAAACATTATGTCTATAAAAAAAGATGTATTTTACAACAGTAAAAACCGAGCGCCCATATAGCTACAACACATTTGTAACCTGTTGAGGAAAACATAATGTGATGCCGGCGTTTCATGACGGACAAAATGCTGATTTGCACACATTCACTGGTCAAAACCCCCATAACTGCATTTGAGTTTGACTTTTGTAAAATGTTAATAATATATTGATAATTAATAATTGATAACAGGTTCGCCCTGCGCTGTTTCGTACTGGAACTTACACAAAGTGACTGAGTGATCCTCGTCACCTAGATAAAATATATTTATAAGACATTTGTTCTTTGATTTATGATTGCTAATACACTTAATTTGTTAACATTTAATCATATTATGGTTGCATGTTTAATTTATATTTACGCTGTTGATATGCATGTATTCACTAGCTAGCTAATTTTTTATCTAGTATTCATGGTTTTACTACAGTAATGTTGTCGTTTACATTAAGTACAAATAGGCCGCTTTTTTCACTGAAGGTCTGGGGCCATGAAGCCGGTTTAGCTGGCTAGCCAGATAT
Organism: Rhinogobio ventralis; assembly: GCA_039654625.1. NCBI lineage: Eukaryota > Metazoa > Chordata > Actinopteri > Cypriniformes > Gobionidae > Rhinogobio > Rhinogobio ventralis. Next base: position 18,603,377 of record CM077193.1, on the reverse strand, counting down.
TTTTAAAGGCCCACTGAAGTGCCTTAAAATGTGTTGGCGTAATTTCCACTGAAATGGCTCCAGCTTTTAGCAGCTCCTCCCCCTTTTTAAAACAGCCAATAGAGTTTCATTAAAACAGTTTGACTAGAGCCTTTCTGTTTGGTAAAGCCACAGTTTCCTCCCAATCTCTAACCATTTCTCATCATAATCTCCTCCATATCGCTTTGAAATACAGCATTCTGTGCAGAATTTAAATGGGTCCGTTATGTTTTGTTGTCTGCGCCGACTCGCGCATATGATCCGCGCTTTGCTTTCGTGTCTCTAGTCAATGGTTCTGGTCTAGACTATGTGTGTGCGCTGCGGCGGTGCGCATGAAACTAACGTGAAACCAGACTTCATTTGCCTCAACTGAAAGCATATTTACACTGTCTGAATCGTTTCCTAACGCATACATAGTGCACTATATGTCATTTACCATGTAGAAAATAGTAAATGTGTGAACACCTGACCGATTTCAGCCGACAGCTTCAATGTCTGTTTATAGTGTAGGGGCAGGACGCTTCAGATTCTAGAGAGCATTTGATTGGACAGAAGATGTGATGAGAAGCTGAAGTCTGCGATGATGTCATCAAAATCTGTGATCTATTTTAACAGAAGTGAGAGACTGTAAGTTTTGAATGCTTATATCTCCTAAATGTGAATTTTGTCATTGTTTTGGAACACCCCAGCTTATTCATAACCTTAAGGCTAACATAGTCATACTAAAAGCTAAAAAACTTATATTTTGATTTCAGGGGGCCTTTAAGCTTAGTTTGTGCCAATCCTGGGTTTTTAGGTACCATTAAAGTGGTTTGGCTTTTAGCAGTGTTCATCTCCATAGTAACTTACTCTCCACGGCTAACCTGCTCCAGGGCAGGTTATGTTCTGGATAAGAGATCTCAAACTGAAATTGGACCAATCAGCTGTGAGCAAAGTGACACACCTCTGATGCAATAAAGCCACTCCCCCTTTTTCTACTCCAAATTAAATGTCACTACATAGCAAATGGTTTTTAAAGTCTAAAGCGTCTGGCTTTTAACAGAGCTTATTTATAATAACAATTTTAAATGATTTAGATATAATTTACGTTTATTAATTTATTATACCCATAATCAATTACACATGTATCATTTTAGTTAATCAATCATTAATAGGCACTTTGTTAAAATTAATATAAATAGCCTAGGAATAAAGCTAAAAATTACTACATGTGAGCTTAAATGTTCAATTCTCTCTATATATCACCTAAACTAACTTCATAACTTTTACTTGCACTGACGTAGTAAGATTTTTCTTTGAGTTGTACACTTTCATTTTCTTTTCTTCTTGTGTGTAAATCTGTTTAAATTCTTAATATTTTTCAATCATGTAATATTCTGAAGAAGAGCAAAATGAATCTCAGTTTCACTGATCCACAGCATGTGATTGGCTGTTCACTACTGATGTCACAGCTAAACTCAGGATCAAAGCCTGAGCTGACAGAGAAAGCTGATGATCAGCATCATGGAACCAACAAAGCCTGAATAGATTGGTTTGGTTTTGTCAACTCGAAACTAATCCTGTAACCCTGAGTTTGTTAAACTACCATCATGGTACAGGCCCCTGGTTGGGCCAGCCAAAATCACAGAAGACACCAGATTATTTATAGTGGTAATAACGTAGGGGTAAAGTATATGGTATGAAGTTTTGACGCAAATTGACCCGAGGTTTGAATCCACCTTTTGCTGAACTCGCTTTTCCCATCACATAGAAATTCGAAAAGGCATTTTTTTTTCAATAAAAATGAAGAATATATTCAAAAAGTGCATCTAACGTGTGTTTAATAATAAAGTGTTAGTGGTAGGTGAACAGACATGCAGTTGCCCTTGGGGTGCCCTTTTTCAGTTTCAGCACATGCCCCTCAAAAGGTCTGTGCACGGCCCTGCAAGGAGTAACATGAATTAAGTAATAATAATAATAATAATGATAATAATAAAAGATATTAATTAACTATAGGGTTAGAATTTGGATTAGTGTTAGTCGGTCCCACTTTATATATTAGGTGCCTATACAGTGTGATTATTGTATTCATGTTGTATATTTTAAAACAGTTTTGCTGCTACTGGGGTGAGATATGGTTAGGGACAGCTTTCATGATATGGTTAGGTTTAAGAGTGTATAGATGAAACTACAAAAATGATTAGAGATGTAGTTACATGCAGGTATTCATTTTAAATATAAGTATAATGTCAAAATATATATTTACACAATAAGTGCATTGTTTTAAATTATTAATTTAACCCTGGTGTCTTTTGAAACTCAGACACACACACACACACACACACACAAAAGAAAAACTTTTTACAGTGTATAAAATGAATGTGCATAAACAGAAATACACTGAAGGAATACTGAGTAGTACAGTATTCTTGCATTCATTGTATTCTTTCTTGTCTCACTCACACAAAAACACAGACCCAGTACTCAAAATGCACTAAATTCATGGAAAATGCTAACACTGAACTCATTTTTTAAATAAATAAATAAATAAGAACTTCGCCTCATCTTATATAATTAATCTTCCATATTTTCCAATGATGTTTTTGATGTGGGTCTTTAATGATTAAATTTCATCATAGAAAACTGCATAAAAAAAAAATCCCATCTTGGTTGTTTTTCATAAATAAATCATTCATTAAGATGCTCTTCATTTACTCATAAATGGGGGCACGTCTAAACACATGCACCCGTACTGTCGCTCTAATAGCTCTGGATATTTCAGTCTTTGGGAAATCACACTGAACAGAATAAAACATTTATAATGCCAAATTAGCTAAACTTGATAAATATTTGATGAATGTCAGATAAAATTATTATTATATTTTTTCTGTTAATGTGAGGTTTACTATCCTACAACAATTTTCAAATGTCAAATCATGAGTCACAGAATAGATTTGCTTTTTGTAAGTGGTGTGATTGTCAATCAGCACCTCCTAAATTTGATTTTCGTATACAGTATCTTGACATATATTTGTTTTGGTCTTGGTTTGAACAGGCCTTTTGTCTTCGATTTGTACATTTGACATGAACAGGCCTTTGGGTGATGAGAAGTTATCTGCCAGACAGGCGAAGCAAAACTCCTTTTTCTTCTTAGCACATAAGCTGTTGATTGTGACTTAATCTCAACAAGATAAAAGAAAATGGGGTCAGGCAGAAGTAAAGACTTGGCAATTTCTTGTTTTTTTGTGTTCTAAGTGTTTCAAAGAAAATTACACAGAATGTTCAACCTTTTGAGGGAGAGTGCTCCTTTTAAAGAATCCAGCATCATTGATTTGACCTGTGTGGGTAAAACAAGAGCGAGGTATTAGTGCCTCTTCTGATCTTCCTGTGGAACTCTTTGCTTGCTCAAATGATGTCCCAGGCTAATTGATAAGGATAAACACTTGCTAATATTTAGGATGGCTGCCTCTTATTGACCCATCTTTGGGCAGTTTTAGTCACGGTTTTCTCAAATAATTAGTTGCACAGTTCCCATTCAGTCGGTCACTCTCGACGCCACGTCGGAGTACTGACGAATAGGAATCTCGCTAACGAGAGCCAATCTACTTCGAGTGTAACTAAATGCACATTGGCATGCAATGATTGCACCAGCTGTTCATGCCACTCAGTGTGGGTATAAATGAGGTGCTTGCATTAAATGAGCTTTTTGCTTCGGAGCTGAGTGGTGGATGGTTTGTCCTGAAATCACTCCCTACAAAGCATGTGTTAACATTTTATTGAGTCAAGCTCTTCGGATGGACCTCTTCTCGTTTGGTGTTGGAGTGATGGCACTGCAGCAGGGTCGATTTTCTCTCTTTTTCTAGTTTGTTTTATTGAGCAAAAACAAAAGGCTGTTCTCACAGCTGGTTCGGTGCGCTGTTAAGAGCGCTGAAAAGCCGTTTTCACGGCTGGTAAGAGATCGCCTTCTATGAGAGAGAGAGCGCGCATGACAGGCTTTTCCCTGTCTGTGTCGCCGCGACTATCCCCCTGTGTGCTTCAGCACCGCGGTGTGCAGTTTCCCTAGAAGAGCTACACAGATAGAGCTTGCGTCTTTTTAAAGATGACATTCTATCTGTGTGTTTCTGGTTGCGGTTGTTTCCTGTCCTCACTGACGGCCACGAGCACTATTTCACATGTCTGGGCGTATGCATGCTGAGACAGTGTTCGTGGGTGGTTCACGTTTTCTAATGAGAATATGACCATGTCGGCACGCCAGTGGCGACTCTTCTTTCTCCGGGAAGCTTGAGTCCCCTTTGTTGTTGGCCAGCCGCCGCTCGTGTGTAAAAGCACAGCCGCGGGTCTGCTCGACACTCTGGGAGACCGCGGAGATCAGCTAGAGCTGCCCGCCGGGGAAACCCGGAGGGACCTCTTGCTTCTCTACGTGTCGTGTGCCATCGAGTGCCGGGCTGCAGCGCGGGTTGTCACGGCAACCCAGTGCTCACTCGCCACTCTAGGTGCGCTGTCCCCTTGCCTATTTCCCGTTGTAGCGCCCTCCCTGGTGGCCAACAGGAGAGGTCTACTTCAGTGAAATAGCTGGGGTGACCTGAGGAGTGGAGGGCTTCTCCTTCGGGGAACCAACCCCCTAGGGCCCCTCCCCCTCTAGCGTACTGCAAGCTGTGCAGCTTCTGGATGGAACTGCTGGTCCTTCATATGGAGGAACCTAGCATTTCATTCGGGGCTCCAGCTGAGGATCAGATGTCAATCGCTGCATCGGAGAGAGGGCTGTTGTGCTCTGGGAATGAGAATGATACTGAGCCCACTGTATGGTGTGTGCTTTGCTGAATCAGATTCAGAGTTAACAGCCATGCTTTGCCGGGATCTTTCCCGGATGTGCATGGAAAACTTGGCAGTATGGAACTACATTGGCGCCAAAGATATGGAACGCTAGGGGGGCCAAAACTGCATACGTTTTTCCTCTCTCACTACCCTCAATGGTGGGGTGGCTGTGCGCAGACCACCTCCGCCCACTTTTAATGCACGAGGGTAGTTCTGAGTCGGGGTTGAGCTGCGCATGTTGACTAACCGTGATCAAAGTCACGGCGCAGGCCCTCGGCCAGACGATGTCCACCTCGGTGGTCCAGAAACACCCCCCGGCTTGCCTTGCTGAGGTGTGAGTGGCCGTCAAAGTACACCGCCACCTGTCTCTGCTGCTGTTTAAGCGGTCGGTGAAACATCACCTCTGAGACGGGTGACCTGGAGATGGACGGGTCTGCTCTTTCCCGGAGGAGGGCTGGGCAGAGAATCTTTTGAGTCAAAATTCTGTTCTGCCGCTGGTGTCACAACCAGTGGTGCCCAAAATCTCAAAAAAAAAAAAAAAAAACAGCAACCAAGCCTTCTAACGTACCCTCTGCCTACTCGTGGAATCTGGTAAGTGTTGCACAGCACACTCACAGATTGCAGTCCTACTGGCAAAGGACGCGATAGAGCCGGTCCCTCCAGCCGATATGAAGGCTTCTACAGCCCGTACTTCATTGTACCCAAGAAAACCGGTGGGTTACGGCCAATCTTGGACCTGCAAGTCCTAAATCGGAGCCTCCACAAGCTACCGTTCAAGATGCTCATGCAGAAATGCATTTTCGAATGCATCCGTCCCCAAGAAGGACGCATACTTTCATGTCTCGTTTCTTCCTCGACACAGGCCGTTTCTGTGCTTTGCATTCGAGGGTCGAGCATATCAGTACAAAGTCCTGCCCTTCGGGCTGTCCCTGTCCCCCCATGTCTTCACAAAAGTCACGGAGGGGGCCCTTGTACCCATGAGAGAACAGGGCGTTCACATCCTCAACTATCTCGACGACTGGCTCATTCTAGCACAAGCCAGGGATCAGTTGTGCGAACACAGGGACCTGGTGCTCAGACACCTCAGCCAGTTAGGTCTTCGGGTCAACTGGGAAAAGAGCAAACTCACCCCCGTGCAGAGGATCTCTTTTCTCGGTATGGAGTTAGATTCAGTCGAACGGACAGCGCGCCTCACAGAGATGAAAATGGTCTTGACAACCTCGGTCTCAGGGGCCAGCTAACCCACATTTTCCATCTCTCTGACCGGGGATGGTATATTGTGCCCCAGGCCTACGATAAAAGGTCCCTCCTGACTAGAAGCTCCCACAGGAGACTGTCTAGGAGGGCTATCAGGTCTGAGAACCATACTTGGGCCGGCCAGAATGGGGTTGCCAGAAGACAAACCTCGTCCTGGGGAACTCTTTCTAGAACACCCGGGAGCAGAGCGATAGGGGGAAATGCATACAGATGAAACCTCTGCCCCGTCTCTACCATGACATCCAGCCCCAGCAGAACTTTCTCCAAATTAATTCCACCATCTCAGGGTGGAGTCTCCATTCCCCTGGCCTCAGCCTCTGCCTCAACAGGACATCTGCTCCCAAATTCAGGTGCCCGGAGATATAGAGTGATCTAAATGAGAGCAGTTTGACCTGGAACCACAGAAGGATCTGGTGTGCCAGTCTGTATTGACCACAGACCTCCCCCTGATGTTTTATATACAAGACCACCGATTGTCTGTTTGAAGTAGAACATGGTGGCCTCTGAGGTCTGGAAGGAAATGCCTTAGGGCTAGCAATACAGCTAACATCTCTAGGCAGTTTATATGCCAGGAGAGATGATGCTCTTTCCACAGACCCTGGGTCAAGCGGCCAGATGGTCTAATAAAAGAACCAGTCTCTCGAGACTGTATTGTGAGTAGTCAGCTCAGCGCCCTGAAGTGGATGACTGGCAGGGAACAACCTAACTGGCTACTCTAGAAACCTCTTCAGAGGATGCAAGCCTGCCAGTGCTCAACATTAGGTGAAAACTAAACACAGCATATCAACACAAACACCTCATACCAACTGTCCATCAAGCTGATGGAGGGTTGATGATTTTTGGCTTGTTTTGCAGCCACAGGACCTGGGCACCTTGCAGTCATTGAGTCGACCATGAATGTATACCAAAGTATTCTAGAGTCACATGTGAGGCCAACTGTCCGAAAGTTAAAGCTTGGCCAAAAATTGGGTCATGCAACAGGACAATGATCCCAAGCACACCAGCAAATCTGCAAAAGAATGGCTGAAAAAGAAAAGAATCAAGGTGATGCACTGGCCCAGACCTCAAGCCGACTATGAGACCTTAAGAGTGCGGTGCATAAACAAATGCCCACAAACCTCAATGAACTGAAGCAACGTTGTAAAGAAGAGCAGGCCAAAATACCTCCAGAACAATGTAAGAGACTGATGGTTCTTCAACTTATTGCTACTAAAAGTGGCTCTACAAGCAATTGAATCAAAGTGTATACTTAGTTTGTATCCTATGGCTTCTCCATTTTGGCTTTATTTCTGTTAAATAATTAAATGACATGGTGTAATATGTCAGTTGTTTTTCATTTGAGGTTGTATTTACCTAATTTTAAGACCTACTAATGACCAGACCATTTTTATTATGTTCTGATACATAATATCATACAATTCTAAAGTGTGTCCTATCTTTTTTATATGACTGATTGCGGACCCATAATCCATGCGTTGCCTCGGCAAACGTGAGACCCGCGATTCTCTATTGTATACGACTGTATCGAGAAGAAAGCTAACAGAAGCAGAGCTAAAACTCCTGATAGTGCACATCTCCTGTACATGTTGGGAATTTATGAATGAACACAGCCAGCCCCCTCAAGAGCTGACTGTGCATGCTCCGATTCCAAGCAGCCACACACAGATCGGGTGTGTCACCTCCCATAATGTAGGGTCGGGCAAGGAGACACACAGATCTAAAGCTGCTTATTCGTTCTTGATGGGACAGACAACACCGAACAAGACTGACAGTTTCACACTAAGTACTTGCTGAAGACAGAAAGCTGATACTGCTGTGTTCCCTTTGTAGCTTCCGTGGTATGCTGCCTCATGTCATGAGGTGACGCAGCAATCACGACTGGACTAGTTTGCACACTTGCTTCAGACGCAGTCATGCTGGAGGTGTTCCCCAAAGCATCATTAGTGGACGCAGCAAGAGTTCCCTCAAAAAGGAGCAATTAATAGTTGTGATATATGACAAGCACTGAGCGTGTTCGTCTCTGGCTCAGCTCCAGCCAATGTGCGAATGCACATTAGAATTTAGCAGTTGACCATTTGATGCTAAAAACGTGCTAATCACAACAGGATTACGCTTCAGGGACCAGCCTTGACTGATCACACCGGCGAGATCATATGCATCAAAGGGTTAACTAGAGCCACCTGGACGCTTTCTCAGCTATGTCTGTGTGCGGTGAATGGCTCTCCTTCATTGTTCTCCCATGATTCAGAGTGCCGTATATGTCCTGCAAAGTGACTGGCCTGCAAAACCTTGACACCTGACTTGGCTCTCCAACCTCTCTTTTGACAGTTTTTCCTCAATTCCTCATACTTTCCAAGATTCCTTGATGAATAGAAAGTTCAAAAGAGCAGCATTTATTTAAAATATAAATTGTAACATTATATATGTTTGTACTTTCACTTAACCGGGGGGGGTATGAATTGTTTGATACGGTTTACAAAACTGGTCTGAATCTCACACTGATTTAGTTCTAAAATTTAACTCAATGACAATGATATGCAGGGTGCATTAGTAGCCACATATAATGCAATAAAAACAGACTTTTAAAAAAAGGTACACATTATAATCCCTCAAAGCTCAAACCTCTATGCCCTTTTTCTAGATCTATTAATGCAGCAAATTCATTTAGGCTATAAAATGTGCATCTTCATGTCAACAGAGATGGCTGAAAACAAGTAGCATTGCTGTCTGGCTAGGAGTTCACTTTCAGACTGTTTAAGCATGACTGATGTATTCATATCATTTGGACTGGCAGAAAACATCCAGTGTTCCTGATATTCAGTTCTCAGTCAGGCAGAAACCAAACAAAATGCATTTCTGTCTCATTCCACCTCCAATTTTACTGTTGCAGTCAATTCTGAAATGCTAAACTGTGGTGAAAAGAATGAGGCGGGAAGAAGAGAAGCTGCTCTTGGTGAAGCAGAATATAAAGCCAGACACCAAACATTATTATTTTTTTTTTATCATTTTAGAGGAGGTTTTTTTTTTTTTTTACTTGTTTAGAAATCAGAATGCAAATACTTTATTATGTAGAATGTTATTGTAGCTTGATTTTACTGACTCATAAATTTTATGACTGAAGACAACTAAGCACCAATACTCATAACTAGAATATGCTAATGCTTTAAATTATTAAAAATACATTGCACCATGTATGTATAGACTAATATATATATATATATATATATACACTCACCTAAAGGATTATTAGGAACACCTGTTCAATTTATCATTAATGCAATTATCTAATCAACCAATCACATGGCAGTTACTTCAATGCATTTTGGGGTGTGGTCCTGGCCAAGACAATCTCCTGAACTCCAAACTGAATGTCAGAATGGGAAAGAAAGGTGATTTAAGCAATTTTGAGTGTGGCATGGTTGTTGGTGCCAGACGGGCCAGTCTGAGTATTTCACAATCTGCTCAATTACTGGGATTTTCACGCACAACCATTTCTAGAGTTTACAAAGAATGGTGTGAAAAGGGAAAAACATCCAGTATGCGGCAGTCCTGTAGGTGAAAACGCCTTGTTGATGCTAGAGGTCAGAGGAGAATGGGCCGACTGATTCAAGCTGATAGAAGAGCAACTTTGACTGAAATAACCACTCGTTACAGCCGAGGTATGCAGCAAAGCATTTGTGAAGCCACAACACGCACAACCTTGAGGCGGATGGGCTACAACAGCAGAAGACCCCACCGGGTACCACTCATCTCCACTACAAATAGGAAAAAAAAACTACAATTTGCACGAGCTCACCAAAATTGGACAGTTGAAGACTGGAAAAATGTTGCCTGGTCTGATGAGTCTTGATTTCTGTTGAGACATTCAGATGGTAAAGTAAGAATTTGGCATAAACAGAATGAGAAAATGGATCCATCATGCCTTGTTACCACTGTGCAGGCTGGTGGTGGTGGTGTAATGGTGTGGGGGATGTTTTCTTGGCAAACTTTAGGCCCTTTAGTGCCAATTGGGCATCGTTTAAATGCCACGGCCTACCTGAGCATTGTTTCTGACCATGTCCATCCCTTTATGACCACCATGTACCCATCCTCTGATGGCTACTTCCAGCAGGATAATGCACCATGTCACAAAGCTCGAATCATTTCAAATTGGTTTCTTGAACATGACAATGAGTTCACTGTACTAAAATGGCCCCCACAGTCACCAGATCTCAACCCAATAGAGCATCTTTGGGATGTGGTGGAACGGGAGCTTCGTGCCCTGGATGTGCATCCCACAAATCTCCATCAACTGCAAGATGCTATGCTATCAATATGGGCCAACATTTCTAAAGAATGCTTTCAGCACCTTGTTGAATCAATGCCACATAGAATTAAGGCAGTTCTGAAGGCGAAAGGGGGTCAAACACAGTATAAGCATGGTGTTCCTAATAATCCTTTAGGTGAGTGTATATATATATATATATATATATATATATATATATAACGGATAAAATATATATAACGGATAAAAGTTCAAAAGAAAATGTTATCTTTCATTTTGGTGTGTAAAGGTGAAAATGTATCCCATGTCAGGATTGTTTCAAGGGCAAGAGTGTTTCTAGGACACCCCTGCCAGAGATCAAATAACTTGTGTGTTATCAGCTCACACGGAGCAAATGCATTCTATCATATCTCTGCCTCCCCCTTGCTGGTTCTCTTCACTGCTTCATCTCTCAGCACACCCATTCACCCTCATTTACAACCCATAAGCACATACCCTGAAAGCTTTCAATACAATAAGCTCACGTGCAACTTTTTTTAACTAAGCTTTGGTTCACATAATCTGTAACAACAATAAACTTACCATCAAATAACTTTCCTTTCAAATATCAAACATCTAGAATAATTCCTACTAAACCTATTTCACACACTGTGAAAATAATTACTTTGTCTTTAGCCAGTGGCAGTTGATGGTGTGATGGCAGCAGTAGGACCACCATTTTATTGTGGTGCCCTGCAGGCAGCTGAGCACTTTCAGCTATATAAGTTATATAAGTTTGTTTCAAAAGAGTTTACTTTCAAAAGATTATTTGTTGCTAATGGTCATGTTTTAATAAGATGCATCTATAATACCTAATCAGACAGTATATTGAGGTTCTATAGGTTTACATTAGCATTTTAACAATGAACATAAATTCAGATTAATAAATAAATGTAAATGTTAATTTGTACATACACTAATGTTCAAAAGTTTGGGGTCAGTAAGATTTGCTTATGTTATTGGAATAATTCTTATCTGCTCAAGGTGGCTGCATTTGTTTGATGAATGCAGTAAACCATTTTAAAGTAATTGTTTTCTACTTTAATATCTGTCAATTTAAATTTAATTTATTCCTCTTATGCAAAGCTGAATTTTCAGCAGTCATTACTCTTGTCTTCAGGGTCACATGATCCTTCAGAAATCATTCTAATGCTAATTGATGTTATAATGTTTGTAACATTATAAATGTCTTTTCTGCCACTTTTGATCAATTGAATGTGTCCTCACTGAATAAAATGATTCATTTCTTTCTTTTGAAAAAAAATCTTACTGATTTTAAACTTTTGAAGGATATGTATACCAACACATTTTTAACATTGAAATTCTATAAATTAATGTATAAACAAATTAATTAACAATGAACATTGGTATATTCATAAATTAACATTAATTAATACATATTGTAAAAATGTGTTAGTTCATGATACAAACGACTGAATAATGTTAACTGAAACTCACTGTAAAGTGTTTTGTATGTCTATTTATTTAGAATATGCAGCTTAAAGAAAAGCAAATGAATACAAATTCTTCAGAGCATAAGGCTGAGAGGTGAGAAAATGTAAACAACTTTTTTGTATTTGCTACCAATTCAAAGCTTGGATTCCAAAAGGGATTCTCCCTTCTGGCTCAGCTTCCTTTTGTTGATCCGAATTCTTCAAAAAGCCCAAGAAGAGCAACAGAAAACTAACACACTCAGCATTTTTTTTATTTTTTTTTTTTTTCCTTTCCCCATGAGTTTATGAAGAAATATCTGCTGCACGTGGCATCACATTGTCCTTTGATAAGGCTGCTTTGGCAGCACAATCCCATTTGCAAATATTTCTTTAACAGAACAAGTGATTTCTGATCTAAGTTTCATTCTCTTTCCCAAGCAGAGCAGCTGGGAGAGGCAAGTTTCTAACCATCCAAAACAAAATTCACAATAAGAGCCTTGTACTTCTCAGAGCATCTCCACAGGAGCCTGATAATTACCAGCTACCGCGATCCTTCTTAAAGCCAAATGAAATTATATCATTAAAAAGGGCAACACAGAAATATCCTGCATCAAGCTGTAATGCAAGATATGTCTTTCTTTAATTTGAATTAATACAATCTTTGTCCTCTTTAGGCAAATGTAAAGCTGCCCACGTACAGAATCTTGTAATCACTAAAGCCCTACCTTGATCACTGAGAAGAATGATATGAATGATGAGTAAAAGAAACAGTAACATCAGATCACTACAAAGGAATATAACAGGCTTTCAAGACCACGGGATGCCATCTGGGCACCCATCAAACAGCACTTATCTTCCAAATATTCATGGTCACTTTTGCTAAACAGAAAGAGTAAGAGAAAATTGGCCACTATTCTTTCATTTCCCTTTTCACCTTGTGAAAGGACAATCACATAGCATGATTCGAATCTGTTTCACCCATAAGTTTATAAGAGAATTTAAAAAAAATGTTTTCAACTTTTCCTGCCCCTGTTGAGAACAAAAATTCTTCCAATTGAAAATATTCTGATTGCTTGCCCTCCCCCCCCCTTCCATTCTAGTTATCACAGTTAAAACCAATCAAATGCAGGCCCTGATTAAAGGTTATAATTAGAAACAGCAAAATAACACACCTGCTCAAGGGGAATTGCTGACAACCCCAGCTGTACCATCAAGCGTTGCCATACGTTTTCTGTCCAAAGGCAGTATGTAAATAAGAGAAAGAGCACGACAGAAAATCAGTGGAAATGTTGGGGTCCTGATTACCCCATTAGATGACCAGCAGATGTTTCATTATCATAGTTTTCACACCAATAATAACTAAACCTAAAGGAATAGTTCACCCAAAAATTTAAATTGTCATCATTTTCAGGCATCATTTTCAGGCTGTTTGGAACAACATGAGGGTGAGTAAATTTTCATTTTTGGGTGAACTATATTTTTTTGGGGAAAAAATGAATGCTTTTATAAAGCAAGGATGCTTTAAATTGATCAAAAGTGACAGTAAAGACTTTTACAATGTTACAAAAATATTTTAAATGAATGTTTTGTGGTTTCTGCAAAAATATTAAACAGCACTGTTTTCATTAGGAAAAAGAAGGATAAGGAGATGATGATAAAGACAAAGATAACGCAGAAGAAAAAGGAGGCATTTCTTGAGCACCAAATCAGGGGCCATATTCACAAAACACTAAGGGTTCTCCTAAATAACAGTAAAAGTTACTAGTTAAGAGTTTTCTCCTAAAACATATTCACAAAGCTGCTGAGAATTCTTAGGCTAAGAGTGAGGGCGGGGTTGACCTCATTGCTATGGATGATGTCATCACACTTACTAACTATGACCACAGTGATTGGCTGATGAGGGAGGGGTCTCTGTCAGTGATTTAATCATAGAAATATTATAGAAAAAAGTATCATGTTGCCATATTCAAATAAAGATTTTAAAAAGTAGGATAAATGTCACTAATTAAACAAGTATATGTTCAGCTAATTGTCAGCCTCTTACATTGCATTTCGAGGGATTACAGAATTCAAGCAACAAATTATGTTTTATAAACAAAGTTCTAATCGGCTCGAAAGGAGGCATATACTGTACAATATACACAGCTGACTCACCTAGTTACCTCGACAGTTTTCTGCATCCCTCCGACTCCTGACTCCCAGCCCAGCCAGGGATACGGGGGAGTGATCTCGGTTTGGGCTCAATTCCGAGCTCGGAGCCTTCGATCTCCTCAGATAGCACGGCAAACAGGCTTATTTTACTCTTTTACTCCATCCGATCATTTGTAAGTGTGAACTCGTGAAACAACTGCCACAGGTAATCAGACATAATTTTTTGTATGTATTATTTAATAAATAAATATGTATTAAAATCAGCTTTGCAATCACAAGAATAAATTACATTTTAAAATATATATAAAAAAAGGAAAAGTTAAATTATAAATCTTTTATGAAATTATTGTTTTACTGTATATTTTGATCAAATATATGCAGCCTTGGTGAGCATAAAATACTTCTTTCTAAAACACTTGTTGACCCCACATTTTTTAACGGTAGTGCATGTATAAAATTAATGTATTTATTTTGGTAAAAAGCAAGGCATCCAAGTACTGGGGGTCAGATTTAAATACTATATTTAAAGAATGAATTTAAATAAATATATAAACAAATGCAAAATATATTAAAAAATATTTGACTGCATATGTCAGGGGTTGCGGTAGTGAAATCACAAAGAAACGTGACGAACAAACTAACTTTTAATAAACACTAAGAACACAGAAGTACTACACACCTACAATATAACATTAAGAAGGGAGATCATTAACAGAACAGGGAACAGGTGTAACTAACAACCATGGAGGCTTACTACCAAAGGAAACACAAGCAAACAGGAACAGAATAGAACCAAACTAAAACACAATGACACTTAACATAACCCTGACAGCAGTGCTGTGAAAATTAGAATCAAGTATTCCTAAAAGCTATTTGATAAAATACATAAATAATTTACACTGGAAGAAACATGAGACCAATAAATTAAGCTGTGATCAAAATGTAAATTCGAGTCAACAGCCATCAAATACCACAAACTATATATTCATTGATGCTACTGAAGCTCACATTAAGGCAACTGCGTCCTTAGAGGCTTCTGAGGATATCATTATTTTATGCGTGTTTAGAGGCAACATGATATGCTTATCTGAAATCCCTGTTCCAGTGGGATTTGTTAAATATTCTGTTTGAGCAGCATCTCTGCCTCAAGAAAGTAATGTTTGAGCAATACAAGCAGGAGTTATTTTCTTCTGAGACAACTGTTACTAATAAACTGTTCATTTAGGAGGTGAAGCATACTTTTGTCTCTGTAAAGGTCAGAGATGCCAATGTTTTATTCTTAAGCAACATGATCTGCAATACTTGGCTCTAATATGACATCATGTGATGCTTCAAAATATAAATTGGTAAATCTCCTGTAAATCCTACTATACTAAATCCTACTAAATCCATTCTAACTATGCAACATCTCTGGAGCTGCTAGATATATTATTACAGCATATATTCAGAAGTTTTTTTTTTTTTTTTCCCAAGTAATTCCCTATCTTCAAGTAATAAAAAAAAGCCTAAATCTGAGGTGGGGAGAGGACTGACACTAAATCACTGCTAAAGAGAAATGTTTTTCGATACTGTTCAGTTTATTTAAAAAATAATTTTCATTTAACACAACTGTATAAAGTTTCTCATTCAAACACAATTGCATTGAGTTAAACTGACTTGAAACAGTTGCATTTTATCTAAACTCAATATTTTCATTTTGAAAGAACATGTTTCAGTTAAGTAGGCCGAAAATAACTTTTTATGCTTGTTCAATTTACTTAAGTAAATTAAGTTAATCCAACACAATTCTTTTCAACCACTTTACTTAATCCATTTGAGTTGAGAGTACATACATGATTTTAGTTGTTTTAAAACTGCATTATAGAAACCAGGGACAGGATTTCCCCTTCCCATCATGCTTTGCACAGGACTAGATACGGAGAGTAAATATTGAAATAAAATGTTATTGTATGCGTTTTTTCATCAAGATGAAAAAATTGGGAGACTTGTTAATGTTTAATGTTCTTTTCTTTTTATATTTAAAAGAGATTCTGGTATTTTAGTGTTTTGGAGGTTACCATTGTGGTGAAGTGTAGAGCATGTGCTTGGGGTGAGGACCTGCTAATAACAATTAAAGTTATTTTAATAATAAAAAAAAAAACAATTACTTTGGGCATGCCATGGATATAACAAAACCATCTTCTGGCTAACATTTTTTTGTTAGATAACATTTGTAAATGTTGTAAAAATTGTATTTGACTAAATAAAAATAATCAATTAAACTGGATTACTTGTTTTGGTTTTTGTTAATTAATGTTAATTAAATTCAACATAACCCACTTACGTGGAACCTGTTGACATAAAAAAGTTAAGTAAATCCAACATATCATTTTTTTGAGTGCTCGGCAAATAAAATCAGACAGATGTGTCTGTCATGAATGCTTTAACTTTGAATAACAGAAGAGAAGTAAGCAGACCTCAAATAAAAACTTTATATTGAGGTGGAATACAGGTAAAGTTAGGGACAGGTGTGGTGTTATGGGTAAGTTTAGGGGTAGGGTTAGGTGTAAGGGAAGTGTCAACAGTGTAATCATAAATGTAACTACATAAATTAATTACAGATAGATGTAGTTACTACATGCAGGTATTTTGTAAATACAAAAATGTAAATACAATGTAAAAACATGTATACAATAAGTGCATTGTATCAAATGCTTAATTTAAAATGTTAGTACATAGTAGTTAAGGCCACCTAATATAAAGTTAGTCCACTTTAGCTAATAATTCTCAATGCAGCGTTTATGATGATGTTTTTAAAAGTCAAGCTAAAATGACAATCGCAGAGGTTAAAATTAAGTAATAACTTACTAATAACTGATCACAATAATAGACTTGGGTCATTACTACACAAATGTACCAACATTGTACCAAGCTGTAAAACAGGATGGAAATAAAGAGCTAAAGTGTGTGAAGCTAACATGCTACTGTAATGATACAAATTCACAAAAGTGATTGTCACATCAGCAACAGCAGACCGCAGATCTCTGCGGAGACAGAGTAGCCATAAGCCTATTCTCCCCTCATTCCACTTTCTCAATAACATCCTGTCAAAACGAATAAATAATATCCTATTTTCCCATCACACCTCATCCACGAGCCTCTGTGTTGCCACATTTGGCAGAATACCCCTGACATCAACATCACACTCATTCTCTCCAAAGGAGCAATCAAAATAACAAATGCAACCTGTCTACCCCTTTAGAATTTTTATAGTGCTGCTATTGCTCTTGATTGAATTTGCAAATGGTTTCACTAGCTTCAGTTTCAGCAGCATAATGTTTAAAACGAAATGGAAAAATACCCTGCCGCAAAGCCTTGAATCTTGTTCCATAGAACTTTTCATTTCCTTTTTCTGCCTTTATTTCAATGACTTCTGCTCCACAGAATGCACGCTAAAACATGTTAATCCTTTAAGAAGCTTAATTCAGATACTATGACTTTATTGTAATTTGTGTGATTGGAAACATTTGGGAGAAAAAGTACAATAAACAGAGTGTGCAATAAAGAGAAGAGAAGTGAAGATATTGGATGCTTCAACAGAGAAGGGCTGGAATACACCACTAAGTCCATTGGAAGAGACCATGCCGATGGATCCTAGCTTAACCGTAGCTCTGTGAGTCATTTCTATCATTTGGAGAGCTGAACATATTGTCCAGAGGAGTGAACACAGCTTCTCTCAATGCATGGCATTACAACCACAATGGCAGGCCAAAAACAGTACAGTACAATACAATACGAAGGTCCCAAACAATGTTAAGGAATCTCATCTAATTATATTCTCACAGACTCAGGGACTGTTTCAATTGGCTCAGTGTCAGAAACTTCACTACATACAGGCTAGATTTATCCCTAACCCATTTCTCAGACTATGCAGGAAAACATATCCCGAGGATGATAGCGGCAGGTTGTTCCAGGGGGATTGTCCCTGTAATAAGTGCATTGCAGCATTCCAGAATGACCCCACAATCATGGAAATCATATCATTAAACCTTCCATACCTGAAACAGCAGGCAGATTTATATATGTGTAGAGTACCATTCTGTACTAGAAGTGAAAGAGCAGCTTGAGTAACATTCATAACGCTTAAAACCATCCATATTATGATGAATAGAATAAAAGAATATGAATACTTTTTTTGTAAAGCAGGTTAATTTGCCTTGGTGTAGTCCTTGGATACCCACAAACATGCATTTTATTTCAGACAAGTACTTATTAATTTACTGCAGAGCAAGAAAAGTGTGTATTTTGTAGGTCATAGATACATTTCCTAGGCTACATTTATGTATTTGCTGAAAATATAAGAGAGATGCATATGGCTTTATTAGAAATGTCAGAATGAAAGAGTGGGGTATGATGAGGGAGTCGTCTGTGGTTAAGGAGAAATGAGACCTCTATGAACAAGAGAGAGCAAGAGAGAGAGAGAGAAAAAAAAAAAACTTTTAGTAACAAAAGCTAACAAAATTCACCATTCCAGAAGTAATGAATAACAGGAAGTCCTTAATTTTACATGGAAAAGGTATCTTTAGTACATACAGTATTTTTGTGGATCTTAATTCCACAACCTTAATTTTCCTTGAAAGCAAAGGTGGATTTGTTTCTGCCAGTGCTCCCTTGGATTCTTTACTTGGCCTCAATTTTCAGTGTAATTATTTATTTTCTTTTTTTGCTGTAACAGTCACCATCTAATGATTCTGAGTAGCCTAGATAATTTCCTCAGAAATTACTATAGAGAGAAATTATTAGAGTCATCCTCAGAACTCTCATATAAAGCATCTATTTTTATATTATAGTTTTGTGCTTTTGTACATTGTTCAAAATATCAGTCCCGATTTAAATCTCGTTTCACTTTATAGTTTGAAATCTGATTCCCGTATACAAGGATGACCCCACACTAACACACCATACAGTTTACAGTTTATGCCATATGCCATTATTTCAAATGAAACACCATAGATAGAAGAGTACAAACTGATAAATTCCTCCAGTCTATCAGACTCAAAGGATTGTTGAAAAAGTAATGCTTAAATTTGGTCAAAGATTCTATACAACTTGATCATCTGTTAGTGTTGGCTTTATTTTTAAATGCTAACAAACATGCAGAGAGTTGGCATGGTTAT
Source organism: Rhinogobio ventralis (assembly GCA_039654625.1). Classification (NCBI taxonomy): domain Eukaryota; kingdom Metazoa; phylum Chordata; class Actinopteri; order Cypriniformes; family Gobionidae; genus Rhinogobio; species Rhinogobio ventralis. The sequence continues at coordinate 18,584,265 of CM077193.1, read as the reverse complement.
AAACCAATCATATGTCTACGGTGACTTGAAAAGAGATTTGCCCACGCTTTTTTGGTTCCAAACTTCTCAACACGTGTGTCAATCTGCGTCATACCCACTAGTGTTGCCTCAGCCAGACCTCACCAGTTCGAACCTAATTATGCCATCCCGTCTGTTGTGTTGCATCAAGTTGTCATGTGCCAGGAGTTGAAAATGCACGAGTATGCGTGTTTGGTGACACAAAATTAGTTTCCTAAATTATTTCTATACTTTAATTTGCTCTATTTATCTCTTTCTGCTTGTTTGTCTCTGACTCTGAATCAGTGTTTCCTGCCAGTCTGTCTTGTATACACTCACACAGGCCCCGTTTTTTTATGTTGCAAGGCCAGTGTGAGCACTCTTGGCTAGACATTGTGCTGGACAACGTTTTGAAAGCAGGTTTTTGCCAAGTGCTAATGGAGGTTGAAACAGAAACAAACAGACTGAAACACATTTCTAAACCAGAGACAGATCACAGTTCTGAGAACTAAACAAATAAACCACAGGGGAACATGTCTGTAGAAGCATGTCTGTCAGGTGGCAGGAAATGAAGGTGCCAGAACCAAATGAGGTTCTGGGTTTATATCTGTCATTGTCATATTGTATAACTCTTCGTCCTTATTGAAAATGGAATGTGTACAGACCTGTTGAAAGGACATATCCTTAAAATAACTGCAGCACAAGTTAAATAGTTATGTAGTATTTATTTGTTCAAAAATGCTAGAATTACTCATTATAAGCAAGCAATAAGGTACGAGAGGCTGTGCTTATTCACGGTACAGCATTAGCCTTGAGTACCTTATTGCTTATATTAAACGATTACCAGCCAATACAAATATGCATCAATGCAACTTTCATGAAGTAAAATCACTAAAAGCCTCCATTCCGCTGGAAAATAAATTGTCCCTGACTGTGAACAGCAACAGAACATTACATTATTATGCCATTAGATGGCAGCAAAGACTGTCTTTATGGGTGAGTCACTCAGTAGCAAAGACTTTTATATTGAAAGGACTGAAACTTGTTGTGAACACGGGAACAAGACACAACTGACAAATGCTTTGACTAGCGCTGTCATTATCAGGACGCAGGAAAACCCCTTAACTCCCTCTTTCTGCCAGATCTCTGAATGCCCTCTTTAGTTCACGTCCGGTGGGGTGCCCAGAGACTTCAGGAGCTGCTGGGTAGATGCCATGAGGACTGTCAGGCCGTAAGAAGGTTGCTGTGATCTCTACCGGGAACCTCAGCCGGCGGTCGAGGTCAGCTGCCATGCTCCACTCCCCTCCTGGTGATAGGATAGACCACTCCTTCAGGCTGCTGCTGCTGCTTCCAGGACTTTGGCCCTCTCCCCCTTGCCTGACGAAGTGGATCCACTACTGGGATGTTGCTGAATGGGCCCCATTTGCCTCCAGCCTGCACGTCTCCAGGACTTCTGAAAGCTTGCGCAGAAATTGGTCATGGCACCATCTGTAGCAGCCCTGGATCAATTCTGCCTTGCACCCAGATAGAATGTAGCCTGGCTCCGCCCTCCTACGTACTTCCGCTCAATTTTCATTTTCCTTCAGTACTCCACCTGGGATTGCAGTATATTCTCTGTTTTTCTCCGGTCAAATTTTAACTGGTCCAATCAGCGAACAGAGGGAGTGGCTGAGAATGATAATGTTGATGTTGTGCGCTAGTTTGAGTTGTAGTAATGGCGGAGGAGAAGATGGAAGCGAAGCCATTCATTCCATTGTGGCACCGCTGCCGAATATCCAGAAGTTAAAGCCGAGACAAGAACAATCTTTGCTGAGTTTTGTTGGTGGCCATTATGTTGTGGCCCTCCTCCCCATGGGGTTCGGGAAAAGTATGATTTTCCAGCTCGCTCCGTTAGTGGCGAAGATTTGGCTAAAGCCCTATTCGGACGGTAATTGTTTCTCGTGGGGTCGTAAGGTATTGTCATCATTTACAGGGGCTAATCAGTGATTTTATTGCCGTCCGTCTCCCACCATCCACGTAAAAATCCCCGGCCGAATTACCTACAGTTTTTTGACAAACACCAAGGTCGTGTGGTAATTTATGCTGCCTTCACGTGCTATCAGAATTATTGTGAATACGAGTTTCCTAGATAAAAATTGCACATGAACACCCACTGATGTCGTGTTTACCACTGGGAAGTTAGAAATTAACATTGATACCAAAACTCCCTAGATGGGCGTGCCATGAAATTTAAATATGGTGGCGGGGGGAACTGTGACAGGATTTATTAGTTTTCCCCCAAAACAGCTAGATCGTCTTGTCTTGTCATTAATGTAATTTAAATAAACGAGTAATCATTTGAAGCGTATTGTATTGTTTATACACAGCAATTTTTTTTTTTAATAGCCTGCATTTGAAAAAAATTACAGAATCGGCAGAAAGTGGATCTGGATAGCATCGTAAATGTTTATAGCTATGGTTGTCAGTGCATGTGACACTGCATATAATTTTGGTTTTAATAAGATTTTCCCAATAAATAGGCAAGAGTAAACATGGTTCCCTTTCGTTTAGTCACTCCAAGTAACGTCAGTGACTGACGAATGGGGGTTTCGCCTAGAAGCCTATTATCTTCGAGATCTTAGAAAACGCACAATGGCAGGCCAATGCCATGGGCATGCGGAATTTGCATAGCGTAGCTCCGCCCCACAGCGTGGGTATATAAGGAAGTACGCTGGCAACATCGCATTATGTTTCTGCTTCGGAGCCAAGAGTATCTCTCTCTTCACTCCTCAAGCCTTCTGAGTATCGTCAGCTTCTTCGAGACGAGCAGCTTTCCAGTCGGTGTTGGTGTTACGGCGCGTTCCAGCGATCGTTTTCTGCCTGCCTGCTGATCTGTGCAGTGGTCTGCATTCAGCTGGTATTCGGTCCCTGGGTGCTTCGGCATCACTGCGAAGCTTCCTCTCATAAAAGAGCTCACACGTGGCACGTCTTTTTAAAGATGTCTCGCCCGTGTGCTTCTGGGTGCGGTCGGTCTCTGCCTCCCTCTGATGGGCATGAACACTGTCTGATGTGTTTGGGCTTACAGCACGCCCACTGCGGGAACATGACCATCTCGGTGCTGCGGCCGAGACTCAATGAGCTCCGTTCAGGAGCGAGAGTCCCCTCTGCCACACCCCAATCTGCTGTCTCCTCATGAGGCAACACTTTGGCTGGTGGCCAGAGTGACCTGAGGGTGACGGTGTGGAATAAAGCCCCGACGCTCATGCCTCGGGCCACACCCCCCTCTAGTGCACCGCTCCCCCCGTGCGCTCAAACTGTAGCAACAGAGCCGGCTCCTGCTGTTCCGTCTGTTGCGTTTGGGCCCGCAGAGGACGAGGAGATGTAGATCGCCGCATCACAAGGTGGGCTAGAGTCCTCTGAGGATGATGATTCGACTATGCTACCGCCTTCCGGTGTGCCAGCATTGCCCGAGTCGGACCCAGAGTTGACAGCCATGCTTTCCTGGGCAGCTGCGAGTCTCGGGTGAACCCTCGAACCCTCCGCGCCAACCTGAGCGCTCGCGGCTGGACGATTGGTTTTTAGGGGCGCCGCGTTCAGGCCACACCCCCAATACCTTTTTTCCCGGAGGTGCATGAGGAGGTCACGCGGTCCTGGAAGGCCCCGTTGTCTTCCCGCGACCATTCGCCGACCTCCTCCGCCTTCCCTGCCCTTGATGGGGCCGCGGCCAAAGGGTACACTGGGGTTCCCCCGGTTGAACGCTCTGTTGCGATGCAACTGTGTCCTCAGAGTGCTTCAACCTGGCGTGGCGACCCTAAGCACCCCTCCAAAGCCTGTAGATTCACATCAACATTGGTGTCGAAGGACTACAGAGCTGCGGGGCAGGCTGCCGCCTATTTGTATGCCATGGCTATCTTGCAGGCCTACCAGGCCCGGATACTATGCGACATGCACGAGGGTAGGGCTGACCCAGGGCTCAGAAATGAGCTGAGTGCCGCCACCTCGCTGCCCCACCCGGGGTATGCCTGTGGTTCGCTTGTCCCCGCTGGTGCAGTTCTTGGGAGCCTGGCTAGAGCTCCCGGGGCTGTCCCGCTGGGTCACGAAGACCATCAGGTTCGGCTATGCGATTCAGTTCGCTCAGGCTCCTCCCCGCTTCCGGGGAGTCTGCTATACCGTGGTGGGGCCCAATGCCCCAGACATGCGTGCGGAGGTTGCTACCCTGCTGGCGAAGGGTGCGATTGAGCCAGTATGAGGTCCTCCCATTCGGGCTAGCTCTGTCCCCTTGCGTCTTTACGAAGATTGTCGAGGCAGCCCTTGTGCCACTCAGGCAACAAGGGGTTCGCATCCTGAACTACCTCGACGACTGGCTCATACTGAGTCACTCTCGAGAGCAGGTGTGCGAACACAGAGACCTAGTGCTCCAGCACTTAGCCCGTCTGGGCCTTCGGGTCAACTGGGAGAAGAGCAAACTCTGCCCCATGCAGAGGATCTCTTTTCTCGGTATGGTTATCGACTCAGTCGCCATGTGAGCGCAGCTTACGAGTGAGCGCGCGCAGTCACTGCTGACATGCCTTCGTCAAATCGAGAGCAAGAGTGCGGTTCCACTGAAGTTATTTCAGAGGCTCCTGGGGCATATGGCATCTGCAGCCGTGATAACGCCGCTCGGATTGCTTCATATGAGACCGTTTCAGCACTGACTTCGCGATCGAGTCCCGAGATGGGCATGGCAGTCGGGCACGCTCCGGGTTACAGTGACTCAGGCCTGCCTGCAGACCCTCACCCCGTGGTCGAACCTCAGCTTTCTACGGACCGGAGTGTCCTTAGAACGAGTTTCCAGGCATATTGTTGTATCAACAGATGCCTCCACCACGGTCTGGGGTCCCATGTGCAATGGACATGTCTGCATGTCAATTGCCTCGAGTTGCTGGCAGTACGGTTCGCCCTGCACCGCTTCCTAGCGTTGCTCAAGGGTCAACATGTACTAGTCCGGTCAGACAACACGGCCACAGTAGCGTACATCAACCAACAAGGTGGTCTACGTTCCCGCCGTATGTCTCAACTCACCCGCCATCTCGTTCTATGGAGTCAGAAGCATCTGAGGTCCCTTTGTGCTGTCCATATCCCAGGAACCCTGAACCGTGCAGCCGACGAGCTCTCACGGCTTCAGCCACTTCCGCGAGAATGGAGACTCCATCCCCAGACGGTTCAGCTGATTTGGGAACAGTTCGGCGACGCACAGGTAGATCTGTTTGCCTCCCACGACTCTTCCCATTGCCGCCTGTTTTATTCCCTGACCGAGGGCCCCCTCAGCACGGATGTGGTTCTGTGCAAGATCAGGGAGGACAAGGAGCAGGTCCTTTTGGTCGCCTCATACTGGCCCGGCCGGACCTAGTTCTCCGAACTCATACTCCTTACGACAACCCCTCCCTGGTCCATACCTCTGAGGAAGGACCTCCTTTCTCAGAGACGGGGCACCCTCTGGCACCCGCGTCCCGATCTTTGGAACCTCCACGTGTGGCTCCTGGACGGGACGCGGTAGGTTTGAGTACCCTACCACCTCAGGTGGTGGCTACCATCACTTCCGCTAGGGCCTTGTCTACCAGACACGCCTATGCATTGAAGTGGAACCTCTTCGTCACCTGGTGTTCTTCTCGCTAAGAAGACCCCTGGAAATGCCCGATCGGGTCCGTGCTCTCATTCCTCCAAGAAGGGTTGGAATGAAGGCTGTCTCCTTCCACCCTCAAGGTGTATGTGGCCGCGATATCCGCCTACCACGACCTTGTGGAGACGAAACAGGTAAGTCAGCATGACCTCATCATCAGGTTCCTGTGGGGAGCGAGGAGACTGAATCCTCCTCGCTCTCCCCTCGTACCCTCTTGGGACCTCTCAGTAGTCTTAGATGCTCTGCAGAGGGCTCCCTTCGAGCCATTGCGATCAGTCGAGCTTAAGTTCCTGTCAATGAAGACAGCGCTCTTGATCGTCTTGGCCTCCATCAAGAGGGTAGGGGACCTGCAGGCCTTTTCAGTTGACGAAGCGTGCCTAGAATTCGGGCCGGCCAACTCTCACGTGATCCTGAGACCCCGGCCTGGATATGTGCCCAAGGTTCCCACCACTCCGTTCAGTGACCAGGTGGTGAACCTGCAAGCGCTGCCTTTGGAGGAGGCAGACCCAGCCTTGGCACTGCTCTGTCCAGTACGCGCCCTCCGTGCTTACGTAGACAGAACGCAGTGTTACAGGACCTCAGACCAGCTCTTTGTCTGTTATGGTGGGAAGCTGAAGGGAAAGGCTCTCTCCAAGCAAAGGTTGTCTCACTGGATAGTGGATGCCATTGTCTTGGCTTACCAGATGCAGGGGCGTCCATGCCCCCTCCACCAGGAGTGTGGCCTCCTCTTGGGCTTTAGCGCATGGCGCCTTGCTGACAGACATCTGCAGAGCTGCAGGCTGGGCGACACCTAACACATTCTATAATCTCCGAGTGGAGCCAGTGTCCTCTCATGTACTCACCTCTACTAGTGGCCGGTAATGGACTAGGCTCAGGTGTCTTTGCTTGCTCGCCATTCCTCTCCACGGACGGGATACGTGCAATATTTTCCTCAGGTAGTTTCCCCGGAACTCCGAGTTCCTCTAGCACTGTCGATGCCGACACCTGTGCGTCTGCCCTCTCACTCAGGCCCTCGTGTCAGGCTACGCTTCGCTGTAATTTGGATGCATTTTAAAGATCTAGACTTTTACTGAAATGCTGGCAAGTATTGCAAGAGCAATATATTTCATCACCGCTCAAAAAATAAAAATAAAAGCACGTACACATTTGAAAGGGGCTGTTATTACGGCAGTCATTTTATATGTTAAAATAACCAAGCAGCATTAAGTTTACCTCAGAGGTAAATCAGAGGCTGTATTCACTTATTTCCATTTCCATGTGGAATAAAATGGCATCTTTTATTTTGAGATAAAATAGAAGACAGAACTATAATGTGTGTCTATATATCTTCCTATATTTAAATAATTAGGATATTATTTTCATATTATTAAATTAAATATGCACTCGCTCCTTAGATATAAACTCGCTCCTCCACCGTAAATAAATCACCATCCGAATGCACAAGTTTTAGGTTTTATCACTGAGGTAGCGTGCGCATTTATTTTTACAGACTGCCATGTGAGAAACAAAGGCGAACGGCGCATGACATACATCACGTTAGCGATTAGTTATGGCAGATCCAGAGTGGCTCTTGGCAGATCCAATAGTTTTCAACAGAGTACCTGTCTTCAAGGAAGTTAACGCTTGTCAATGGAGAGTGGCCAGACTCTCTGTACAAATGAAATGTACGAGAGTCTGGTAGGACAAGGCTAGATATAATGTGCTGGAGGCTTGGATTCTGGGAGGAGCAGAGATAACAGTTCTCCTCCAATCTGTACCACAAATGTAGGTTCTGGGGGCTAGGAAGGATGTCATAAGTGAGTAAGCTATAAGCCTTGCTTGGGGCATCTTCCAAATATCAGCCTGTTAATAGCTTCCCAGGTTGTCCATCTGCCTTGCATTCTCAATATCATGAATATATCGTGAATAAAACACAGCTACTGATCAATCAGAATCAAGGACTGGAACTAACAGTTTTATAAACTTTATTAAAAATTGCAGAAAAAAAAACACCACCAAACCACAATGTTTAGCATTTTACTCTGAAGTGTTTTGAGTGAGCGAGAATGCCACACATTTAAGTTCAATTAAGAAATTTAACGTCGAAGTTCTGGCAAAATTAAACAGAGCGGAGAAATGTCGTTTTCATTTAAAATCACAGTATATGTTTAGCAGCCTGTGTGGCTGTTTCGGGAGAACCATGCATAAACCAATAAACAGTAGCCTTCGCAAAATACATTATACATGAAGGCATACTTGCACTCACACACTTTAGTCCCTTGAATAAGGAATCAGAAGAATCTAGAAGTAAAATCCAGGAGTCTTATCAGGAGACAAGGCTAACAAAGTTTGTCTCACAAATCACTAAACTAAATTCACTGTTTTACGTTAGTATTTGTCCCTTTGTATATACCGGCAAAACCTTACGAATGCATTGAAGATGTGAAAAGCGTGAGTTGCTCATTCTGTGATACTTATTCTATAATAAGCTTGATGGGAGTATACAAAGATGCAAATTATATGTAATCAATAGTCATCACAAACCTTTTATCAGTGCTTTTTTAATCAGTGAAAGCATCCAAATTAAATGCATCATAAATCTTAAATAAAACTTAAGAAAGTTTTGATTCCTGAAAGTACTGTTTTGAGAGGCAATAGATATTCCAATAGGATTATGAACTCAAAATGATCAGATTTTGACTTTCATATGGATTAAAAAAAAAGATATGCAGCTGAATAAAGAGTTAAGGGGGAAACAAATGAGGAAGCCATATTAGGATCACGTGGAAACATTATGTTTTAACAGGTGGATGGAAAACTATTATATCAGCAAGCACTTAGGGAGCAGGTCAGGATCAGCAACACCAAAGTCACAATTCAAAGCATGTTTAAATTAACCGCCATTCTCAATAAAGCCTCTCTCCTTATATACTTCAAATTAAGTTTGTGGGGCAACAAGGTTGGGGAATAAAGAAAAAAAGTTATTTTTTCATTTCATCAAAACTTGTCCAGCCTCAGGCCACGGATGCATTGTTTTTATCCACTGATATCAAAAAAGGGCACAGTAATTTAAGGCAATTGAGTTTTTGACAGCTCCATCTCAACCCGTCAATAATCATTAATGTCTAACCCAAGTCAATCAAGCCATACATGACAGGAATCATTTATTTTATAGAGTATCCATCTCTTTCTCCTAACTCTCTATATGCACTGATTTATGATTCCTCAAAATGTCTATTAAGGATATCCATTTTGATTGTTTTAACAAAGGGATAGTTCACCCAAAGATGAAAATTCTGTCATCATTTACTCACACCTATGCCATTCGAAACTCGTATGATTTTCTTCCATGGAAGGGATAAAATCCAGGCTGTGCAAAATGAGATATCTAGACTGTGCCAGTTACTCTTTTCCACTGAAGATTTCAAGCACTAAATAAATAAACAAATGTTGGTCCATATTTTGTGCACTGTAGTTGAACTCAATGAATCTGAATCAATCTCTAAAAGATCTAAGAATAATGATTTGTTCACATAATAGATATTAATAATAATGCACTCTTTCAATCTGTTTCTTAAAGTTATCATATGGTTTCAGAAGACTTGAAATATGGTGCATACAGTCATATGGACCAATCATATGATACTTTATGATGCTTTTGCATCCTTTAAGCTTGTAAATGTCTGCTGCCCAGAATAATTTTCATGATTGTGTAAACTACTTAATTAAAAAAAAAGTTATGCATCCACAACATGCCATAATGCAAAATAAATTGTCGGCTTCTAGCCAAAAGTGCAATGAGTTATATCATATTACACTATATTTAAAAACAACAAAAAAATTTACTTTGGTCATTACCTTTCTGCTTTGTTTCAGAACAGCACTAACTACTATCCTCCTCTGACATTTAGCTTCAAACCACAGCAATTTTCTGGTCACAAAGGCAATTTCATCCAACTTAAGTAAATACCATTTGGAGGTTAAAATGTCATATAGTTTATGTAAATATTACCCCTCATGATTTTCTAGGGAGCTTCCTAGTGGCCTACCTCATATTCTTCTATAATCTATTAAGTGCCTTTATTTTTCCTCTTTTCATTCATTCTTTCAAGAACCAAAAGCAGGGAACAGATGTCTGTCAGTGATATGTAGGGATGTGAAGGAACAAATTGCTTGTCATTTTGTGTTGTGCTGCATTTACTAGCAAAATAAATGAATGCAACTTTGTTTAGCCATTACCAGCTTCAAACGAGAGAAATAAGAAATATAATAAAATTTCATAAAAGGCATCAGAACATACATCAAAATCTCAAGCAATTAGGTTGTTAACAGGCAACCTTGAGGTCAAAGTAGGATAACAAAGCTGGGAACAAAACACAAAGATGACTTTGTGTTTTGTTCCCTGCTTTCTTATCCAGCTTTGACTAAAAGGTTGCCTGTTAACGAGAGAGAGAGAGAGAGAGAGAGAGAGAGAGAGAATAGTGTGACATATGGTAAGTCAGCACCAGACAGGATTACAGGATGAACATCAACATATTTACACATACCATAAACTGTAATTTTTTTCTACCAATTAACACACATGCTGCATCCTCTCCTATAAGCTAAGAACAAATAATATGTTCTGTCAGAAGTCTTTGGTGATTGAACGACTTTTCAGTTGCTGTTCCTGTTGCTCATTTTTATTATCTCACCTTTGCCCTTAAGCAAGAATGAACTCTGGAAAGAGCACGGGTCACTGCTAAGAAAAGACCAGGTGAGTGTGAGGGAGGATGAAAGTTTAAATTCAGATAAAACTAAATTAATTATTTTTTTTCAAATTCCAAAGCTCTACCAAAGATTCTTCCTGCACTGTAGACCCGAACAGTACTACTAACTTAAAAAATGTACAACTAATACAATACAACTAAAATCTGTTTCATAGTTAATGCTATTTAAAACAATAACATTTTTCTGAATGAGCAGTTTAGTTGTTATTTTGTGTGGCTCGTTATTTTTGAGTAAACTTCACTAAAGTACTGAATATTTTTAGGTATACTGATCGAGCGGCGTAAATTATGTCATCTACATCACATCGTTGTGCCGTTGCTCTGATCGACATTAGAGGAAATCCATTCAACATGGCGGACACTCGAAAGCAGCAGGAGTTAACGCATTGAACAACTTGTGAGTACAACAAAAATTTGTGAAAGTTTTCTCAATTGTTTTTTAAACGTTTCAACAATATGTAATGAAGGAAATGTTGAATCATTTGGGATGCGCTATTTTTATGAAGTGTCGTGAAGCGAGGCAGTCGCCTTGTGTTTCGTACACTTTTTGAATGACATTTTAGCATCACTGCTTAGTATTATGTTAACGTCAAGCAAGCAGGGTAATAATGTTAACGTTAGCTGGTAACTCTTTTCAGTCAACGGCGGTTTTACATTTTGAAAGTGTGTTGCTGTTTTTGGTAAGAGCCCTGATATGGTGTAATGTGATTTTATTCCTATATGCATGTGAATGAACTACCGGCTAGAAGTAATGTCCATGATTAAGGCAAATACACTGCCATGAAGTTAACACGATATTGGTTAAGTTAACTAATGCAATTTGACTGACTGGAAATACTTGTTGTAAACTTTTACAAATTTCCTTCACTTGCAGTTTCAATTGGATGCTTGCTGAGATCGATGCTTGCTAAATAGAGCCTCAACAATCAGCCGCAATAATCAAGGTAACTTAAATGGTGTGGAAATGCAAGTGGTGTCCTGTCTCATCAGACACCAGGGCACAGTTATTTAGTCACTACCGTTTACAGCATAGCAATTATTCACAAATTAGCCCTTTTTCATGTCTATATGACATCTGTATTTGTACATTTCAGTCATTTGATGCACTGCAAATTCATTTATCACAAAGCCACAAAGACACACATAAAACGGGTGCAAGTGAAGTAGCACAAGCAGAACATGCACTTTTTTTCTTGTCCCTTGTGTGACTTTAAACAGCCTTTCTCAGAGGCAACAATGTTCACTTATTTCAGGAAACAATAAAAAAACCATGAATCTGTAACATGCCCATGTAAGAACTGTGGCTACCGCACAAATGTCTATTCTTCATTTAATGCACACAAAAGTAGGAAACATGTAGGAAGGTATTTGTGATGACATTGTGTCAACTGAAAAAGAAAGCAAAATATCAGAGATGCTGCGTGACATCTTAAGTGTTTATGATGTCCAGGTAAGTTAAAGATGAACTTGGTCCAAATAAGGTTCTGATAGGGACTGCTGTGTCAAAATTTGTCAACAGTAATTACAAGTCGCTTTCTTCATTGTATTCAAAAATAAAGTTGGCTTACTTATGTTAATTTCCACTTGTTTTTGAAGGATCAAAACAACATGAAGCGCACTTTAGTCCTTCATGCGATCACGTTATACCTATGCGAGGAGGACCCACAGTTCTTTATGATGTGGAATGTAAGTATTCAGTGCATACACAGATCTGCTAGTATCAAGGCTGCATTTATTTAAAGCAAAAATTTTCAGCATCATTACTCCAGTCTTCAGTGTCACATGATCCTTCAGAAATCATTTTAATATGCCGATTTGCTGCTTAAAGGATTAGTTCACTCCAAAATTTCCTGATAATTTACTCACCCCCATCTTATCCAAGATGTTCATGTCTTTCTTCAGTCGAAAAGAAATTAAATTTTTTGAGGAAAACATTCCAGGATTTTTCTCCACATAATGGAGGCAACCAACGTGTTGAAGTTCTAAATCAATGCAGTTTCAAAGGGCTCTGCACAATCCCAGATGAGGAATAGGGTCTTATATAGCGAAACCATCGGTCATTTTCAAAATAAAATGAAAATGTATATACTTTTTAACTGTTGGTTACCATTGAAGTGATGAGAAGGGATGAGATGGGGGTCAGTAAAATATCAGTAAATTTTCATTTTGAAGTGAACTGATCCTTTAAAAAAACATGTACTTTTATTCATCAAGGATTCGTTGAATTGATCAAAAGTGACAATGAAGACATTTATAATATAAACAAATATTTATATTTCTTAAATTGAATAAACAAAATGAATAAATACAAAATAAATGCTGTTCATTAAACTTCATCAAAGAATCCTAAAAAAAGTATCACAATTTCCACAGAAATGTAAAGTAATACAGCTGTTCTCAACATTGATGTTTTTTGAGCAGCAAATCCTCATATTAGATCATTTCTGAAGGATCATGTGACACTGAAGACTGGAGTAATGATGCTGAAAATTCAGCTTTGACCACAGGAATAAATTACATCTTACTATATATTGACATGGAAAAGTTATTTAAATGTGTTTTTTATTGTATTTTGATTACATAAGTGCAGCCTTGGTGAGCATAAGAGACTTCTTTCAAAAGCATTACAATTTTAATGATTCCAAACTTGGCAGGTACTGTATCTAGCATTTGCATTATACACTCACCTAAAGGATTATTAGGAACACCATACTAATACTGTGTTTGACCCCCTTTCGCCCTTCAGAACTGCCTTAATTCTACGTGGCATTGATTCAACAAGGTGCTGAAAGCATTCTTTAGAAATGTTGGCCCATATTGATAGGATAGCATCTTGCAGTTGATGGAGATTTGTGGGATGCACATCCAAGGCACGAAGCTCCCGTTCCACCACATCCCAAAGATGCTCTATTGGGTTGAGATCTGGTGACTGTGGGGGCCATTTTAGTACAGTGAACTCATTGTCATGTTCAAGAAACCAATTTGAAATGATTCGAGCTTTGTGACATGGTGCATTATCCTGCTGGAAGTAGCCATCAGAGGATGGGTACATGGTGGTCATAAAGGGATGGACATGGTCAGAAACAATGCTCAGGTAGGCCGTGGCATTTAAACGATGCCCAATTGGCACTAAGGGTCCTAAAGTGTGCCAAGAAAACATCCCCCACACCATTACACCACCACCACCAGCCTGCACAGTGGTAACAAGGCATGATGGATCCATGTTCTCATTCTGTTTACGCCAAATTCTGACTCTACCATCTGAATGTCTCAACAGAAATCCAGACTCATCAGACCAGGCAACATTTTTCCAGTCTTCAACTGTCCAATTTTGGTGAGCTCGTGCAAATTGTAGCCTCTTTTTCCTATTTGTAGTGGAGATGAGTGGTACCCGGTGGGGTCTTCTGCTGTTGTAGCCCATCCGCCTCAAGGTTGTGCGTGTTGTGGCTTCACAAATGCTTTGCTGCATACCTCGGTTGTAACGAGTGGTTATTTCAGTCAAAGTTGCTCTTCTATCAGCTTGAATCAGTCGGCCCATTCTCCTCTGACCTCTAGCATCAACAAGGCATTTTCGCCCACAGGACTGCCGCATACTGGATGTTTTTCCCTTTTCACACCATTCGTTGTAAACTCTAGAAATGGTTGTGCGTGAAAATCCCAGTAATTGAGCAGATTGTGAAATACTCAGACCGGCCCGTCTGGCACCAACAACCATGCCACGCTCAAAATTGCTTAAATCACCTTTCTTTCCCATTCTGACATTCAGTTTGGAGTTCAGGAGATTGTCTTGACCAGGACCACACCCCTAAATGCATTGAAGCAACTGCCATGTGATTGGTTGATTAGATAATTGCATTAATGAGAAATTGAACAGGTGTTCCTAATAATCCTTTAGGTGAGTGTATATACACATTGCAAGAATATTCACCCATCTATATAAATGCCCGTTGAGCAGTGACCTGTGGAGTGCTTCAATATAAATGCTATGTTCTACTTCTAATGTACTACCAAGTTCATCTTTAACTTACCTGGACATCATAAACACTTAGGATGTCATGCAGCATCTCTGATATTTTGCCGGTACGTGGTGCCTTGTGTCTGAACTAGGCCATGAGTTGTGGTGTGTGTCGGTCGAGCTCAGCAAAGAACTGGTTCCGTAGGTTGACATTTGTGATGCGCTGAAACTCAGCACAAAGGTAGAAAACCAAAAGTTATGTACAGAAGTGTATAACAACCAATATAATGAATTTAGAAAAAAGATGAGTGTTTTACCTGTGATTCGATCTGAAGGGCCAGCCATTTCTGAAATACAGGCAAAGGGCTAATTCGTGAATAATTGCTATGCTGTAAACTGTAGTGACTGTGCCCTGGTGACTGAGGAGACAGGACACAACTTGCATTTCCACACCATTTAAGTTACCTTGATTATTGCGGCTGATTGTTGAGGCTCTATTTAGCAAGCATCGATCTCAGCAAGCATCCAGTTCAAACTGCAAGTGAAGAAAATTTTTAAAAGTTTACAAGTATTTCCAGTCAGTCAAATTGCATTAGTTAACTTAATCTAATATTGTGTTAACTTCATGGCAGTGTATTTGCCTTAATCGTGGACATTACTTCTAGCCGGTAGTTCATTCACATGCATATAGGAATAAAATCACATTACACCATATCAGGGCTCTTACCAAAAACAGCAACACACTTTCAAAATGTAAGACCGCCGTTGACTGAAAAGAGTTACCAGCTAACGTTAACATTATTACCCTGCTTGCTTGACGTTAACATAATACTAAGCAGTGATGCTAAAATGTCTTAATCCTTTAATGTCTTAATTTCCAAACGTTAAATCTCTGAGCTTTTATTTTGACTAAAAACCACAGGAAGCCCTTAAAGATTTGTTTACAACAACTGTTTTATAAGCGCTTCTCATAACAAATTTGGGAAGATTGTTGATGCCGGTTACGTTCCCAAATGCATGTTATGAGCAACCAAAAACTCAGAGCACATGCAGATATTAGTTCACATGGAGCAGCATTTACTGTGAACTGAACTGCTCTGAGACACCAAAAACACCAGATCATGAGCTGCTCATGTATAAAAAGTCTGTGATGTGATTCACTTTGAAACACGCAGCGCATATATCACAATTAATTAAAATCGTTAATTAATAACAGCTTATAAATTGTGCAGCCATATTATGACTAAATGTTTGCAAACTAAGTTGTCAGAGGACAATCTAGAATTGTTTCAACCAGTGCCCACAGACATTGTTCTGTCTTCATGCATTGTTTCCTCCAAACTCAATAGGCTAGTTAGCTTTTAGCTTTGGCCTGTCTGTGAGTGCAGGCTTAAATGAACATTATTTCACTCCTCTGCCCTCCCATTTTACCAGGTGTTTGTAGCAGCAACACTGATCATGAAATGAAAATGAAACATTTGTTCTGCAGGCCTCTACAGCACCTCAGCAGTGAAGCGTTAGCTCAAGCTAAGGGGCTTGAGGCCTATGATTGATGGCAGGTAGAGGGAGGCTAACTTTAGCCCTTAATGGTTTAAAATATGCTTGCGTCGCTCTCTTATACTCGGGCCAAATGAGCCCGGGTGCCAATTTATCAAAGTGCTCTGGCCTCAGCTGAAAACCAGGCTCTTGCTTCCTAATGCCCTTGATAAATGTACTTTACTTTTCTGTATTCATCCTTTTCACCTGCCTGCTGGTAACTGGATCCTTTCAGCAATTAATTTTAATCAATATTTGTTTAGATGTGTAAGCTCTCACTTATCATAAGATATGTCTTCTATGAATTTCATCACAAATGCAGGCTGCTTTTAAGAATAATGTCTGCTGCATGTTCTAATGGATCAAATTAAAATGAATACCAAGGTATATTGCTATACACTCACCTAAAGGATTATTAGGAACACCTGTTCAATTTCTTATTAATGCAATTATCTAATCAACCAATCACATGGCAGTTGCTTCAATGCATTTAGGGGTGTGGTCCTGGTCAAGACAATCTCCTGAACTCCAAACTGAATGTCAGAATGGGAAAGAAAGGTGATTTAAGCAATTTTGAGCGTGGCATGGTTGTTGGTGCCAGACGGGCCGGTCTGAGTATTTCACAATCTGCTCAGTTACTGGGATTTTCACGCACAACCATTTCTAGAGTTTACAAAGAATGGTGTGAAAAGGGAAAAACATCCAGTATGCGGCAGTCCTGTGGGCGAAAATGCCTTGTTGATGCTAGAGGTCAGAGGAGAATGGGCCGACTGATTCAAGCTGATTGAAGAGCAACTTTGACTGAAATAACCACTCGTTACAACCGAGGTATGCAGCAAAGCATTTATGAAGCCACAACACGCACAACCTTGAGGCGGATGGGCTACAACAGCAGATGACCCCACCGGGTATCACTCATCTCCACTACAAATAGGAAAAAGAGGCTACAGTTTGCACGAGCTCACCAAAATTGGACAGTTGAAGACTGGAAAAATGTTGCCTGGTCTGATGAGTCTCGATTTCTGTTGAGACATTCAGATGGTAGAGTCAGAATTTAGCGTAAACAGAATGAGAACATGGATCCATCATGCCTTGTTACCACTGTGCAGGCTGGTGGTGGTGGTGTAATGGTGTGGGGGATGTTTTCTTGGCAAACTTTAGGCCCCTTAGTGCCAATTGGGCATCGTTTAAATGCCACGGCCTACCTGAGCATTGTTTCTGACCATGTCCATCCCTTTATGACCACCATGTACCCATCCTCTGATGGCTACTTCCAGCAGGATAATGCACCATGTCACAAAGCTTGAATCATTTCAAATTGGTTTCTTGAACATGACAATGAGTTCACTGTACTAAAATGGCCCCCACAGTCACCAGATCTCAACCCAATAGAGCATCTTTGGGATGTGGTGGAACGGGAGCTTCGTGCCCTGGATGTGCATCCCACAAATCTCCATCAACTGCAAGATGCTATCCTATCAATATGGGCCAACATTTCTAAAGAATGCTTTCAGCACCTTGTTGAATCAATGCCACGTAGAATTAAGGCAGTTCTGAAGGCAAAAGGGGGCCAAACACAGTATTAGTATGGTGTTCCTAATAATCCTTTAGGTGAGTGTATAAATTCTATCTCGCCAAAGTTTATTATTATTATTATTATTATTATTATTATTATAATTATAATTATTGTTTACATGTAAAAGACGCAAATGTATGTCAAATTACATAACTGTAGTAGGACAGAATTATATCAAAGTACAAGAAAATGAAAGAAAATAAAAAAAAACTGTAATCTACTATACAACAAATAAAAAGCAGTTAATAACTGGGAATAATTAATTGTTAATAATAACTGGTAATATTAAAAAAAAAATGGACAAATGTGATATTTTGTGGTTTAAAAAAAAGAAAAAAAAAAAAGAATAGAATCTCTCTAATGTTCAAGAATCCTGATGTGCAAGCTTAATCCAGTCACCATTAATTGACGACGATTTGAAGTGACTCTAAAGGGAGCAACGATATATAATTTTACTTGATTCAATTCCTCCGTCCTCATGTCTTTTCCTTGCGTCCTACCCTCCCATCCTGAAGGGGTGGAGCTAAGACCAAGGAAAGGAAGCTAGGTGACTTGTTCACACATTTACTATTTTCTACATGGTGAATGGCACATAGTGCACTATATAGGGGATAGGGAACGATTCACACAGTGTAAATATGCTTTCAGTTGAGACGAATGAAGTCTGGTTTCACGTTAGTTTCACGCGCACATACACAGTCTGCTCTGATCCAGACACACGAGAGCACAGAGCAGTTCACATGCGTGAGTCAGCGCAGACAAAACATATCGGACACATTTGAATTCTGCACAGAATGCTGTATTTCAAAGCGATATGGAGGAGATTATAGGAAACGGTTAGAGATTAGAAGGAAACTGTGGCTTTACCGAGCTGAAATGCTCTAGTCATACTGTGATATAAACAAAAAAAGGGGAGGAGCTGCTTGATATCTCCCATCCTGTCTTCCTGTTTCAGGGGAGATTACGTTAACACGCTGAATAATGCTGTGCGTGTGAGTATGTCTCAAGAAACGCTCAGTTTTTATGGTCGTGCCGCACTGAAGACTTAGAAGTAAATGGCCACGGCTAGGATTGGATAAGATTTGCATATTTAATGAGCTTTAGCTCCGCTGTCAGTACATGTGGGAATTGTTTTGAAAGCGTGTGGGAAAACGGCAACCGGAATGATTTGCTCACAGGGCTCACAAAATGATTTTATCAAACAAACACAATGATTTATCTCTCATCCCCCCGCGATTGATTGGAATGTTATTTTTTTTATTACTTGGCCCGCGTGATCTGTGAATATAACAGCGAACCATACACACACGCGCGCACAAGCGCCCTTCAAATATCACGTCAAGAGAGTGAACAATGCACATCAAGAAAGGAATGTTATTTCACTATTTAAAATAGCCCGTCAACAGGCTGGGCTTACGTTTTGGTAGCCCGTCTGGAAAACCCATAGCCCCGGGATGTTGGGCTTTGCGAGCACTGGCCCATACATGTCCGAGTCTGATCCCGAATGAACCAACAGCATTACAAATAAAGTATTCTTCAGCCTTTGACAGCGTGCTAAGAGCTAAGTATGTTCTGTTAGACACATACACATAATCAATACGATCTGTAACAATGCAATACTATCACATATAAAAAACAAGTTTTACTCACATAAGTGTGATGCACCATTCCTGTCGGATCCAATACAGAAGGCTCAGCATTGTGTTTTAATCTCATTATGTCTGCAAATCCAGTCTCGACCTGTATCTTGTTTACAAACAATTCCACGGTGAAATGAAGCGAACAAACGTGCAATGTCTGACGCACGTGATCTGGAACTTTATTAAAAATAAAGTTAAACCACACATTCCTAATATTAGAATCCGAAGGAAGCTTATGCAGCGACTGTGTTCTTCCACAACCAGGCACAGTGCAATATCTTACTCTCTTTGGCATGTTTATTGCTCGGTAGCGCGATCTGTTTAGCTCCACGAGTCGGTAGGCGGGGCTACAGAAGCAGGCGTACATATTTATCTGTTGAGACGGTGTTTCAGCATACGATGACGTCAAGGGTCGACATATTCTGAGATAGAGCTTTTTCTGGGTCTGGTGTCAATAAAAGCTTTTCTTTGACTAACAAGGAAGTTTTCAGCTCCGAAACTTACAGGATATTCTTATATCACGATTAACTTTTATATATCAAAGGCTCAAGGGAAAGTTGATTTCTCAATTCATCATCCCTTTAAACATTTGAACAGTAGTGTACTTTTATTCAACACTAATACATAAATGTTCATTTATATTGCCTGCATAATGTTAAGTCAACTGTGACGAGCCGGGCAAGCGAGAGCCATGAGAGAGCGACACGAGGCCGGGGAGTGATTTTGATAATGAGCGTCACCTGCGAGGCACACCAGTCTCGAGTCCTCTCATGAGGGAGCTCGGAGGCATATAAGGACGAGCGACACCAGTGAAGGACAAGAGAGGACCGAGCCTGGGGTTTACGTTGTGTTTTTATTTGATTAAAGTCTTTTAAATGTAAAAAAAAAAAAAAATAAACACCAAAATGAAAGTAAAAGCGGCAGCCCCTCACGGACGATAATAATACATAACAAAACGTAAACTAAACACAACATAAAATCCAGACCTGGTCCTCTCTCGTCTTGCACTGTTGTCGCTCCTCCTTTTATGCTCCCGTCACTCCTCCGTGAGACAAGACCAGTGTGGCCGCAGCTGGAACTCATTATCACTCGCCACCGGCCTGCTCTCATGGTCCCTTGCCTCGCTGCTTGCCACATCAACATATATAATAAACACAGAATGAAGTACTTTTCATGGATAGTTCATGAATCATAATGCAACTTGTTAACAAATTAAACCTCATTGTAAAGCATTACCAATCCCTTGAAGAATAACTTAAGCCAGAGACTTGCATCACCATATGCCCAAATTGTACTAGAAACAATGGTATCATGCAGAGACTCTTGAGTTTGGAATGAAGTCTGCAAGACTTAAATGAAAGCCTTCTGAACGAAAGAGCATGTCAGTGAAACAGAAATGGTTCTACTTCTCAGACAGCCCATTAAAAGATCAAGAGACGCCAGTAAGCCACAGGACAGCAATATCAGAGCAATTAGCTCCCATTATCCATGTAAAAATGACATTATGCTATTCATTCGTCTTAAGATGAACAGAAAGACAGTGAGATCATCTAATGGCTCCTTAGCAGAGGACAGCACAACACACACAGCCTTGACCTTTTACCCTCTGGAAAGGTCAAGCCATCAGTCAGATTTGGATGTATGAAGTGTCATTAACCTCTACCGGTGTGATCAAGTGTTAAGTACACTCTCCTTGAAATGCATCAAAATTGCCCTGACCATTGGAGCTTGTGATTCAGCTACATGAAGGAACATTTTTCACAGCCCTTGTCAGTGTCAATGGGCAGTGGAAGGGAAACCATCCAGATTCCACAGGGATAAGCAACACTGACCCGCTGTGTCAACACTGACACCACGTCTCAAGACTGTCTGAAGCCATACCAATGTAGCAAGATGGGCAGTGCAGGGCTCCAGACTGTGACCAAATGGCTGCGACCAAATGGCACTGGTGCGACCACCACACTGCCAAAATTATTAAAGCTGCCATTTCTGCTGCATATGAGAAACAGCAATTTTAAATGAAAGTGGAACAAAACCGTGCTTCTTGTTTGAGCTGCGCAGCATGGACCATTTATCAGCTCGGACCAAAAAAGAAAATTAGGGTGGGGCTTGATTTCGTCCTTCGGGAATTGATTGGATAATTGGAAGGTGGGCGTTGCTAACAAAATGGAGACTAAACAGACTTTAGAAGCAAATTAAAATGACATGGTTGCTTTAGCAAATGTGTTATCTCATGTTTGCTTTTGTTAACACTATCGGGCTCATTTTTTCCAATGAGCCTGAATTGCGTAATCCAGTAATTAGTATTAATTTTGCAAGGTGTTAGGTTTCACAGTTTTAAACTTGAAATGCACTGATTCATTTAAGGTAGGCTGATCTGCATGTCAGATTGCACTTTATGTTACCAGGACTACTGGGCTGCACTAGTGTACAACCGTGAATGCTGCTATCGTTCTTCCTTACCCTGAAAATGTCTCGGTTATGCATGTAACCCTCGTTCCCTGAAGGAGAGAACGGAGACATGTCAGAATGTGAACCGACGAATTGGGATATCGCATGAGAGTCCTATCACCTTTGAGTGTGTACTAAACGAGCCATTGAACATTGGCGTGCGAGATTTGCATGCCGCACTCCGCCCCGCAGCACGGGTATAAATAGGAAGTGCCTGCAAATGCACATTTGTTTTTCGCTGAGGAGACAAGAAAGTGGCCCGCGCTCAGCGGCGGCACAGAAACTGTGGTGACGGGACGTACGTCTCCGCTCCCTCCTTCAGGGAACGAGGGTTACATGCATAACCAACACGTGCCTTTTCAGTCGGACATGTTCGACGTACATCAGAATGTGAACCGACGAATTGGGATCCCTAATAAAACGTCAGTTTCTGACCCTTCCAGTGCCTGGCGTAAGCCTCTTCACATCTTTCTAGTAATAGGGGGACTTAACCGAGGAGAGTCTACTGCTGTTCCGTATGACCCATTACAGTCAGACTTGGATAACACCGGGAAAGTGTGCCAAGGGGAATGCTGCAGAGACCACATCCTGCCCGAAGGGAGGTATAAGTGGCAATACACATATGGTCTGGCCAGGGGGCAGAGCACATATGAAATGTCCTTGGGATGGCTCCGGCCATAGGAGGGAGACAACATCTGGCAGGGGCGGCAGAGCGGACTCTGCCCAGGGAAAGACACGGACATGCCGAAGGGAGCCTTGCTGTGGAAGAATACACATATGGGGCCGCTGTAGGGGCCACAACATATGGCACCCAGCCAACACCGCAATATTCAGTGCTGGCCTAGCAACAGACACTCCGCAGGGGTTCACCAGTGGGGAACTACTGAAGCAAAATATACCTGCAGAGCACGGACCGGACAGAGCAAAGCTAGGGATGGGTCTGCCTCCTCCAAGGGCAGCGCTTGCAGGTTCATCACCTGATCCTGGAAGGGAGTGGTGGGAACTTTGGGCACATATCCGGGCTGGGGTCTCAGGATGACGTGAGAGTTAGCCAGCCCGAATTCTAGGCACACTTTGTTGACCGAAAATGCGTGCAGGTCCCCTACCCTCTTAATAGAAGCCAATGCAACCAGGAGAAATGTTTTCATGAGTTTTTAACTGATTAAAAACTTTTAGCTGATTGCAAGGTCTCAAAGGGTGGTCTCTGCAGTGCGGTAAGCACCAGAGGCAAATCCCAAGAGGGTATAGAGAGAGGACGAGACGGATTTAGTCTCCTCGTCCCCCTCAGGAACTTCATGACTAGATTGTGCTTCCCCAAGGACTTACCTTCAACTGCATTGTGATGTGCGGCGATAGTGGCAACTTACACATTGAGGGTGGAGGGAGACAGCCTTCGCTCCAACCCTCCTTGCAGGAAGGAAAGCACCGATCTAACTGAGCACGTTCGGGGGTTCTCCTGTCGAGAAGAACACCATGCGATGAATAGGTTCCACTTCAATGCATATAGGTACCTCATAGAGGGAGCTCTAGCGGAAGTCTTGTGGTAGGTCACCTAGATGTCAGATGCTACTTCCTCAGAGGAATGGGCCAAGGAGGGGCTGTCGCAAGAAGCATCAGTTCTGGGAACCAGGTCCAGTTGGGTCAATAGGACGCAACCAGCAAGACCTGCTCCTCGTCCTCCCTGACTTTGCACAATGTCTGTGCAAGAAGGCTCATTGGGGGAAACGCATACTTGCGTAGGCCCCGGGGCCAGCTGTGAGCCAGTGCATCTGTGCCGAGAGTGCCCTTGGTCAGGTAGTAAAACCACTGGCAATGGGTCAAGTCTGGAGAGGCAAACAGGTCTACCTGTGCGGCTCGAAAGAGGTCCCATATCAGCTGCACCACCTGGATGTGGGGTCTTCATTCTCCCGGAAGCAGAGGCTGCCGTGAGAGCTTGTCAGTTGCACGGTTGAGCATGCCTGGGATATGAATGGCACGAAGCAACCTCAGATACTTCTGACTCCATAGGAAGAGATGGTGGGCGAGTTGTGACATGTGACTGGAGCGTAGACCAGCCTGATGGTTGGTGTACGCAATGGTCGCAGTGCTGTCTGTATGGACCAGTACGTGCTTGCCTCGTAACAGCCCTGAGGCGTCCTAGCGCAAGACGTACCGCAAGCAACTCTAGACAGTTGATGTGCCACTGCAGTTGAGGCCCTGTCCACAGACCCGAAACTGCATGCCTGTTGTACGTGGCCCCCATCTGGTGGTAGAGGCATCCGTGGAGACCACAGCATTCCTGGACACTTGTTCCAAGGGAACACCCGCCCTCAGGAACGAAGGGTCAGACCACCGAGTGAGGGTATGATGGCAGCTCGGTGTGACAGCCACACAGAACGTGCCGTGTTGCCATGCCCATCTCACCCGCAGATGCCGCGATCGACATCTGATAGTCGGCAGGTGCGCTGAAAGAGACTACTGGTCGCTCAGCCGAGGAACCACCACGCTCTTCCGGCAACTCAACAGGGTGCAGTGTGCTGGAGGGAATAGGGGCCAGCAGAGGTTGTCTCGGCGCGGAAGCCCTAAAAGTAATCCTCAGGTCCCCCGGTCTATTCGCGTTAGATCGGGGCATAGGGGTGGGTGCTTGGCCTTGAGAACCGAGGTAGGCAAGCCTGGACCGCAACACTGTGATAGTCATGCCCAAACACGTGACGCAGTGATCGTGACCATCAGCCGGCAACAGGGTACGACTGCATCTAGAAACGCATCATGAATGACATCTTGATAAAGACGCAGTGTCCGACCGTAAGCCCTTTTAGAGGAAGGAAAAAGCTCTTAAAGATGTGTTGAAGCACACAGGGGAACAGCTGTGGTGCTGCTGTAGGAATATAGTGCAGCCTGACAGCGCGCTCTCACACTCTCAGAGCGGCCAACGTAACATGCTGAAAACATCTGTCTCTACATCTCTACAACTGAATGTCAGAACGGGAAAGAAAGGGGATTTAAGCAATTTTGAGCGTGGCATGGTTGTTGGTGCCAGACGGGCCGGTCTGAGTATTTCACAATCTGCTCAGTTACTGGGATTTTCACGCACAACCATTTCTAGAGTTTACAAAGAATGGTGTGAAAAGGAAAAACATCCAGTATGCGGCAGTCCTGTGGGCGAAAATGCTTTATTGATGCTAGAGGTCAGAGGAGAATGGGCCGACTGATTCAAGCTAATAGAAGAGCAACTTTGACTAAAATAAACACTTGTTACAACCGAGGTATGCAGCAAAGCATTTGTGAAGCCACAACACGCACAACCTCGAGGCGAATACCACTCATCTCCACTACAAATAGGAAAAAGAGGCTACAATTTGCACGAGCTCACCAAAATTGGACAGTTGAAGACTGGAAAAATGTTGCCTGGTGAGTCTCGATTTCTGTTGAGACATTCAGATGGTAGAGTCAGAATTTAGCGTAAACAGAATGAGAACATGGATCCATCATGCCTTGTTACCACTGTGCAGGCTGGTGGTGGTGGTGTAATGGTGTGGGGGATGTTTTCTTGGCACACTTTAGGCCTACCTGAGCATTGTTTCTGACCATGTCCATCCCTTTATGACCACCATGTACCCATCCTCTGATGGCTACTTCCAGCAGGATAATGCACCATGTCACAAAGCTCGAATCATTTCAAATTGGTTTCTTGAACATGACAATGAGTTCACAGTACTAAAATGGCCCCCACAGTCACCAGATCTCAACCCAATAGAGCATCTTTGGGATGTGGTGAAACGGGAGCTTCGTGCCCTGGATGTGCATCCCACAAATCTCCATCAACTGCAAGATGCTATCCTATCAATATGGGCCAACATTTCTAAAGAATGCTTTCAGCACCTTGTTGAATCAATGCCACGTAGAATTAAGGCAGTTCTGAAGGCGAAAGGGGGTCAAACACAGTATTAGTATGGTGTTCCTAATAATCCTTTAGGTAAGTGTATATTAATTCTAAAGCATTATTACAACAAGGTAATATTTAACTGTTAATTCATTTAAAATATATTTATTATTTATTTTTTTGTCATCTCACACATGGATCTGCATTCAGTTAATTAGCATCAAACAAACAATATAATCCTTATTCTCAGTGAATAAAGAATACTTATTAAACGAAAAGGTCGAACAAGTTATTGCACAACCACCAAATAGATGGCGATGTGCATTAAGTAGGTTATGTAAATCAGCATTAAACAAAAGAAGAAGAGTAAGTAGAATGGCATGCTTTTTCTTACCGTCTATTTCCATGGTGAATCATTGATTCGTCGCTCTGTTGAGAATGTCTTGTGTGTTAACCGTGAACATACTCAGAGTTGTCTGAACTTACTCGTTTTTGGAACCAGCATACTTCGAGTAAGCAAGGTTTGGGTTAATCAACTGGAAGTTCAAGGTATATGTGACGGTAAGTTAACCTTGCTTTCTGGAATACCCCCCAGGACTTGCTGTCATAGCAACAGATCCGTAAGCTTAAACCTGCTGATTTCATGTAAACAGGATTAGATTGCATCTTTTAAACCGGAGGTGATGCTTAAAGTCTTGCCACTGCTACTTTCTTACAAGAGTCAACTTTATTTTTATTTATATAGCGCTTTTTACAATGCAGATTGTTTCAAAGCAGCTTCACAGTGTTAAACAGGAAAATAATGCAACCGAATTTGATTCGGCTGTACAGCCGCTCTGGAGAAAACGGTGATGTCATCAGGCATATGGCATCCCCAACTGAGCAAGCCAGAGGCGACAGTGGCAAGGAACCAAAACTCCATCAGGTGTCCTAATGGAGAAAAATAAACCTTGGGAGAAACCAGGCTCAGTCGGGGTGCCAGTTCTCCTCTCCCAATTAACAAACAGTGTATGTTTATTATTTTGGCAGCCTTATAGGTCAGAAGTAATATTAGATTGGATTATTCGAAAGATCGGAGGCATCACGCCGGAGACGGGTTTATTGAGGATGGCGTGTTGATTAAACAATTATTAAATAGGAATATTCAAAATATCGGAGTCATCACGCTGGAGATGGATCCATTGAGGATGCCATGTCGATGAGCAATTTCAGAGGGTAGATTAATTGACACGGTCTCTGCAGACACTTCAGGGATGCGTTGGTAATGTCTGGGCACTGGTCCACCATCTGATCTGGATACGGCCCGGATCCGGCTGACCTCAGCAAACCTCGGGATAAACAGAGAGACTAACATTAGCGTCAATGCCATTCTTCTTGTAATGTAATGAGTACATTAGGTGTTATGGGAAATGTTCCCGGTTCCGGCTGACCTAGTTAATGCAGCCTAACAATTTGAATAAAATATAAATTAAAAATGTTTTATGTGTATGCCATAGTAAAGAGATGCGTTTTTAGTCTAGATTTAAACTGACAGAGTGTGTCTGCTTCCCGAACAATGCTAGGAAGGCTGTTCCAGAGTTCCTAGCATTGAGTACCCTAATGTGAACCAGGGACGATAATAATGATTTAAAAATACATTTTAAATAATATTATAAGGTTGTATAGTCTATCATAATATAGACACAGACAGTTTTACTCGTTGAGAGATTTATTCATAAGGGAATAATTACCTAATAGTTTTATTGGAGTCTTCCACACAATGTACAGTTAGTCTATGCTGTGCATGCATTAATTTGAACCGCGACAGCTACTATGGGAGTGGCTTGATGCAGCGCAGGAGATAACTTGATCTTGACCCTTAAGAAACTGTAATTAATGCTGTCAAGTAACAAATCTGCTTCAAAGATCAAAATTAAATGAATTGCTACAACATTGAAATAAATATGTAAAGCCTGTACAAACACTTGAAATGATTATGAATCATGTAAAACAAATATTGGGAGTACTGTAAAAAAAAAAACAACAACACATTTTATTGATCTATTATAACTTTTATGTAATTTTGGTTGCTTGGCTGTTTCCTTATATAGATCCAGAAATGTGTTTTTTTTTTTTCGTCAGGTGTCTTTTTTAATTATGCAATGTCAGCTTTGTTGCTGTCTTGCCACCAGCCAATCACTGCCTTGCTGATCGTGGTTTTGAGTATCGATACATCTTCCCTCTTCAAGGAACACGAGAACGCACAGTAATCTCAGACAATTTAATCCAGATTTTTGAATCCAATCCACAAATTCGTTTGAAGAACCAAATTAGCCAGCAGATCAGTTATCACGATTACAAGATCTGGCATCTGTGAAATCATCTCAGATGTATTAAGCGAGTTACGAAGAACAGAACCTTGGTTAGGAAAACCTACAAGAGTAGCTCTGCCCTACAAAGGCAAAAGGCAGTAACTTCATTTTTGTTCAGTTATTGATATTTTTGGGACATTGAAGACCTCCTTTATCATGTGGATAAGTATCTTGAGTCGATTCCATTGTTTTATTGAAAAAATAATGGGTTGTCTTAACAGTAACTTCCAAAAGCCCAGGAGAAACCAAGGCAGAACACCATAACACCAGTTACTGTTCTTTGCCTTTGTTTTAGAACACTTAAATTGAGTTAGGATACTCTGCTATTGTTTAGCAGTTGTTTAGAAGTTACTGTGCCAGCCTGGAGTTATGGTATTCTGCCTTTGTTTTACTGTCCATTAAGGTTTGCTGTGTTTAAATTACAGTGTAGCCTGTGTCATACACCTTTCACTGAAGCACTTCTGACACACGATACCTGAATAAAAGTGCAGGTAAAACAAATAGTTGAGTGGTTGTATTTAGTAAAAGCACTTAAGGATGATTGAGATGCGCAGACATCAAGGTCAAGGTAAGAAATTGTGTAACACAAAAGATGCATTAGACTAATAAATTAGAACGCAATCTACTTAATTTAGCTAGCTAGCTGCCTATAGCATAAATATCCAGTGAATAGGCTACCAAACTGCTCCATATAATAAAAAAAAAGCAATTGTAAATCATCCAAAATAAATGCCATGATCACTAGATTTTATACAGGTGTTATTATAATGATTTTGTAAATGGTGATCAGTAACCAAATATTGAGAATGTGGAAGTAATGCTGCATTCCAGGCAGGTTTTTGAGCCCATAAGTTACAACTTCTAACCACGACTCACGACTTTGTAGTGTTCTGGGCAATGTCATGCCAAAATGCCTGAGCGCAAGGAATTGTGGTAGCTAAATGTTAACAAAGCATGGCGGGCCGTACGGGGCTTATGCTCATTTACAATCATTTCTGTCGCCAAAGGTGCTTACTCCTTGCTTATTTGAGGGAAACGGAGGAGAAAAAATGGTGCATATGGCAAGAGAAGCTGTTATACCTTTTATTTTATGTTATTTGTATATTTGACTTTCATAAACGCCGCATCCGTAGGGGCTGCCATTGTTGTTTTGCGGGCTATGTGACGTCAGAGCGCGTAACTGGGAGTACATTGATCTATGTACGAGTTCACGGGTGGGAAGTCACAGGTTTGACTGCCGTTCCAATGCACTTTCATGGGTAGAAGGTTGGAAAAACACGGGTTACGGGTTGCCTGGAACACGGCATTAATCCCATTTGCTTTGATGTGACTTCTCACTTTTTACAAACAATACAAAGGCAGAGTACATTAACATCAAAATAGGGTTAATTTTCATTACTAAAATATCTAACTGCCAGATTTCCATTGTCCTACCTATAATTAATTAATTAATTTGGCTGGACAACTAAAATCTTTAAAGTAATTTTGTTTCTTAGTTCCACACTCTAGCGAGTTAAGGTGTTTTGCCTTTGAAGGACAGAGCTGCACAGGTCTTGTAATGCTCATAGTCATCTGTCATGTCCTCGTATCTCCACGCAATCCTTCACTCTCTTTAATGATGAAGAAAATCTCTTGTTGGATTCACTGGACATTGGTACAATCACAGCGATTTCGGATAACCTCCACAAATGAATAATATGCTAAACTTTTTATGGACGGGCAAAATGTTTGTCATATTAACGCTTCTATTTGTGTGCAGCAAGTCCTGTGTACCGAATCCAAAAAAAAAAAAAAAAAATGCCAATGCGAATCTAAACCTTACCACTGAGCTGGTAAATACGGTATTTGGTTTTTGTCACAAATTGATCAAAATAGACAAAAAGTCAGTCCAAACTCACTGCTGATAAGTGACATTTAGTTGTGGAGCTGAACAACAGAAAACATCCATTGATCTTATCACAAATATAGCAAATTGTATAAAGACCAAGAATATTAGAAACAAATATACATACAAATAACATTCTGAGATGCAAACGATAATCTTTATGAATAAATCAATGGTAACTTTTGGAGATAACAGATATGCTTTCTAAATTCAATCCAATTATGCAAGAACATAGAGATTCGTGAAATGGCAAAGACAGCAAAACATGTTTATTTGCCTTTTTATTATTATTATTATTATTATTATTATTATTAATTGTTTTTTGTAAAAGATAGTTTGTACAGTTTTCCTTTTTTTGAAACAAGGAGGTAATGTAGGGCAGACAGTTTAAAAGCATATGCTTAATCACAGATGTTTTGTTTGAGGTAGTGGAGTTTATCGAATCTAAAACTCAAAGCATTTAATTCATATTATAAGTGGATTTTTCATTAAGAAGTCCCTTGTAGTGGACTTTATTTGTAGTTGAGCACGAGAGGGCAGTTATGAGAGTGTGTTTGGCTAGTATTCAGTATAATGTGAGATTATGTACAGCAACATTGTTATTGGTGACACCACATTTTGCTTGTCTCTTTACTGAAAAAGCTATAGGCCTACTGTCAGACTATTGAATAGTAGTGAAATAATGTAGCTTAGAGCAGTGACTCCCAACCCTTTGATCACTATCACATTTGAATATTTAGGATGTATATATTTTATAAATAATTCATACATATTTTGCAGCCAATCGTATGGTCTGGGAGCAAGAATATATCATTTGATCCCTTGACAAGAAGACAAGCCACTTATGGTTACTGACGTTATTGTTAACATTGTCATTGTCTGTTGTAGAGCTGCACGATTAATTAAAATTAACCTGAAATTGTGCTTAAACCGATTTGGCTTATTGCGATTATGAAAGCAGTACAGTTCATTGAGCGGTACGGTTCAGTATGGTACGCTATTTTTACTGTTTGTTCCATTGTTCCATTGTCCAGAAGTTGTGAATGGTACCCTAATTCCGAGCCATACCTCTTTTTTGGCACCCTTCTGTTGGGGTACCTAGCCCAGTAGTTCGGTACTAAAGGGTGGAGCTAGTCTCACTGCTGAATGTTGATTGGTTGACAGAGAATCGTCACTTGCACATGCTTTTTCGGCTGTGTATTTCCTTGCAGCCTGCAGCCTTGGTTCAAACAAAGCGTCGTCAACTTGTAAAAACAGCCACATGCCAAGAAGCAAGAACAAGATCTGCTTTATGTCGTCCATTGTTGTTTGTGTCTCTTTCTTCGTGTGAGAATGACATAGATCGCTAAACCACGCCTATGATAAGCATACAGTGGGCGGTGGAAACGCAAGCCGGATAAGGGTTTGCGGTCCCAAATCGTACTGTACTGAACCATACCACACCGCTCGGTGGAAACGAAACATTAGTTTGCAGCTCATGGACAGTGTTTAAAGTTACTTTCTCTGATTGAAGTTCTGTGTCTGACTCGCACGTCCTTTTTGTCTCCTTCTGAAGCCAGGCTAACATAATAATCACAGAACTGTATGATAGTGGTACGGAATTCCTTGCACGACTAACCTTTTCATTAGGTGTCAGTGTCATTCATTCAGGTTTTCAAATTAACATCATAAAAGAGAACTTCTGATAGGGAAGACCAACTCTGCTTGCATTCATGTGATTTGTCGAGATGAGAGGTAAGGTGTGTTTAAGTAGGTAATGGGTAATTTGTCATACACCACTTCAAATCGAACACACTTTTAGGCTAATTCACATAGTCTGGGAAGTGTGATGTCATTACTAATCAGCCAGACACTGATACTTTGAGTGCAGAGTGCCAGAGTACTGGCAACATGTGAGAAGTGGCGGTATGCAAGAAAAAGTGAAGGTACGCTAAAGATTAAAACATAGAAGTGCCGGCACTGCATTCTGGTGTCTACCAGCCCACTTTGAGCACTGATTTGGTAAGGGAGAAAATGTACATCTTGAATTTCGGGGACATTCATAATCTGACATGTGATGCAGCCTGGAATCATGATCATACGTTGTTAAAATTGAGGAACTTTACACAGTTCTTGTGTGTTTATTTTTTATTTTTTTGCAATGCAAGTGAGATACTCTATAATGTCAGCTTGCACATCGTTAAAACAATTATGATATTACCGTAGACGATACATAGCACACCCCCCTTCTCTGGCTGGACTACCCTTACAGAAAAAACACATGAACTTTTTACATGTTAAATTTCACATGTGCAAAATCACATGTTTTTGCACATGTGAAATTTAACATGTAAAAACATGTTAAAAGTAAATGTGAAATATGTGGATCACATGTGAAACATGTTTTGCACATGGGAAATGTGTGCTTTTGGAACATTTACACGTGAAGCACTTATCACATGTATAACCCATTAGAATTCACATGTGAAATGTATATTCCAATGTGATCTCATGGGTTTCACATGGGAATTTATGGGTTTTACATGTGATCACATGGGAAATTTAAACGTGTTTCACATGTGATCTCATGGGTTTCACATGGGATTTTATGGGTTTCACATGTGATTACATGGGAAATTTATACGTGTTTCTCATATGATCTCATGGGTTTCACATGGGAATTTATGGGTTTCACATGTGATCACGTGAAACGCGTATACATTTCCCATGTGATCACATGTAAAACCCATAAATTCCCATGTGAAACCCATGTGATCACATGTGAAACGTATATTCCCATGTGAATCCCATGAGATCACATATGAAACCCATTAGATCACAGGCTTGTTTGACTTAATGCAGCGATGCGCAGCCTGATCGGCGGCTGACTGTACACTTGCCTGAATGATCGGAATGATCGGACAATTCGAAATTTTGTCCGAATTGAGGCAGCGCTGACGCCAGGTGACTGTGACGTTTGTCAACAAAGTGCCACAAGAGTGATTCGCAAGCAGCCGGCTGGTGCATTCTGTGCAGCTTCTCCAGAGTGGCTGCGCGAGCTCTGATGATGACACAGCTGTTCCATGATTGGCCGGATTCACCACATGACAGCGATCACATGTGTTTCTAAAACCTTCAGTGCCACTAACAGTAAATGTTATTTACCAGTAAACAACATGAAAAACCTCTTTTCATGTAGTCGCAATGTTATATTGTGTCATGTTTATCAAAATAAAACTGATAAAAAAACAAAGACACCACTTCCTTGATAGTGTAGGGTTATGTTGAACTTTATTCTTATACAAACAGATGCTGTATTATGCAGTACATAAAGTATTGAATGAAAATTTCTCTGAAACATCTGTGTATTTGACAAATATTGCATTTATTTAACTTCAGCTGTGATAAAAGTATGCAAACACAGCGTGAGCATCACTATGGGAAGCAGAAAGTGTCTGACTTCACGTCTCCGTTTGCAGCTCCTCCCCGCCTGTACGCCACTACTCTCGCCAATCGGTTACATCCAGCCACAGCCGATGTCGAACACACCTTGAATGTGAAACAAAAAGATCAGATGAGACACATAAAATTCCCATGTGAAATCTATGTGATCACATTTGAAACTAATGGGAATTCCCATGTGAAATGTATATTCCAATGTGATCACATGTGAAACATGTACATTCCCATGTGAAACCCATGGAATAACATTTGAAACCCATCAACAATAATTTCTCAAGTAAATCCACAGAAAACGTTACCACGTTGCAATGATTCCCAACATTAACCCCTCGAGGACTGCACAGTTTTGGGGCCCTTTAGAAGTTTTGACATGCTCTGACATTTGTGTTTTTTTTCAGTTGCTTATAAACATAAGGGCAAAAGTGTCATTACACTGTATTCAGCATAAAGTGGCCTAACATAATATGTTAGCAACATGTATGTACATGCTTGTATTGAGAGAATGTAAGTCACTGAATCAAGGCCACAAAACACACAATAGATGTGTCCACAATACTTTTGACTGTTGCCTAGAGTTTTTGCTTCAAACTGATGTGAGAATCATTGAGCCTGCTCGTCCACATAAATCTTTTTTACATTTGATTTACATTTTGTAAGACACTTATTCTTTACAAAGCTCGTATGCGAAGGGGTGTGAATGATCATGAATAATGCTGTGATTTACACCTGAGAGGACAAAGGAACAGATAATGAGCCACATAATGAATGAGCCTTTGAGTCAGGTATGTAACTTAGAGGGGAACTCTTTAAATGTACTAAATAAATATATTTTGTTGTAGTTTATTTAGAATATAGTGAACAATATAAAGTGAGAGCCAAAGGCACATTACAAAGGCCTACATATATATATATATATATATATATATATATATATATATATATATATATATATATATATTATTTTTTTAAACCCATAATATCTTTACAGTAATAACATTAAACACAATTCAGTATTCAGTAAATACAAATAACTGAATAATTGGTAATGATGAATGTTATAAGTACAAATATTTGGGATTTAAAACAATGCAATTATGATTTCAAAGAGTAAAATACTTTTTCCCCAGTCATTTCAATTGCAAAAAATGTCTGAATCATTTGATTTTGTAAACTATCCGATACACACAATGGGCCTCATTCATGAATCTTTCAAAAATATATGAGCAAATTCTGAGTAATTTGCGTGTAAAATGGACCTTTACGAAAACTCCCCTCCGGATTCACAAACGCTTCGTATACCACGGATTCGGTAGTTAAACGTGTGTATATTAATGAATTCCAAACATTCGTAAATAGGGCGCGTGTGCACGCTCATTCATAATTAGCATAATCCCCACCCATGAGTTACAACTACACAAATTACTAATCTTCTGGACTCCCTTCTCAGGTTTGGCTCCAGTATTGCATACATGCTAAAGAGACCAATTGGCCATATGCCTAGCAATACATATTCAATTATCGTGTGTCCACCAAAGCATTTTAGCCAGCTAAAAAATGCCTGGTGTTCTTCTGAAAACGGCCAGCTGGTGGCGCTTGACGCGCTTTGCAGATACTTTGCTATGATACAGAATATCTATCCATGGCAGTAATGTGTTACTAGTATCTCATTTTGAAGAATATTACTGAATATAAAAATGCAGTAGGGCCTAACCAGCAATATTAACCATTGTTGTTCGGTCCTTGTTCAAGTAGGATGATTGGTCAGTGTTGTATTTGTCCCCCCCTCCTCCATTGGACGGCTGGGTAAAAAGTGACAGTGACGAGCGCTGCCTATTGCTATTCCCGAAGTTGAAGTTAAAAAAACAACAAAAAAAAAAACAACAACGGGCAAATCAACTCATGAAATATGGTACATAGTGCATCAAAATGCAATGTCATCAGTGCCTAAATTAGAACATAGACCGTTCAAATGTTTTAAGCACCATTTACACAAGGTAGGGAGCAGGTGTAAATTTCTTTCGTACCAACTAACATTTTGAAAATACGAACATTTTCGTGAATCCGAAAATTTACGTCAAAGTGGCTTTACGAACGATTTACACAAAAATTCGTTCTGCTCGTGTATCATGAATGAGGCCCAATACTCAAATATCATTTCTAATTTCGGTTAATTTATGACGCGCAATGATGATCTTGCCGGTGCTTATTATAGGCTATTGTCTGCTATATTTGCTTCTTATGTATTAAATCCAGGCAATTGGCTGATGAAACTGATTAAAATTAAGATACAATTTATACAAAACAAAATTTACTTTAAAGAAAGTAACTCCATGTCTCCTGACATATTGCACATCTTATGATGTGTCCTTTCTAACTCGTGCGCTGTTCACTTTTTCATATTCAATGTAGATTAAATGAAAAAAAAAATACCATTAGGCTATAATATTTAAACATCAATATGAAACAAAATGTTTTTAATGGATACAAGAATTAGCCTATTGTACACACAACGTTTGACTGGTAGACTACTGTATTTATAGCATCTGAGCAGAAATTAGTGGATATTGAGACACTCGCGAATGACTGACATCTCTCTCTTTTCAAACAGATTACATAAACAGAGAATATTTGTTTTCAATTTGATTTACATGATTTAAAAGCTGACATTTTAACGTTTCTTTAGACATGTCTCATGTTTGTGAGACAAGTATTTATTGAGATAGAGGCTGCAGATCGCGCATCATGTTTGTTTTCTTTATTTTGCAAAAAGCACAAATAAAAATAAACACAAATAAAAGTAGAAACTCAACAGATTATAATGATGTATAACACTTGCCTGAATGATCGGACATTGTATGCCCGAGTTAAAACAACTTTCTTTTTCATGGTAAAACATCAAACTTTGTGAGGCCACCACAGACACGCCCTTCAGGGAAAACTCAAGATCTTTGCAATTTAACTTCACCAAGGCCTTTAGATTAGACTGTGCAAATATGACATTGATCCGATTAAGTCTTTAGGAGGAGTTTGTTAATGTACAACGTCTGGAAATGGCAACATTTGCAAGAAGTTTGCAAAGAAAATTCAAAATATCTCACTTCCTGTTGGTTTTCAGATTTGGCTCCAGGCAACTTTTTTGTAGGTATTGGGCGGTTACATGTGCGTACTGAATTTCATATCTGTACGTGAAACGTAGTGCAAGGGGCACTTCGTTGAACATTTTTAGGTGGCGCTATCGAGCCATTTTGCCACGCCTAATTCTGAAACCCATATCAGGCGTAAATTTTCACAATTTCTGATGCTTGTTTAGGCCCTCAATTTCTATCCAACCTGGCTAAATGGGGAAACTGGCTTTCTTTGTCCTTCCACCATGCAACTTGCGAGTTATGTGATCATGCACTTGGAAGACAAAAGTTAATGTATATTTAGTAAATAATATTATTATAACAATATTTAGTAAAAATACAGCTCTTATTAGTTGTTAAACGTGTACTAATTACTATTTAATCAAATGTCAAGGAAGAAAAAAATAGTTTTGTGACATAAGGTGAAGTGAGAGCTGGGCAGGGGCAGCTGGGGGCACGGCGCGCTCTGTTCGACATGAGAGTATCGCGGTTCATACCGTGGGTGGTGTATCGCGGTTTTTAGATTCGGTTTGAATTGTTACACCCCTAGAAATTTAACGTCACAAAGGCCTTTAGATTAGACTGACCAAATATGATGTTGATCTGATTAAATCTCTAGGAGGAGTTCGCTAAAATACAACATCTGGAAATGGCAAGAGAAAATTCTAAATATCACACTTTCTGTTGGGTTTTCAGATTTTGCTTCCACTGACTTTTTTGTAGGTATTGAGCTGTTATATGCGTCTACCGAATATCATACTTGTACGTGAAACGTAGCGCGAACGGCGCTTAATTGAAATTTTGTAGGTGGCGCTATCAAGCCATTTTGCCACACCTAATTCTGAAACCCATATCAGATGTAAATTTTCACCACTTCTGACGTGTGTGCAAAGTTTCATGAGTTTTTGAGCATGTTTAGGCCCTCAAAAATGCGATTCGTTTCAGAGAAGAAGAATGATAGGCTGAGCAATTACAATAGGATTCTCACACTATTGGTGCTTGGGCCCTAAGTAAGTCTATCCTGATAAAGTAAAGTTTTCAGAATTGTATCTGTTATTTTAAAGTGATGACTGGGGTCTATGTATATTGGCAGTAGCCAAATATATAAACAAGCAGATCCTGTGCACACCTACAGCATGCCCTCTAGAAGCCTAGTTCTAATGACTCTAAGGAGTTCTAGTGAGGTAAAAACATAAACTATAATCATTTGTATATGACTCCGATTATTGTATGTGGCGAGCGGTGAGGTGAGGGACCGTGAGAACGGGCCGGTGACGAGCGATAATGAGCTCCAGCTGCGCGCCACACCGGTCTCGTCTCACGGAGGAGTGACGGGAGCATAAAAGGAGGAGCAACGACAGTGCAGGACGAGAGAGGACCAGGCCTGGACTTATGTTGTGTTTTTGTTTACGTTTTATTTTGTTTATTTATTTCATTAAAGTTTTAAATGTTCGCCGGTTTTCCCGCCTCCTTCTTCCTGGAACAAACGAACTTTGTTACATTGTATTTATTATGTCTGTTGTGATGTAAATAATAAAGTATTAAAAACTGTATTCCAACAAGTGGGAAACTTACGGACACGTATTATCCTCTCATGCCATACAATATAAATAGGTTACGATGATTACCTTTCTGTTCATCTTCTGAGATCTTTTCATTTTTGTGCCACGCAGACCTTAATCTCAATGTCCCCAATGGCTGTGTGAACTTGACAGTCTGTAAGAAATGAAAGTAATTATATTAAAATTTGAAAACAAGTTAGGTGCCAAAGAGAGTCTGAAGGTCAAGGAAAAACTAATCAAACCTTTTCCAACCAAACACTACATGGCTTAATTGACTGAAAATGAAAACAAGTTTGTATTTTGAAGAAATACAAAAGAGTGGTACTGTCAATTATTCAAGGACACTCACCATTCAGGTTCAGAAAAACCAAGACACAAAGGATGGGCATGAAGAACTGTGGATTGGCCCAGTGTGGATGATGTGTAATTCCTATAACGATAACATCAAGAACACAATGAAACTTAATTTCCACAGTGGGTCATTTCATCAAGTTATTAGGCCTATATTACTTTTTATAAAGATCTCGTCAATATTGCTTCAAATAATCATGAAAATAATTGCTAATTATTTATTTAGCAATCCACCTCGAGCAATCAGCCTAAAAGAAAGACAGTAAAGGTGCGGTCACATTAACGAAACTCTGCAGGCAAAAACATCCACTTTCAATAGTCTAGCCTTTTTTAATCAGCCAAACCCCCTTTGACATAAAATATTTTCTTGTAAAAAGTATACATTAACACGATTTGGTTAAATGTATATTGTGATGTCATACATTGCCAATAAACCAAACAGCTCACACAGATGTCAGTAATGTCACTTTCAAACCAATTTGCAGACCAGCTGTGAATGTAACCGAGCCTTAACTGGCTCATTTCCAGTCAAAATAACTGAACATCTAACTGGTCAACAGTTTAGAAAATATTACAGCTATAAAATAAGTTAATTGTGTTGAATTTGCCATTTTAAACAGCTAAAACAGTTCCTCTGAATTTCCCTGTCATTGTCGGGAGTGCAAAACAGGAACTTCGACTTTCCAGCCAATTTTCAAAATAGAACAAGCATTATGAATATGATTTCAAAGAAATGGATCGAAATAAACCTAATTTCAATCTTGAATGGATGTTTGTTTGTTTTTTTTGTTTTTTTTATAATTTTTCCCGACGTACATGTCTGTCGCAGTCAGCAGTCGTTGGAGATGAGAGTGCCATCACCGATTGTGTCTCCACCCGCCACGGGCGTGCTCGTCTGTATGTCAAAATATTCATCCACTTGAAAACATAGACCCTTATACTAAAGGTTTTTCAGCTTTCTACGATTTTTATGTGTGTTTACATATATGCATATATAAATACAATATGTATTTGCAGTGCGTGTGTTTATGGCATGCTGTTCAGGAAATTATTGTATTTATAATATGAAGTCTGAGTATATGGAATGAAAGTCTGAGTATATGGAATGAAAGTCTGAATATATGGAATGAAAGTCTGAATATATTTAATAAAAGTCTGAATATATTTAATGAAACTGAATATATGGAATAAAATTCTGAATATATGGAATTAAAATCTGAATATATGGAATGAAACTTGCAAAGTAGCAGCATCCTGAGTAATGATGAGCTACAGTTATGCATGTATGGGGCAAAATACTGGTAACCATCTTCAGTACCATTCTACTGATAAAGAAATTAATTCACTATTTCATTGTGGAAGACTGAATGCTGTGAACCTCACAGGCGCAGTTATCATTTTCACGTCCTGCGCCACGTTGTTTAAATAGCAAATGCACTCACACCCATCTGTTCGTCCATGGGCGTGCTGATCTGAGAACGAGGTGTGTTCAGGTGCATTGTTGGCGCATTGCAATTTTGAGGCAACATAAAACGACTGCGCCATTGAACAACACAAACCTGGTCTAAAGTCAATATTGTAGTATTTTTAGTGTTATTTAAAGGGCGCTTATAGGCGGATGCACAACACGAGTACACTCTGCTTGTTACACACACAGGGACACGCAGCAGCACATGTGGCGCGAGTGCTGGTTAACTGGTTTTTAAAGAGAATGGGAGATGTGTATATGTGTGTGTGTATTTCCACATGTGATGTAAGTTGTAAATGGGATATATTCCACATGTGATGTAAGTTGTAAATGGAATATATATATATATATTAGGGTGCATCAAATTTGAATGGGAAATTTTAATTTCAAAATATCAATTTGGCTGGCATTGCATTTTGTTCCAATTAACATAAAAATTACTTTTGCAAAGTTTTGAGGAATTCCATTGAGATTTAGGGGTGCCATCTAACATGAACTTTCGAAATTTCGAAAAATGTGCAATTTTTAGCCTAATTGCCAAAAGGTTGAAGTCGGATGTGAGCTTGACACCACGCTCGGCACAGTCATTGACCACGTTCATTGCACGTACATTGACCTCACTTTTTTCAAACGCAGCATTGGTCACCCATTCCTTCGCATTGAGAGACATAAATTCTGGATCAATGTGCAGCTGGTGCATCCCAAACCAGCAATCCTTATTGGCGAGGTCAGCCAAGCTGGTGGTTGGCAAGAGGGTGGGGAACTTTGGCTTGCCAAAGCCAGTGCCAAAGCGCTGCTCAGGGATGTGCATGTGGAGATCAGTGGGTTTGTGCTCCAAGATCGCTCTGGCAAGTGCACGCTTGTCATCATTGGGCACCTTGCTGCTGAAGAGAGCCAGGGGTAGCATCTCACCTGTCAGGTACCAGCGATGCCTCTCCAGCGCCTTGATCGCTGATGCTGCAATGCCCTCATCTACAGCCTTGTATGCCTGCAGGTGGTGGTAGAGTGTCAGGTCATTCCAGGCAGCATCTACAGCTTTCTCGCTGGTCAACCACCACTTTGCATAGATGTGTGTAATGAAAATGGCAAATGCCCGAATCTTCGACAACTGCTGCCGTGTGGTGATTGTGCTCTGGGGAAGCAACGCGATGTGCTGCTCCATCAAAGCCAGCTTGAGAGTATAGAGAAGCTTGGCCATCCATTGTGCCTTGTGGAGTGCTCCCGGTCGTTGGAAGGTCACTGCAGTCTGCTCTTCACCATCTGCATCCAGAAACACAAGACACAGCTGCACAAACTCATGGTAGTCACTCATTGTGGTCAGTGACTTATTTTGCACACCTGACAAGTTCAGCACGTAAATTGCCCAGGAGTGGTTGCTCGGTGTTGCCAGGAATGTAGCGGTAACAGGTTGTAGCTTGTGGTAACAGGTTCCATTTCTCTCTCAGACGTGTGAACAAGGTAACCTCTGGCGAGTGTGATGACTCCACCTTCAGGTCTGTGAAAACCTGGTTCAGGAGGACCTCACCAATGTGGTGCCGGCACCCAGACCAAAGCAGTGGTCAGCCCAGTGAGAGCTTTATGGCAATGCAGGCTGCTGTGAGATGGCCGGTGTTTGACGCAGTGGTGTCAAATGCCATGTTGACAACCTGGTCAGTGCAGCACCAGTCCTGCAGCAACTTGCATGTCAACTGGGCAATGATCACTCCACATGCCTCATTGGTCTGCTTCTTATACACCGGGACACCAAGCAGTTTCAGCCACTCTGCATCTCCAACCACCACTGTAAGACGCTCCTCCAACTGGCGCACATTGCTGAGCATCGGTGTTAACTTGCTGTCCCAGTGTAGGGTGCACAATGGAGGTGGTGTCCACTGCTTGTGCTGTTCCTCACGGATTGTCTCCAGCACTTGCCGTCTTTCTTGGTCAGCTGTTGCGTAAGATGCAGAGAGATGTGTATATTCACCGCCTGACTCTGCAACAAGGCCACGCGTGGAGGCAGCCTGTTGCATTGGTGACATCTTCAACCTTGTAGCCAGTGACACGACACTTGGCCGGCTAAGGATGTCATGTGGAATGAAGACGTTTGTTCCTGTCTTCTTATGCTTGCGGGATGGTTCACCCTCAGATGGTGGATAGACTGTGTTAGTATCCTCATCACTCTCCGACTCCAAGCTGGACATTGCCGTCATCTCCTGCAGCTCCTTTTCACAGCGGGACTGCCTGGCTGCTGCGGCAGCTTGATGCTCCTCTCGCCGCTTCACCTTGAGCTGCAGCTTTTTGTCCAATACACCAAATGTGGCCACTCTGTCAGTCTTCATGCTGGCCAAGAAAGCTAGGTCTTCTGGGTTATCAATCAGCTTTTCAACATTTGGAGGGCACAGCGGAAATGTGGCATCAAGTCTGCACTCCATTTTCTCCAATTGTTTCACTGTAGTCTCACTGGAGCGCTTGGCCTGGGAGATTTTCCGCAGCTTGTTGTTAGCATTGACTAAGTCTACCATCTTGTGACACGCATGCTTGTCGCTCACCATTGGCGACTTATGATAAATAAGTATACAAAGACACAACTACAGATATGTAGTAATATGTAATAATACATACCCAACACAGAAAAATCACCTCAAACAGAAAGATCACCTCAGTTTTCTTGAGCTGTAGTATTGTTTACCTCAGATCTCCATGGCGACCATTGAGCACTGTTAACCACTTTATCCAACAAAAACATATGTGTGGTGGCACCCCTAAATCATCATGTACTGGAAAAATATTTTGCATGTGTTGTTTCTACATATTTTGGAACACTTTTAGCACCCAGCCATATCAAAATTCAAGAATTGTGTTTTTTGATGCACCCTAATATATATATGAGGGGATGTTAAAATATGAGGAAAGGAAGCGAGGACAGAAACAAGGATGCACAAATAAGAAATGAGAAGCATCACCAGACACCCATTTCATGGTCGGGCCAATGTAGGCAATGTTGTAATATGGTCTTGAGATATGGGCCCTACATTTGTTTGTCCATGGGTTTTGGTAATGCTCTATTTAAAAAAGCCCCAGTATGGGATCAAAATAGGTTTGACCTTGCATATTTCTACAGATTTTTTTTTTTGTCACAATAAGGAAGAAAAGATTTGTTGCTTCAATTTTTTCTAGACTTAAAAACAAACTTTGAAGTAGGCTAAACAACATCTTTGAACTATTCCAGGGCTAACCCAAAATAGCGAAACTACCCCACAACCTCTGCTCCAAACCCACTCACCCAGACTGCTTTTTCAATGGGACCTCAGCATGCAATGGATTGAATAGAAACCACATGTATTATTGAGAACAAAAAATGGCACGTGCATCCATAACTGCTGCATAGTGAAACGGGGGTGGAAGAATTGGTGAACTGTGCACAAAAATGGCAAGCAGGCATCTTGGCTCATGCAATTTCACAGTTCCTAAAAATAATGGTTAAATAAACAACTCGGTGTACAAATAAAAAAATGCTGTGTTGGAAGGGAAAAGCACATGAAAATTTTATAGGGGGAGCATTATTTTGCTGTGGTTAGCTGGTTGTGAATTTGGGGAGAGGGATTGCAGAGATGTGGGGCCAAATACGTACGTGTGTGTGTGTGTGTGTGTGTATGCGCACATGTGGTTTCTGTCCACTGATACCATGTGTCATCTATCTATCTGTCTGTCTGCCTATTGTGCATGTCTGTCTGTGTGAAGGAAAGAGGCATTACAGCACAGATACACTCATACATACTTCAAAGCCCCCGGAGCATGTGGTAAATTGCCTTGTTCAAGGGCACAATGATAGTTCCCTGATTTGATTTGAACCATGGCCTTCCTGTCAGGGGTGCAAGGCTCTTACAGCAAAGCCTTAAGTATCCTTCTCAAATGTACCATTAAACCCCCATATGCTGTATCTCTAGCGGATAGCACTTACTGTTGAAATGTTGCACCTGTGTAACAAACACCAGTCCATAGAAATAATTAACTGTCAGATATATGCTCATCCAGAAACAAATGGCTTACCATGTTAACTATGATGCAAAAATGAAGCTTCCCTTTCAAGGGAACTTGCGCTGCATCAAAGCGCTGTGGGAACGCCTCTGCATGATTGTGTCGTGAAGCACTAGTGAAATCAGTCCAATGGCGTGATGGGACGTCATAGGTGGGTGACATCATTGACCAGGAAGCTATAAAGGACCCCTGAACCTTCTGTATCTTCAGCAAGCGCTTTCTGTTGAAATTGTTTGTCCAAAGCGTGTGTGTGTTTGTGAAAGTCGAGTAAGCAGCAGTTCAAGCAGTGTGTGTCTCCTTGCCCTTGTTTCCTTATGGGTGGTGACACACATTTGCTTTGTGTTGTCTGTTTAGGACCGGAGCATTGCGAGAGACTGTCAATGAAAACGCTCTGGTCCCGTCGGGCGCTCTTTGAGGAGGGCGCTTCGGCTTGCGTTCCCCAGGGCTTGGGTCCCGCTGCTGCCGAGGCACAGCAAAGGCTTGCGTCTTGGGGTTCGCAAATGGATCCAGTAGCAGGGTTAGAGACGGGCAAAGCCCTTTCTCTGCCTTTACCTGATAGATCCAGCGCTTCAGATCGCGAGTCAGAAGCACGCTCTGTGGTTTCTTCTGCTCGTGCTGAAGCGCAGGTGCAACAGCATTCCAGTTTAGAGGAACTGGATGTTGTGAGCCTAGAGATTGATGAGGATTTGCCAACACATACACACACTCACGAGGATCTTATGGAGGTTGTGACTCGTGCTGTAGCTAG
The DNA here is from genome assembly GCA_039654625.1 of Rhinogobio ventralis. Classification (NCBI taxonomy): domain Eukaryota; kingdom Metazoa; phylum Chordata; class Actinopteri; order Cypriniformes; family Gobionidae; genus Rhinogobio; species Rhinogobio ventralis. Next base: position 18,539,914 of record CM077193.1, on the reverse strand, counting down.
GTTAAATATAGATTGGCCAGACAAGAAACAGGAGGTTCGTCAGGGCAGTAAATTAGACGAACGTTTTCTGCCTTCAAGATCACAACCTCCAAAGCGGGGCTTGCCTTTTGTTCCTGATCTCCACACTGAAGTGGTGAGATCATGGAAAAGACCGGCATCATATAGAGTTTTCAGTCCTGCAACATCTTCATATTAAAATATAACAGGACTGAAACAGCATGGTTATGCGGCGATGCTTCAGGCTGAAGAGACGCTTGTGAGCTGTCTCTCTCTTGAGTCTGCATAGTCGTTGAAAGCCCGCAGCTACCCACTAAATCAATCAGAGCAACATCAGCTTTAGTGGGTAGGGAATACTCAGCAGCAGGTCAGGTAGCCTGCTGTTTACACACTATGGCGGTACTGCAGGCTTATCAGGCTGACCTGCTGAAAGACATTGACGATGAGTGTGAGGAAGTGGGACGCAAAATGTTCGCTGAAATTAGAAGAGCTGCTGATCTGTCTCTCCGGATGACCAAGGAGACAACCAAATCCATCGGTTCTATGGCAGCCCTGGTAGCTAAGGAGAGACACCTGTTGCTGAATCTGTCAGACATGAAGGACAGAGATAAAAAGTTCATTCTCGATGCTCCACTTTATCCTTCTGGTCTCTTCGGCTACTCAGTCAACGCGGTCGTCGAGAAGTTTCAGGAGGCAAAGAAACAATCAGCGGCGTTACATAAGTTCCTCCCATAAAAATCTCATGTCTCTGGGGTTGCTGGGCGGGAGCAGCCCCAGCTGAGTGCGTCCTCCTCATACAGAGTGCAGCAGAAAGCGAGCAGAAAGACTGGGGGTCGGGCAGCGCTCGCAGCCGAGGTTCTTCCAGAATAAACCGGATTTGAGAACGGTCATTATTTCTAGGAAGGCCTCGGCGACGGAGTCCTGACGCCAGAAGGGTCAGACTTCCGATGGCAGTCCCCTCCGGAGTGAGTCTGTGTTCATCGCATTACATGGAGCCTGTCTCCCTTTGGTGCCATCAGGGGGCCATTCTGCCATCCCTGCCACCTTGTGTGCTTTAGGGCGCAGCGGTCCTCAATGAACACGTCTCCGTGTCTGCCTGGAAACATAGCGGCGTGGGGAAGTTCGCTCCCTCCAAGGAGGGCTCTAGAGAGGTCCGTTTGGTTGCTTCCTGCCGATTCACCATTTCAGGGCACCGAGGCATTTGGCATTTGTCAGAAGTTTGATGTGGTCAGATTAAAATAGTCTCTGGCAATAAGCCCTTAAATCGATGTCCTTAATAAACTGGTCAAGGTTGAGAATAAAAGAAGATCTCACAAGCTCTTACATTGTTGTTGGAAACATTAAAAATAAATTGCATTATAACAAAACAACAATCATTGTTGAGTGTCAGCAAAATATTCTGTGTAACCAAATACAGAGTTTCAATTGAATAGATGTCTAAAAACATTGTTGCAAGTCAAATGGACAAAATACAAAGAATCAGAAATCAAATAAGTTCAAAATCAAATGCATTGTTACAATACAATGAAAAAATCACTTAGGTAAGAATGAGAAATACTCTTTTGATATTTAACTTGGTGAGACAAATAATAACTAACTGATTTAGTAAATCTAAAGAAAAAACAAAACAAACAATAACTGGAAGAAATTCACAGTAATAATACAGTCTAGACGTAAAGACTTTGATGAAATAGAATGCATACATTTTGTGATTTGGCAGATGTAGATTTGACTTTTTGTGTGAAGATCAAATCTATGTGGCTGTATTTAGCTGTGGCTATGTGTAAATCATGCCCCAAACATGGTGAGGAGGGTTTACAATTGTTGTTGTAACAGGGAGCCAGCATGAGAATGTGAGTGAGGTGTGACTGGCTCAAAATCTTCCCACACCAATGTTTTGTTAAGGAGCATGATAAAGTGCAAAGGTCAGAGTTACGGAATCCTGCTGTGATGAAAGCATTTTCATGGTTAATGCAATTGTAAATAACACCGTAGCCACATGGCAATTCTGTGCTCCTGTACATGGTTTTACTGCAGCTATATGGAAAATAGCAGAGTGTTCCACTTAGGAGACAAACAAATTCAACATAGAAACACATGCAACTTGAAATTGCTATACAATTCCAGTATTAAAGTTATTCCAGTTTACACAAGATACATGGCCTAGAATGCATAGCATCTACAACCTTTATCCTAACTGTTTCATACAACACTTCCAGTAAAGCAATCATGTGTTTTAAAGAATAAACTTAACTAGTCTATGTGTATCTAGTAGCACAAACAACTATAATGTGTGTTCAATGCGCACGTGTTTAGTACAATTACAAATTGGGAAATACAAACAGGATCATTGCAATTTGGATGTTTAACTATTAAACTCATTGCTATGAGGCTGCTAGCCCACTAGCCAGTGAGGTTAATAGCTGAAGGCCTTGCATGAACACTGCAGTTAACTCACTGAGAGTTTTACCTGCAAATGAGCGCTGATCTTTGCCCTTAGAAAGTAATTTCCTATTTTTCTGAAAATAAGGTGGAGGTCTTCTCATGGAGTTTGACGATATTCATGATTCTCTAATGCTTGTACACCATGCGTTCTGGTACATGACTCTGCGCTATCATGATGCTGCATCACCTTAAGAACTGAAATAGGCACACTTTCTTGAGTTGCACATGCATTTTCTGAACTAAACGTTTCAGATTCATTAGAGCAAGTCACCTCATCTAAGAAGAAAAACATGCTTTTTAGTCCCAATGCTGTTAAGCGTTTTGGGAGGCATGAACTTTTTAGCTATTAGCTTAGCCTTGAGATCTGCAATGGTCTCCTTGTGATTTTTACACTTTTCAGTCAGGGCTAACTGCTCAGCTAGTAATTTATCTAGCTGTGTTTCAGACTTTTGTGCCTCTGCATTTTTAGAATGCACTTCTTTACATTTAACATCTAGACTTGATAATAGAAATGGTGTCACATTATGTAGCCTTTTAAAACTTATGAAGTTTAAAGCCTCAATTATTTCACCATGTTTTGATTTCTTTTGGTGTTTGCCAATTATGTCCCACCATTCAAGCATTTCATCATCTGAACTTTTAATTCAATATACTCTTTTTTCAGTTTGGACAAGGTAGGCTCAACTTTTTCACTCCATAAAGCAAACAATACGTCACTGTTATCAGAAATTTTCCCTTCCATCCCTGAGGAGATAATCTGAATATTCTCGGATTGCACAGTAATGGGACTATTGAAGCTGTTTAAAACCTTCTACGTTCTGATTTATGCAATTCATAAACAATGAAAACAGACTTACCCATTCCTTGGTCAGAAGGTGAGCTTTAATCCATTCACAAGATCAACTGTGAAAAAATGTCCTCATTCTGATGACCGATCAAAATAAATTTCAGAAAATTCACTGCAAGAGATCTTGGGTTTCGGGACCATCTGTAAGGGTGGGTCGCCTTCAGTGGTTCAGGCTGCAGGTTTGCCGAAAGACTAAAGAAACGTTATGAGCAAGATGGTAGAAAACTGTACATTTCTCGTCTATATCCACCCACTGTACTTATACCAACGACGGAAATAAGCGCAGTTACAATAGCTAAATATGTGGGAGAGCGTTGCTATACTGTGACTATATTGTATTGCAATAGGAAGCACTTCAAAGTCAATACCAAATCAAAACTAGTTAGCAATCATTTATAATTGAAAGAATTTAATGACAAAATCTGGTTATGGTTACACTTAAAATAGTTACAAAATAGATGTATGAGATGATAAAAATGTATGCCATTAATCGTACCCAGCATGAATAGAATGTTACCTGAGGGATAGAAAGAGAGAGAGGGAGAGAGGCAAAGAGAAGAAGAGAGCAAAGAAGAGAAGAGCCAAAGAGAAGCCCCCCAAGAAGAGAGAGAGCCAGAGAATCAAGAGAGCCAGAGAATAAAAAGAAGCGAGAGAATAAAAAAGAAGCCAGAGAATAAAAAAGAAGCGAGAGCAACAGTTACAATCTTCTTTTATACTTCCTTGACCATGTAACTCAAAACCCTATTGTGAGTCATTCAAACTGACCAATCAGACCAAACTTCCCCCACTGTACTTAAGGGGTGACACACCTTTGGCCTACAGGCCTTCAGAATCTCTTTGTCTTTAGGAATTCCAAATGGCCCTTCTGATAAGAAAGATGGGGGTTGAAAACAGTAAAGCAGTATGTCTTTGTTCAATTGCAAATATCAAATATCTTTGATTATTTTCAGTCCTACAGATGCATTGCAACTCCAGGGCATCCGTGTGTTGAACTATATAGACGTTTGGCTCATTCTGGCACAGTCAAGACATCTAGCGGTGCATCGAGATGCTGTTCTCGCTCACATGAAAGTGTTGGGGTTGTTGAGGCTAAACGCCAAGAAAGTGTTCTTCACTACAGAGTGCCACATTTCTAGACGTAGTTTGGGTTTCAAAGACCACGAGGGCTCATCTAGCGCCCGCTCAGGTAAAGGCGATTCTCATAGCCGTAAACAAAGTGAAGCTAGGCCAGTCACTTACTTTGAAACAGTTTCAGAGACTGTTAGGTCTGATGGCATCAGCGTCCAACGTGATACCTTTTGGCCTGCTGTACTTGAGACCCTTGCAGTGGTGGCTCAAAACCAAGGGGTTCTCCCCGAGGGAAAATCCGTTTCGCATGGTGGCGATTTCTTCATGCCTTGATTATGTGGAAGAATCCTTTGTTTCTGTCTCAGGGACCTGTGTTGGGGGCTCCTTGTCGTCGCTTGATGCTAACGACGAATGCATCCCTCACCGTCTGGGGGGCGATCATGAGTGGCCACTCGGTTCAGGGTCTGTGGAGTGGCCATCAGCTGGCCGGGCACATAAACCAGTTGGAGATGATGGCCGTGTTTCTGTCACTCAGACACTTTCTCCCAGACCTAAGGGACCTGTGGGGCCTGAGGGGCGGTGGTCTCATATATAAACCAACAAGGAGGTCTGCGCTCGCGCCCATTAGGCAAATTGGCACACCGGATCCTCTTGTGGGCCCAGGGGAAATTGCTGTGAGTCAGAGCAGTATACATTCCAGGGCGTCTGAATCAGGGGGCAGATTTCCTATCGAGGCAGGGATTGACGACCGGGGAATGGAGACTCCACCCCGAGGTGGTGGAGCTCCATTGGGAGCGCTTCAGGCGAGCTCAGGTGGATCTGTTTGCATCTCTTGAGACGACTCACTGTTCACTGTTTTACTCCCTCACTTATCCAGCCCCTCTGGGGTTGAATACCATGGTACAGACATGGCCGAGGCTGCGTCTGTATGCCTTTCCACCGGTGGCACTGCCCCCAGGGTTTCATCTGTTCATCTGTTACTAATAGCCCCATTCTGGCCAGGCCGAGTATGGCTATCGGACATAGTGTCTCTACTCTACTGAGCCGTATGTTGAACCCAGCCAGCTGCCCGGTTGGCTGGGCATAAAGCTGGCCCATTTCTGCCTACCACACTCCTTTAGAGGGTGCCTCTGTGGGAAGACACTCGTGGGTAACTTGCTTCCTCCATAGTACACTGAGGCTAAGGCCTGTGGCATGCTCGAGGGTGCCGACATGGGATCTGGCCGTAGTTTTGGAAGGCCTAGGTCTGGCTCCCTTTCAAGAGGTACCGGAGAAATTTCTTACTCTCAAAACTTTGTTCCTATTGGCTATCTCATCTCTCAAAAGAGTGGGAGATTTGCAAGCACTGTCGGTTTCTCCCTCTTGTCTTGAATTTGCACCAGGTATTATTACCTATAATGCTGCAGGCTTTTTCTCTGCCTCCATTTTAAAACCCAGACCAGGAGAAACTAAATCTGCTCTGCCCGGTGAGGGCATTAGATGCTTATGTCCACAGAGCTGCCCTGTGGCGTAAATCAGATCAACTGTTTGTGTGTTTTGGGTCCCCTAGCATTTAAGCAGACATTAAGCAAGTGGATAGTTGAGGCTATATCAGTTGCTTATGAGTCGGCCAGTCAACCTTCACCTCTAAGGGTCCGAGCCCATTCAACTAGGAGTATGGCTGCTTCTACAGCTTTGCTTTTGGGAGTATCCCTTCAGGAAGTTTGTGATGCGGCGGGGTGGTCCTCACCGCACACATTTGTGAGATTCCATAATCTGGATGTGGCTTCGACTTCAGGGTCTCGAGTGCTTATGGTTTAGTGTGTGCTACGATTTCACACAGACAGGCATTTGGTATTATGGCGGTGTGGGTATTGAGTTCCCGCGGTGCTTTGACGCAGCGCGTCACAGGTTACGTATGTAACCATGGTTCCCTGAGAGGGTACGAGACTCAGATGTATTTCGGTCCTGTGGGTCTAAACCCAAACAATAATTTAAGATTAAATGTAAATCTGCCTCCTCTAGTCCCTAGTGCAGAAGGTCTAGAAGGGCTCAATTCTGAGCAGAGATGAACACATCTTCACCAGGGTCAGCCTGGTTACTCCTAACATGACTGTGAACAACTCACACTTACATTAGATACACTGGGGAGAAAGAGAGAGCATGTTTTCCCATTACAGTACTCTGACTTATGTTAGTGCCTGAATATTTTCTGATGAAACGTTTGTATAACAGCGAATGCAATTTACTGGTAAAATAGAAATAATCATGCTGTATAACACTGTCACAAGAGCACCTTCAATTTTAGTTCAAAAAAATAAAAAATAATAATAATATTAATATATATATATATATATATATATATATATATATATATATATATATATATATATATATATATATTATTCTTAATAGCTGGACTGTTGAAAGTAATAGTAGTAGTAGTAGTATTTTTTTCTATTAATATTTCTTATTTGTTATCTACTGTTTAAAAAGTGTAGCAGGATGTTAATATATTATATATTGTTCTGTTTACAGTACCTTTTAACTCCAACCCTACATTATGGATCAGTAGGATGAAGTTTTAGGATTAATTATTGATTTACTGGGAAGTGAAAACCACTGTGTGAGCAATTTTACATTCGTTTATAGTCACTCCTTTGTCAAAGATTGAAGAAATTTTCTAATTTCTTCATCTAATTTGTGTCACTTAATTATTAATAGAATCTAAATTGCTGTGGGGAAGTTTCTTGAAGGATGCATGTTTACAGGCTTGCTCAGCTTTGAGCACACAAGGGAGGGTTGAAAAGACTTTCAGATGCACCATGGAAACCGCAGAACTGCAGAGGAATTTTTATTAAGTAAGAGCAACAATTATTTGTTTATCACTGATCACAAATTGTTCTAGACCACAAAGTGTCCACTAGAAAATTCACCAATTGATGACAAGATCTTTCAAGGTCTTCAGACCTTTTCACCATCCATGAAACCAACACATAAAATGTGGTGAAACAATTTTATTTTAAACCCTGCCATAGCTGTTAAATGGTTGAGTGATAGCCAGTGCTAAAAAGGTACAGAAGTCAAGGTTCATCTGGCATAGAGAGACTCATAACTGACCTATGGCAGATCCATCATAATCAGCTCTTTCTCTTTCTCTGTCTGTGTGTCAGAGGAGAGTTTTATTAGGACTAGCTAGAAATGCGTTAATGCATTACCAACAGTAAAAAATAAAAAATAAATGTAGATTTCCAGTAACTAGTGTTTACATTATTAATGTGTGTATATATATTACTCTTAATAACTGGACTGTTGTAAAGTAATAGTAGTAGTAGCATTTTTTTCTATTAATATTTCTTATTTGTTATCTACTAACATGTTTAAAAAGTGTAGCAGGATGTTAATATTATTTTGTTCTGTTTACAGTACGTTTTTAACTCCAACCCTACATTATGGATCAGCAGGATGAAGTTTTAGGATTAATTATTGATTTACTGGTAAGTGAATCCATCATAATCAGCCCTTTTCTCTTTCTCTGTCTGTGTGTCAGAGGAGAGTTTTATTAGGACTAGCTAGAAATGCGTTAATGCATTACCAACAGTAAAAAATAAAAAATAAATGTAGATTTCCAGTAACTATTGTTTACATTATTAATATCACTGTTCTTACACTATTGTACTTGTTCTGTTGTTTTTGTATTAGACAAATAGCTGACCTGGATTTATTTTAATGTATTTTATTTTATTATTGGCCTGTGTAATTCCTAGTGTTTATATACATAATACAATTTGTATTTGTCTTGATTTAATTAAATACATTTTTTCACAATTGGTTCCTAGACAAAAAAATAAATAAAAATCAGGCTTCCCTCCACAACTCTAATTGATGATCTGAAGTAATGTTTCATCAGACAGAATGGCTTGCCCTCAGCCATTGGAGTAATGCATCATAAATTCTCAGAGGCAACAGACGCTTTTGGCTTAATACACCCATAAATAACAGATGAAAATCATTTAGAAGAAAAGAGAAAAGGGACAGAGAGAGGAAGTGACAAAAGTTAAGAAGCAATTACATTTTTCTTTGCAAGATTGCATATTCACACTTGGCAATTGTATTAAAGAAAATAGTGAATCGAAAATGAGGCTTGCCAGGGAAAACGTCTGATATTTTCATTGAAATTTTTGTTTAAAACGCCCTCAAAGCTCAGAGATCCATGATTCAAAGAGTAAATGTCACGGATTATTCTGGAAATAAAAGCTGCATCAGCAAACTGCAGAAAGGCAGATCAGAATGCATGAGGCTCTCCTGGCTTCACTTTACATACAAATTGCTGTCAAAATAAAATTGCTTATTTTGAATCTAAAAATATAGGAAGAACAAAATAAACGGCCACAATTGTCCAGTGAGGCAGAAAAAAGAGAGGGATGTTTGCATCACATTGTATAGTTCTGCCATTTCCACTTGGCTCAGAGGTCTACTCTGTGATCAGCTGGTTTACTGTACTGGGTTTATCTCCAAATATTGGTGTGGCAGGGGAGTGAAGTGATGGTTAAAAAGGTGGAGATAACTATGCCACCCTGGAAATCCATGAAGCTTCTGTACTATTCACTGGAAATGAATGACGTCTGGTGTGTCATTTGTTGGAGATAGTCCTGTTAAATTATATTTATTTGCATGGTGCTTTTTACAATGCACATTGTTTTTAGGCAAATTTACGGAAAGTCAAAATGTTAATCTTTATAATATCTCATGCCTTATAATCACAGACGTGTGTGTATATATATATATATATATATATATATATATATATATATATATATATATATATACAGTATAATATTGTATATTATATAACTGTAACTATATAACAAATGTACTTATATTAATATAACTATATTAATTATATAACATACATCTGAATACCTCTTAAGCAAACTAACCCTGAAACATAACCTGCTCCGAAACAGGTTATGTTCAGAGAGTGAGTTGTTATGGCTACTTACATACCCTGAAAGTAACCTCCATTTTTGGAACCGAAAGTTGTGGTTATCCGCTTACTTACTCCTAAACAAACCCTGGGTATGTCAAATAACCTGCTTTCTGGAATACCCCCCAGGATGAGCGTCAAAGAACCATACAATCCAAGACCGTGTCAAATCGTCAACAATCAAATCCAGCTAATTGAGTTAGAGACGTACGAAGAATGGACCCCAGGTCATTAATTCCTGCCTAAGTTGACATGAAAGCAAAGATTGATACACATGAAACTGAAGTTGCGATGGATCGCAGTGACAGGTTGTCCCTCCCTCACGCTGAGAAACACGTCATTAGAGCACTGATGCACTTGACCACTTACTTGCATGACGTATTTTCCGGTACGTTTTCAAGAGGCCATGAAGACTGCAAGTGTGTTGAACTTTTGAAGTTTTATTAAAATTTTTACAGAGCTTTATTTGCACATTTAGATTTTCAATACCGTGCACTTCTAAATGTCTGTTCACTAGTCCCTATGTAACAGTATTGTGGTGCTTCAAAATAAAGGGATAGTTCACCCAAAAAAAAAAAAAAAATGTAGGTGGTTCCAAACCTGTTTTAATTTCTTTCTTCTGCTGACACAAAAGATTATATTTTTGAAGAATGTCGGTAACCAAACAGTTGATGGACCCCATTGACTTCCATAGCAGGAAAAAAAAAACATTATGGAAGTCAATCAACTGTTTGGTTACCGACAATATACTGCACTTAATTTCTGTTGTGTGCATGTGTTCAATGGTCAAGACCGTATTTGTACAGGCCCTTATTTAGAATGTTTAAGTATAAATATAATAATTCACATTAATGATCATACCACTAAGTAAACAGCTCCCACCTTTGATATGATGTGCCGTTTTTTTTTTTTTAGTTCAGAGTAAAAGCAGGTGTTTCTTGAAGATTTCACTGCCTTAACGTACATTTCAAAGCTAATAATCTACAACAGACATAGAGGTGATATCAAATAAATTAGAGATAAAGTTGTAGAATGGTACAAGTCAACAGATGGGTGTAGAAATATTTCAAAGGCTTTAGGTATCCCATGGATCCTCCCTCCAAGCTGGATGAGCGAGAAAGGAGACTAATCACATCTATCAACATGCTGCAGGTTAACAACAGGAAAGTAGCTAGTTACACCACAAGCTAATGGCAAATTTGGTTTACATTTTCACATTTCATATTATGAATAAAAAAATATTAAAACTAGCCAGCTACTCAAGTCATTTAATCTGACTTGGTCATAACATAAAAGATGACGCATTTAGGATGAATAGCAATCTGGCATTGGCGTGCCTCTCATGAGGGCTTTTGCACACAGATAAATTAGTTATAAGCACTGCAATATTCCATAAAAAAAGAATGTAGCTTATAATATTTTTTTTTTTCTTACAATTTCTGAAACTATGGCTCCTTTTCTCAAAATCTACACACAAAACCACAAAACACAACTGCATTGTTCGTCGATTGCTTCACAGTGGCCCAATGAAGGGTGTCCCAATTCAAAGGCCCCTTCAAAAATTCAGCCTCGAAATGGGTCCTTCGTTTCCCGGGCAATGAAGGATGCAACATATGGATACTTTGCAGCCTAGTGTTCGCCAGAATTCATTAATAATAATTTAAGAGAGAGAAATTGCCAGGTTACACTTTTAAATACAAGTATTACGTTTCAACTTACTTAAATATCTAATGATACAAATATAAAATAAATAAAAAATATATAGTAGTTCAAATGTTGACATATCTTAGGCCACGGAGTTTTATATACTTTATACTCTTATGTACATAAATGGACTAAGGCGAATATATTTAGACATGTTGTGAACCACGTTTTTAGCTTTCAAAAAAGTCCAGTACAGATGGTTTAAAGGACGCATCCTCTGAATTAGGACATATGTGTGTTGAGGCTGGTTCTGCTTAGACTTTGTTTGGAATGATTTTGTTTGTGGGGGAAAACAGACAAAATAACTGGCAATATCATGTCTAAAATATAAGCTGCTTAAATTGCTGTTTATTGAACTGTTGTGTAAAAAAATAATATAGGCCCTATCTGCGGCCTCATCCCTACAGCTGGTGTGATACTTTATTTGCAAACGTATTTAATATAACGGAAAGTATTAGAACAAAACGTCTCGGTTACGTATGTAACCCTCGTTCCCTGAAGGAGGGAACGGAGACGCCACGTCGGAGTACCGACGAATAGGAATCTCGCTAGCGAGAGCCAATCTACTTCGAGTGTAACTAAACGAGCCAATGCACATTGGCATGCAATGATTGCACCAGCTGCTCATGCCACTCCGTGTGGGTATAAATGAGGCACAGGTGCTTGCATCAAGTTAGTTTTTTTGCTGAGGAGCCGAGTAGGTGAACTGGCACCCCAGCAGGGTACAGAGGACATGGCGACGGGACGTGGCGTCTCCGTTCCCTCCTTCAGGGAACGAGGGTTACATACGTAACCGAGACGTTCCCATTCAGTCGGTCACTCTCGACGCCACGTCGGAGTACCGACGAATAGGAATCCCTACCAAAGCGCCATGGCCTCTGCCCCCATCCAGTGCCCTGTGTGAGCCTCCTAAGCTCTCTTACCTGATGAGATGGGGCTCACACAGAGAAGTCCATCACTGCTGTTCCGCATGACCCGTTTAGTGACTATTGGATAACACTGGGAAAGCGTGCCCTAGTGAGGGGAACGCTGCGGAGCCCACATCATACCCCGAAGGAGTTATGTGGAGTACAATGCTGAGCCGTAGCCCGCAAAGGAGAGAGGGGGCTCAGTCCCAGTGACGGGAAGGCTCTCCCAAGGGAAAGACACGGGCTTCCCGTAGGAGCGACCGTGGAAAAATATATGGGATCCCCGCAGGGTCACTCATATATCCCCAGCCCAATACCGGTTCTCAAGGATTCAGCGGTAAGGGGCCTGATGCCAGACGTTCCACCACGTCCGGCACCGAGGGAGATGGAGGACTCGACAGAGTTTGCTTCTGGAGAATAAAGCGCCGGGGCGCAGCAAGCCGACAAGAGCCAGGGCCTCTCAGTGCTTCTACCCGTTTGAGGCGAGAACACAGGAGGACACTGGCTCTACACGTAGACTATAGAATCTAGCAAACGTGATGGGTGTCGCCCAGCCCGCAGCTCTACAGATGTCTGACAGCGAGGCGCCACGTGCCAGCGCCCAGGAGGATGCAACACTTCTAGTAGAGTGTGCTCGCATCCTGAGCGGACAGGGCACACCTTGTGCTTGGTAAGCCAAGGTGATGGCATCCACTATCCAGTGGGCCATCCTCTGCTTAGAGACAGCCTTTCCCTTCTGCTGGCCTCTCCGTGACAGACAAAGAGCTGATCTGAGGTCCTGAAGCTTTGAGTTCTATCCACGTAGATCCGCAGAGCGCGGACGGGACAGAGCAAAGCTAGGGCTGGGTCTGCCTCCTCCAGGGGCAGCGCTTGCAGGTTCACCACCTGGTCCCTGAAGGGAGTGGTAGGAACCTTGGGCACATTGCCAGGCCGGGGTCTCAATACCACGTGGGTGTCACCCGGCCCGAACTCTAGGCACGATTCGTCGACCGAAAATGCCTGCAGGTCCCCTACCCTCTTGATGGAGGCCAGTGCGGCCAACAGCAAAGTCTTCATAGACAGAATCTTAAGCTCTGCTGACCGCAAGGGCTCAAATGGGGCATTCTGAAGTGCTCGGAGCACCAGAGCAAGATCCCAAGAGGGTATGGAGGGGGGTCGAGGAGGATTTAACTGTCTCGCCCCCCTGAGGAACCTGACGACCAGGTCGTGCTTCCCAACTGTCTTACCTTCTACATGGTCGTGATGGGCAGATATTGCAGCAACATAGACCTTGAGGGTGGAGGGAGACAGCCTACGCTCCAACCCTCGTTGCAGGAAGGAAAGCACAGACACGATCGAACATCTTCGGGGGTCTTCTCGGCGAGAAGAACACCACTCGACGAACAGGTTCCACTTCAAAGCATAAGCCTGTCTTGTAGACGGTGCTCGTGCCGAAGTGATGGTGTTAACTACCTCTTGGGGTAAGTCACCTAGAACCTCCGCGTCCCGTCCAGGGGCCAGACATGAAGCTTCCACAGATCTGGACGCGGGTGCCACAGGGTGCCCCGTCTCTGAGTCAGAAGGTCCTTCCTCAGAGGAATCGGCCAAGGAGGGGCTGTCGCCAGGAGCATAAGTTCTGGGAACTAGGACCGGTTGGGCCAGTAAGGCGCCACCAACAGGACCTGCTCCTCGTCCTCCCTGACCTTGCACAGTGTCTGTGCAAGTAGGCTCACTGGGGAAAACGCATATTTGCGCAGCCCCTGGGGCCAGCTGTGCGCAAGTGCATCCGTGCCGAGTGTAACCTCGGTCAGCGAATAGAACCACTGGCAGTGGGACATTTCTGGGGAGGCAAACAGGTCGACCTGTGCAGCCCTGAACTGTCTCGAAATCAGCTGAACCAGCTGGGGGTGGAGTCGCCATTCCCCTGGGAGCGCAGCTCGTGAAAGCTCGTCGGCCACACGGTTGCTCACACCAGGGACATGAATGGCCCGAAGCGACCTCAGACACTTCTGACTCCAGAGGAGGAGATGGCGGGCGAGTTGCAACATGCGACGGGAGCGTAGACCACCTTGTCGGTTGATATACGCAACGGTCGCGGTGTTGTCCGTGCGGACCAGTATATCTTTGCCCCGTAGCAGCCTTTTGAGGCGGCTCAGAGCGAGATGCACTGCTAGCAACTCGAGGCAGTTGATGTGCCAATGCAGGTGCGGGTCCGTCCAACCCCTGACACTGCATGCCTGTTGTACGTGGCTCCCCAGCCCATGGCAGAGGCATCTGTGAAGACCACAGCATGCCTGGACACCTGTTCCAGAGGCACTCCGGCCCGAAGGAACGAGGGGTCTGACCATGGGCTGAAGGATTGGCGGCAGGCCGGTGTGATGCTCACCCGGTGAGTGCCGCGTTGCCACGCTCATCTCGGGACTCGGCCTTGTAGCCAATGCTGAAGCGGTCTCATATGAAGCAAGCCGAACGGTGTTACTGCCGCTGCGGCTGCCATATGCCCCAGGAGCCTCTGAAACTGTTTCAGTGGAACCGCCATCCTGCCTTGAAACGTGTTCAGGCAGTTCAGCATCGACTGGACGCGCTCCTCTGTGAGGCACGCTGTCCGTTCGACCGAATCTAACTCCATACCGAGAAAAGAGATCCTCTGCACGGGGGCGAGTTTGCTCTTCTCCCAGTTAACCCGAAGACCCAACTGGCTGAGGTGTCTGAGCACCAGGTCCCTGTGTTCGCACAACTGATCTCTGGACTGTGCTAGAATGAGCCAGTCGTCGAGATAGTTGAGGATGCGAACGCCCTGTTCTCTCGTGGGCACAAGGGCCCCCTCCGTGACTTTCGTGAAGACACGGGGGGACAGGGACAGCCCGAAGGGCAGGACTTTGTACTGATATGCTCGACCCTCGAACGCAAAGCGCAGAAACGGCCTGTGTCGAGGAAGAATCGAGACATGAAAGTACGCATCCTTCAGGTCGATCGCTGCAAACCAATCTTGGGGACGGCCAAGATTGGCCGTAACCCACCGGTCTTCTTGGGTACAATGAAGTACGGGCTGTAGAAGCCTGTCTTCATATCGGCTGGAGGGACCGGCTCTATCGCGTCCTTCGCCAGTAGGACTGCGATCTCCGCACGCAGGACATGGGCGTCTGCGGCGTTCACCGAAGTGAAGCGGACGCCCTTGAACCTGGGGGGGCGCCGGGCGAACTGAATCGCATAGCCGAGCCTGATGGTCCGAATGAGCCAGCGAGACGGACTGGGGAGCGCTAACCAGGCTCGCCGAGACCGTGCAAGCGGGACCAAAGGGACCACCGGCGTACCCACCGTGGGGCAGCGAGGTGGAATGCAGGTACCGGGCTGGGGCGGCTGTCTCGTGGAGGCGGCCCGCAGCGGGGTGTGAGTGTGCTGTGCAACACTTACCTGATTCCACGAGTGGGCAGAGGGTACGTGAGAAGGCTTGGTTGGGTCCTCGAACCGTCCACTGCTGCCCGCTGGCGAAGGAGGAGGATGAGTGTGGTCCGGCGTTGGACCGTCCACAGCTCTCCGAACCCCCTTGGGACCCAGAGATAGAGGAACTGCTCTTTTTTTTTTTTTTTTTTTTTGAGAATTGGGGTACCACTGGTTGTGACACCAGCGGCAGAACAGATTTTTGACTCAAAAGATTCTCTGCCCGGCCCTCCTCCGGGGAAGAGCAGCCCCGCCCATCTCCAGGTCACCCGTCTCAGAGGTGATGTTTCACCGACTGCTTAAACAGCAGCAGAGACGGGTGGCGTCGCCTTCCTGCGTCGGACACAGTAGAGCAGGCTGTGCCGAAGTTTTTTTTTTTTTTTTTTTGCAGGGGACGACGCCTTTGGCGACGAGCAGACTGAGGGGCAACCCACGAGGCACTCTTGTTGTGCGTCGGGGGAAGCTCTTGATTGCCTCAGCCTGCTACCGACTGCGAAGAACTGCTGGGCCCAGTTCTCAACAGTGTCACCGAAAAGGCTACCTTGTGAGATGGGAGCATCGAGAAAGCGCACTTTGACGACCACTCACACCTCAGCAAGGCAAGCCAGGGGGCGTTTCTGGACCACCGAGGTGGACATCGTCTGGCCGAGGGCCTGCGCCGTGACTTTGATCACGGTTAGTCAACATGCGCAGCTCAACCCCGACTCAGAACTACCCTCGTGCATTAAAGTGCAGGGCGGAGGTGGTCTGCGCACAGCCACCCCACCGTTGAGGGTAGTGAGAGAGGAAAACTTATGCAGTTTGGCCCCCCTGGCGTTCCATACTGCCAAGTTTTCCATGCACATCCGGGAAAGATCCCGGGAAAGCATGGCTATTAACTCTGAATCTGATTCAGCAAAGCACACACCATTACAGTGGGCTCAGCATCATCCTCATTTCCAGAGCACAACAGCCCTCTCTCCGATGCAGCGATTGACATCTGATCCTCAGCTGGAGCCCCAAATGAAATGCTAGGTTCCTCCATAAGAAGGACCAGCAGTTCCATCCAGAAGCTGCACAGCTTGCAGTGCGCTAGAGGGGGAGGGGCCCTTGGGGGTTGGTTCCCCGAAGGAGAAGCCCTCCACTCCTCAGGTCACCCCAGCGATTTCACTGAAGTAGACCTCTCCTGTTGGCCACCAGGGAGGGCGCTACAACGGGAAATAGGCAAGGGGACAGCGCACCTAGAGTGGCGAGTGAGCGCTGGGTTGCCGTGACAACCCGCGCTGCAGCCCGGCACTCGACGGCACACGACACGTAGAGAAGCGTGAGGTCCCACCGGGTTTCCCCGGCGGGCAGCTCTCGCTGATCTCCGCGGTCTCCCAGAGTGTCGAGCAGACCCGCGGCTGTGCTTTTACACACGAGCGGCGGCTGGCCAACAACAAAGGGGACTCAAGCTTCCCGGAGAAAGTAGAGTCGCGACCGGCGTGCCGACGTGGTCATGTTCTCATTAGAAAACGTGAACCACCCACGAACACCGTCTCAGCATGCATACGCCCAGACATGTGAAACAGTGCTCGTGGCCGTCAGTGAGGACAGGAAACAACCGCAACCAGAAACACACAGGTAGAATGTCATCTTTAAAAAGACGCAAGCTCTATCTGTGTAGCTCTTCTAGGGAAACTGCACTCCGCGGTGCTGAAGCACACAGGGGAATAGTCGCGGCGACACAGACAGGGAAAAAGTGCAGCCTGTCATGCGCGCTCTCTCTCATAGAAGGCGATCTCTTACCAGCCATGAAAACGGCTTTTCAGCGCTCTTTACAGCGCACCGAACCAGCTGTGAGAACAGCCTTTTGTTTTTGCTCAATAAAACAAAATAGAAAAAGAGAGAAAATCGACCCCGCTGCAGTGCCGTCACTCCAACACCAAACGAGGAGAGATCCATCCGAAGAGCTTGACTCGTTAAAATGTTAACACATGCTTTGTAGAGAGTGATTTCAGGACAAACCATCCACCACTCGGCTCCTCAGCAAAAAGCTAACTTGATGCAAGCACCTGTGCCTCATTTATACCCACACGGAGTGGCATGAGCAGCTGGTGCAATCATTGCATGCCAATGTGCATTGGCTCGTTTAGTTACACTCGAAGTAGATTGGCTCTCGCTAGCGAGATTCCTATTCGTCGGTACTCCGACGTGGCGTTGAGAGTGACCGACTGAATGGGAACCAAACTTTCACTTAAGAAACTTGGAACAGAACTGAAACCTTGATAATAATAGGGGGACCACACACAAGTTGCAGTCCTGTGTTCGTGTGCGTGTTGGCAGTGAGAACAGAAAAGATCATCTCAAACTTTGCCAAGACGATGAATATAAAGCGTAGCCTACCTCAATGACGTGCAACCTGAATCATTGATCTCCACTCACAGGCAAACTCCATCCGTTTCGTTTAGACAATCCAAATGTGTCTCTTCAATGTGCTTTACAGAAAGCAGTTAATCAAAGTCCTTTAAACTCTATGGTACATTCTCTTCAGAGCAGACCCGGGTAAATAAAAAATATTTCGGAATCCACGATCCAAAATTAACAACAAGGATTAATAAACATAGACCAAACAACAACAACAAAAAACCACGCTCCTTGCTCCCTCTGATTGGCACACATGCCCTTCAATTATTATTAAAAACAAAACAAAAACAAAAATATGCCCCAAAAAATGCCAGGTTTAAGGATACAAAAATATAAAATACACAAAACTGAATAAAAACATAATAGACCAAACAAACAATAAAAGATTTTGACATTTCACAAAATCTTAAATGTATTCAATAAATGAATGAAACTTTTTTGTTTGTACTGTCCTTAAGAGAAACCATACAATTTTCTAATTCTTTCAATACCACAGAAAAAAGAGGTTTCTGATTACTAAATTTACACCGACTCTTTTCATATAAAAAAATAATAATAAATATTACATGTTTGTATAACAAAAGAAATTTGAAATTCAATTTGTCATTAATACATTTAGAAACGTCCCACCATAACCTCTTTGTAAATTGACAGTGCCAAAAAATATGAGGTACAGTTTCTGGTTGCAAAGAACAAAATGAAAAATTTACATCAATGTCTTTGTTAAACTTGGATAGAAAATGTTTAGCGGGGTAAAATTTGTGCAATATCTTAAATGAAATTTCCTTGACCTTATTTGTAATAATAAATTTATTAGGTAACAGCCAAACCTTACTCCAATTAAAAGTTCCAATAAACCAATAGGAAATGACATGTGGTTTACTCACTACTTCTTTTTGAAAAAGGGAACGTATAGCCTTATTATTTTTGCTTTACCACAGATCGTATCAGCTGGATGCAATAAAGTTGTTTAGAGTATGAAATACCTCTACATAAAGAAACAACACCTGTAGAAATAGCACCAATTACAGAGGCAAATTCTTTAGCTGAAACAGGGAAGTTAAAGTATGAAAGGAATTCATCATAAGTCATTAAATACCCTTGATAATTCAACAACTGTCCAACCAAAAGGATACCCTTGTCAAACCAAGTTTTTAAAAATGCTTCTGCTTATACAAAATATTACAATTATTCCAGATGTAAAAATGATGTGGTGAAAAATTATGCTTGTAAATTAACTTCCAAGCCAAAAGTGCTTGCCTATGAAAAGCTGACAGTTTAACTGGAAATTTTTCGATTTTGTAATCACACATAAGCAAAAATGAAAGGCCACCAAGTTGGTCAAAAACAGATTTAGAAATAATATTCCACATAGAATTAGTGTTTTTAAATCTAAATAATCAAGCCCACCATTTTTATATGAATTGACAATTACAGATTTTTCTAATATAACATATACGGTTTTTCCACAAAATGTTCAGCATTATTTGATCAATTATCTTATTTATTTTATTATCTGAATGTATTGATGTAGCTACCTAAGTAAGCCTAGAAATACCTTCCGCTTTAGCTAGCAGAACACAACCTTTGAAAGACAAGTCCCTCTGTAACCAAATATTAAATCTATTCTTTACTTTGTTAATCACAGGATTAAAATTTTGTGAGATTCTCTCCTGCTCATTTTTAGTAATGGCCGTACCCAAATAAATCAGAGCATCCTTTACAGGATTATTACAAATTGTTCTGGCATGGCAACTTTTTAAAGCAAACAGTTCACATTTTCTTAAATTAAGGCAGAGACCTGAGACACTGGAAAAAAATTTCAATGAACTTGACAGCTGACTGAATTTGATCAACATTTTTTAAGAAAAGAGCTGTGTCATCAGCCAACTGACTTATCAGGACACTTCTCTCTTTAACTTGAATCACTTCTATATTGCTTGATTTAATGAAGTGACAAAATGCCTGAGCAACAATGAGAAAGAGGTAAACAGAAACCTTGCCTAACTCCTCATTCCAAATAAAATCTTTGTGTAGTACCATTATTTAATTTCACAGAACTATTTCCACCTGCATAAAGTTTTCATGGCATTACAAAAATAAGCCCCAAACCCAAATTATAAACCCCAAAAATAAAAGGATGCTCAACAGAATCAAAGGCTTTGAAAAAACAAAAATAAAAAGTTTAAAGCTATCATCTTTTATAAGGTCAGAATAATCTATAAGATCAAAAAGAAGTCTGATATTATTAAATATGTCTGTTTCTCATAAATCCATTTTGATGTTCATCAATAATTGAATCTAATACTAATTTGAAACTTTGGGCAAAGACATGAGCAAATATTTTATAGTCATTATTCAACAGACTAATGGGTCTCCAATTATCAATAAGGAACCATTTTTTCTTGGGCTTAGGAATCAAACAAATTATACCTTGTGTCATAGTTGTAGGAAGTTGTGAGCACTTTAAGCTTTCAGAATATACTTCAAAAAGAAATGGGGCAAGAATCTCAGAAAACTGCTTATAGAACTCAGTAGAAATTCCATTGTTACCGGGTGATTTATTACATTTTAAACTTTCAATAGCTTGCTTAATTTCTGTAATAGTTATTGGGAAATCACATAACTTTTGGTCCTCTTCAGTAATTGTTTTTACATTCTTATGTAAATGTTTACAAAAAGATGTCATATTATGATCACTGAATTTAGAAGTGTATAAATTAGAGTATAATTATTAATAATTAGAGTCAAAATGATCTGTAATAGAACCATTAATATTCATTTTAGAAACAGAATTTAGTTTAGCCCTCGATTTTTAAGTTGAAAAAAATAAGCAGACATCTGGTCTCCATGCTCTAACCATTTTTGCCTTGATCGGATAAAGGCTCCTTGTGCTCACGTTCTGTACATGTTATCAAGCTCCATTTGCAACTCTGTTAGACGCAATCTCTGTCCGACTAACAGGTCCACAGTGGGAATGTTAGAGATGGCTAAGATTTCACTAACAACTTTCTCTTCCACAAGACATTGTGATTTAACTAATGTGCTACTAAACTTCCTCAAATATTTTCCAATTTCCAATTTTAATAATTCCCGATTATGACTAAACAGCCCTTCCTTTTTAGCTTTAATCCAATAGTAATTAATGAGCTTTTTCAGGTCATGTTTAACTGCACTCAATTTAAGCAAAGAACTATTCATTTTCCAGTTACAATTTGTGTTTGGAGAAATATTAATTTTGATTAATATGTCCTTATGATCAGGTGTTGCCATAACATTAACAAAAACATTGTCCCCATCAAAATTGTTAGAGACAAGCCAAAAATCAATCCTAGAACGTCTAGAGCCATCCTTGTTACTCCAAATATACACAATATCGTCAAATTTTTTCTCTCTCCATATGTCAATCAGATTAAATCTGTCCATAAACAATTTTAAATTAGTATTTAAATTTGAAGGTCGTCTTGGTGGCCACCTATCTATCGATTCATTTAAAACAACATTGAAATCTCCGCTCTTCAATTAACCTCATTGCACCTGTGCGTGAGTGACGTGTGTTCATTCAGTAGCCAATCAAATAAAGGAGACTCTAATGCATTTCTACCAAACTATTGCAATTTAGGGGAAATATTTAAGGGCATAGTCACGTATATATGGCTTATTCTTTGAAGCATAAAAGATTATTATAGCTATAGATAACTACAGACATTTTTGTGGCAGCAAGTGAACAAATAAAATTAAATTGTTTATTATTATTCCTTGCAAAACAGAGATTTACTAGATAATCATGCCATCAGTAAAACCACACAACTGACAATTACATTAGCCTATGTAAAGTTACTAAATAAAACGTCTTGGTTACGTATGTAACCCTCGTTCCCTGAAGGAGGGAACGGAGACGTACGTCGGAATTGACCGACGAATTGGGGATCATTTTCAGAGACCAATCTACTTCGAGTGTATAAAAACGAGCCAATAATGTTGGCATGCGGTCCACGCACCGCCCCGCAACGCGGGTATAAATAAGGAAGTGGAATACCGCATCCTCGCTTTTCCAACTGAGGAGCCGAAGAAATGGTCGGCCCTTCAGCGGAAGCACAGCTCCTGGCGACGGGACGTACGTCTCCGTTCCCTCCTTCAGGGAACGAGGGTTACATACGTAACCGAGACGTTCCCTTTCAGTCGGTCACTTCGACGTACGTCGGAATTGACCGACGAATTGGGGATCCCTACCAAAACGCCAGGAAGGCTGGCCCTTCCAGCGTCCTGCTTGGGCTCACTGGTTGCTCCTAAGTTGGAGCAGAAGTCAGGGCCCCAAGCAGGGAAGGTCCGTCATAGCTGTTTCTGCAAGACCCACTCAGCGAGACTATTGGATAACGCTGGGAAAGCATGCCCGTCCAGAAGACGGGACGCTGCGGAGCCACGTCCTCCAGGAGGAGAGGCGGAAAACCCATGAGGACTCACCTGTTAGGGGAGTACCTTATGGAGGTCTCCGGGGTGGGTCCAACCTGATAGTAGGGTGGAGAGAACACCCCCGGAGATGACAGAGCGCGCTCTGTCAAGAGAAAGACACGGGGCTAGTCGAGTAGGGTAGTTGGTACCGTGGAGAATACACATATGGGGTTACCGTAAGGGAACCACTACATATGGACCCAGCCTACACACACGTTCCACAAATATACGGGTGCAGGCCTGGCGTCAGACGGCCGCAACGTCTGACACCGAAGGGGTGACAGAGGAGCTCGACAGGGTTAGCCGTTTCTGGGGAACACAACTGGAGACAATAGACGCACGTATCCGGCCGGTGGCGGGAGTGGCGTTTGCAAGCCGACACAAGAACGGGCACTTCGCGTTTACCGGCTACTGGAGGCGAGTACACGGGAAGAAACCGGCTCTACACGGAGGCTATAGAATCTAGCGAACGTGTTTGGTGTCGCCCAGCCCGCAGCTCTACAAATATCTGTCAGCGAGGCGCCTTGAGCCAGCGCCCAGGAGGAGGCTACATTCCTAGTGGAGTGAGCTCGCACCCCGAGCGGGCAAGGCACGTCTTGGGACTGATAAGCCAAGACGATAGCATCCACTATCCAGTGGGCTAACCTCTGCTTGGAGACAGCCTTTCCCTTCTGCTGGCCTCCATAACAGACGAAGAGCTGCTCTGAGGTCCTAAAGCTTTGAGTCCGGTCAACGTAAGCGCGAAGGGCGCGGACGGGACACAACAAAGCTAGGGCTGGGTCTGCCTCCTCCGAAGGCAGCGCTTGCAGGTTCACCACCTGATCCCGAAAGGGAGTGGTGGGAACCTTGGGCACGTATCCGGGCCTGGGTCTCAGGATGACGTGAGAGTTGGCCGGCCCGAATTCTAGGCACGATTCGTTGACCGAAAGTGCATGCAGGTCCCCTACCCTCTTGATTGAGGCCAATGCAGTCAGGAGTACTGTCTTCATAGACAGGATTTTCAACTCTGCAGACTGCAAAGGCTCAAAGGGAGGGCCCTGAAGTGCTCTCAGCACCAGGGCTAAGTCCCAAGAGGGTACCAAGGTTGAACGAGGAGGATTCAGTCTCCTCGCACCTCTGAGGAACCTGACGATTAAGTCGTGCTTACCCAAGGACTTACCTGCTACTACATCGTGGTACGCGGCAATTGCGGCGATGTACACTTTGAGGGTGGAGGGAGACAGCCTTCGCTCCAACCCTTCTTGCAGGAAGGAAAGCACGACATTAACCGAACACCTTCGGGGGTCTTCCTGACGGGAAGAACACCAGTCAACGAACAGGTTCCACTTCAGCGTATAGAGGCGCCTCGTAGAGGCGCCTCGTGGCAGGCCACCTAGAACCTCCGCGTCCCATCCAGGGACCAGACATGGAGCTAACAGGACCTGCTCCTTGTCCTCCCTGATCTTGCACAGAGTCTGTGCTAGAAGGCTCATTGGGGGAATCGCATACTTGCGTAGGTCCCTGGGCCAGCTGTGTGCCAGTGCATCTGTGCCGAGGGTGCCCCCGGTCAGGGAATAGTTCAACTGGCAATGGGTCGAGTCCGGAGAGGCAAACAGGTCTATCTGTGCAGCTCCAAAAAGGTCCCATATCAGCTGGACGGTCCGGGGGTGGAGTCGCTTCTCTCCCGGTAGTGTCGGCTGACGAGAGAGCATGTCTGCCAGGTTCAGCCAAAGGTGGCGTTCCTGGACCACCAGGGTGGACATCGCCCGGCCCAGGGAGCGTGCAGTGATTTTCGACTTAATCGTCGCTGTGCGCAGTCCCTGCATAACCCCTGGGTCAGAACTACCCTCGTGCAGTTCCTTTAGCGCTTTGGCCTGATAGACCTGCAGGAGCGCCATGGCATGCAAAGATGACGCAGACTCTCCGCAGGCTGTGTAAGCCTTGCCCGTTAGACCGGACGAGAACTTACACGCCCGGGAGGGGAGCTGCGGGTTAGCCCGCCAGTCTGCAGCGGCCCTGGGACACAGCTGCATCGCCACGGGCCGCTCGACTGGGGGAATCGCCGTGTACCCCTTAGCTGCGCCACCATCGAGGGTAGTGAGGATGGAGGAGTCGCTAGATGCACTTCCGGGAAGAATGGAACTAGCGCGGGCCGTCCCGAGAAACCAATCATCCAACCGCGAAGGTTCGGGACACGGTGGAGGGTTCCACTCGAGCCAGACACTTGCGGCGGCCCGGGCAAGCATAGCCGTAAGCTCTGGATCAGATTCGGGCAACGCTACCACACCCGAAGGGGGCAAAGCAGCCGGATCCTCATCTCCAGAGCCCATTGGCTCATCCTCCGATGCAGCCATCGAAATCATATCCTCAGCTGGAGCTCCGAATGAAACGGCCGGCCCCCCATGGCTAGGGCCGGGCCGCTCTTCCGGAAGCTCTACCGGCACAGCGGAGGGGCCCAAGGGGCTTGTTGGCCCGTCGGGGAAGCCCTCACTGTCACCCTCAGGTCTCCACCAAAGGCATCAGCCAAAGTAGCAGCCCTCTGCTTTGCAGCGGGAGGACCACTAGATCGGGGGATGCACAATGGGACTTCACCCCTTCTGAGGTACTCGAGCCTAGACCGCAGTACTGCGATGGTCATGTTCCCACAGTGAGAAAATGAGTCATTCACGAACACCGCCTCAGCATGCTGAATGCCCAAACACGTGAGGTAACGATCATGACCGTCAACTGGGGACAGAAAACGACGGCATCCAGAAACACACGGTTTGAATGACATCTTGAAAAAGACGCAGGGTCAAACCGTGCTGCTCTTTTAGGAATGGAAACTGCTCTCTTAGTAGTGCTGAAGCACTCAGGGAGATGGCCGCGGCTCACAGCGGTGCAGAAGTGCAAGCCCGCATGTGAGCACTCAATGAAGGAAACGCCCAGCGAACCAACAAAACAAAGAAAAGGTTGCAGCAGCCACTCGCTGACTCACACCAGCACCCGGTAAGTGAGCGATCCTCGTTGAAACTCGTTAAAACACTCTCGTAGAGAAACAGCCTGGTTAACAAACTGTTCGGCTCCGAAGTTGAAAGCGAGGATGCGGTATTCCACTTCCGTATTTATACCCGCGTTGGTGCGTGGACCACATGCCAACATTATTGGCTCGTTTTTATACACTCGAAGTAGATTGGTCTCTGAAAATGATCCCCAATTCGTCGGTCAATTCAGACGTACGTCGAAGTGACCGACTGAAAGGGAACTGTTTATTAGGCCTATCCAGGTCCGGACTGGCCATCGGGAGCGCCCGGTGAATTCCCGGTTCCCTATGTCTATTATTGCCTTTTTAATTATATACAATTGCCCCAATGCACTAAAGTGATAATTCTGGAATTCTACATTCGAAAATAAGTCGATAATAAATCATGAAACTGTTAGTCTTGACTGACAACACTAGCGTTCAGCTTGCGTGAGCTCTGCGTGTCTGCCAAACCGTTCCAAACAGAGTAATAATCAGTGCAACGGACTCGAGGAAGCAGTAGCATTGAGGGAATGCTCTCAAAGAAGAAGTTGTGAAATAAAGCAAAATTACTGACCTTTTCATTGCTTCAATTGTAGGTCAGTTTCACCTGTAAAATGCTACTGTGGGTTTATCTTCTTTAACGTAGCTAAGTATTAAACTGCTAGCAAATGCCCATTACTATCGTCATAAAAAAAACTGTATGCTAAATGACATCATTATCATCTATTGTAAAGTTACAGTAGTAATTTAGTAGACAGATATTCACATCGATGTATACGTTTGGAGAGAGCTATAGGGCAGACAACAACACAACAAATATTAGTAATAATGCAATATCTTGTTCAGTATTATGATTTTTTATATAAAGATATTGTCATGATGTATTTATTATTGTGCTAATTTTGACATTTAAGCAATTTAGAAATTGTAAAAAAAAAAAAAATATATATATATATATATATATATATATATATATATATATATATTTGCATGAAATAGTTTTTTTTTTTTTAATATTGGATATTTAAGACATTTTAAGATAAAACAACAACACATTGTCCTAATGTGATACTTTGAATTTAGATTCTGTGCAAACAAATTACAATGTGTTTTATTTTTATGTTTTTGCAACGTTGAGACAGTTCTGTTCCTAACGTTAGACCTGCTGAAGAAAAAAAAAAAAAAAAAAGAGGTAAAAAGTAGCAAAAAAAGTAAACACACACAAGGGAGAGAGTCGAGACAGAGAGATTTCAGGCAAAATGAAGATAATTAAAAGGAAAAGGGAAGTGAAGTTGCAGTTCAAGAGAGAACCTTTAATTATTTTGCATGGCCTTAGCCTAAGGATTTAAACCTTTTTTATGTGATGACCATACAAAAAAATATGGTACCAAAATTTGTTGTGGGTGTATGGGATGGCCTGGATGGGTGTGACATTTCCCGGCCTGAAATTTTGTCCCATTCGGGCCCTGGGCCTATCATAATTTCAAGGTAGAAGATTTATTATTTCCTTGCTAAATTCAATTATTTTTGCCCACTGTAGTCAGTTGTGGTACAATGTTTGGATGTGAAAATTTTGTTATAATAATATTGTAAAATGATATAGCAGTTGCCTTTAAAGGGATAGTTCACTCAAAAGTATGTCATCATTTACTCACCCTCATGTCACACCCTTAGACCTAAGATTTTTGTTCATCTTCAAACTGATTTTTATGTGTTCCAAAAATGAACAAAAGTCTAAAAACAGTTAATACCAATGTGCAATGGCTAACAATACTAATAAATCATGAATATTTTTACCCCAAGAATAGGCTATATATCCCATGGACATTTTTCAGCAATTTTGTTGTTGTAAGATGGCATTACTTAATGCTCTTGCTTTCTCATAGGAAAGATATGTGTTGTAGTGTCTATAAAACCAAGCAAACAGGTAAAATGGAATTTTAGGTAGGGACTGCATTTTAGATTGTAATTTCACTGGAAAACAAAAATGGGTTTCAGAGCACCCAGGGAGAACAGTGCCACTTAGTTGAATGTGTCATCTTTCTACCAGGGTCCACGCATAATGTGTAATGCAGTAAACTATGGTTTAGTGAGTAGAGTACACTAATTCATTGGAGGCAGAATGGATATAAAAAACAATGGAAAAGAGCATGCAAGAAATGGAATGGAGTGACAACCAAACATGGTGGAACAGCCAAAGATGTGTGGCTTTAAGCCAATTTATTGTGATAAAGGAGAAGTATGATAAACAATTCATAAATGACAAACTATTCATTCATTTACTTTCATTGTAGACTGTGTGAATTGTATGACTTATAATTGAATAAAGACTTATTACCAGGGTTTCATGTAGATAATCCAATAAGAGAGTTACATGACTCAGAATGAATGACGAAATATCTTTTAAGAAATACTAGAAATGAATGAACACTACACAAATGAACATAACATTAAAGGACATATTGCAGGTTAGAGACCCCATTGAGTCAATGTATAGAAAAATAATGTAGGAACTAGGTTTTCTTTAAAATATACTTATAAATACGCTACTATGGCTTTTGGAGTCGTTTTTTTTAAACATTTTACTTCCGCATCTAAAAATGCCAAAACTGTAAGTGACGTAACGGGAGGGAGTGCGCTGAATTTCAACGATAGGAAAACAATGGACAGTTCGGATGCTAAGCAAATTATAAATGTTTAATAATACTCAAATGGCAGACCACAGCCATACAATTATGACACACAATTAGGGATAGGCCAGGATTAGAGAGAACAACGACTAGAGGAGACAAATTTAGTTTTTGTGTGAGGAGAAACAGTGGAGAACAGAGCAGGTGTTTGGGTGGAAGACCAGTGTTAGCTAATGATATATATATACACTAGCTAACGATATGAACACTGTGATAAGATCACAATACTGTACAGATTATTATCATGTATCAGGCAATAACAAAGCTGGTATTGGTCATCTAGGAGTATTGATACTTACCAATAACAGAAACTAATAAGATTTGACCATCAGGCATAAGTCACACTCGTTAATATCCGTCTACACTAAACATTATGTGATATAGCGTTCGTGGTTTCTCATCACGACTGATTTGGTATTTAGCAAATGTTTAAATAACAAGACTTATGGTGCACAGTTCACGTTTTCTTCAAGCTGCATCTCTGACAGTCACATCTCCCGCCGGCGATATTAGTGTTATTGTATGTGTTTCATGTTATCCTTTATTCATTAATTCTGTGCTATAGGTTTATTTCGTGCCGATTCACCAATAGTGTCTTGGATGTCTTGGATGCCGTCCGTTTTTATTTTATTTTGCTCACAACAGTATAAAAACAATAACATATTTTATGATAATAGCAATGAGAAACAAACAAGACTAGAATACAGAGACACCAGTTCTCGCGAAAACGTCATGAAAGCTTGAAGCTTCTTTACTCATGCACGCGCTGGTAACAGTTGGTCGGATGCGAAAACATTAGTAAATTATAAGAGCATTTCATAATTAATAATAAATAAATAATTCAATAAATAATAATACAGAATATCAAAAGACATGGGATTCCTCTTAAGATCCATCAGTGGAAATAACAAAAAAGAAGAAGAGGAACAAGAGGAAGAGAAGCCAAGCAAGAGAAAAAAAAAAAAGATTTTATTATCAAGTTTATTTAAAAGAAAAGAAGAAGAAGTGTCGTAAATCTGTTTTGAATTAAGTTGTTTTTCAAATAAATGTTTCCGAGTGATATCAGATTTTGTATGTGTTTTTTATTGTACTTACCCTGTAACTACATGAAACAGGAGGGGAACAAACACCATTTTAGTTTACAGCCTGCAGATTCACACTTGGATAATTACCCCTTAAATAAAAAATACTTACAGTATAAATAATTTGTTAATTTTCCTGATAGTTTATTCCCCAAATATTATATATTGTTCCCTTATACCTACACATACTTACTTTATAGTTACACTATAATTACAGAACGTTACGTTGTAAATTCGCTTTAATTACGCAGTACTTTCCGGGCTGTAATCTAAAGTGTTACCCGATGTTTAGAGTTCTATACTGTACTGTATATGTAACATAGATTTCATTGACAATTTAGAAAAGCATGTCTTAATATACACATATTTTTGTATGCACAATGTCTGCCTTTATTTTAAAATATTGTCTGTCTACTTGTGCACTGCATTATAGATTTTTTTCCTCGGTTTAGTATTCCTGTCATCTAATGAGGAAGAAGACGCAGGTGCGAAATCAGGTGATGAAACAGATTATTCTGGGAGCTCTGGTTTTATGTAAAGTATTACTAATATTAGTAGGTTTTGTTAGAAGTTGTAGAACTGATGCTATGCCTCAACTCAGCGATAACCACCAACATTGAATAAAAGGTAAAGGCTGCACTGTGAAAGAATACTATGCTATATGATATAATTGTATAGTGATCCTCTTAATTGTATTAATGAAACTTCAAATTCCTCTTTTTATTCTATTTTGTTATTTATTTTCAATTTACATCATGTCATAACATATTAAGGAGGATAAAAGCCCAACCAGGGTTTAGAGCAAAGAACAGTGTTGCCTTTGGTAGCGTGCGTATGTTTTATTTAGCACTGCAATGCAAGCTCTGTGATAAACACTCCATGGCATCTCCAAGCAAAAAAAATCTCTTTACTCTCAACCCAGCTAGAGGAGAGAGAAGGGTTTTGTTTTGCGAGTGATGTGGCAGAAAATAGCCTCCTGAAGTTCATTTCTTCTATAAGCCAGATATAGTTTCATGGCAATGCCCTGATTTAACTTCTAAACAAGCAGATTGTAGTACAAGACAGTGTCTTAACTTAAAAATGGTAGAAAATCAAGCTGTTACCTAAAAAAATAAAATAACAGTTTTATAGACACTGAGGAGAATTTCTTGGTTCAGGGGTTTTCAGACTGAGGTCAAATAGTGTATTTCAGTATTACTATTTCATTCTGCTTTCTAAAGATTGGTCGGAAATCATGAGATTAAACCGAAGTAATATTTATTCTATTGATAGTTCCTTGGATTTATATATTTAGCATTAAATTAATAGATAGAAAAATATAGTGTCTTATATAGTATATACACTCACCTAAAGGATTATTAGGAACACCTGTTCAATTTCTCATTAATGCAATTATCTAATCAACCAATCACATGGCAGTTGCTTCAATGCATTTAGGGGTGTGGTCCTGGTCAAGACAATCTCCTGAACTCCAAACTGAATGTCAGAATGGGAAAGAAAGGTGATTTAAGCAATTTTGAGCGTGG
Organism: Rhinogobio ventralis; assembly: GCA_039654625.1. Lineage (NCBI taxonomy): Eukaryota > Metazoa > Chordata > Actinopteri > Cypriniformes > Gobionidae > Rhinogobio > Rhinogobio ventralis. Next base: position 18,509,441 of record CM077193.1, on the reverse strand, counting down.
CATGGTTGTTGGTGCCAGACGGGCCGGTCTGAGTATTTCACAATCTGCTCAGTTACTGGGATTTTCACGCACAACCATTTCTAGAGTTTACAAAGAATGGTGTGAAAAGGGAAAAACATCCAGTATGCGGCAGTCCTGTGGGCGAAAATGCCTTGTTGATGCTAGAGGTCGGAGGAGAATGGGCCGACTGATTCAAGCTGATAGAAGAGCAACTTTGACTGAAATAACCACTCGTTACAACCGAGGTATGCAGCAAAGCATTTGTGAAGCCACCACACGCACAACCTTGAGGCGGATGGGCTACAACAGCAGAAGACCCCACCGGGTACCACTCATCTCCACTACAAATAGGAAAAAGAGGCTACAATTTGCACGAGCTCACCAAAATTGGACAGTTGAAGACTGGAAAAATGTTGCCTGGTCTGATGAGTCTCGATTTCTGTTGAGACATTCAGATGGTAGAGTCAGAATTTGGCGTAAACAGAATGAGAACATGGATCCATCATGCCTTGTTACCACTGTGCAGGCTGGTGGTGGTGGTGTAATGGTGTGGGGGATGTTTTCTTGGCACACTTTAGGCCCCTTAGTGCCAATTGGGCATCGTTTAAATGCCACAGCCTACCTGAGCATTGTTTCTGACCATGTCCATCCCTTTATGACCACCATGTACCCATCCTCTGATGGCTACTTCCAGCAGGATAATGCACCATGTCACAAAGCTCGAATCATTTCAAATTGGTTTCTTGAACATGACAATGAGTTCACTGTACTAAAATGGCCCCCACAGTGGAACGGGAGCTTTGTGCCCTGGATGTGCATCCCACAAATCTCCATCAACTGCAAGATGCTATCCTATCAATATGGGCCAACATTTCTAAAGAATGCTTTCAGCACCTTGTTGAATCAATGCCACGTAGAATTAAGGCAGTTCTGAAGGCGAAAGGGGGTCAAACACAGTATTAGTATGGTGTTCCTAATAATCCTTTAGGTGAGTGTATATAGTATAGTAAAATATAGTGTCTTCTATTTAAAAGTTAAATACAAGCTCAATAGAAGCCAAATACAATTATACATAATTTTACACATAATTTTTTTTTTTCACAACATAAATTGGGTGTTTATATAAATTTACCTTTCGTAGGGGGAAACCTTCTTCCTAAAGAGATTTTTCTCTCAATAAGAGGTGCACAGACTCCTTTACATTTTGGGGTCTGTGCACTTTATTAAAGTTTGAAATCTCCTGGCTGTGTTTCCCAAAAGCATCATACACCTAAGTTGACCTTAGCCATGACACACCAAACCGACATCAAAGAACTAGCTGCAAGAAAACACGAATGTGTTGTCACATCACGTCGGCTGTGTCTGGGAACTTGTAGGAACTTATGGTATGTTTACATGACAACGATGTACTAAAAACAGACGACAACTCTGTCAAAACTATCACCGTTCACACGGATCTGGGAAAACTACTAAAAAGGCTGTATTATGAATGCCAGCCCAGGCCAGTAGTTGGAAATGTCACTTTGTCAAGAAACACCCCGCGAACGAGTAATACACATCTTTAAACGTAATAAACATGTGCATAACGTCACCGTTTTAACAAATTCACGTTTTTGTTGTTTACATGCAAGGGGTCATTTTCAAAACCTTGCACTTTGAATCACGTTTTCAAAAGCTTGTGTTTTCAGACCCCCCAAAACGCTGTTGTCATGTAATTGAATGGCCAAAACACATAAAAAGTTTTTCAAATTGAAAACGGTGTCGTGTAAACATACCCTTAGTAATAAGAACTAGCCACCAGGGCGGTTCCCTGACAACTAAATGTTCCCCTAGGGCCATTTTCCTAGTTGCATTCGCACTGCCAGTAGGAACTGAATTCGTTCCCAGTTCTGGTGCAAAATCTCCTTATATCAGCAGGTATCACTTAAAAAGGGAAACCGAAACTAGGACTGTAGATTAATCATGCTGATCACTTTCTTCATTCCAGGTGCTCATGATGTTATGAAAATATTTGCATATTGGAATGCTCAGGAAAGATATATAATATATAAATATAGACATAAAATAAGAACAGCCTTCTGTCTGTGCCGTCTTGCCGCATTACTTTGCTTGCTTTCATGACTTTCGTTTTTATTGTCATGCACTGACTCGTTCGTAAACTGAACAGCCAATAAGAGCGATCTCTCTCTGTTTTAACAGGCTGAATTGGGAGAACCGTGTGCCCGACTAGCGCCGACGTGAGGAATCTGAGTGTTCAGTGCAAGGACTGATTTCCTCTTGTTCATGCTACAAACCAGAACCTTATACTGCAGCATAATAGAATGGTTTGTTTCTTTAGAACTTGAAGGATGTTTACATTGCTAGCACTTTTAGGCCTGAATACTTGTTTTAGATTGGTTAATCTTGATTAAATTGTAATTATGCTGAAATCTAATTTGCAATCATACCAATGTCATTAACAATTTTGGGACAAAACTTGATAAAATCAGGTTATCCCCTAATTGCATATGGATCATTCACTACCTTGCAGAGCAGTGCTGCTTTGGTCTAAAATTAAATTCTATTAGTGCACCAATTATCACACAATCAAATAAGATGGAAGAGAGCAACAAGATGAACTGGCCCTTGATATGCTGGTACCAGAGACAGGAACAATTATACCCACATCGATCGTATACTCTGATAATTTAATTTTACGAGGGGTAAAAATCAATTGTAATCAGGCTGTGTAATGTGTGTATGTCCATTTTCACAAGACACCTTATTTCTCACCTCACTTTTTCATACCGTTTAAGGTCAGTCAGGTGAGATATGATAACTATAGCAACCATCAGAGTCCCAGACTCTTCTGTAGTCAAGAGCAGTCTTTGAGTGGCCTTTCTTGTCTATACGGGTCTCATGTTCTCAGTTAATGTATCAGCTATAGGTTTAACCTTGAGATTATGTCTGTTGAGTGTATATTGTGGACATTTGTTGAATATGGGTCAGGTATGTTGTAATAGATTCTGAGGAGGTTTACAGTCATTTTAACTCCTCTCAGACTTGTTGTGCCAATACCCAGGCGTTTTTTAGTCAGTGTGAGCATGTATTTCACTTTCTTTCATCTACTTTTATTTCTAACCGTTGCCTGATAACGAGTGCAAAGACCCAGTTCCCTTCACATCTTGTCATATTGTAATGACAGGCCAATTGTGCACTTTCACAGCAAGGGTTTGCTCCTGCATTAAAGAACGTCTCCCTCGTGATATTAATCTCATTAGCCTGATATCTACTAATTAATGTTTCATGACAATACACAATGAGTTCATCTCCTCTGGTGGAGTGAGGCCAAAGAAGCCATTGAGTTTCACTGTACAGAATTGTTCAATCTTCTGAAAGATTTTCTTTTCAGAGAACGTGAGGACGGCGTCACTGTAGGCTATTCATTTATTTGTTGGATGACTTCATGGATTATTGGCAGATTCTTCTAGTCTCCTCCTTTCTGTGCTTAATCCATCTTCAAGAGTGTTCACGTCAACTGCAGTACTACATTTTTAATTCCATTGTGAGATTATCTGAGAGATTCTCAATTTACTTTCATTTTCTTTTGGCATTCTTAAGGCCTGTTCAGACCAAGAACGATAACTATAAAGATAACTATATTAGTGTCCACATACCAGCGGACGATATGGATTCTGAGTGGCTGTCAATGTTTTTATTATTCTGAAAGTGATTCCAGCGATATCGTTTCTATGTGCCACTACTGCTTTAGTTGCTATTCTTTAATATTGAGAGTGATTTTTAGAACAATGGGTCCTATCATACACCCGGCACAATTTTTTGTTTTTTGCTAGTTTCAGCCCGACGGATTTATCATTTTCACGTCCAGCGCCATGTTGTTTAAATAGTAAATGCACTCGCGCCTATCTTTTTGCCCATGTTGGTCTGAAAACTAAGTGTGTTCAGGCGCATTGTTGGCTCGTTGCTATTTTAAGGCAACTGAAAACAACTGTGCCAGTATTTTTTTGTGTTATTTAAAGGGTGATTTTATTTAGTAATCTAAATGCATCAATTTGCCTCAGAAGGCCTTTATTAAACCTCCAGAGCCGTGTGGAGCACGTTATTTGACGGACAGATACATTTTTATGGACATCAAAAACAGAGCAACAGTCACTGCCATTATAAAGCTTGGATTAGCCAGGACTTTTATTAATATAACTACGATTGTATTCGTCTGAAAGAAGAATGTCTTATACACCTAGGATGACTTGAGGGTGAGTAAATCATGGGCTAATTTTCATTTTTGGTGAACTATCCCTTTAAGAGACTAGGCACCGTACAGCCCTTTTGGATCATGTGCCTGGCGCGCCGGCCGTGTTTTCTGTCATTAAACTAGCAAAAGTGGATTCAGACATGCCCTAAGTGCACCTGTGCCATGTGCTTCAGACCATGCGCTCAGATCGTTAAAATAGGGCCCTATATCTTTATCGTTATATTTAAACTTATCGCCCTTGGTGTGAACGGGCCTTTAGATCAACAGAGCTGCTGATAAACATTAAAAAAAAAATTGGCCAATGCGAGCACATCTAAATGAACCATTTTTATTCTAGTCAAAAATAGAATTTAATATGACCAAATCAACTTGTCTAGATTAGGTTACAACAAAAACAATTTAAGGGTTAGATCTGGTAGAAATTTGTTGCTTTAAATGAGTTTTAAGGTTTGATTTTGAACTTACTTTACTGTGTCAGCAGCACTGTGGTCAGAATGATATCTCACTAGGCAAGACAGTATTAATTTGAAACAACACTGAAATAAAACACCAACTTTAAATTCACTATTCTGAAAGCCAAGCCACAAGGTTAAATCTATGTGCTATCTGTTGTCTTTTGGCCTCAAGTCTTTTCAGATGAAAAGCCTACAAGAACCCTGCAGAGAATGCATCTGTTTAATCCATCCAATGAGATACATCAGCACTTGGTCCCACAGGCTTCTGCATCTATTATCTAAAATTGAGGCTGATTTGAAAACATCTTTGTTTTGTTCTTTTTTGTTTTCTTTGTTTCTTAACTTCTTTTGTTGGCTCGTTTTTAACATAAGATTTTACATTAAAGAGTGAAAATCTTTTTAATTATTTATTTATTGACACTACATTTTTCATAGTGCCCCCTCCTGTGAAAAGGGGGGAATACAAACTAGTGCTTAATAAATTTAAAACAAGTGCAAAATGAAACCTTGTACAATAATAATATAAGGTGCCAGGAATTGATTGGGCTCCTCTCATATTTTTATACACATGGGGTATGTTTGATCTTTGTGTTCTTCATTAGGTGTCAACAATAAGCGACCTCTTGTTCACCTTGACGCAGATCTAATCCCTTTAAGACAGTGGGTCGGATTAGCTCTACGGATGCCAAGTGAATAAATATGTGCTCGAAGAAAGCCTGAATATAAAGCTTTGCATTCCTCCAAATCGGTCTATCCACAAATCTCCTGATACTGCCCATCTTCATACTATTGCCCTCCCACAGTCAATTGCTTAGGATTACTGAGTGGTTACTTATTACTTTTTATTTCTGCAAAGGACGTGCCATTGCGAGGAAAAGGATGAGCAAAACACTGAAGGTAAACTGGGATGAAGAGAGAACAGGAGAAAGACCTTTCTCCCCAATCCCTAGAAGAACAATAAATTGGATGATCTTATATAGAGAATACTAATAGTGGGCTGAGGTCAGAGTGGACCCCCTCATGCATCGTGCCTCAGTTCTCTTCCATTATCATTTCTCACCTTGTTAGCCCTAACACCGGGCCTAGGGTCTGTTAGCAAGGCTTTCGTGGCATGATCAATACTGCAGTAAGCCTGGAGAGAGCCCGAGCGTGGAACAGCAAAAACAGAACAGAGATGATAATGGAGGGAGAGGTTGGGGGAGGACTTTTCCCAGCGAAAGAATGGTCAATGGTTTTAAAATAATTGGCACTACCTCATCCTGGTCTGAGGCAGCAGATGAATCAAGCACTATCAGAGAAGGCCCACAATGTTCAATTATTCATGTGTGTGCCTGTTACACCAGCTTGCTCTAATACAGCCCCCAGTTGCACCATTTGTGGAAAGCCGCCCAATCAGTGCCAAAAGTTCGATGAAAAATATAGGGCTCTGGCAATGTCTCTGTTTATCTGCGCAAACCCAGCTCAGCTGTAAACAGAGTTCATCTAAGGGCGAGGATGAGATTGGATTCCCATTTTTGATGATATGCTGTCTAATATACAATTATGTGCCAAAAACTATACAGTTCGGGTAGGTTTTTGTATTCTTTGTGAGCGCAAGAGACCTGACCTTCTTAATAACTCTGATTGGTATCAGTGAATGCAGTTATTGTAACTGATAAAAATGCATTATTAACAAAATTCAGGAGGAGCATGTTCAAATGATATACCCAGTCAGCACAAGAGGAGGCATATATGTACATAACTGACTCACCTATGTTCCTTAACAGTGTTTTATGTGTAACCGAATTAATGAGATAGGTGGTGGTTGATGGCTATGAGCACCTATCAGTGAGGAGTGCCTCCTATTTAAGAGCTGGTTGGCTATAGCCTGGGATGCGTCATGTCCGTCACGTCTGGCTCCTCCCCTTTCTGTTGTTGATCGTAGCTGCAGCTTGTCGTTTCATCTCCTTGCGTTTCCTTCGGCTTGCGTCATTAGTGGATTCTAAGACTGCTCACCTCTCAGTATTCCTGTATCCCAGTTAAACGGTGGTTTATATGAATGCTGTGCACCTATTCTGTAAAGGATAATAGAGCACATTGTCCTTTTCTGGATTCTCCCTCTCGTTCGTGGCGATCGTTTCCTCTGCTGCCGCTATAGTTACAGCGCTGTCGCTTCTCTGCTGCCATACTACGAGAACGCCATAATCGTTCAACTAATAGAGGGGATTGTTGCTGTCTGGTTTCATTGATTTATAGTTTGTATTTCATTGTGGGGTTGACGCTCACTGAGTACTGGATCAGGATCGTAAACTACGTGTTTGCTCCGTGTAAACTCTGTCTCCCCTGTTTGAATTTAGTTAGTCTTTTTCTTTTTTGTTTCCATCGTCTGAATATTTGTGTATCTTATTGTGATTTGGTTATTATCATTGTCTGCTCCGTGACTGGTTTACTTTAATTATGTTTTGAATTTGTTTGTTTTATTTATCTTTGATTTCTTTTCAGGAGCTGGGGTCCCACGGGTGAAGGATCTCTTGTGGTGGTGGTGCTCTTCCAACGTTTGCCGTATGACACTTTTGAAGTGTTTTGGTTGTGTGATCTGAGTGCATGGTGGTGTGTGTGAAAGTGTGCTTTTGGATAACTAGCTTGGTGATCACTCCTCCTGTGGTGAACCTCAGCTCTGTAAGTTTGTGTAGTTTGTTTTGTGTTTTGTGAGTTGTGCAAATATTATGTAAAGTGTGTGTGTGTGTGTTTTGTTATTGTGTTTAAAACCATTGTCAGCTATGCACCTCTAACAAGCCGTTAGACGCTGCCTTGTACAACGGATATTAATAAAACTTTTTTTTTTTTTTTAATATGATACCCACGTTTCCGCCTACCTTCTTAAGAGAGTCGAACCTGTGTGACCTAATAACAATCTTTTTAGGTGTCATTCATATTTCCCTGGTGAAATTCCCAGGGTGGCGTAGTCGAAATTCCTTGTGTCTGAAACCTGTACCACTTCGTCACAATCTGGCGCAGTCGGCAGGATCTCTATTGTGTAGTGCAAAGACGTGGGTATTGTTTGTTGGTTTAGTATTTTTGGATATTCTGTATTTTCTTTTCTTTTGTAGAAACCGGACAGCAGCAGTCTTTCGTGGGTTAGTGTGATGAGTAGACCCTGTGAGTTTCATATTTCCATTGTATTGGTAAGTGATTCTTGCGTGATTTGCAATCCTGGACGATGAACTACGTGAGTTGAGAGAATTAGTAGTCCAACTAAAGGCAGATAATGAAAGATTGCGACAGGAGTAAGTGCCAGTCGCACAGCCTGGTCCATCTAGTGCTCCCATACCTGCAGCTGTGGACCCCCCACCCACTAGTCACAGTGCAACGGAGCGATTTGTTTTTGTTCCTCGTGACAGAAAGTGCCCGAAATTTAATGGTAGGTCCGGCATTTTCATTGATGAATGGGTGGAAGAGGCCCAGGCTTGCATGAGGCTTCGCCATCTCTCTAATACTGATCAGGCATTTTTCTTGGTTGATCATTTGGAGGGAGAGGCGAGGGAGGAAATTCGTTATCGGTCGAGGGACGAGAGGGAGGATCCAAAGAAATTTATTCAGGCATTGCGTGATTTGTATGGTTGCACAAAATCGTATGTTGCTCTCCAAGAGTCGTTTTTTCCAGGAGACAACAGGATGGGGAGAACTTATTGGAGTTCTCCCTGGCTCTGATGAATCTTCTGGAAAAAGTAAAATGTCAATCACCTTATGGCATGCCTAATGCGGAAACTTTGCTGCGCGATCAATTCGTGGAATATGTTAGTGATGGTGCTCTCCGACGTGAATTAAAACAGCTAGTCCGTCGCCAACCCACTGCTACGTTGTTGGACGTTCGCAGTGAAGCTATTCGCTGGGAACGGGAGGGAATGCCTGGGGAAGCACGTGGTCGAAGCCAGTCCGTTCCTTCTGCTTATGGTATTCAGTATGGGGTACAGGGACATCAGCACACAGGGAGTAACACCATCGCAGCAACATCTGAACTGAGCGAATTACGAGAAATGCTAAAGAAGCAGCAACAACAATTGAATCAATTGACCCAAAGTATGGCTCAGTTTCATAATCCCCAATTGCGTATGCGATCATCCCGGCCTAATCAGATTATTTGTAGAAGGTGTCAACAACCTGGTCATTTTGCCAGGGATTGTGATGGGGAGCGGAGACCTTCTTGTTTTCCACCAGCACGTGCGGATTCAGCTTCAACGAGGGGTGCGCAGTCATCATCCAGGCAACCGTCGGAAAACTAGTTCCCACTGAGCTGCAGGGCCACAGCTTGGTTGGGGAAAAGACAGGCTCGGGTGTTCTGATTGGTTCAGATTTTATGTCTCGTTTTATGTCGACTTGTCCTCAGCTCGTTGTGTATGGGTGGGGTCAAGGTACCTTGCCTGGTGGACACCGGTTCCATGGTGTCCCCCATTACAGAGAGTTGTTTCTTGACACATTTTGAATTTTGGGGTCAGGAACAGCTTCGGTCGTGCCATTGGTAACAGCTCCGGGCCGCAAATGGCCTCTCAATTCCGTACATTGGCTATTTAGAACTAGATGTTGAGCTTTGCTTTGTGGTCTTAGGCTGCGGGGTGCTGGTGGTTAAAGATCCTCCGGGTGGTTTGTGTGCTCAGGTTCCTGGGGTTCTGGGAATTAACATCCTGAGCTGCTGCTACCAGGAACTCTTTTGCCAGCATGGCATGAGTCTCTTCGATTTACCTGTCGTGTCACAGGCCCCTAGTTCTGTTTTCCAAGCCTTACAACATTGCCATCATGTTGACGCCCAGTCAGTTTCGGATAAGGGGTGGCGAGTTAAAGTGCGTGGATGTTGGGCGTGTTGCATTCCAGGAGGCACCATGAAATTGGTTGCCGTGACCTGCTCTGAACAGTACTGAACCAGTGTGGCGGAGTTGCGGTCATTTTTGGGGTTTGCTAGCTACTACCGACGTTTTGTGGAGGGGTTCGCTAGGCTAGCTGCCCCCCACATAGGTTGGTGGCTGAGCTAGGAACTCCGAAGTGTTCGAGGCAGCCAAAGGGTATCGCTGAAGCCTGGTCTGCAGAGTGTCAGCGTAGCTTTGAGGCGTTAAAAGGGAAACTTACCACAGCCCCAGTGCTCGCCTATGCTGATTTTTCACTTCCAGCCATGGGGGGCTAGGGGCAATTCTCTCACAGGAGCAGCAAGGCAAGGTGCGTCCCATCGCTTATGGTAGCCGGGGTCTTAGGCCCACTGAGCGCAATACCTACTGGGGCATAAGTGTATAGTTTATACAGACAATAACCCTCTTAGCTACCTGACCTCTGCCAAGTTAGGTGCCATGGAACAGCGTTGGGCTGCCCAGTTGGCAGCCTTTGATTTTGAGCTCAAATATAGATCAGGTAAGAGCAACCGCAATGCTGATGCCTTGTCACAGCTAAATCTTCTGGTGGTGGAAGGTCAGGATTTGTGCCTGGGTGCAGCTGTCCCAGTGGTGTTCTCCAAGTGCTATTGCCGGCAGCCTTGAAGTCTGAAGTGCTGACCCAACTTCACCAACATCACGGGCACGAGGGGGTGGAGCGCACCACCCAGCTCGTACGGCAGTGATGTTACTGGCCGGGGATGTCCTCGGAGATTGCCTGCTGGTGTCAGGAGTGTGACAGGTGCCAGTGTGCTAAGGGTGTTCAGCCCGCCCCAGCTAGCTTCATGGGACATTTGTTGGCTGCACGGCCAAATGAGATTTTCGCTTTAGATTTCACGTTGTTGGAGCCCTCCAGTACTGGTCTTGAGAACATTTTGGTCATGACCAATATATTCACCAAGTATACCTTGGCTGTACCCACTAGAGACCAACGAGCAGAGACTGTGGCCCAGGTCCTTGTGGTCGAATGGTTTTGTAAATTTGGGGTGCCTGGTCGGATCCATTCGGACCAAGGTCGTAATTTTGAGTCGGCTCTTATTCAGCAGCTTTGTTGCTTATATGGAGTTGAAAAGTCGCGCACTACCCCATATTATCCGGCTGGAAACGGCCAATGCGGACGTTTCAACAGAACTTTGCACAATCTTTTGCGCACATTGCCGGTTACAAAAAAGGGGGATTGGCCACTCTGTCTTCCCCAGGTACTGTTCGCCTATAATACCACTCCTCATCAAGCTACAGGGGAATCCCCTTATTTCTTGATGTTTGGGCAGGAGCCTAGACTTCCAGTTGACTTCCTGCTTGGTAGGGTTGAAAAGCCTCTGGCAGGTAGTGTGCATAGGTGGGTCCTGGAGCATCAGAATCGGTTGCAGGTTGCTTTTGAGGGTGCTCGTGAGCGATTGGGGGCTGCGGCAGATCGTCGAAAGGCCAGGCATGATCTGCAGGTACGTGGAGCACCACTGAAGGAGGGTCAGTTGGTATACCTCCGCGACCATAGCGTGAGAGGTAGACACAAAATCCATGACCTGTGGAGTTCAGTGGTGTACCAGATCTTGAAGGCACCTAAGGAAGGGGGTGTGGTGTATACCATTGCCCCCACCACAGATTTAGGTAAAGTAAAGCATGTGCACCGATCCTTGCTGAAAATTCAGATCAGCAGGAACGCTTCCCCCGGCTTGCAGGACACTCCTGTAGTTGAATCTATGCAGCTTCGCCAAGAGGAGGAGTTGGATAAGGGAGACTTGTTCGTCTTGGTGCCGGAAACACCGCAAGTTAGTAGTAGGCAGATACCTTGGGGTATTGCCCCTTCTGTCTCTCAGAGGTCTGAGGAGGTACCATCTGGTGAAACCCAGAGGGCAGAAGATATTCTTGAGGCAGAAGTGAACTTGCAGCCTGTAATTAGTCTCCCTTCAAACGCTGTTGTGGTGAGGAGGACTGGAAGGAGTACTGCTGGGCAACATTCTAATGTACATCACCTCCCACGATCATCGGGGACAGATACAGTGTCTAGTATAGTGGGTAGTACAGCTGTTGCTTGGTTCCGGCCTTGGAACTGAGTGTTCAGAGTGTAGGTTCTGCTTAGTTCACTGTCGGGGTGTCGGTGCAGAAGCTGGGGGTGGATTGTAACCGAATGAATGAGATAGGTGGTGATTGACGGCTGTGAGCACCTATCAGTGAGGAGTGCCTCCTATTTAAGAGCTGGTTGGCTATAGCCTGGGATGCGTCATGTCCGTCACGTCTGGCTCCTCCCCTTTCTGTTGTTGATCGTAGCTGCAGGTATGTGCGTTAGCATGTAGTAGTTTTGCTTCTAATTGCGGTGCATGTGGCATTAATGATTCATTGTTGCATTCTATCTTGTCGTTTCATCTCCTTGCGTTTCCTTCGGCTTGCGTCATTAGTGGATTCTAAGACTGCTCACCTCTCAGGTATGTGCATTAATTGTTCTGTGGAAGGCAGATCGTTTAACTTCGCCTCAGGGCTTAGGGATTGGCTGATGTTTTTGCGTTATGTGCAGTATCCCTGTATCCCAGTTAAACGGCGGTTTAAATGAATGCTGTGTACCCGTTCTGTGAAGGATAATAGAGCACATTGTCCTTTTCTGGTAAGTGTCATCTTGCATGTAGTTATGAGTTGGCAAATTCTAGCAGATGCATACATTTTAGTAATTGTTTTGTTTTCTTTATTTGTATTTGGCTTAGGATTCTCCCTCTCTTTCAATTAATAGAGGGGATTGTTGCTGTCTGGTTTCATTGATTTATAGTTTGTATTTCATTGTGGGGTTGACGCTCACTGAGTACTGGATCAGGAGCATAAACTAGGTGTTTGCTCCGTGTAAACTCTGTCTCCCCTGTTTGAATTTAGTTAGTTTGTCTTTTTCTTTTTTGTTTCCATCGTCTGAATATTTGTATATCTTATTGTGATTTGGTTATTATCATTGTCTGCTCCGTGACTGTTCTGTGATACCATCAAACTGTGGTTTACTTTAATTATGTTTTGAATTTGTTTGTTTTATTTATCTTTGATTTCTTTTCAGGAGCTGGGGTCCCACGGGTGAAGGATCTCTTGTGGTGGTGGTGCTCTTCCAATGTTTGCCGTATGACACTTTTGAAGTGTTTTGGTTGTGTGATCTGAGGGCATGGTGGTGTGTGTGAAAGTGTGCTTTTGGATAACTAGCTTGGTGATCACTCCTCCTGTGGTGAACCTCAGCTCTGTAAGTTTGTGTAGTTTGTTTTGTGTTTTGTGAGTTGTGCAAATATTATGTAAAGTGTGTGTGTGTTTTGTTATTGTGTTTAAAACCATTGTCAGCTCTGCACCTCTAACAAGCCGTTAGATGCTGCCTTGTACAACGGATGCGATTTTAATGTGATTTTTTTCATTCTTTAACTTAAACTTTGTATTAATAAAACTTTGTTTTTTTGGTATGATACCCACGTTTCTGCCTACCTTCTTAAGAGATTCGAACCTGTGTGACCTAATAACAATCTTTTTAGGTGTCATTCATATTTCCCTGGGTGAAATTCCCAGGGTGGCGTAGTCAAAATTCCTTGTGTCTGAAACCTGTACCACTTCGTCACATATGCATCACTCCACCACTCTGACTCCTCACTCTCGGCTGGTTCCTATCCCAGCCAGCCACATTCCGAGCTTGGAACCCTCCCCCGGACAGCACGCCAAATATGCATATTTTTTTTCTAAAGTGTGAACTTGTGAAATGCCAGTTCTCTGCTATGGTTTCATTTAATTGTCAAATAAAATGATGAGCAGAGAAACTTGTTTTCCCCATTTTTTTTAATTTGCGTTTGTATCAGGGTGTGGGATGTTAAGTGACTACATTCCAAAAAAAAAAAAAACAACAACCTTGGAGTGGCAATCTGAGATGACTAAGTCAGTGAAAAATTCAGAAAATTGGCACTAACTTCTAAATTCAGAGCGGAGCAGTATTGATTTCTAGGAATCTGGACAGCAAGTTCTGCCAATACATTGTGGAAAGAATACCTGAGATGACCACTTAAACTCGGCTTTAAAACAGGTTACACACTAAGAGTTTAAGTAAGCTGTCAGGTGCAAGGCGTGTGATTGTTGAGGAGTTTGTGCGCAGGAGTCTGAAGTTACGTCTGTTTCGCCAACAACATATACTGTAGAATCAGTCCTCCACAGGATCAATGGGAAGAAACTTTCTGTTCCACTTGATTGCACCACTGAGATTGCAGTCTAAACATTGGGTGAGTGAGCCATGCTATCGTAATCATAAATTAAATAATAATTACAAGAAAAATTGCAATAGCAACAATAGAACTGAAAGCTGGAATATTACCTTTAAATATGTTTGCATGCAAAAGTTATCACTGGATGCATTGTTGGAAATTATATTATTTATATTTTTAGCGGAATATTACTTTAGGTTTAGGCAAATAATTGTAATTTTCCTTGGATTTCATTACAGGTTATCACTGCTTTCTCACAAAATTATTTTTCATGGAAAACTACTAAACTTTTTTTCCAGGCAAATACTGGGATCCCTATAGTGGCAGTGGTCACAATTAATGCATCCTACTGCCTAAAAGCACACAAGAAACGTGAATGACCAACTGTGTGTATGTGACCTACCTCTACCATGTATGGTGTCAGAAACCAAATTCACTGTCTTGAAAAAAGCAGGTGAGCATCCTCATTTTAAAGGAGAGACTGCTGACCTGGTCTCCCCCCAAAGCTAGTTTGAGACAGTTAAGTAAAATGCAGTTTTTACAAAGAGTTCTTGTTGCAAGAGGATTTATCATCCCACCTCCACCTGCTGGAGGAGGAGTGGGCTCATACTGTCAAGTGGTTTGGATGTCATGAGACAGAGACAGATGAGAATTCAGTGAGGTGCTTGACCATCTCCATGATGCATTCCACCTGGCCCTCTCAAAGCACCAGGACACACATCCAAAAAAAAGTCTATAAAGGCTTGAGAGAGATTTCCAAGGGTTGCAGATGTAGCATACATGTCTCAAAGAGATGGAAGCACACCATTTTGTGTTCAAGCTATTCTAGTAGTTTATCCCAGTGCTACAACAGTTCATTTGTACAAATTTTCATGTATACTATGAAATTATGTATTGCACCACTAAAAACAAAATAGCAGTGATTTGTTTTGGATTATGCTGTGAATTTCTGTACTGAAGCACTTTATTTCATAAAATCGTCATTCAAAATTAATTTGATTAGATGCTGTTTTTAATAAACAGACCATTTTTGATAAGCAGACAATTTTGGTGGCCACAAGTCAAAGTTTTCTAATTAAGTTTTTCATCCCAGACAGTCATAAACAACCTCCACCTGCTGAAGGAGAAGGTACAGGCCCATACTGTCAAGTGGTTTTGATGTCAATTCAGATGTCAGACAGAGACAGATGACAATCCAAGAGAAAAGGAAGGTGCTTGTCCATCTTCATGATGATTTCCACCTGGCCTTTTTTTTTTTTTTTTTTTTGGTAAATGCATTTAATGGGATAGTTCACCCAATAATTTTGTAGATAATTCTGTCATCATTTATTCACCCTCAAGTTGATCCAAACCTGTATACATATCTTTGTTCTGCTGTACACAAAGTAAGATATTTGGTAGAATGTAGTATGTTTGTAACCAAGCAGATCTCGGCCCTAACTGTCTACCATAGTAAGAAAAAAATAATAATAATACTGTGGTAGTCAATGGGGGCTGAGATCTGCTTGGTTACAAACTATGATATGACTAAACATATTTCCAAATATCTTCCTTTGTGTACACTATTATATGAAAAAAATATTTTAATTTGCAAACAGTTCAATATGAATCGATATACGTTTTTTGAGCATTTCAGATATAGTTTATTATTGGGCAAAGAGAGCCCAAGAGAACATCAGAACACACAGATGTCATCTAGCACTGCTTCAGCTTGTTGTAGAAGTAATAGAGTAAATACATTCAGAAGCACACAATTCTTAGGACCTGGGGTGGCTGAGAGGCTTCCTCTCTTGTGTCACCATGGTATCAAATGGCGCTTACTTTGATTCATTAAATTGGCTTTAAAGGAACTTGATCACGTATTATAGTTTGGCCATTTTTGCGAACCCTTTAAAATACACTGCAGGACATAAATGTAATTGCCTCTGATGTTCAAGGAACAGGAACTATTCCAGCAGAAGATCATTTAATGCCCTTTTCCTTCTTTCCAAATTCTTCGTTTTCATTTTCCCCTTTCTCTGAATCTAAAACGTATCCATTTGTCTAGGTTTTCTGGATGCTCTTTTTGGAATTCTGCCAGGTTACAAACTTGATGGACCTTTATGAAGTACAAATAATTCCTTAGGATTATACTTGTGGAGCATGTGTCACTGACACCGTGTGGGGAAAAAAAGAGAGAATGAGTAGTAGCCTAAGTAGTAAACTACAGAGGAACAGACAAATTTGAATTATGGAGTTCTTTGTTTTAAAATCATCTGACTTTGAGTAACAATAAAGTTATGTGTCAGTTCGGGCAGACCACATCAGATAATCAGCAGACAGTTCAGATGATGATGCATAACAACAGATGTGTTAATCAGTAAAGATTCATACTTTTTTCATTACTTTTTTTCATGGAAGGAGGTAATTATGCCACCTTCATGTGCTATTGGAAATTTCATACTTCCCACTTCAGAAGTTGTGAGAACGAGCTTGTTGCATTCAAGTGCTTTGTTGTCGGAGTGAACAGAGACCATGGAGGAAACCAGGTTCATTTTTGTTTATTTATTGTGAAAATCTTATTAAAACCAAAATTATATGTAGTGTCACATGCACTGACAACCATATAATCATTTACGATGCTATCCAGATCGGCTTTCTGCCAATTATGTAATTTCGGTCAAATGCAGGCTATTTTCGCTGTGTATAAAACATACAATAGGCTTCAAATGATTAATCGAATATGTAAATATGCACTACATTACTGACAAGACAAGACGATCCAGCTGTTTTGTGGGGAAACTAATGAATCATAACAGCAGTAGTTCTCCTCTCCACCATGTTTAAAGTTTATGGCATGCCCATTTCGGGAATTTGGGTATCAAAATTATTTCCAAACTTCCCAGTGGTAAACAGGACATCAGAGGGCGTTCATGTGCAATTTTTACCTACAGTAGGAAACTCGTATTTACAATAATTCCGATTAAATTTGTATCATAATACCGGAGTTACTTTTTTCCGCGGTATATATTAAATTGCAAATACCTATATCCTTGAGTTGTTGATGTATGTGTGAGCACTAATGTAGTTATACAGTTTTGTATATATAATTAGTCCAAACTAATTGCTCAAATATCCTGAGCTGACAACAAAGATAACAGACAGGAGAAAAAAGTACTTGTCATGCTTTTGCCAAAAAGAAAAAAAACAAAAAAAATTTCGAAGATAATAAAAAAAAAAAAAAAAAAAAAAACATAACAACTTTGGCCTAAACTCAAAAACAATGTAGGACAATAAACTAAACCAAATTCCGGGATTAAATACACAGGACTAAATAACAAAATTAAGCAGAACCAGGTGTGTAACATAATTAGTAACCATGACAACACATGATAAGAGCGGGAACAAAAGGAAACAGAAACAGAATATACAAACTAAAAGTCCATAAACCAGAATTAAAACCTGTCAATGGAGAAACATGCTTTTTGTATCTATAATAGCATTGAATAACTGCACCAAACATTACATTCTTGGCAATATATTGAGAAAAATATGAGCTTGATGCTAGTTGCTATTCACTGCCTATGGATGAGCACAAGCAGGACTTTGTTTTTTGTAATTCTCCTTTTGTGGTCCGAAAACGAAAAAAGGGCATACGGCATTAGAACAACACCAGGGTAAGTAAATTATGAGTTAATTTTCATTTTAGAGTGAACTAACCCTTTAATCTTAAAATTACTCTTTGTGTTTACTCGGCATTTACAATGGTACTACTTCTTGTAACCTAACATTTATTCTTACAACAGGACAAGCAATGTTGATCTCAGTCCAGCTTTACTGAACAGAATACCTGTTACCATCTTACCACCCAGGATGACCTCCCTCTACACCTTCATTATCTTATCTTAGAGACCACCCTGCATCTTATTACACTTCCTCTGCACTGGTCCGCCCCTGTAATTATCCCCAGATTTTACACCTAACCTTTTGGTTCTCACTCATTTATTACCTCCTGCCCTCCCCTTCCCCTAATTGACTACAACCAGGTACAGTGACATTTAGACTGCTTGTACAGGTTCGTGATCCTGCACATTCTCCATATTAGAGTCCCTGTAAAAGAGGAGAAGTTGACTAATGATAATTATGATGTGTGATTCAGGCCCACTCAGAAGGTGTCAGACCTTAAGGGACCCAGTAAGGAGCCTGGTTATTATATTTGTTCAGTACCAGATGGCACAGATGAAGACACATACTGGAGCTACTATATTTGGGTCAATACGATTAAGGAAGAGAATTTCCAGTGCAGAAAAAAAGATTATTGAATTACGTCCAAAATGATTGTTAAGGATTCCACGGTCTGTCTAGTTCTGGCATTTGAAGAGCTGTGTGATATTAGGGAGAAAAAAAAATCAAAGCCTTTACATTTTATTCTAAGAAGACTAAAACATTATAATAAAAACGTTAGAAGAAAAAGAAAATATAAAAAATAAATATAAAAGAGTGTATTGTACATGATTGTGACTACTGATTTTTCATTACAGAATTTGAATTGAGAGCACAAATAGGATACAAAATTCGATTTTGAATGTAACAAAGTACAATTAGGATTCTGTGCTAAATAGAAAGAACAAAAGAACAGCATTTATTTGAAATACAAATCTTTTGTAACATTATAAATGTTTGTCTGTCACTTTTGATCAAATTAGTACATCCTTGCTGAATAAAAGTATTAATTTCTTTAAAAAACAAAAAAGAAAAGAAATACCACTGACCCCAAACATTTAGGCAGTAGGGTACAACGGGGCTAAAGGCACACCTTAAGAAAAATGTGCTTTTCACTACTCCTATAGTGTATGATATACAAAAAAATATATACGTTTGTATTGAATAGTTATGAAGCAACAGATTTTGTGTGAAAATAAATCATAAAAGTGGTTTATTTTATTTAAAAATATTAAAAATGTATGGGGTGTCAAAGGAGGCTTTTTACCCCACACACGGGGTAAAAGGCTCACCAGCAAGGGGCAAAAGGCACACAGTATTGATACAAATACTTTCGCTAAAATAATATGTTTTTAATAATGTCTAAGTTAATACTTGTTCAATACAATCACTTTAGCAAAGTTTGAACTATTTTCTGTTTATTTTGATGAATAAAATAATTCATTTTTGATCAATAAATATGCTACCATTAAAATATATTAATAAAGAAATATATCTGAAAAATATAGAAATATCATTAAAAAAAGTAAAGATTCTGAAAGCATTGAAGGAGATCCCATAATAATTTAGTCGCATATAGATTTACAGTAGTAACAATAAATTATATTTTATTATATGATATGATTAATATCATATTTTTAAATATGATGGTTTCATTATAAATATGGGTATTATCTCTAATGGTGGACACCCAACATAATATATGATATTTCCCATCTGAATCTAACCATATCATGTCAACAAATGTTAAAGTCAGCCAGCTGTTTATTATCATGTTAAATATGGTGCCCTTTGCCCCAACAGCAGGGGTGCCTTTTACCCCAAATACCATACTTTTACATATTCTTCCGTTATTGAAAAACTGTTGCTTTAATTACCTTGAACAAAACTGACAAACATTAACAAGACCTATGTTTTGAAATATATTCAATAATTTTAGCGATTCTTATTTGCTACTTAAATCTACAACATTTTTAAAAACATTAAATATTAGATCAAATGGGCGCATAATCAACTTTGCGCTACTGCCTGAGATCGAGTCAATTTCCACGTGCATCTTGAAAAGCCGTTGTTTTGGAAAGTGCTGAGGCAAGTTTTTGTGCCATCTAGTGGTTTAGAGGAAAATAAAATCAAAGGATTTTACCCCGTGGAGCCTTTAGCCCCGTTGTACCCTACTATTGGCAGACAATATTTATATGTTTTCATACCCAAACCTAGCAACAATCTTAATTTGAATAGATTCATCCATTGAAAACCTTGAACTGGATGCTGCAAATATAGTTCCCTTTCAGTCGGTCACTTCGACGTACGACGGCTGTCTCTCTCTTTGACCGGACTCAAAGCTTTAGGACCTTAGAGCAGCTCTTCGTCTGTTATGGAGGCCAGCAGAAGGGAAAGGCTGTCTCCAAGCAGAGGTTAGCCCACTCGATAGTGGATGCTTATCAGTCCCAAGACGTGCCTTGCCCGCTTGTGGAACGTGTGTGTAGGCTGGGTCCATATGTAGTGGTTCCCTTCGGTAACTCCATATATGTATTCTCCACGGTACCAGCTACCCTACTCGGCTAGCCCCGTGTCTTTCCCTTGACAGAGCATGCTCTGTCGTCTCCGGGTGTGTTCTCTCCACCCTACTATCAGGTTGGACCCACCCCGGAGACCTCCATACGGTACTCCCCTAACAGGTGAGTCCTCATGGGTTTTCCACCTCTCCTCCTGGAGGACGTGGCTCCGCAGCGTCCCATCTTCCGGACGGGCACGCTTTCCCAGCGTTATCCAATAGTCTCGCTGAGTGGGTCTTGCAGAAACAGCTATGACGGACCTTCCCTGCTTGGGGCCCTGACTTCTGCTCCAACTTAGGAGCAACCAGTGAGCCCAAGCAGGACGCTGGAAGGGCCAGCCTTCCTGGCGTTTTGGTAGGGATCCCCAATTCGTTGGTCAATTCCGACGTTGGAAAAGCGAGGATGCGGTATTCCACTTCCGTATTTATACCCGCGTTGCGGGGCGGTGCGTGGACCGCATGCCAACATTATTGGCTCGTTTTTATACACTCGAAGTAGATTGGTCTCTGAAAATGATCCCCAATTCGTCGGTCAATTCCGACGTACGTCTCCGTTCCCTCCTTCAGGGAACGAGGGTTACATACGTAACCGAGACGTTTCCTTACAAACTAAAGACACAGTCAGACAGCATAAATCTTACCGTAGCCCCACAGCTGCAGGCATTGCTGTTCATGGGTCAGACACTTGCCATTATAGCAGTAGGCATGACCACGCTGACATGATGACCCGTCCAGGAAGTAAACGTTAAAGGAGCAGTAGGGCGAACCTCCCGTGCAGTATTCCGGCAGATCACAAGCACTGGCTGGTCTGTGGGACATGGTGCAGGCCTGCTTCAGCTTTGGGCAGAGGGCATGATAAGGAGACTGGAGGACTTTGATTAAAGAAAAAGAGAACAGGTGGTGGGCAAACTATAGAGAAAAAGTGGATATGAAACTGTGGCTGCTGGTACTTCTCAGGAATGACGAAACAGAGACAAAGCCTAAACCCTTAACCCTTCACTAGCAACTATTTAGATAGATAGATAGATAGATAGATAGATAGATAGATAGATAGATAGATAGATAGATAGATAGATAGATAGATAGATAGATAGATAGATTTCTCTTCATTCTTCAATTTCGGACCTGTAAATATAATTAAATTAGTCTAGAATGTACAGTACTAAAATAATTATAATGCCATAACACTTTGTCATATTAACACATATGGACATTCATACAACCAATATTAGATATAATACTCCATGCTTGCTTAAAAAAAAATCCATTAGTACCTTCCAGATACTCTTCTTTTTCCGCCTCCTCTCCCTCCTCCTCCTCCTCCTTTTCACTCTTTTGTTTTCCCAGAGTTGAAAAGCAGCCTGGAAGGCTTGCATTTGATGTTTTAAAAGGTACTCATGGAAAGAGTGCTGAGTTTGCATCAACCCTAAAGATAGATGGCATTCAGTAAGTGGAGGAGGCAGGCGGCCCAACCTGGCTCACTGATGAGATCTGTTCTGAACTCTCACCGATTGAATGCGGGCCAGAAGAGAGCCTAAAGCAGGAGAAAGAGAGAGAAACAAGATTGATAATGATGCTGTGTGCACCAAACACTGACTTCAAAGCCCACCTCCAAATACATCTTCAGTTGTTACAGAATAGATGAGAAGTACTGAACACAGATCACTCTAAATGAGTTGTGAACACTTTAACAATGATGATTGGTCTTTCTAGCTTTGTAACTAGCACATTTTCACAACCATTAAACAAATGTTAAGTATATTCTTAATTAAATAGTTTTCAGGCTTCTGAGTCAAACATTTGTTTAGCTCTTTATTAAAGCCAATATATGAAATCCCTAATCGAAGACCATTCTTTTAGTGCATTTAAAGGTGCACTATGTAACTTTTCCGTCCGCTAGAGGTCGCCTATTCAAAACAAAGGCATAGTTTGATGACGCCAAGTTTGAGCACAGAATCTTAGGACATGTGGTCTTCACCTCACAGCCGGTGGAAAAGAATCAGGGTAGGACTCGGGCAGAAATCATGTTCATGGATACGATTATTAACGTTACTGTAGTATGAGGCAGAGCAGGACCGAGTGTTGTGGGAGCTGAGCAATGGAGCGTTTGTTAATAAGATGAATGCAACACACGCCTCATGAGCAGCGGGACTTTTATTATGCCACAGTCGCCGGCGCCATTTCTGCTTTTCCGGTCATGAGTATGAGGTAACGCAGCTCTGTTTATCATATTAGATACACTTGAGTGTGTGGAAAATTATGTTATGATGTTACTCAGTGCAGTGTCATAGCAGCCGCCGAGCAAACGCACTAAGAGTAAAGCGTTTCTGCAAAATAAAACTGGAAACAGGTGACTCCCTCACACGTCCCGGTTACTTGGTTAAAACAGGATTTTTCTCACAATTTACAAATAGTTGGAAACATTTGGGATATTGTAAGTACTCAACTGAACAAAATATATAACACTGGCCTAGTGGTTTTGGGATATTTTACTGAAAAAATGTTGCATAGTGTAACTTTAATATATATAACAGTCCATATGCATAATGATATCTAAAGTTACTGGCTCCAATTTGAAGAACATATTAACTTTTAACTTTTTTTTACGTGCAGTGAAAAGGCAGAATATTAAAAAAAAGAAGTGTCACTAAGGAAAAGTTGAATTCTTCCAGAGTAAGCCTTCACAATGTTATGACTGTAACCATGGTTTCCTGAGAAGGAATCCAGACACTGCATCAGAAGTAGCGATGCTATGGGAACCACTCTGCATATACGTATGTGTCTTGGAGCATGTGATAAATTAGTCCAATGGCATGGCGGGATGTCATCCTGTGGAAATATAGATATTGGTTGGAACCTTAGGCACGTAACCTGGTCTAGGGTGCAGAAAGGCACCAACCATGCTGGAAGCAAACTCTAAGCATGAAGGGAAACTGACAGAGCCTGAAGATCTCCTATTCTCTTAAGATATGTGTCGCCAAAAGGAAGTTTTTAGATTCAGATATTTTTTTTAGACAGACTCGCTCGAAGGGTGCTGTGGACAGACCTTCTAGTACCAAATCCCAAGCCAGAACCCTTGCATGCCTTGCAGGCCTCAGCCTCAAAGCGCCATGAAGGAAACAAAATACCAGTGTGTTTAGCAAAGCTGGATGCGTGAGGGAGAACCAGAGCAGACAGTGTGTCGTTTCCTGAGACGCAAAAGTCCATGTCCGCCTGGCCAAACTCCCTCCAAATCAAATCCACCACTTCACCTAATTTAAGTGCCCAAGGATGTAGACTGCTCTCATTGAGTAGTCAGCTCGGCAACCTGAAGAGGATGGTCGGCAGTGAACAACCGAACTGGCTTCTCTAGCACCCTCCTTGGAGGGAACGAGTCTCTCAGTGGCGCAGCATCTCCGGGCGGACACTGAGAACTGTACTTGTTGGAAACCGCTGTGCCCTGAAGCACCTGGGGTGGCAGGCAAGGTTGGCAGAATGGTCCCCTGAGTGCTTGGAAAGCATTACTCTATGCCTACTGCACCCTATATGAGGAGCTGGAAGATGGCAGGGACTGTTCCCACCCAGCAGTCCCTGAGACCTGGTCCGATGAGGGAGATATCTCTGGAATCAAAGAGGCCAGGAGGGACAGCGGGGCATCCAGGAGGAAGGCTTTATTTTTTTCCTTATTACCAGACAAACTGAGTCATAAATACCTCTCTGTGGCCACCAGGGCTTCCATAGACCAGCAATAGCCCTGGCTGTCTCCTTGGTGGCCTGGTGCAGTTTTCGAACTGCCTCCGGACCCACTCCATCGCCTGTCAGCAGGTGGGCCTGGTATGCTTGTAAGATGGCCATACGTGTACAAACACAGGTGCCTGACCTGCTGTCATTTATGCCTTACCGACAAAGGCTGAAGTTGTTATGCATGGCCTGGTGGGTAATGTCGGGGCCTTGAGGGATGATGACATGTCAGGGGAGAGAGAGTTCACAAGTGTCTGCTCCACCTTAGGCATCGCCCCATGCCTGTGTTCCCAAAACCCCATTCAGTCAAAGTTGCTCTTCTATCAGCTTGAATCAGTCGGCCCATTCTCCTCTGACCTCTAGCATCAACAAGGCATTTTCGCCCACAGGACTGCCGCATACTGGATGTTTTTCCCTTTTCACACCATTCTTTGTAAACTCTAGAAATGGTTGTGCGTGAAAATCCCAGTAACTGAGCAGATTGTGAAATACTCAGACCGGCTCAAAATTGCTTAAATCACCTTTCTTTCCCATTCTGACATTCAGTTTGGAGTTCAGGAGATTGTCTTGACCAGGACCACACCCCTAAATGCATTGAAGCAACTGCCATGTGATTGGTTGATTAGATAATTGCATTAATGAGAAATTGAACAGGTGTTCCTAATAATCCTTTAGGTGAGTGTACTTATATAGTTCAGTTATAAAACTTTAGAGGGCACAGGCTGATGAGGTCCTTTACATGAAATCTACAAGCAATCACATCTTCACCACATGGCACAAGCTGATTGGCTTCTGCTGATCTTGCAGCCAATAGCATTGCTTGCTCAATGTTTAAATATCTGGTTTATTGTTTGCTGTGAGCTATTCCTGCAGTGCGCTATCAGAGGCCCTCTGAATCCCTCCACCTCCCCCAGCTTAACCTGCCTGATAAATAGGATTTATGTATGTCTATTAATGTAGCAGTATAATATTTGATCACTTCTCACAGCAGTGTGCCTGTGTATCTATTAGCAGTAGCAAGTCCATACTTGCTCTACAGCAGCAGTAAGTATCAATAGCAGCAGCAGCAGTGTAGCAGATCTAGTCTGCCAAGACTAAATACATTAGCATTGCCATATTTAACATGCCTCAACTATTCTTAGAGTTGTCATGATTGAAATAAAGCTAGCCTGGAAATATCAAAAATAAAGACATGAGAAATGACATGCAAAGTATGGCACTACTATAAAAAAAACTACTACAAAGCAATACTATTCTCTAGCTTTTTACTTGCTAGTCAATGCCTTACTCATTAAAAGACACAGTAAGTTAGGTTATCAAACTCAAAGAGAGCTTTATAAATTTTAGGAGACCATTCAGCTTGAGAAGAATTCATTAAAATAAAACAAGGCAACAGACCAAGAATCCTCCCAAAAGCCTAATCATCTGATTAAAGTGAGGCAAAGACATTTTTAAACAGGCGGTCAACCTCAACCCTTTATTTTATCTTGAAAGCTTTAAGCTTATAAAATGTACAGTTTAAAATGTAGCTATTTGACTGAATTTGTGACAAGATTTTTTTCTAATGCATCTAAATTGCAGCCAATTAGCTTTAAGAAACAGTCATCTCTGTAGTGTCATTAATCTATGCCACCAACAGGGTGTGTGAAATAGTTAGCTGGGATCTAATGACAGTAATCAACAATAATTAAAGGGAAATGATCACCATTTACCAAGAAGAGTCATTAAGGCTGGTGGAAAACCTCTCTATATGAAAGAAACCGGAAAGTACTATACCATGGAAACTTGTTATTCTGTTATTTTAAAATTGACTGTAATCTGAAGAGTGATGTGGTTGGAAAATAAAAAATAATTCATATGGATTTTTAGATGTCCCAAATATAACCAAATATGGCAAATAGAGTAATTGGAAGTCTGTCTATTATGGCTTTCTTTTTACAGTTTTGTTACAGGCGTGTTATAGAATTTACTTTCTTAGACATTTATTTTTGTCACAGTCAATTTAATTACAAGTGTTAGGGTGAAAACAGAAAAGGGGCTTGACTTCATTTTTTTATTCAAACAGACAATTATGTGAACAGGACAACTCACAATCAAGAATCACACCTGTTAGTAAATGGTTGTCAATTCCAAACATTAGCTGTGTGAATATAGCCTTTTCTGTGCATACAATAAAAAGCAACAAATTGAATTAACAGATATTCAATTACTTTTTGTTTGTAATAGATGTAAGCATATTGACAGATAACAATTGTAAGTATTAAGGCATTGTGGCAAGTCTTTTAGTCTATAATACTTATACAAAGCTATTGCAGATCCTGCTGTTTTTATACTTATACAGAGCCAAAAACCTTCTGGTTCCATTCAGGTTTTTTTTTCTGTTCCGCCCAAACATTTAACATGAGTTTTGTCTTACTTCCCAACCGAACAAGCCAATACCCATATTTCCCGCCATATTTCATAACCAGAGAGAGGTTGACAGCTCTAAAATACTCTAGTGACTGACAGCAATGAATAGCCCACAACGCACTGCAGTTTTATACATGCAGCACGTCAACCTAACTTGCTCTCATAATTTTGTTGTGAGTTCTGAAAATTTAAGGTTAAAGTACATCCAGTTATAGAATGTAATTGTCACTCTTGAAATGAACCAAGCTGTAAATGAACTGACCTGCACTACAAACAGGACTGACAACCATAATCTGCAACTGTGTGAACGTAGCCTAGGCCATTCAGAGGTTGGATATATTTATTTCATATACTGAATTCTAAAAACATTACCAGATTGACAATTAAAGTTGAGGGGTTGGTCTTATAACATGCTTAGCATGTTTATAACATGCACTGAGAACATAAAGTGCTATAGATTCACTTCATTTTGTGTAATTTACATATTACTTTAACAAGTTACTATTGAAATGTAATGCAACACAATGACAAAAGTGACCTATTGTAGAAAGAGGTGTACAGCATTTTACCAAATTTGAATATCTAGCAGCAGTAATATAAGATGTTACATTTTTATATCACTGTTCAAAAATGTAAATGTGTCATTTCTTTCTTTCTTTTCCTTTTTTTTTTTGACAAAATACACATCTAGCTTAAAGTGATGCAGTCCCACACTGTCTAGCTCATTATAAGGGCAAAGTAAATTTTGGCAAAGTTTGTCCTAGTCCTTGAATGAATGACAACATAAAGTAATCATATTTCTTGAAGTGAAGTTGAAGAATAATATTCATAAGCTGCAGGGAAGTGATCTGTCCAAGCTGATCAGGAGGTCCCAGTATTGCCAGTGCTCAAGGGGCTGGAAGGGGCTGCCTTTTTTCCCAGGCAGAGGGAGAAAGAGGAAACAACCCTTTGGTTAATGTCACTGTTGAACAAAAATAGCCAAGTCATGAATTTGCTATCTAACACATACTTGAAACCTAACAGCAGGAAGCATCCAGTCATTCCCGAATCATCAAGAGTTTGCTCCAATTGTAGTATAAGGTACCTCACATGCTCCACACTTTCAGTTACAGCATACACCCCCTGTCAAGAAGCCAAAAACTTTGAATTAGCACAGGGAATACGAAGCAACACTTTATCACTGGGGTGAAACTCACATAATCGCACAGGTTTATTGTATGTGCTCTGCTGCGAGCACTGAGCTTCCAGCTTGTGTTCTCTTGCCAAGGGCATCAACATCAATGCTCCCTCATGCCCCACATGTGCTTGATCACTGACCAGTGGGGAGATGGCTGTTACTCCCAAGCTGCTGTGGCAACATTCAGGAGCCCCTGTAGCATTCTCTCAAACAATGGTTCAAAGAGGCTTAGCCTTGTGGAAGCCTGGAGAACAGCTCACATGTCAGAGAGAATCAGGTTCCAGTCTTGATTGTCCTCTGCTATCACCTTGTTTTCTTCCAGATGACTGTTGACTGGGATCAACAGCTTTCCTAGTTGTTTTTCCACACACCGGGAGATCCCTCAGTCATCAGCAAGCTTCTTCCTGTTTGAACTGCTTTACTCTTGACAAGCAGGAAGCCTCCTGGGCTTACTGAGAGAACACTGGAAGGACCCAAAGCATTGTCACCTCTGTGGAGCTGAAAATAATTGATGGCATTATGAGATGGTCTCAAAAGGTCTGATATGATCAGAAGGCCTAAACTAAAGCTGGAGGTGCTGTTACTGCTCCTGAGAACAAGTGACCAAGTGGTGCCATAATAGTGCCATAATAGTCCCCTGAAAGTCCTGCCCACTGATTTATAAGATGTTTGAAAACAAGCAAAAGGTACCCCACAGTACTTTTGAACTACAGGACCACTGCAATCCACAGACCTGACACATTGTGTTGTAATATCTCTCCTGTGAGTGGTGCTCAAGATGCTTTGAAGGTGTAGAGCTGCTTCCAGATCAATGGCTGCAGAAGAAGTAGCTGTCATGGGTTTCTAGCCAGCACAGTAAAGTGAGAGTTTGACTCTGTATGGAGAGCGATAGAATAAGCATCTTCAGTGCTTGTTTTGAGCCCTGACTAAGTATGGATAGGTGATTCGTGATAATTTCCCTTTTCCCCCTTTTTAATGTGTGCTTGTGTTTTGTGAAATGACATGAATCGTACTTACTCATAAACATAATATTTAGGGAAGACAGGATGGTTGTAACACAGGGTGGGATGTAACAAGGTAGGTTGTAATACTGTCAGTTTAACTACTTAGAAATTAGGTACAGGGAAATCATTATGAAATATGTCATATAGCCTTTCTGTGGTTAAAACCAATAGACCATTGCACTAGCGATGCCAAAGACAGGTTTGATTCCCAGGGAAAGCAAGAACTGATCAAATGTATACTCTGAATGCAAAGTCACTTTGGATAAATGTGTCTGCCAAATGCATAAATCTAAATGTAAATTAACATGACTATCACCCTCTTGAGGTGACAGAAAACATTTGAAAAACTCTTTTTTTCTCAACATAAAAAAAGTAAAATATCATAGCTGAGCAGGCTTGGAGTGTTGTAACATTACTTTTGGACATACACAGATTGGACAAAATGGAATGTAAAGCTATATCAAAGTCCAATGAAGATTAAGACAATCAGGGTTTAAAATTAAAGGTGCAGTAAGTGATTTCTGATAAATGCTGTTGATATTTGAAACGCCTTAAACAAACACACCCCTACCCAAAAGGATCACACCCCTATCTTGATGCCTCTGCTCCCACATTCACATACACACTATGTAACACAGGCAATAACTATGCAGAATCTGCCAATGTTAGGATTAGGGTTAGGTAATATTAATGGCCGATTTGCACGGGATAAGAAATCTCAGTAAAATAAAGTTTTGTGCCTCTGACATGTGCTTTCGACTTTTTTTTATCTGAA
Organism: Rhinogobio ventralis; assembly: GCA_039654625.1. Taxonomy (NCBI): domain Eukaryota; kingdom Metazoa; phylum Chordata; class Actinopteri; order Cypriniformes; family Gobionidae; genus Rhinogobio; species Rhinogobio ventralis. Next base: position 18,480,296 of record CM077193.1, on the reverse strand, counting down.
TGGTAAGCAGAAAACACTTGAGGTTAAGGTTTGCCACAGACTTGTCCCACTGTTTAGAACGCGACTGAATGCTTTTTCAAGCGTATCCATATTTGAAAAACCGCGGAAAACTACTTCACGGAATTAAATTACGTAATATTTACGTAAATATTTACAGCGAGTCTATTCGCACGGGATTAGTATTACCAGAGGTAATTTTTCCGGACCTTTTTACAGAGAGTAAAAGTCGCAATAATCTTTACTGACATTGTCCTTAATGATCACTGAGATAGTATGATGTTCTTTTGAGGGAACTCGCACTGCGTCGCAAAGACACTTTGGGGAACGAAATACCCACTATGCCTATGGTGGCATCTGGCTTCCTGTCCCACACACACACGTGAGGCTGTTGTTACACTGTGATAAAAACAACGTGATACACTGTTGTTATTCTAATTCTTAGTCCATTTTGTATATATTTGTTCAGTATTGTTGTACTATTTGCTGTTTTAGAGTAATATTTTTCTTGTCCTTTTTTTACCTTTTGTAATTAAAATTAAAATGAAATGTGGAGTCGGGAAACGGGTTGATTTTCAAAATGACTTTAATTTGTTGCAAATATTTTGTAAACGTTTGAAGGAGAAAAAAAACATAAAAAATGCTAAAGCAAAAAGGGTCACAACAATCCTCAGATTACTTGCTAGACTTGTAATGAGTCATTAATAAAAACATTTAAAAGAAATTAAAAAAGTTTTAACATAAATAGACAACTGATCTGTGGCAGTTGCTTCTTTGCCTCTTTGAACATTTTTAAACTATTCAACAAAGTTTTGATCCCAAAGTGATGCAATGAAATTATTAAATATAAGCATAACAATCGCATTTTATGCCAAGAACAATAATACAACACATCATATAACACAATCTCCAATAAGTAACAATCTGGTGTTTCTCGGGTTCATGTTTTGAACCAATCAGTTGGGTTTTGCCTTCATTGTCAGCAGAGTTTTTTTTTTTTAAGCTTTCAAAGCAATCTTCTTTTTTTCCATTGTCTACATTCAATTAAGCATAAAAGGAAAGTGAGAAAAAAGTTCCTTCTAAAAGTTAGAATTTTATATTCCATGGTTCGCAGGGAGCCAAGGGTCTGACAAAAGCTTAAAAGAAAATGAATTCTGATAAATATAATCACAGCTTTCAGTGTCTGTGAACTTGTCTGTTATGAGTCAACGTCTGAAGCAATTTGCATCTGAATATTTATGTCTCAGATGTAATTATACCTGTGAGGTATGCCGCGAAATATGGGTTCAGTACCAAATGGTTCATAACCCTCCCAAAGAGTATATTTTTTCTCTCTTTTTCAATATGATGTTTCGTAATACCAAGCCACTTTGTCTAATGTAACAATGTCAAAGGTGGCAGACAGGCATATTTAATGCTAAGCAGATAATGCTTGCTAAATAATACAACACAACACAAATCCCTTTGTTTTTTCACCCCTTTCGTTAAATGTGAAAAAGCTTAATAATAATATTCCCCTTAGTCCAATGAATAATACAACACTCTCATTTCAGGTGAGGGCTCATACCTCCAGAATTGCAAAATAATAGAACCATTTTATGATTGTGGCAAAATCCGTAAAGCTGGATTAATGCATTTAATCAACAGTTTATTCCAGAGAAGTTATGAACCTGCAAAAAATGTAATGCAATTACTGAAAGCGAATTAAATGTTTTTAAAGTCGGCTTCCTGAGCACTGATAAAATAAAAAAAAAAAAGAATAATATAACTATAATGGTAAATGTTGCTTCTTATTTATTCTTTCAGCTTCTTTTACAAAGCAATTTGATTATAGCTGCTTAATATTTACATTTTAGAAGCATAGAGAGCAGGAGGGAATGAGTTAATGACGAAAGAAAAAAAAAGCAGTTGGCGAGTGTCTTTGGGAACAGCTGCTGTAATAAGGAGCAATAATACACAATATATCTTTTTTAATGTTCATTATAAAAAGAGGGTATAAAACCTGGAAATTCTAAGGCCCAATACATAGACTCAAGGCCGTTGATTAAATTTTAAAAAAAATCATGTTGACATACTTTTAATGAGGATTAAACCTAGCGGCAGCAACAAAGCGTTCCTAAGGCTCATTTAGAGGATTGCCGAGAGCAGTAGGGCCTAGAAAGATGAAGATGGCCTTCTTTCCTACATAAATCAATTAAAACTGCCGATTCCCATTGATTAGACAAGCAGGAGACTGACTAAAACCCATTGGGATTAGAGGCAATGCAGATAGCCATTAAGATATTTCAAAAGCAACAAGAGGAAGGTTTATTTTCTACCACCCACCGCCTTTATTTTCTTTTCTTTTTATATGCACTGTAAAAAATCCAACTCACAAAAATTTTGACTAATGATTATGTTTTAGTTAACTGGACAATTAAACGCAAAAAAGTTGGCTTAACCAGTGAAAAGAAGTTGGTTCAACAATCGTTGGACCAACCTAGTATTAATTGTAAATTCGATTTGTAAATGCAAGTTAACAAGCATAGAAGTTGCAACAAGTTCACAATGCATTCTGGGTGCATCATGCAAAACTCATCCATGGCTCCCAGAATGCATTGCGGCATGAAGCATGTCACCATTGTTGAGATTCATAGGCTGATTCATGATGTCTGTGGGAGTAAATCTCACATGAGGTCAAAGTGCTTAGTGTACAATCTGTTTTAAACCTTCTTCAGCTTTTTCTGATTAAAACCGTGCTGGATCTTTTCTAGAATCACAATAAAACAAAGTTAATAGTATATTGCTTATATTAAACTCTGTCATAAAATCAGTGAATTAAGCCACTACACAATGATTATATTCTTATCATCGAGCAGCTGACAGCATCTGATCGTATTTTCTCTTGCTTTTCTTGCCATAGCAAACTCAGTTAAAACAGTTAGAGAAACACTAACATTCAAAAGTCGTCAAACTGCCCAACTAAAGAAAACACTGATCACCATGATGGTGACATAAAAAAAAACAATTTTCAACACAACAATCAAAAAACTATAAAAACTCAATCAACTGAACAAAAGATCTTAAATTGGGAGACATGTGAGCTTACTCAGTTAATTGAGTTAAGTTAACTACTTTGTTTAAAAGTTAACTCAAAAAAGCTGTGCAGCAAGTTGCCTTACAATTTTAAGTTATGTCAACTTTTCTTTTTTTACAGTGTATATATATTATATTTAAACATTGGTCCCTACTGCACTTTTTTAAGTTCTAATAATAAATTACAGTGGTTTGTTGGTGACTTTGACTAGGTTCTCTCAGTATTCTGGTGAAGTTCTCAAAAACCATTAAATCTTCAGGGGGAAATATGGTTCTTTAAAAACGTATCATCATGTTTAGCTCCTACAGTGCTTCAGCTGTGGGCCTTGTTCATACATTTCAGATACTTATATTATTAATAAAAGTTCTAAATCTACTCATTTGGAAGCAAAAAAAAATCTGATCATTGACATATTCTGCTGTGGGAATGTTAACAGAATCAGCTGCTCTGAATCCTTCTCTTTAGATTGACGTTCTGTCACTCAGCTTTCTGTGTTGCAAGACTGCTCCCAGTGGATGACAAAAAGCCCAAATTTAAATACTCTTAACACTAAAAAGCATATTTCAGGCAGAGGGCCTTTGGGGTGCATGTGGAGGCAGGTGTTCTGGAAAGTTATTTGAATGATTAAATCAATGGGTGGGGGTAGTGATGTATGAAGAACTGTAACATTTCAGCTTCAGTGGCTGAAGGGAGTCATTACAATTTAAAATGAACTTTAATGTTCTTTCAGAGCAGCAGGTAATTTTAGTTGGGCCTCTATAATGTCAGCATGTGTATTTGTTAAAAGGGGGAGACGGAAAAAGAGAGTGAAGGAGAACATAAAGCCATATGTACACCCATACACAAATCTCACCCAGATATAAATGAGCAAACGTGTGTATACATGTGTGGGTGTGTCCATATGTGCGTTTGCTTGTTCGCACACATATATTTGCCATCATTTTGAAGTGTGTGAAAAAATTTTGAAGGAAATCAATGTAAGCTTCCAACAGTGTTTAGTGATATTAAGTGTAGCACATACACTTAAGCAGATTGCATTATTCAACACTTAACAGCATATGACATGTTTGATGCAGGTGAAGTGCTGTTGGCTTCTCAGATTCTTAATATTTAACACACTTCAGGAAGTCTCGACTGGCCGAGCTGGACTGCATCACAGGTCAAAGAATGAAATGCCATGACATTCGCTCAATGTCATGATAATCATGACATTGAGAAAAGTATTAATTATATATTACTTTATAGTTAAATAAAAAATGTGTTGCATCAAATATTTAGACTTCCTTTCACTGAAATGTCCAGTGCTCATATTTAATATTAAAACAATTCAAGGGTCTTCAAGTGAGACTATTATAGCATTTGAAGGTCATCAAATGATGATGCTTTGGCCATTATGCCAGAGAGTCCCATTTTAAATAGAAAATTTGTCATAAATGAAGTCTAATTTACTTTTGATTGTCAGTTCTTTTCAAATTTCCATTATATTTTATTAGTTATTTATTAGTTACCCCTAAAAATAGGCCCAACTCATAAATTAATCTTATATCCTGCACATCATTATTGTGGTATGCAAGGCTTTAAAACCTGTTGTGTCTTCGAATGATCTTGAGCAGGTTTTGCTGACATTGGCCCAATGCCTTGTGCAATGCAGTTTCGTGCAATATATTTAGTATCCCTAAGACACCCATCATATCAACTGTGCTTCATATACTGTACGTGAGCATACTTAAATTAAGTTTTGTCCCTCTTGGTTTGACAGTAAGCTAAAAATACTGCTAAAGCTGGTGAGGTTTAAGACAGGACAGAAAAAGATGGTCTTGCCCATGTGGTGTAATAGTGACCAGATAAATAACACTTGATCGTGGTCTTTAAAATCTTTTTTACAATTTCCAGGAAAGAATGAGAATTATATGGCCATGAAAATGAGGGATAGAGGAGCCCATTGAGATGGAAAGAGCATATCAGTAACAGTAAAAATATTAAGAAAGAGAAGAGGAACAAAAGAGCAAGCAGTGAGTTGAATGTGTGTGTTCAGTGATTTATACGTGTCTATATTCACAGATCTCTTATCCTGAAGAACTTACATGGATAGTTCACCCAAAAAATGAAAATGTTCATGACTTTCTTCTGTAAAATATAATATATGGTTAGGTTTAAAGGGGTCATGAGCTGGCTTTTTTAATTTTTTTATACTGTTGTCTGAGGTCAACTTATGACGTTTTACGTGGTTTTTAGATTCAAAAACATCATAATGAATAAGTAATAGGCTATTTTCTACCCTGGTCTTGAGCCTAGCTCTTGAAACAATCTTGATTGTCCTTCTTTACTCTGAATAAAGTCATAAAATGCATCACTAATTACCTCTTCAAGGACTACTAGTGATCTGGACCATTATTTCAAGTAAAAAAACTTTTTCACTTTAAAATAATGGTCCACGTCACTAGTAGTTCCTGCATAATGACTAGGTAACACTTGAGTACTTAGTGATGTATTTTATGACTTTATTCAGAGTAAAAAAGATGACTGATTACGTCTTAGACACAATAATGTTCTTTATAATTTTTCAGTTAGTTAATAGTTATAATAGTGATTAGTTCAGCTTGTTTCCATATTAGTTAATAGTAGTAGTTGAAGTGTTAATGTAGTACTACTCATTAGTGCTGCATTACTTCCTGCTACCTATTAATGACGGACCATTATTCTAAAGTGTTACCAAATTCAACTGCATTACTAATATTGGAATCAGAAGGAAGCTTATGCTTCAACGCCATGTTTATTGCTTGGTAACTCGATCCGGTTTAGCGCCACGTAGGCCTATATTATTTATCTATTACATGCCATGCGCGAATCGGTGGCTACAGTAGAGATGTCCTCATGTTTTCATACACTATAAGGACATTTTCATCGCTATAATGTACTGTAGGTGAACCAGAAACACACGCATGCTACCCATTTAAAATGACGCAACAGCTTTGTTGCATTAACACATACATGCTTCCTTTTACAAGCTTTTAACCAATCACTGCCATGCTGCAGTTAGATGTGTACTTTACTTCTGGAAATGTTGACTTAGTACATCATTAGCCATCTCTAAGTACACCATTAGAGGGGGAGAGGAAGGGGGAAAGGGAAAGTGGAAGGAAATGGTCATGGGCTCAGAGGTCCCCATTATAACCTCCACCTCTCCCCTTCACTATTCAGCACTGGTCCCAAAATGGAATATAAAACACTCTCTCTTTTTCTCTGTGTCAAGGCTCTGGAGAGGTCTGGTAGGGTTGTGGCATTGAAGAGAAAGTTAACCTCATTGTAAAGCTTCTTATGGAGCTTGTTAAGCCGGACACCTGCATGCTACCACGACCCACTTCAGCATCGTTTAGCTTCATGTCATTCCCTTCACCCCTTCATCTTTTTCCCATTTTTCTCTAACCCCCTATCTGAAAGGCTGGGAGAAAGCTATGACACATGCTGGAGGAGAGACACCAGTGCTAAAGATGCTACAAGGAAATGGAATAAAATTATAGCAATGTAAGGCACCCCGCTGAGGCCCCCGCCTGACATCTATGAGTGCTGTGAGTTATGCAGAATAGAGGAATGAAAAGCAAGAAAGAGCTATGGTCTGTACTTCTGACATGCAACAAGGGCAGAAAGCTATAGAAAAGTGAGCAAGATTTACAGAAGACAGAATTAGTCAACCTTCTAGGTGTTTATATTTGAGGGAGACTCGGAGTAATTATTCTATAAACCATCAGGAAACAGCGGTGAGAAAAAGTACACACGTTACAATGTTTACTTTAGTAAATTTGACCAAAACCACACTACAAAAGAATTGTGTAAAACCCAGAATTACTTGTGACAGAATATATGGATAGAAGAACATGTATACAACTAAATTAACGATCTCTCAAACATTTTCTAATTTATCTCAGTCAGGATAGCTCTGTGTCTCCGAGCACGGTGCTGTATGTGAGCGGGGCGGTGTACCGTAGCCCTTGCCTCTCGCCCCCCAATCACACTGCAGTGTTTGTGAGAGCTGCCGCCTTCTCCACCCCATGCACAGAGTGAAATTCTCAGACTCTGATACAGGAAAAATAAAACAGAACTTATAACATTGGGGCTTATATGTTAGCAAGCAAGCTGCTGATAGTTTTCGACTACAGTCCTTAAAGTTAACTGCAAGTAAGCAAACCTTCTACCAGCTGTAGCATTATGACAGTTTCGGACAGTTCCACCGCACCAATATCGGGGGGCTGCCCGTGGATGTGCCTGACTTTAAATCGGCGCTATTAAACATGGATATCGGCCGATGCTGGTATATTAAAAAATGACAAATATCAGTCGACCTCTATTGCAGACAGAATGAGATTAAAAACGATGCTGTGCCTTCTATATTGGATCCAACAAGAATGATGCAACACAACTATGTGAGAAAATTATTTTTTTTTATATATGTGATAGTATTGCATTGTTACGTTTGATATCTACTGATTATGAGTACGTATCTAACTAAACATAACTTACCACGCTGTCACAGGCTGGAGTATCCTTTGTATTTGAGGTGTTGTTGGTTCATTGTCCTGCGATTCGTGATCAGAGTCAAACATGTCTGGGCCATGACTCGCAAAGCCCGACGTCCCGGGGCTAATGTGTTTTCCAGTCGGGCTACCAAAGTGTATCACCGGCCTGCCCTACGGGCTATTTTTAAATAGTGAAATAACATTCCTTTCTTGATGTGGGTTGTCACGGCAACCCAGCACGTCACTCGGCGCTTTAGATGCGCGGTCGAGACTTAACCTCAAACGGGGTTGAGTCCCTTCGCCTATTCCCCGATCTAGTTTCTTTTCTGGTGCACCAGACAGGGGCTACTTCGGCTAATAAGCCTTGGTGACCTGAGGATTACAGTGGGGCTTCCCTGCCGAGTACATCTCCGTGGGCCCTCACTCCTCTATTGCATCGCAAGCATGCTGAGACTGTGTTCGTGGGTGGTTCATGTTCTCTCATGAGAGCATGACCACGTCGGCGCGTTGTTCGTCTTGCCTTCTTCATAGGGGCTTGAGTGTTCAGCGCGCCGTGTGCCGTCTCGACGGACACGCTCACAGTCTTGCATGCCTGCTGGTAGCTTACAGGTGGGATTGCTGGTTGCTAAAAATAAAATAAAGGGGACCTAGCGTTTCATCTGGGGCTCTAGCAGAGGACAGATGTCAATCGCTGCATCGGAGAGAGGGCTATTATAAGCTGGAAATGAAGATGATGCTGAGTTTCCCACTATAATGGTGTGTGCTCATGCTGAATCAGATTCAGACCTGACAGCCATGCTTTCCTGGGTGGCTGAGGCGTAGTGCAACGCGTAAATCACCTTGCCCGCCCCCTTGCCTTTTTCCCGGATGTGCATTGGAAAGCTTTGGCAGTGTGGAACTATTTGGTGCCAAAATATGGGGTGCCAATGGTGCCATAATCTGGATAAAGTTTTCCTCTCTCTCACTACCCTCATCGGTGAGGTGGCAGTGCCACTGGCAGGCCACCTCCGCCCTGCGCTCTTAGTGCACGAGGGTAGTTCTGAGCTGAGGTTGAGCTGCACACAGTGACTGATTTACATTTAAAGTCACAGCGCTGGCCCTTGGCCAGACGATGTCCACCCTGGTCCAGAAACACCCTTGGGCTACCTTGCAGGGGTGTGAGACGTCGCCAGAGTACGCTCTCTCGATGCTCACATCTCACAAGGTGACCCTTTTCGGCGACACTGTCGGTGACTGTGTAGCAGTCCTCCACAGTGCAAAGCAGATGGAACCCCTCAGTCTGCTCGCCATGGGCATCCCACGATGCCACCCGTCTTGGCTGCCAGTCAGCTGAGACGGGTGACCTGGACTTGGTTGAAGCTGCTCTTCCCCGGAGGAGGGCCGGGTGGAGAATCATTGCAAAATTTTGTTCCGCCACCGGTGTTACAGCCAGTGGTACCCAAATTCTTAAGTTCCAATACCTCTGGGTCTCGGGAGTTCAGGAATGGCAGCGTGTGACGCTATGAAGCCGCGCCGCTCTCATTCCCCTCCCCACAAGAGGGCGAGAATGGCAGTGTGCGACGCCGGGGAGCCTCGCCACTCTCATTCCCCTCTTCTCAGCGGTGTGAGGACGGCAGTGCGCGACGCTATGCCTCGCCACTCTTGTTCCCCGCTGAGGAAGGAGGTGAGGTAGGCAGTGTGTGACGCCACAAAGCCTTGCCACTCTCTGCCCCTGCTTCAGTCGCCAGCGGACCGCAGCGTATAGCTTGAGAACGCTACCATGCCTTCTCTCATACCCTCCGTCCAACCGTGGGGGCAGGTAGGTGCTGCGTGCGCACTCAGACCCCACTTCAGGACGCTGTGCCTCTTGGGTCGGGTCCCTGCCCTCCACTTCGCTGCCCTACTGCGGGTACGTCTGTGGGGCGGGTGTGTTCATGGTACGGTTTCCGGAAGCCTAGCTAGCACTTCCGGGACGGTCCCGCTGACTTACCTGCACCACCAGGCTCGGCTATGTGATTCAGTTCGCACGGCATCCTCCCAAGTTCTGGGCGTCCACTTCACTGTTGTGTGGAGCTGCGACGCCCATCTTGTGGAAAGAGATCGAAGTCCTACTGGCGAAGGACGCGATTGGAGCCGGTCCCTCCAGCCGACATGAAGTTGGGGTTCTATAACTCCTACTTCATTGTGCCCAAGAAAAGCAGTGGGTTATGACCAATCTTGGACCTGTGAGTCCTGAACCGGGCCCTTCACAAACCGCCCGTTCAGATGTTGACGCAGAAGCGCACTTTCAAGTACATCCGTCCCCAAGATTGGTTTGCAGCGATCGACCTGAAGGTCGTTCCCTTCAGGACTGTCCCTGTTGTGTCACCGTGTCACCGTGTCACACAGAGACACGGTGATCAGTCACCTCAGCCTGTTGGGACTTCGGGTCAACTGGGGAAAGAGCAAACTCTGCCCCGTGCAGAGGATCTCTTTTCTCGGTATGGAGCTGGACTTGGTCAATCTGACAGCGCGTCTCACAGAGGAACGTGTCCAGTCGGTGTTGAACTGCTTGAATTCGTTCAAATGCAGGACAGCGGTACCACTGAAACATTTTCAGAGGCTCCTGGGGCATATGGCATCCGCAGCCGCTGTAACGCCGCTCGGATTGCTTCATATGAGACCGCTTCAACGCTGGCTACACGACCGAGTCCTGAGATGGGCGTGGCACAGCGGATCCCTCCGTGTCCCCGTGACTCCGAGGTGCCGCCAAACCTTCAGCCTGTGGTCGGACCCTTCGTTTCTACGGGCAGGAGTTTCCCTAGAACAAGTGTCCAGGCATGTTGTTGTCTCCACGGATGCCTCATCCACCGGCTGGGGTGCCACGTACAACGGGCTTGCAGTTTCGGGTCTGTGGACGGGGCCTCAACTGCAATGGCATATCAATTGCCTTGAGTTGTTAGCAGTTCGTCTTGCGCTGGGCCGCTTCAAAACGCCGCTACTAGGCAAGCACGTTCTGGTCCGTACGGACAACACTGCGGCCGTTGCGTACGTCAACAAACAGGGTGGTCTACGCTCCCGTCGCATGTCTCAACTCGCCCGCCATCTCCTCCTATGGAGTCAGAAGCATCTGAGGTCGCTTTGTGCCATTCACATTCCGGGCCTGCTCAATCGTGCGGCCGACGAGCTCTCACGACAGCCAGTGCTCCCCGGAGAGTGGAGACTCCATCCCCAGGTGGTCCAGCTGATCTGGAGTCGCTTCAGGACCGCACAGGTAGACCTGTTTGCCGCCCCGGACACGACCCACTGCCAGTTGTTTTATTCCCTGACCGAGGGAACCCTCGGCTCGGGTGCGCTGGCACACAGCTGGCCCCGGGGCCTACGCAAGTATACGTTTCCCCCAGTGAGCCTTCTTGCACAGACTCTGTGCAAGGTCAGGGAGGACGAGGAGCAATTCCTGTTGGTTGCTCTGTATTGGCCCAACTGGACTTGGTTCTCGCGACAGCACCTCCCTGGCCCATTCCTCTGAGGAAGGACCTCCTGACTCAGAGACGGGGCACCCTATGGCACCCGCGTCCGGTGTCTGGTCCCTGGACGGGACGTGGAGGTTCTAGGCTGTGGTAGACACCATCACTTCCGCTAGAGCTCCCTCTACGAGGCACCTCTATGCGTTGAAGTGGAACCTGTTCGTCGACTGGTGTTCTTCTCGCTGAGAAGACCCCCGGAGATGTTCGGTCGGTTCTGTGCTTTCCTTCCTACAGGACGGGTTGAAGCGAAGGCTGTCTTCCTCCACCCTCAAAGTCTATGTTGCCGCCATCGCCGCTAATCATGACATGGTAGGTGGTAAGTCTCTAGGGAAGCACGATCTGATCGTCAGGTTCCTGAGGGGGGCGAGGAGACTAAAACCGCCTCGCTCTCCCTCTATACCCTCTTGGGACTTAACTCTGGTGCTAACCGCACTGCAGAGGGCGCCCTTTGAGCCTTTGCAGTCAGTTGAGTTAAAAATCCTGTCTCTGAAGACAGTACTCCTGACTGCATTGGCCTCTATCAAGAGGGTAGGGGACCTGCAGGCATTTTCGGTCAACGAATCGTGCCTGGAATTCGGGCCCGATAACTCTCATGTAATCCTGAGACCCCGGCCCGGATATATGCCCAAGGTTCCCACCACTCCCTTCCGGGACCAGGTGGTGAGCCTGCAAGCGCTGCCTTCGGAGGAGGCAGACCCAGCCCTAGCTTTTCTCTGTCTAGTCCACGCTCTGCGGACTTACGTGGACAGAGCGCAAAGCTTCAGGACCTCAGAACAGCTCTTCGTCTGTTATGGAGGCCAGCAGAAGGGAAAGGCTGTCTCCAAGCAGAGGATGGCCCACTGGATAGTGGATGCCATCGTCTTGGCGTACCAAACCCAAGACGTGCCCTGCCCGCTCGGGTTAAGAGCCCACTCTACTAGGGGTGTAGCTTCTTCCTGGGCGTTGGCTCGTGGCGCCTCGCTGACAGATATTGTAGAGCTGCGGGCTGGGCGACACCTAACACGTACAAATCTCGCACGCCAATGGCCATTGGCCCGTTCTCTATATCTCGAAGTTGATAGGGGCTCCCAGAAGTGATCCCAATTCGTCGGTGACGTCCGACGTACGTCTCCGTTCCCTCCTTCAGGGAACGAGGGTTACCATACGTAACCGAGACGTTTCGGAACATCAGGAGAAAACATGAAGATATTAGAAAAACGATGCTCTTTCCTGCTCGTGTCCCACATCCATTTCAGCGCAAAGCGGCATATGACGCACCTCTGTGGGGAAATATAAAGCATATTTAACTTTCTTATATAATTTATATTACCATTACTTACTGATATTTATTTAAATGTTTTACAGTATTACAGTAGTATGTTGTTTCACTAACGGAAGTACTAAAAATAAACACGCATGCTTAAATGGATGTTTAAACCTCGTTTATATTTTTTTATTTTCAAAATGTAGGCTATTTAATGTATATGTATATATATATATATATATATATATATATACACACACGCACACACAAGTCTCTTGATGCATACAACTTTGTTCTGTGTGGTCATGTCCAAGACATACAGTTTCATGATTACCACGTTCAAAACTTCGTAGTGCTGAAGACGGAGGTTCTGCCTAGCCAAAGACAGGGTAAGAAGACGGAATTGTACAAGGCCTGGGTTATCGTCATCAAGAAAAACAGCTGTGTTCTTACTGCAAACTGCACCTGTATTGTAACCAAAATTTACTATCTTAAATTTTCATTATTTTCATTTAGTGTCAGCAATTTAATCAAACATTTAATCAAATTTAACTGCTTATTTGCTGAAATCATTCAACTGTTGTTATATGTATAGCCTACAGCACGATTTAAACCAATGTGTTTCATACATCATAACATTTCCCCGATTGTCTTTTGCAACCGACTTGCGCAGTTGAACCTGTGTCAGTGTGACATAGGCTGATAATTGGTCTACACAACCAATATAATTTTCCACATCATGACAAATGTTTGTTGTAGCAAAGTATGGGAACACCGTAGTACAGAGAAGATGTAAGATTTTAAAGTTGGGATGAAATGGGATGAAATTTCATCCTATCCATTTTCTAAATGCATCTTATTGTAAATGATTCATCCATGTAATGATTCATCATGTATGATTCTTTGTTTCTTTCTTTCTTTTGCTTCCGACAGCAGCAACATAACCAAAACCCACAACAACACTGACCAAGCAAATAAATATAGTAACAATAGGATCAAAATTTCAAATTATTTCCATGTTTTTTGCCTCAAAATTACATTTTTATTTTGTACGGAAAGCATACTGCTCTCTCTCCACTTAAACGCGGACACAGTATGGACACACACTCGCACAGAAACATGTTGTCAGCGCTGCTCTGAAAATTTTATCAGTAAAATAGTTTAACAACTTAAAAGCTACATGAATTTCTCACTAGTGAGGTAATAACAGCGTTGTTCTTGGAAGTTAGCAAAGGCTTGGGATTAGATGCGTAAAAAATTAGACCTACATACAAGAGCGTTTTAAGGACAAAAACCTGACAAATGTCTTAAAATACATAATTTGAACAATGTTTTGAGGTGTGGTAACCATAGTATAAGCGGAATAATTGACTATGGGCTGTTGAATTATTAGAAAAACTATGCAAACCCGAGGTATGCAAGATAAGTACACTGCTTTGCGATGTGGCTGCATTACCACCTCGGCTGTGCATTATTTATATAATAATTCAACAGCCCGTTGTCAATTATTCCTTACATATTTAAGTACTGAGTAATAATAATTAACTACATGCACTTACTTTAGGGTTAGGGTTAAGATTAGTTTGTGGTTTAGGGTTATTTTCATGTAATTATGCACAATTTATAGTAATAACTATAGTAACTACATGTAACGTGTAACTGACACGGTAAAATAAAGCGTTACCTAAAAGATTTGTCACTACTTCTGTTACATTTCAACTAACGTTAAAGCAGTTATCACTACCTGAATTTTTGGGGAGGTAATTCAGTTGTAGAATGCAGTTGTCACTCACATAAATAACCAAACTAAAGCCCTATTCGGATGGTAATTTTTTCTGGTGTTTTTCTCCCACAGAATTACCCACTGTTTTTTGACAAACACCAAGGTTGTGTGGTAATTTAATTGCCGTCCGAATCCACATCTCTGAGTTTTCAAGAATATATAACACTTAAAAATTCACTGTTTATATCCTTTTTGACCACTGCAGAGCGCCGTACTGTACCGTATTTGGATGCATTTTAAAGATCTTATGTTTACCTCATGTAAATAAGAGGCTGTATTAACTTATTTCCGCTCATTTCCATGTGGAATAAAATTACATCCTTTATTTTGAGATAAAATACAAGACAGAAAACCATATTAACTATAATGTGCGTCTATATATCTTCCTATTTTTATACAGATTTAAATAATTAAATAATTAATTATAATGAATAATTATTAAATAAATATGCATTTATTCTTATTATACCATGAAGCATATGACATTTTATTTACAGCATACAATCATGTTATTGACCACGTGAGCAGCACGTTCCCAGGTGCGCACAAAACAAGCTCCTCCACCGTGAATAAATCACCATCCGAATTTACAAGTTTTATCACTGAGGTGGCATGCAAATTTATTTTTACGGACTTCCAAGTGAGAAACAATTACCATCTGAATAGGGCTTAAGTCTGTGCAGAAAGGAATTGAGCATGAGGAGAGACCGGACAGCTGTCCATTCCAGTGGCAAGTCTAATACTGTGGAAGGTTAATTAAACTGGCTAGCCCTCCCACATCCAGTGGCATAAGCTCCGAGCACACTGATAAGTGGAGTCAAAGTTCAACATGGCATCATGTAGGAGGGGTGTCTAACCTGCCACTAGGAGAAGCTTTCAGTGGAACACAGTAGCTAGTTTCATCCAAAACCATCATGCAACCTTCTCCTGTCACCTGTGCCCCTGATCTGTCAGTGGTGTTCAGACAAACAAGATTTGGGTGTGTTCACGCAGGATGAAGAGTTTGACCTAGAAAAAAAGCAATGGTGAATGATAGTTGGTGTTCAGGGGTGAGATGAGGGGCAGAGACCACTATTGCCTCCGCTATTGCCTGTGGTTAGTGCAGACCAGGGTCTAATAACTGACGTCTGGTGAACTGCCTGCTGCTACTGGCAGATGATAGCTCAGAGGAAAGTGACCTTGAGTAGATGTTTGGCTACAATCCTGACGCTCAAAATGAAGGTGCCAATGGGAGGGTTTTGTTGTAACATAAATGCTTTATTGGCTGACAATATGGCACACCTGAGAGCCACAAGTTGGCCACTTTTATGGAACAACGAAGCATTTATGTGCCTTTCAATGGGACATGAATTGCACGCCTTACACAATTACTCAATACGTCATTGTCTTCACTTCTGCCAAGAAAAATAATGTATTCTCCTTTCTCAACTCACTGAAGGATGGCAAGGTGTTCCATGACACTCAATCATACCTTTGATCAGGTGGCACACGGCAAATACTTTTGATGTTAGAAGACAAGAGACGCCGTGCCAGCATGTTGCCTTTCAACAGACTTTTTTTTTTTTTTTTGCCACATAACAGCATTACACCTTTAACAGCAAACAAGTTGAAACTCATCTGTGAAATGGGTTTCAAAGTATAGCATTTCTTTTGAGAAAATTCCATAGGGCCTAATGCATTTCTTATCACAAAGGATGAATCCATGCCGTCTCATTACTGCTGATAAGCCATTTTGTTGAGATCAGAAGTACAGTATTACCCATTACTGCCTTACTAATGGCCGGTATACTGATGCTGCTTCAGGCATGAAGCCATAATTGCCCCCTCTGACGATGCCCAAAGGAAAGAGAAACAATCATTATGTTTCAGAGTGATTTTACAACATAGCAATTAAGTTTTCACAAATTGAGGAGAATGAATTAAACAAGAGATTGGTGTTGGGGGGGGTTGGGGGGGTTATGAGGACTAAGAATAATACTTGAGCTCAGGTGTGAAGATACAAAGTGAGCAAGTTAGAAAAGCACTCTATCGCTCATAGTATACCTAATTTTGAGTTGGAAGGATTGCTGTTTTCTCCTCTGTGTTTACTCTGTGTAAAACCACCTTTTAGCCATTTTTAAATGTGGGGAATTTCTTTGAGAGAAACTTTGTTAGGGACTGTCATAATTTCAGTGTACATGCTTGCAGATAAAACAAAACATCCTAAATTAGTCAGAGTCATAAGGAAAGGGCAGAAGAGATGAGAGGGACAGATACAGTGAAAGAAAGGAGGGAAAGATTTGTAGTTATTTTCTTCCAAATGTTTCACTTTCCTTTTGTGTCAATTTCTGATTTTTTAAATGTATTTTTTATAACAGAGGTTTTATAAAGAACAATGTATTTAAAGTAAATTTAAGCATGAAAAGGGCTTATTTTTATTTATTTATTGTCATTCCCAAATAATGTTTATGGCAAATAATCTTCTAACTACAATGGACATCCAATCCATTAACAGTTAAAGGGCTTATAATTATCTTTCATTGCAAACTTTCAAGCAAACTGAAGTAAGATCTTATATTCGGCAACACTTAGGGATTAGGGAACCAGATTAGAAAACACATATTCATCATCATGCGTCCTATTTTAACGCTCTGAGCGCACGGTCTGAAACGTATGGTGCAGATGCACTTAGGGCGTGTCAAAAATCCACTTTTGCTAGTGTCGTGGAAAAAAGAAACTTTAATCATTATCATGGTGAAGCTGGAATTGAAAAACACATGCAAAGTGTCTTTAAAAGCTTTTCTTCTTGCCAAGAAGGTCAATTCTGACATGCAGATTGTCTGCAGTCAGGAAAGACAAAGTGGAAGCCACATACTCGTTCTTTTATATTCAATTTCAGCAGGTGAGGACTTAGTCAATAACACAATAACAAACTCCTTAGTTGGTGTTATCTGCAGCTGTCCCACCTTAAGTGAAAACAAAATTTCCGAGAACTTGTTCAAGGCTACAGACAACAAACACACTAGTTCTATTGACTGAACAGAATGCAGTCAGCCAGCAACCATTACGTTTTTACTTCTATATTGTTGAAAATAAGATATTTATAGCATATCACTTCATTGGGTTAATCGACTGATTACCCGTCACGTCAAAACTTGTGATCGTGAAAACCACCTTTTTACCAGGGAGGATATGATTTGTGACTGCTAGGAAGATTCTTAAGGTAAGCTCTACCTGAAATCATATTTTTACTCATTAATTACAAAAACATTATTTTCTGCTGCTGTTATTCTAATACTGTTTTGAAAGTGCGGTCACAACGAAGGTTTGCGGGGAATAAACATCCTTTGTAAGTAAAGGATAATGAAGATACCTTTAGATATTAATGGGTTTTGCACGCAAAATGTTGCCAAGCAATGGTACCGTCAAATGTGACCACACCTTTAGATTGTGTATTGTAAGTTAAGTTACCCGATTTACAATACACAAAATGTTACCTGTAATGGCGTATTAAAATGTTGTACTTCTTATTGATTATGTCTTAAATAGTTGTAGTGGATTTGAAAGTTTGCTTAATGATTAGCATTATAAGTGCTTTGGAGCTAACTTGCTGGTGCGGTGCAGGCTAGGTAGCATGAAAAAATGTGCTAACTTTTTATCAAATAAGTGACTTTTGAATTATGTCCAACATTATAGTATTTATTACACAGCAAATGAACCAATCAGAAGATGGAGCACTATGTTTAGTCTCACTAGATTGAATTTATTCAGGTAACAACTTTAGTTTTTATTTTTGTATTATTTTGATCTTTTATTAGGTCGAAAAGTCCCTCCTGACCAGGTGGATGCCTAATATAATTCCAGCATATCAGAGCACAGGTGGATTAACTACTGAGGAAAAGAAAAAGATCATCACATGGTGATTTCTTGCATGTGTCTTACTGTGTATTTGTCTCAAACAGATATCTCTTCGCTGCAGACAAGCTGAAATTGCCTAAATCCTTGATTGCATTCTTGGCGTCTATGCATCACAGCATTTTTGGAGAGAAATAAGGATATGTAAAGTATTAAAAAATGTATCTGGCATGATTAAATTTGCAGTTCATCTGAAATGTTTGAATATGCTGACAAAAGGTTGTTACTTATAAATATATATTCTAAATTATAGTACGTTAGAGATTAAAAACAATTTGACACTCATGTGTAACTTTCTCCTCTCTCTCTTTCCCACTTATATTTTTATATAGTGTTGGAACTGCGATCTGAGAAGAACTGAGCAAATTTATGTTTGTGGACACGCATGCATCCTGGGAACTGGGAACCAATTTTGTGTTGGCTTTTAAAGACTTTTTATTTTTATGATCACTTTTACTCCTATGCTGTGGAAAAGATGTACAGAGAACAGACATTGATAATAATCAGAAATTATATTAGATTAGGATGATTTCTGAAGGACCATGTGTCACTGAAGACTGGAG
Source organism: Rhinogobio ventralis (assembly GCA_039654625.1). Classification (NCBI taxonomy): domain Eukaryota; kingdom Metazoa; phylum Chordata; class Actinopteri; order Cypriniformes; family Gobionidae; genus Rhinogobio; species Rhinogobio ventralis. Next base: position 18,461,741 of record CM077193.1, on the reverse strand, counting down.
TAATGATGCTGAAGATTCAGCTTTGATCAATGGAATAAATTACACTTTACTATATATTCATATAGAAAACGGTTATTTTAAATTGTAATAATATTTCACAATATTGCTTTATTATTCCAAATTAATTCTTTGGTGAGCACTCTGGTTAGAGACTTCTTTCAAAAACATTAAAATGCTTAATGTGTCATGTTACCTAATGAGATAGTGTAATAAACAGTTTTGTCCTGTGTTGGATATTTCCTTTTTGACTGCTTAAAATTGTATTGTTATATTATGCATTGAATTTAATTGTTGATATTTCATTATAATAATTTTTTGACAATAAAATTAACAACCAATGACTTGACTTGACTTGACAAGGATAGCACATAATATGGTAGTTACACAACTTTTACATATGTTTACACATCTTTTTGTTCAACTTTCTGACACATTTACTGTATTAAACTCATTAACGCAGTAAATGATTTAACATTAACACAAAACTAGTGGTCCTGGAAAATTCAAATTTAACACGGGTTGTGTCATTTTTAACAATCCTTTCTAAGAGTGTAGAATTCCGCATATATTTAACAAAAACATCTTATAAGTTTAATATAATAAAAAAACGTCTTATATGGTTTGATAGTTTATGTAAAAAAATGTCCCTTACACTAGTTTAACGACGGAAAAAACAGTCGTAACACGAGGCGCATGGTCCAAAAGTGTCTCTTAATAAGTCATGGGCTTAATGAGTCATGGGTGTGATTTGGGCGTAACATGCAATAAACCAATCAGAGTCTTATCTCCCATTCCCTTTAAAGGCCAATTGCGCTTGCACCATGGCGGATTTGCTATTTACATGGCAAAGACTGATCGCTTCTCCAGAGAGGAATCCTTTTATTTTTAATATTTAAAAATGTTTGTGTGCTGCTACGTATCCCTGTGTGTAATAAGCAGAGTGTACACGCGTTGTGCACCTGCCTATAGTTGCCTCAAAATAGCAACGAGCCAACAATGCGCCTGAACACACCTCGTTTTCAGACCAGCACGCTCATGGGCGAACAGATGGGCGCGAGTACATTTCCTATTTAAACATTGTGGCGCTGGACGTGAAAATGATAACTGCATCGGGCTGAAATAAAAAACACTTGTGTCGCCCCTGGCGTCGCATTGTGCTAGGTGTATGATAGGGCCCTATAAAGTTCCTTATTAGAATGCATATTACTAGCATATATGCTGTTTATTAGTACTTGAAAAGCACATACTAATGCCTTATGCAGGCATGACCATATTGTGCATCCCTTAACCCTACGCCGTACCTAAACTTTATACTACAACAACTCAGAAAGCAGTTATTAGGAATTTATTGAGATAAAACTCATAGTTAATAGTGAATGTGTTCCCTCATCTAAAGTGTTATTTTATGTGCTTATATCATTTTTTCGATTATGTTTTTGAAGTTGGTAGACAACAACTTCTGATTTATCTAAATGAACTTCATACTGCAAGGTTAGTATCTCCAAGGCACATTGATATTTAGAAAAATAATAATAATAATAATACTATGGCATCATCATTATGCAGTCAGAATTAATTACCTCTCATCTGTACATCTTTTGTTCTTTTGCATTGTTTTGAGAACTTGTTTAGCTGTGACGAGACAAAGAGGGGAATAATGCTTATGGAGTGTGATTTGTTTTTGATGTTCAGAGCGAATAAACCAGGTGTTAACAAGTGCAGACAGTCGTGGCAGGGCTGGGGAAATGCTTACAATTCATAATCATAATTACTTCATGAATAATCATGCAAGAAAGATCAGGTAACATGATAATTATTTGACTGAGAAATGAGAAAAAAAAATTAAACATTAAAAGTTAACTTTTTGCTCCCGATTTTGTTACAGTTTGTAAAGTGTCAGATAAGTTGAAACTGCTCTTTTTAGGGTAATTGTTATCTCCATCCAGTGCTCCTGTGATATAAATGGTGAATTGAGGAAAAGCACTCCCCGTCCTCTAATATGTCTGTCTGAACAATGGTTCTTTGAATGCTAACAACACCGAAGGTTGACAGGTCCTCATGCCTTTTTTTAAGATGGAGGGATGGAGTGCATGACCTGACTCTTTATCTTGTCGGCTCTCATTTGATTCCCCATTGTAGCAGGACAGCTCAATCAAACTATATCGTCCAAAGCCACAATAGAGGAGTGAATGAAATGGGAAGGGTGAACGGTGCACCAAGGCTGTGATAAGGGTTGAAGAGCAACACTGTCTTCTCCTACCTGCACCTGGTCATTATCACCTAGTTGAGATTCTTCCATGCTGTAGCACCATCTGACAATCACACTGTTTTTAATCACCGCAGCAGATGTACCTGTTATTATTAGCGAGAACAGCTGTTTGACAAATCCTCGAAGATGCAATCTGTTAACACTGTAATATGAAGCACATTCAATAGTTGAATGTAGTCACATTTCTGGCACTTGACTCAAAAGCTTTACATTGAGAAACTGATCAAATCAAGCGTAGCTTTAGTTCTGGTCACGTTAGTCAAGCTCGCATCAGCTGATCACGTCTGCCTATAGGAATGCGATGCCTATCATAGCATGCATATATAAGCTCCTTCAGTATCATCAGCAGCTATTGCGTTTCTCCGGAGCTAATTAATGGCGAATTCGGAGGGGGAAACCACATCATCTCACTAGGAATTGTGCAATCAGGATTTAGCGAGAGGAATTCGTTCCCTTTTGAACGGTCAGTCGTACTGCGTCTTAAGACTCAATGGGAAATCATCTATTTCTCGAATTACTGAAGCATTTTTGTAAAATCACGCAGTACTACTGCCCAGTCAAAACAGTGTAGAGACATCTTGCACGCTATTGGCTGGCCAGTAGGAACTTCATGAACCAATGGCAGAACAGCGTAACTGAGCGAACCAATGGGCACAATGCCCGCAAAGCAGGGCACAAAGCCCGCCAAAATGGGCGTGGCATCTGCCTTAAAGGTATGCTGTAATGCCCTAAAACGTCAGATTAATCTCCTTCAGCGACGATCTCGGTCCTTGCTGATAAACTCTCGAAGCTACACCAGCTTTCGCCGAGAAAAGACGAGCCTGCAGCGGAATCGCGAGCTAGCCAGCCCGGACATCCTGCAACGAGTCAGCGGCCTGTTTCAGCGCGCTCAATTGCCAGCGGCCCTGTGAGCTGTCGCGCCTTTCCCCTGCGCTCTCCGGTGAAACACTACGGTGTATCCTTGTTTTTACAATGAACGACTTATGTAATGTTGTGCAATATATGTGTAACATGCAGCACTCACCTGCATGAAGAGGATGGCCACGATGTGTGCGTGATCTGTCTGGGCTAAGCCCACGCAGACGCTGCTCTCTCCGGGTCCGGCTGCTCTCACTGCGAAGGTATGTCCATCTCGTCTTCCGGAAAAAGCGGCGGAGCCCGAGGGCTGAGTACACCTAGGCTAACAAGCTCACGTCGGCCCAGTGCCCTCGTCTTCGCCTCAGAGAGACGTTTCTCCCGTGACGTTCTCTCGATCGGACCTGTTCCCTCCACTCGAAGTCAAGGGCCTGGTCTCATTTTGCGGCAATGATGAAGACGCTCGCCGCTTCTGATGCTGAGGAATGGTCGGGCTCCATCGACGACCCCGCCCCCTCAACTTCACAGCAATGCAAATTCCTCAGTGGGTATCGCGTGTGTCTCGGCTTGCCAGCCTCGATTCATCCCGCCTCCCTCTCTCTCTCCGCGCTGAAGAAGCGCTGCGGACAGAGAATGCCAAAGTGGACGAGCGAACTCACGCCGGAGCTCTCCCCGCGTGTCTTGCTTTCAGACTGGTAGAAATATTGAGGGCGCGGCTTACGTTACAGCCTGTTCTCACTGCAGCTCGCGCTTATTGCCATGGCAGCGCGCACGCCCTGTTGAGAGCGCGACTTACGTCATTGCTGCACTCAATGTCTAGCGCATAGCGGCGTCGTAAAATGGCAGCCCTGACCCTTTTTCACTCTCTATCACTTCTCCCAGTTCCCTCCATTCAGGCGACTGGAGAGGTTCAGCATTGCAGTATACGAGCCTGTTACAAAGCACACTCGCCTGCACACAAAACACACTAGTGAGAGAGTGACTTCTCTCTAACACTTCTCCCAGTCCCCTCTATTCAGGTGACTGGAGAGGTTCAGCATTGCAGTATACGAGCCTGTTATAAAGCACACACGCCTGCACACAAAACACAGAGAGCGTGACTTCTCTCTACCATATCTCCCAGTCCCCACTATTCAGGCGACTGGAGAGGTTTATCCATTGCAGTATACAAGCCTGTTATGAAGCGCGCACGCCTGCACACAAAACGATGTATTAAAGGCGATCCTAATAAGCAATTAAGAGTATTTTCCTCTTATGACTGTAGGCAGTGTGTCCCCTACATAGTGTGCACCACTGCATATAAGCACTGTTAATTCAGTGCTACGGAATCACTCAAAAGATCAGGAAGAGAGGAGGGTTGAGTCCCGCCCAGGCCGGTCCGCCCCCCCCCAAAAAAAAAATAAAATCTCAGAATTCTCTCCCCACGGCCCGTTTTAGTAAACTGCGAGCCCGCTCTGATGCGCGCTCCCTTGCATTCTGCCGCTATAATAGTGAGTTCAATAAAAGAACATGTTTAAGAAATGAGTTTTCTGTCTCTTCCACACCACACGGAAGTCGGCGCCCTGCACAGCGCACCGCCTTCCGACACTATAAAACCCCTGTACAACAGGGAATGCGTGCATACAGTCCTGCTAGTGGCTCCACTTTGGCGAACTGTCCACCACTGGTTTCCCGAGTTGATTCAGCTACTATCAGCAGCCCCATTGCCAGTTCCACTGAGAAAAAATCTCCTTTCTCAGGCGAACGGGACAGTCTGGCACCCCCACCCCAAACTGTGGGCACTACATGTCTGGCCACTCAAAGGGAGCTTGAGTACCTCCCAGTGAGTGTTCTTAGCACTATCAGTGAAGCTAGAGCTCCGTCTAATAGACGTCTCTATGCTCTTAAATGGTCAGTGTTCTCTGACTGGTGCTCAGCCAGAAACCATAGCCCAGTGTCATGCGAGATATCACAGATACTAATTTTTCTACAAGAGATGTTGGATGCAGGACGAACTCCATCCACACTCAAAGTCTACACGGCAGCTATCGACGCTTCTCATGCACCAATAGCTGGCCAATCAGTAGGCAGACATGACATGGTTGTGAAGTTTTTAAAAGGAGCCAGGAGGCTTAACCCTCCTCGCCCTCCTACAGTGCCAGCTTGGGACCTTTCACTGGTCCTGTGAGCACTAAAAGAACCTCCCTTCAAACCGTTGCACATGGCCGAATTAAAACCGCTTTCGCTGAAAACTGCCCTGCTATTAGCACTGGCATCAGTTAAGCGTGTTGGTGACATTCAAGCGCTCTCTGTAAACGCGTCATGTCTAGAATTTGGCCCAGGTGATTCTAAAGTCATCCTCAATCCGAGACATGGCTATGTATCCAAAGTGCTTTCAACACCGTTCAAAGCACAGGTAATCACTCTCTCTGCTCTCCCCCCCTCTGAGGATGAGAGACAGTTACACCTGCTCTGCCCAGTTAGGGCTCTTAGAGCATATACTGAGCAGTCCTCCCACTTTAGATAGTCGGAGCAGCTCTTTGTAAGTTTTGGTGGCCACACTAAAGGACTTCTGGTCACCAAACAAAGCCTGGCCAGATGGCTAGTGGACGCAATAGCGTTAGCTTAGGACACTTTGTCTGTATAAGTATACTGAGACGGCCTCTGTAAGACCGTCCTATTAATAAGTTGGCATCTAGAGCCTTCATATGCTTCAATGCTTACAAAAGTTGTTCCTTGTAGTTACTGGCCTTCTCCAGCCCAGTACACATAGAAATACATATATTAGTGTATATATACATGTGTGTATATATATGTTATGATGTGTCAATAACTCTAGTCTTGGGCCCTTTATTAAGTGTTCAGCTTGAGAGAGTACATGTCATTATGCCTATATAGCACGGCGGGATTGAACAGGTTCCCATTGTGTCTTAAGACGCAGTGTAGCGACTCGGCTGCATATAATAATAATAAATTGAATTAGCTCAATAGGGAATTATGATTATTAATATTTAATTATTTATAACTAGTCACAACGGGTTATGATTAAATTATAAATCTCCAAATCACCCAAAAAGGGAAATACCTAACCTAGGTATTTATGCAATATATAGTATATATGGTTAACAACAATGGGTTGCAATTAACTCCGAATATATAATAAATCATTACAGAATAACCTTTGAATTAGAATTAATTCAAAATTCATCTGATTCGTTCATTTAACGAACGAACAGTACTACAATCTTTTATCAATTCTCACAAAGTTGTATTCTTTCTTATCAAATCTTCAGGAAGGTTATCCTTCTGGTCACGAAGAATAAACTTTCCGAATTATTAGGATATTAATTAAAGTATTCAAAGTATCCAAAGTAAGTATCCATAGCTGGTCGCGGGGCCTCCGCAAATATGCGTTTCCCCCAGTCAGCCTTCTCGCACAGGTTCTGTGCAAGATCAGGGAGGACCAGGAGCAGGTCCTTTTGGTCGCCCCGTACTGGCCCAGCCGGACCTGGTTCTCCGAACTCGTAATCCTTGCGACAGCCCCTCCCTGGTCCATACCTCTTAGGAAGGACCTCCTTTCTCAGAGACGGGGCACCCTCTGGCACCCGCGGTAGGTTTGAGTACCCTACCACCTCAGGTGGTGGCTACCATCACTTCCGCTAGGGCTTTGTCTACCAGATACGCCTATGTGTTGAAGTGGAACCTCTTCGTCACCTGGTGTTCTTCTCGCCAAGAAGACCCCTGGAAATGCCCGATCGGGTCTGTGCTCTCATTCCTCCAAGAAGGGTTGGAACGAAGGCTTCCTTCCACCCTCAAGGTGTATGTGGCCGCGATATCCACCTACCACGACCTTGTGGAGACGAAACAGGTAAGTCAGCACAACCTGATCATCAGGTTCCTGAGGGGAGCGAGGAGACTGAATTCTCCTCGCTCTCCCCTCGTACCCTCTTGGGACCTCTCAGTAGTCTTAGATGCTCTGCAGGGGGCTCCCTTCGAGCCATTGCGATCAGTTGAGCTTAAGTTCCTGTCAATGAATACAGCGCTCCTGATCGCTTTGGCCTCCATCAAGAGGGTAGGGGCATTTTCTACAGGCATTTTCGGTTGACAAAGCGTGCCTGGAATTCGGGCCGGCCTACTCTCACATGATTCTGAGACCCCGGCCTGGATATGTGCCCAAGGTTCCCACCACTCCGTTCAGGGACCAGGTGGTGAACCTGCAAGCGCTGCCTTTGGAAGAGGCAGACCCAGCCTTGGCACTGCTCTGTCCAGTACGTGCCCTCCGTGCTTACGTAGACAGAACGCAGTGTTTCAGGACCTCAGACCAGCTCTTTGTCTGTTATGGTGGGAAGCTGAAGGGAAAGGCTCTCTCCAAGCAAAGGTTGTCTCACTGGACACCTCGACACCTAACACATTCGCCAGATGCTATAATCTCCAAATGGAGCCAGTGTCCTCTCATGTACTCGCCTCTACCAGCAGCTGGTAATGGCGTTTATTGTGATTATTCTCCTCAGGTAGTTTCCCTGAAACCCTGAGTTCCTCCAGCCCTGTCGATGCCGACACCAGTGCGTCTGCCCACTCGCTCAGGCCCTCGTGTCAGGCTAGGTGCCATGGTGTGCATGGTTCCCCCTATGGGCGACCCCCACATGTGTATTTCCACTGTAAGCCTCTCCGAGCATGTGTATTTCCTTTGGCAAGCCCTTGCCTCCCCTGGGGGTAAAATTTTTCCACCTTTGGCTGGTTACCCCAGAGTTCTTCCATATGCAGCCCCTCGCGAGTCATATGTGTCTCCTTAAGTCCTCCCTACGGGTAGGCACTTTGGCGCATACTTTCACCTGGAATATGCTTCCCAGTGTACCTTGGTATTCCTGTGCTAAGTTGGAGTCCTTCGTCCGTACTAGCTTACGACAGGGAGCTCACACTTACGCAGGGCACTGGACGACAGCCGAGTGGCCTAATTAGATTGGGACCCCCATTCGTCAGTCACTGACGTTACTCGGAGTGACTGAACGAAAGGGAACGTCTCGGTTACGTATGTAACCCTCGTTCCTTGAGGAGGGAACGGAGACATAACGTCCCTCTGTCACTTCCGCTGTACCGCTGAAACGGCCGGGAGTTCAGTCTTGGCTCCTGAGCAGGCAAACATAATGCGATGTTGCCAGCGTACTTCCTTATATACCCACGCTGTGGGGCGGAGCTACGCTATGCAAATTCCGCATGCCCATGGCATTGGCCTGCCATTGGGCGTTTTCTAAGATCTAAGATGATAGGCTTCTAGGCGAAACCCCCATTCGTCAGTCACTGACGTTACGTCTCAGTTCCCTCTTCAGGGAACGAGGGTTACATACGTAACCGAGACGTTCCTTTTTAATGCTCATTGTTAAAAGCTATCAGGGTATTGGCAACTGCTTGTTGCTAAGGCCATCCGTGTTGCTTAGGCTTCTAGTCATTTTCAGTAAATGCTTGTGCTAGGCTTATGTGATCATATTGGCAAATGTGCATTAAATCTGTTGTCATTGGCAACTTGCTGCAACATGCTGTGCATTAAACTTAAGTCAGGTTGCATTTTCTTGTTGTGGCGCTTTATACAGCACAGATCAAGTAGCTTGCGGTGAGGGACAGGAAATAATTCATGGTGCAAACGGAATCATTTCTGTCTGTGGTGCAGCTCTAAAAAGACAATAGTAAAAAGTAGGACTGGGTAAAAAATATTGATTTCTCGATTTTAATTGATTCTCATTTTTACGAACAGATATCGATTCTTAAATCCCAAGAATCGATTAGTCATCCTGTTTCAGTTGATGAATAAACAGAACATTGTAGCGCACCTCCCATCTAATAAATCGCAATTATCTTTGTGCTTTGTTACTATTGATATGAAACTAATTCTCAGATTTCAAATTACGTCCATTTTATTAAGAAATTCAAAAACATAAGTACCGTTTTGGCGCTGTGGTGTGAGATCGCTCTGGCGCAGCTCAGCTCAGCTCAAGAAAAGCGTCAGCGCGGATTGCACATGAACTGATATTCTCTTCCGCCTTAAAGGTGGGGTAAGTGTTATTTTAAAACTGCTTTGGAAATGTTGACTTGGGCCGAGTACCATAACAAACTGATAGCCAATCGGCAGTAAGGGGCATGTCTACTAATGACGGGGAGAAGAGAGTGCTCAGTGCAAGTCATTATTCAAAAGATGACGGAAAGAGAGATGGCAGAAAAAAACATGTGGAAAATGTCTGTGGAACAAAAGAAGGCTTACAATCAGGCAAGAAGTATCAGCTTTCCAGCGCTGGAGAGAACTCGAGTGAAGGTTGCTTTATTTCTTCTCGATAGGCGAGTAACATTGATTTCATCGAAAAACCATATCCAGTGTACATAAACTCGCTAGTCAGCTAGAAAAATTTACTTTAGAGTGGAGCATTTTGCTAAATATATGCCCCATATCACATATTCATTATACTTTTTAATGTTCTTCAGTATTTAATGCATGTATGAATAAACCTGGCAAGTTTTTTTATGACAGCCACCATTTAAATGTTTATATTTCAAAAAACGAATTAGATAAAATATGATTATGTAATTGTAAATAGCTGTTCTGAAAGCTGTAGTGCTATTGGAAACACGCTGTTCTTAAAGAAGCTGTAGTGCTATTGGAAACATGTTGTTCTTAAAGCTATAGTTGCTACTGGAAGCAAGTGTGTTCTTAAAGATATTGTTGCAATTGGAAACACGCTTGTTCTTAACGCTATAGTTGCTATTGCAAGCAGGTGTGTTCTTAAAGCTATATTGCTATTGGAAACGTGTTGTTGCCTAAGTCTGTGTGAACTTGAAGTTGTTACCGACATTCAGTATTATGATGTATTTCCAAGTGAAGAGGATATTTGAAGATGAATCTCCACCTCTCATCTCTATCTCACAGCAGCTGTGGTTGCAGGGGCGCAGTTAAGGATGTTTTGCCCAGTGGTCATCTGACGTGTCAGAGAAGAAACACCACTCCAGAAGGGAAGACATCTTCACATTTTGAGTAAAGATTATTAAAGACAGCTTGAACAGATGAAGGTTTACCACGAGACTACAGCCAACAATTATGCACATCTACACCTGCATGAGAGGAATAACGGTCCACACCAGCAAGTGGTGGTAGCATTCATCACTCAAAGAACTGGAACGTGAACTGCTGATATACAACCACAAGCAAGCAGCGCATAATTCATTTTGATAGCTCAATCTTCACTTTCTTTATCCCAGATGGCAACATGCTTGTTGCTTAAGGCTTATGCGAGTATTGGCAACATGCTTGTTGCTATGGCTTATGTGGGTATTGGCAAAATGCTTGTTGCTTAAGGCTTTCCGATATTATTGGTAGCATGCTTGTTGCCTCAGATCATTCAGGTAACAGTTTTTCTAAGCTAATTTTTTTTTTTTAAATGAATAATAATAATAATAATAATAATAATAATAATTTTAGATTTCGCATTAGTTTGTGATTGGGGGATAACAGCATTGGTTTTGTTTTGGGGGTTTATCGCTGCGCTCCCTGCTCTCATCCATGCTAGGTTGACAAAACTAACTAAACTAAACAAAAAGGGGGCTTCAAAATTACATAAAATTATTTAAAATAAGCATTGAAATAAGCCAAAACATAAATGCACTCTTAAACAAAATCTTAAATAAAATGGTAACGCTTTAGATTACAGCCCGGAAAGTACTGTGTAAGTAAAACTAATTTACAGCATAACTTTTGGTAATTATAGTGTAACTATAAAGTAAGTACGTGTAGGTATAAGGGAACAATATGTAATATTTGGGGAATAAAGAGGTAACTATCAGGAAAATTAACAAATTATTTATACTGTAAGTATTTTTTTATTAAAGGGTAGTTATCCATGTAGTTACAGGGTAAGTATAAATCTACGGGCTGTAAATTAAAGTGGCGCTTGTTCCCCTCTTGTTTCATGTAGTTACAGGGTAAGTACAATAAAAAACACATACACAATCTGATATCACTCGGAAACATTTATTTGAAAAACAACTTTCAAAACAGAAATTCAAATAATAACGTCCTGACAGAAAGAAGCACGTTTTGTCCCTTTTTTTGTTTCTCTTGCTTGGCTCCTCTTGTTCCTCTTCTTCTTTTTCGTTAGTCTACAGTTTAAATTTTTTTTAAATATTGGTATTTTTCTTACAAACACTTATCATTTCACTTTAGAAGACATTGATTCATCCATTGGGATCGTATGGATTACTGTCGTTATTGCTGTATGTGCTGTTTGATGCTTCAACTTTTAGGACCCCAACTGAGTTTTCATTAGCAGAGATTATTTATTTTTCTGTGTTCATCTGAAGAAAGAAAGTCGTATACATCTCGGATGGCATGATGGTAAAAGACGAGTAAACGGTGAGGACATTTCTGGGTGTACTGTATTTTCTGTTAATACATAAAATAGAATAGCTAGAGACACGGGATTCCTTCATAAGATTCATCTGTGGCAAGACCGGAAAAAGAAGAGGAACAAGAGGAGGATGAATCCAAGCAAGAGAAATGGATAAGAAGTGTTGTAAATCTGTTTTGAAAGTTGTTTTTCAAAAAAGTAAGATTTTCGAGTGATATCAGATTGTGTACGTATTTTTATTGTACTTACCCTGTAACTTCATTAAATAAGAGGGGAACAAACACCACTTTAATTTACAGCCCGCAGATGCATACTTACCCTGTAACTACATGAAACAAGAGGGGAACAAACACCACTTTAATTTACAGCCTGTGGATTCATACTTACCCTGTAACTACATGAAACAAGAGGGTAACAAGCACCACTTTAATTTACAGCCCGTAGATTCATACTTACCCTCTAACTACATAGAAAAACAAGCACCACTTAACACTTACTTACACTTGGATAATTACCCCTTATTTAAAAATTACTTACACTATAAATGATTTGTTAATTTTCCTGATAGTTACCCCTTTAATCCCCAAATACTACATATTGTTCCCTTATACCTACACATACATACATTATAGTTACACTATAATTACCGAAAGTTACGCAGTAAATACGCTTTACTGTAATCTAAAGCGTTACCGTTTTTCTAGTTATGCCAAGCTCTAAAGATTTTTTTTTGTGTAGAAATTGTGAGTAAAAAATAAATAAATCCGGGTTTAGTTATACAGTGCAAAGAGACAGAGGATATGCTTACAAAGGAATACTATACTGTATGTGCTGCTTAATACCAAGTACATCATTAGAATTATTTCAAGATGAATTATTCAGACAGAAGTATGCTACATTTCTATCCAGTTTTCCACTTTTGTTCAAAAAAGCAACATTTATTATTATTTGAATTTTGCGCTTGAATTTGAATTTGGCACAATATGTAAGATTTTTGGATTAAAATATCCAAAACCATTATTTAATTGTGGAACAGTGTTAACAGTGTTATATATTTTGTTGACTTGTACTTACATTATCCCAAATGGAAGAATGTTTAAATCCAGAGAAATAAGCAATTGTCTGTGCATCGCCTATCAATGACATCATACCCGCGATACCCTTGATTTCCGGTTTTGTTTTATTTTGTAGAAACCATGGAAACCAAAGACGCTTTATTATATTATGTGTTTTATTAGACAGGTGAGCAACTGTTTGGATACATTCATCGACAGAAAACAAATCATTGTTATATAACTCAACACAATTAGTCTTATTGTTTAAATAATGTTTTCTTGATTTTTCCACAAGTACCATGTTTTACCATGTCTAATATCGATCTAGCTTACTGCAGTGTGCAACAAGTGTTGCAAGTCTACAAGTCTAATAGTAGCCACTATTTTTCTGCCATTAATAAAATGCAGAAATAGTCATAATATGCTATGATATTCCAAATTCAGCCTCTGTCACCCTACAGAAAATGTGAAGTGTATATATAATATACTGCAGACTAAATACTATACTATACTGCAGAAATAGGAAGAGTGATTCATAGATTATTCTGAATAAAATTAAGAATGATTAAGGATGTGGACAATTGTGCCAAGTGTTACTCCCTGGGATTTTAAATGGACACAAGGAATTAGGATGTCATCCAAATGGATGTGGCATTTTACAGTATAGTGCCCCTATCACTATAGTGGGGATTTAGGTCTCACACAGACTACAGGCTGAGTGCCCTCTGCTGGTGTCACTAACACCCCTTCCAGTAGCAACTTTAGTTTCCCCTGCAGATCTCCATACAGCAGGGGTGCAAAATTCAGTTCCTGGAGGGCCACAGCCCTGCAACATTTAGCTTCAACCCTAATTAAATGCACATGATTCAGCTAAACCAGTCTTTCTGGATTATTTGAAAACTACAGGTATGTCTTGGAACAGGGTTAGAATTAAACTCTGCAGGACTGTGGCCCTCCAGGAGCTGGGTTTGGCACCCCTGCCATACAGGTACAGTACTGGACAGACTGAACTCTGCTCAACTTCTGAAAAGCAGGGTGAACAGGGTTAGTCAGAGAGACTAAAATCTCCCATCTTTTTTACCCTTCTTCCTCTTTCTGTCTTTTAAAATACAATCTAATAATACTTAGCGGTCAGAGATAAGAGTGCTGATGTAAAAATGTAAACATTGGACCTAAAATTCTGCTTCCAGACTAGACATCAGAAGAAATACATTGTTAGATCCTTTTCATTTTGCAAATGTTTTCTGATGTACAGTACATAGATTAGAGGGACAGTATACCAACCTGAGATTCAACGCCATGTAGTATGAATAAATCGCTAGTTTATGACTTCCTGTGCCAGGAAAACAATAGTTGACCATTTTGTGTAAAGGAAACGAATGATAATCAAATCTGACATTGGGTCTCATTCGTGTGTGCGATTGTTTCACGAACAAATGATTCACCAATACATTCGTACAAAAATTGATTCTAAATTTACAAAAAATGTATGAACAACTGAAACCCCATGCACTCAAAAATCACATACTCTGGGTGGCCTTATAATCATGTTAAGATCATATGTTATACATACATATTTCATCCTAAATATATTTCATCATATATAGGTCTGTAATCTGAGTCTGTATAAAATATCTTTTTATTGTGTTTGGATTGGTTTTGAGGATGACACGATTGGCATTGCTTACGGGTCATAATGCACATGTTTGAGGCAAGAGAGTATCATATGTTTTCTGAGAGTGATGAAATGCTGTATAGGAAAGTTTGTGGAAAACCCTTATTGGGAGATGGTTTGGGCGTGTTTTATGCAAATGACTAACCTCGGGCATGCGGTAGCTCATTTATAATTGTCCAAATTCATTAACATTCAAACAAGGTTAATTAATGTGCGTACACGCGTGTTGTGAATTAGTTGGGATTTTTATTTTTATTTTTGTGAGAAGTTCTCCTGTGCGTACAAAGACAAAATAATCCACGCAGTTATTAGTGAATGAGACCCATTGCTTCTAGTACACACACACACATCTGTAGTTATCTGAGAAACACAATTCTGCATAATTTAACCATAACATTCTCGAGGAAATGTTTTACCACTTTTATTCTTCTTCACCCTATTAAAACTTGAGGACAAGTTAAAAGTTTATTTTAGGACATATAAAACTCTTTATTTGCAATTTATTTGAAAGAACCCTGTGATAAAGCTGTGGTACCGTACCAAGAGAGGTTGTCGTTAAAACTCCCAAGGTGGTACAACGGTGTAAAAACTGCTCTTAAAACACAATGGTATTAAGATAGGTGATAAATTTGACAAGTCGAACAGGGCCTTTCATGATTAATGTTGTATTATTTATGGCCCCTTACTTGAGCTGCCTCTAAAATATTGGTCCTCGTGGAATACTGCACTTAATAAAAAGTGAGCAGAGGAGGCGGCGAGGACGACATATTTGTATTATACAGAGCTTTCCATGACACAATGAGGCACTGCTTTCATATAAGGACAGAAGATAGTTTAAAGACTGGATTACCTATGTTATTTCTGAGATGGCATACTATTATCAGTGTAGCGAATGGGAGTGCATGTAAACTGTCAGTTAGCTTACCTTCTTACTGGCACTTATATGCTCTACATTATTTTACTTTTCAATTAGTTTGCTTTCAATTTTTGTCTCAAAATAGCCTACATTTGATAAGTAATTTATGTATAAACCATCTTTTTAAACTAGTATATATCATGTTCGAGTAATTGGTTATTTTATCTGAATTGTTATAAATTGCTTATTTCATTACATCATAAATCATAAGTATTTGTTCTGTAATATAGCTAATATTATTGTATAGAGCCATATTGTAAAGTGTTCCTGTGCAAATTGCTTAACAGTATGCTTTCTTTATTTTGAATTACATTCAATAGTATACTAAGGTAAACATATTGAAAATGCATTGGACTGTGCAGGTAAATGGAAATCTGGTCAGCACAGACTGTACTATTTCATACAGTTTCACTATACACCTCTATATCCTGCAAAAGTCCAATCTCTATTAGTTTTATTCACTTATGTTTATTTTAACCTGCATATTTATATAACACCCAGATGCAGAACCATATATATATATACATATATATATATATATATATATATATATATATATATATATATATATATATTATATTTTATATTTTTTTATTTTTTTCTGATGAAATCTAGGGTGGTATCATATCCGTTTCCCTCCATCAAGACCTCTAGTCTCTTTTCTCCTAACACGGAGAGAAAACATCCTTTTCGTAGACCATCTTGTTCCTCCATTAAACTAATGATGGATGGGGGAAGAGAAGTGAAGGAAAACATGTCTCTTAGACCAACAGCAATGTGGATACAGGTTAGAAAGTGCAGGACCACATCCTATAAATAATTGTGTTACACTTTATTTCACAGTGTCCTTTTTACACTTAGTAATACAATTTTCTCATAATATGACTCTAAAATGATTCGTCCAAAGCGGTCCTAAGCTTCAGTCTCTGTAAACCCCTCCGTTCCTCGAGCCTGCTCTGATCTGATTGGTCAGACAGCCCAGTCTGTTGTGATTGGTCTACTGCTTATGAAAGGTCTACTGCTGGAAAAGCCCATCACCAAATTTTTCAGCTTAGGCTTCATAAATCCTCAGCGATTGTACACACTGTAAAAACAGTAATGATGACAGTAACGGATCGAATTTTTGGAGTGAAACATTGGAAGAACTAGTTATTCAACCCAAACCTCTATCGCAAGGACGACTTGAAAGTCTCAGTGATAAGTTTTTACTCAGTTTGTCATACATAATGAGATGTTACAACTGTAATTCCTCTACATCAGCATTGACAAGTGTATGTCCATCAACAAACTGATGTGTATATTTCTAATGTATTGAGGTGCACTTGTGAGAACTGTATCAATAACGGTGCATACGTTAGCTGAGCACAAAACATGAATGACGGATGTAACAAAGTTTGTAAAACAAATCTTGCTCCATCCTTTATCATTACTCAGTAGTAAGAACGACAGACAATCTGCATTTACGGACACAATTGTAGGTATGGACACAGTTTGGTCTCATTTTAAAGAAGACCCTTGGCAGATTATTGTTGAAGTCAAAAACTTTTAAACAGTGAAACCAAAAAAAGTTACAGAGGTTTATGAAAATGATTTATGAATAATATTTAATAAAAAATATATATATTAATTTGTGGATGATATCTCAAAAAATGAGCTCTCAGTAAGATTTTGTTTGGGCGCAGTGGCAACTTTTCCCCATTTCCCCACTGGTGCACACAGCGGTTGGATTTGTTATTTACAGTTGAGTTTTTCTCTCTTATATTACAAGCACACACGCACACCCACACACAATTATTTTATTACATACATAAACACCACACTCTGATATCCATACCAACACTCTCACGCAGTTATAGCTGCATAATTTATCCAATTGGCTTTATAATATACATAAACAGAAAACAGGAATACAGTGAGTATTTGCCAAACCTGAAAAAAATGGCACCATCTGGTAAAAAATAGTAAAAATATAAATGTTGAAGCCTTGCCAAGAGAGTAAAAGCATATTAACAAAGATTGCATCATTTTATAGTTAAATGGCAATGGGATTAAAAATTGCAGTTTTAATGGGTTCCAAAGGGGACATTTTGGTCTAAAAGGCGCTGAGCGGAAGTATTTTGTGTACCTAGTGCAAAACAGTTTTTTTTTTAAAGGAAATGGAGGTGAAATATTAAAATTCCAATAAAAATACACACCTGTGGCAAATTTTATGCAGTTGGCATTAACACAGGCAAAGTTATCAAAAAAACAAAACTGAAAAAGCCAAAAATGTCCATAAGGATGCACAAGGGTTAAACTTACCCATACCACCACACCTGTCCCTAACTTTACCCGTATCCCACCTAAATATCAGCAAAAGTGTTTTGCACTACAATATGAACACAATAAGTACATTGCACTTATTTTTTGATGTAAATACATAGTAGTTAAGGCCACCTAATATAAAGTGGGACCCACAAAGCTATGTATTTTGAACACCCGGTAGAAAATATACATGTCAAAAAATAATCATACTCGCAGACTGTAATCCTGAGGAGAAAGTTGGTCCAAATAAAATGAGTATTGTCCCATCTTTAATGGATAAGCGTTTTGCAAATCCCGTGTTAAAATTTGCAGAGATTTGAGAAGCAATCGGTTATAACGCTGTTGTACTGCTGTGGTAATTTTACCCACTGACGCATAGTGTATACAAAGAAAATATGGTTTAAAGTGCTGAAAACGGCGTCTTCTCAACATGTACGCAACACGAACCAGCTACAGTAGCTATGTTTCCATCCACCTAATTTTATGCACATTTTGGGATATCACATAAAAAACACTGGATGTAAACGGCAAAATTGTGCATAAATTCAAAAAATTCGCAAAAACATATTTACCGAATAAATTCCTCAACGTGCATCAAAAAAAGACATGACTTTGCGATGGGACTGCATAACTGGACAAACCAGAGTACCAATCTCGTTGCACAGCATCTGAAATGCTGTTTTGGTTGTTCTGAAATGGCTGAGCAAAGTCTGTCGTCAAAGTGGTTCAGTATAATTACCTCCTGGGAACTGTGTTCCCAAACAGCAGGCATCCGCCTCCGAAAACAAAATATCTTTATTGCGTTTCGTCTGTGAGCTCTAAGGTGCAAGTAGTTTATTATATACAGAATTAAATATACTGTACAGTGGCTTCTCCTACTGCAGCAACTTACATTTTTCTAAGTGATATTTAGCACCAGTTTATCAGGAAGAGACGATTTTGTTCTCATCGGCTCACTGGATGGAAATGTTTTTACACATTTTATGCGATATTCACAACTTTGTGGGTAGACATAGCTAGCATTTAAGGGTGGGTCAAAGTAGACGTTGTTTGCGGGCAGTCAATGAAGACCATAGGTGGCCATCATGCAGATTTGTTACATTGTTACGTATGAATGTTACGTAAGTGAGACTGGAATTACTGACAACTCGTTTCGGCAGTTCAGAATCGATTCTTTATTTAGGGAGGCAATAACTTTATTTATTGTGCACTTTTATCTTTAAAATCTTGCTGACCTTTTACATTCACAATATTACACAATGCATGAAAGTTAATATCTGAAAAGCATAACAGGAGCACTGTAATATTACTCAGTGCTTAAATATATATTTAAACTGTAATAATTGCAATTTGTCAAAAAGTGAATTCTAGTAAGCATCTGTCTATCTGTACTAGTCTGTCAATGTGTTTATACACTCCCGATTCTTTCTTTCTCATCTTGTCTTTTAGTGATCAAGTGGTCTAATAAGCTTCAGTTGGGCTTTTCCTACTGCATTAACCAGTTCACTCAACACAGTACATATTGCGTAAACACACACATGGTCTGGCCAGAGACAGTGTTTACAGTAATGGCTCCAATAAACATACCTAATAGGAAAATGCACATCTTGTCAACGAATGGTGTTATTTTCATACCTACATTATACTGTACAACTGCTGAGCGACAGCAGAAAACACACACTTATAGCCAAGTAATTTACAAGCACCACTCTTTAACAAATGATCCCAGGGGCAACACAAGGTATGTGTAGCTCAGATACAAACCCTCACTGAACCTGTATCTGAATGTGAATGTGTGTGTTTATGTGTGCAGGTGTAAATTGTTGTGAAATATCCCTGCAATGCTGGGGCTGTTAAATTATTCAGGGCAACAGTGCACATTGGTTGAGGGAGTGTGGGCAGTGGGTGGATGTTATGGGTGTGTGTGTGTGTCTGTGTGTGTTTGTGGGAGTGTTTGTTTGCGTGGGTGGTAGTCAACTTCTAGAGACAGACTTGTGAAGGTGTGAGTAAGGGAGTGTGCATGTGTGTATGCAAGTGTGTGTATACAATGTGCTAGTGTCATGATAGTGATTCAGTTTATGCCCCCCAAAAATGTCATTATTGTGGACTCACTCAAGGGAAAGTGTTGTGAAATCAACTTAGTTTTATTGTAACTAGGCAACCAAGATAGACTAGATAAATGTTTGTGTGAGTATGTGTGCTTGAGAGAACCTTTCTTTCTTTCTTTCTTTTTCTTTCTTTCCTTCCTTCCTTCCTTCCTTCCATGTCCACCATTCTTATCTTTAATGTAGTGAATGAGACAGATCAGACATGCAATTATTTAACATTTAATAAACAATCCACAATCCACAATACCCCTCACACAATCAAACTGTGTTGGGGTTATATGGAACTACTCCCAAACTGCAAGTAATACCCAGATGCAGAACCAGGCATTAGTTACCATAGCAGCAAAGACACATTAGCAAGATAAGACTATTTTTACCCAAAGGAATTTTAGAGAGTGTTTTACTCTCACTTCATTCACTTTGAAACACACAATTGACCCTTTCAATCCTATACAGTAAAACCAAAAAAACATTTTCAGACACCAGATATAATTTTTTACTAGTGGATGCAGGACACTATAGTTGTAATGTCTAGTGTCTTGGTTTTGTTTCATTTTCATGTTTTCTGTTCGAGTTTAATCAGTCATGTTTCCTGGTTTGTCATGTGATTCCATTGTGCCCTCATGTGATCATGTCATGTGCTTCCCTAGTCTCTTGTGTCATGTTAGGCTTGTTCGACTTGATGCAGCGATGAGCAGACCGATCGGCGGCTGACTTGAAGCAGTGCATGCCGGTTAGAGATGTTGTCCAACTTGAGACAGCACTGATGCCACGTGACAGTTTCTTATAATTTATTTCATTATTTTATTTATCAAATTGATGTGGATATAAAAAACAATAGTGCAAAAAGTATATTTCTTACTGTAATACTTTATTTTTGTTTGAATGCAAACCATTTTTTTTTTGATGGGATGGTCTTGGGCATAGACTCCCAGGCTGAAAAAGGGTCCCACCCCGGCCCTGCACCTGTTGTCATTGGTTGATTTAGTCATGCATGTTCTCAGTTCATTTCTGTCATTGGTTCATTGTCTTGATTATTCACAGGTGTGTCTTGATAGTCATTAGTCTCGGTATATTTAAGCCATGCGTGTCTAGTATTGTGATTGTTCCTGTAACCTCTGGTGAGTTTTCTTAATGCAATGGTTGCCATGCCAAGTGTTTGTTCCATGTTTGTTCCATGTTTGATCAGATGTAAATAAAGCTGCACTTGGGTTCTATCAACTTGCCTGAAGTGGACTAAATTGAGAACAGTGTTGTGTAAAGGGCCCCTTAACCCAGATCACATCTATAGCATTTTTTTTGTATCTGTGCTGCAATTTTAATTTCCTCTATGGTCATTTACATTCTATTTTGCTAACTCTGGCATGTTGTTAGTATTATAAGAATCTTAAAAGTTCTTCTCTTAGCAGTTAGCACCCAGTGCAAAACACCCTGCTAGAAGACAAAGGATCTTAAAATAGTCCTCCGAAAGTACAACTCCTTATTGGCTCACTTACCTTCACACTTTAAAAGATCACTGATCATAAGATCACAGGCTGATTCTCAGAAATTCTGACATGAAGATGAGGATGATGTGCTAGAAGTCTTTGAAGGACCACTAGGTTTGCGCCAGGCTGTGGCATGTCAAAGACCTTCTGCATTAACCTGGTTCTCTCTCTCTCTCATAAATACAACTTTAGCAAAGATTAACTGAAACCTTAACAAGGATATCAGGACTCTCTTTCAACAATCGAGACGTGAAAGTATCAGACTTTGTTTTATTATTTGATAGACTTATGCTGCGTTCCAGGCAGGTCTTTGAGCCCGTAAGTCACGACTTCAAACCACGACTCACGACTTTGTAGTGTTCCAGGCAAAGTCACGCCAAACTGCCTGAGCGGTAGCTAGATGTAAACAAAGCATGGCTGACCGTACGGGGCTTATGCTCATTTACAATCATTTCTATCCCCAACGGTGCTTACTCCTTGCTTATTTGAGGAAAACAGAGGAGAAAAAAGAATTGCATAAGGCAAGAGAAGCTGTTATACCTTTTATTTTATGTTATTTGTATGTTATTATGTTATTGGTATTAATTTATTCTTGCACTCAATGGACTGAAAACTAGCTAACGCTAGAAAAGCTGCTGATAATGCATAACATTTGCGGATAAATAACGTTAGAGCAATACCTTATTTTAATAAACGATTTGGTTTTTAATGTATGACTTTCATAAACACCGAATTTCGCGGGCTATGTGACATCCGAGCTCGTAACTGGGAGTACATCGATCTAGTATGAGTTTACAGGTGGGAAGTCACGTTTTTGACTGCCATTCTAGTGCACTTTCACGGGTAGAAGGTTGTAAAAACACGGGTTACGGGTTGCCTGGAACGCGGCATAAGTAACACCTACCCCTATTCACAAAGGTGTTTTAGAATGAAGAATCTGTTGTTTCTTTCAGGCTGTTGGTCTGCTGAATATCAAATACAGCCATAACTTCCTGCGTTTATTTTTTACTCTGCTTCAGCTTTAACCCTCTTCCCATGACAAACTGCATGCGTGTGCTTGCCTGTGCATGCGTGTGTGTGTGTGTGTGTAAGACCCGTAAGCCCTTTGTTCATCCTCAGAACAAAAATTAAGAGGTTTCTGAACCACCCATAGGCAGCAACGTCATTTCAACTTTCAAGGCCCAGAAAGGTAGTAAAGACATCGTTAAAATAGTTTGTGACTACAGTGGTTCAACCTTAATGTTATGAAGCGATGAGAATACTTTTTGTGCAAAAAAACAAACAAAAATAACAACTTGTCATAACAACCATGTCAGTCTCCAATGCTGTTCACATAGTAAACACAGTGCAGCGCTTCCAGGTTCTACGTAAAAACTCATTATTATTATTATTTTTTTTTGTTTACTTTTTGTGCGCCAAAAAACATTCTCGTCGCTTCATAATATTAAGTTTGAACCACTGTAGTCACATGGACTATTTTATACTTGTTGGATAAGTAGGATATTATTGTCTATGACCAAGAGAGTGATATCTTACTATAGTCTATAGCTGTTCTTACTAAACTTCGCTGGACGAGAGTTGGTGGGAAGTTTAAGACTGATTCTGCCAGGAATCCCCCAAATCAGTTACTTGATCCAAATACTTTTATTGATCATAATTAATATGATCATTCCCTTTTGGGCTAATTTGCTCCATTAAATACAATTTGCATTTATTAATTTATCAGCCGTTACCCAAAGCAAGCAGAGGAGCATTTTGATGATGTTTATCCTTTTCTAGGAAATCAACCTTTGGCTGACTTCTAGTAATCTGGGCACATTAAGCTTGGATAGAAGAAAGTATTTTTGGACCCACTTTAATTTAGGTGGCCTTAACTACTATGTACTTACATTTAAATTAATAATTTGATTAATGCACTTATTGTGTACATACATGTTTTTACATTGTACTTACATTTTAAAAAATACCTGCATGTAATTACACCTGTAATTAATTTCTGTAATTACATTTTTAATTACACTGTTGACACTTCCCTTACACCTAACCCTACCCTTAAACTTACCCATACCACCACTTTACCCATATCCCACCTCAATATCAGCAAAAGTGTTTTGCAGTACAATATGAACACAGTAAGTACATTGTACTTATATCTTGATGTAAGTACATAATAGTTAAGGCCACCTAATATAAAGTGGGACCGTATTTTTAACCTACAATTTCCACACAGCAGCTCTGACCATTGTGCATAGCAAGACAATGAACCGGAGAATGCAAGAGGGATCTTGCTCGCTTACAGTTTTTTTTCCCCCTTTAAATCTCTTAATCACTTCTCAGAACTACTTAACACGCGTTCACATTTAATGCTCCATTCTTATGGAGGAGTTGTTCATTATAATTGCCCTTCGAGGACATCAAATGTTGACAGAGGTCATAAGAGGTCTGACACACACACACACACACACACACACACACACACATACATATGCGCTCTTTCTCATTTTTAGACACACTTTCAGCATCAGCTCAGTCAGTGATCTTACTTATTTTCTTACTTATTTTCTGCCAACAAAAACCTGGATTTATGTTCAACAAGTCTCCTCCATGCAACCTTCTCCTTTTTTGATTTTTCACACCACTTTCTCTTCTTTATTTTAATCCTCTTCTTTGTCATGTTATTATTTGATACATTCTCTCCCTATTTGTTACTCTGTGGCCTATTACTCCTACTTTTTACTCATATTTGTCACCCTGTGTATGTTGCCTTAGTAGAGATACAAGCTCTCAGTCTCTGTGGAGAATAGAAACCTCATTCGTCCTGTTCTTTTGCCCCTACAAGCCATCACAAGTATGTGGTATATGGTTTGCTTTAAACTCCACTGACAACATGTTTATTTTTGGGAATTCTCCCCTTCTAAATCATTAAGGAATCACTAAAATGACAATTTCTGATTATAAATGTTATATTTAAGAAGATATCACTTGAGGAGAAGTGCACTGAATAGAATACTGAATAGCATGCTTTACTGAAACAGTTTTACTGAATATCAACAAAATTGTGATTGTGATACTGCTTTTATACAACTGCCACTAAACAAACAGTTAATACTAAGTAACTTATATTTCAGACACAATATTGTAAGTTACTTTGTCAACAAAAATAGTGGCAAACAAAGCACAATCCGCTTCTCTGAACATCCAGCCCGATCTCTTAAAAGTGCGTATCAATAGTTTTGTTAGTTATGTTTGTTAGTAAGAAATTGTTATGTGTAGGTTTAGAGGTTTGAGTGAGATTAGTGGCTCAAAATATATTTTTAATGCTATATTTTTACAAAAATTTTAACATGCCCATTCTGCCCAATAAGTTGTATTGTCATTTTTATTCTTTGTAAAATGGTTGTTTGGGTTTAGGGATATAACATGTATCGTCTCGGTTATGTATGTAACTCTCGTTCCCTAAAGGAGGGAACGGAGACGCCACGTCGGGGACCGACGAATAGGAATCTCGCTCGCGAGAGCCAATCTACTTTGAGTGTAACTAAACGAGCCAATGCAGATTGTCATGCAATGATTGCACCAGGTGCTCATGCCACGCAGCGTGGGTATAAAAGAGACATAGGTGTTTGCATCAAATTCGTTTTTTGCTGAGGAGCCGAGTAGGTAACTGGCACCCCAGCAGGGTACAGAGGACATGGCGATGGGACATCAACTTTATTTATATAGCGCTTTTTACAATGCAGATTGTTTCAAAGCAGCTTCACAGTGTTAAACAGGAAAATAATGCAACCGAATTTGATTCGGCTGTACAGCCGCTCTGGAGAAAACGGTGATGTCATCTAGCTCATTTCAATTATCATATATATATATTCAAGTAATGTAGATGATATAGTTAATTTAGTTTAGTAATTAAATTTATTTGGATATTTATTTTAAAATTTAGTGTCCCCAACTGAGCAAGCCAAAGGTGACAGTGGCAAGGAACCAAAACTCCATCAGGACGTGGCTTACATATACGTAACTGAGACGTTCCCATTCAGGCGGTATATAATAGGAATCCCTACCAAAGCGCCATGGTCTCTGCCCCCTTCCAGTACCCTGTGTGAGCCTCCTGAGCTCTCTTACCTGATGAGACGGGGCTCACACAGAGAAGTCCATCACTGCTGCTCCACATGACCCGCTCAGTGACTTATTGGATAACACTGGGAAAGAGTGCCCTAGTGGAAGGGAATGCTGCGGAACCCACATCGTACCCCGAAGGAGTTATGTGGAGTACAATGCTGAGCCGTAGCCCGCAACTGAGAGGGGGCTCCAGCCCCACTGAAGGGGGGGCTCTCCCAAGGGAAAGACACGCGCTTCCGTAGGAGCGACCGTGGAAAAATATATGGGATCCCCACAGGGTCACTCATATAACCCCAGCCCAGTACCGGTTCTCAAGGATTCAGCGGCAAAGGGCCTGATGCCAGACACTCCGCCACGTCCGGCACCGAGGGTGATGGAGGACTCGACAGAGTTTGCTTCTGGAGAATATAAGTGCCGTAGCGCAGCAAGCCGACAACAGCCAGGACCTCTCAGTGCTTCTACCCGTTTGAGGTGAGAACACGTGAGGAAACCGGCTCTACATGTAGGCTATAGAATCTAGAGAACGTGTTGGGTGTTGCCCAGCCCGCAGCTCTACAGATGTCTGACAGCGAGGTGCCATGTGCTAGCGCCCAGGAGGATGCAACACCTTGTGCTTGGTAAGCCAAGATGATGGCATCCACTATCCAGTGGGCCATCCTCTGCTTGGAGACAGCCTTTCCCTTCTGCTGGCCTCCGTGATAGACAAAGAGCTGGTCTGAGGTCCTGAAGCTTTGCGTTCTATCCACGTAGATCCGCAGAGCGCGGACGGGACAGAGCAAAGCTAGGGTTGGGTCTGTCTCCTCGAAGGGCAGGTGCCACAGGGTGCCCCGTCTCTGAGTCAGAAGGTCCTTCCTCAGAGGAATCGGCCAGGGAGGGGCTGTCGCGAGGAGCATAAGCTCTGGGAACCAAGTCCAGTTGGGCCAATACGGACCTGCTCCTCGTCCTCGCTGACCTTGCACATTGTCTGTGCAAAAAGGCACATTAATTAATGCTTAACTAATGCATTGCTCTGGACCCTTATTTTATCAAATTATTCAATGACTCACTTTGAAATTTTAATTATTGGACAAAAACCCTCTGCACATAGTAACCTAGAATACTGTCTAACACTTGATGGCTGCTCTGTCCAGTCCTCGTCGTCAGTTAGGAACCTGGGTGTGCTCTTTGATACCAATCTCTCATTTAAAAGCCACGTTTCTAGCATCTGTAAAACTGCATTCTACCATCTTAAAAATATATCTAAATTACGGCATATGCATTCAATGCAAAATGCTGAACAGTTAGTTCATGCGTTCATGACCTCAAGGCTAGATTATTGTAATGCTCTACTGGGTGGTTGCCCTGCTCGCTTAATAAATAAATTGCAGCTGGTCCAAAACGCAGCAGCTAGAGTTCTTACTAGAACCAGGAAGTATGACCATATTAGCCTGGTTCTGTCAACACTGCACTGGCTCCCTATTAAACATCGCATAAATTTTAAAATCTCACTAATTACTTACAAAGCACTAAATGGTTTAGCTCCCCAGTACTTGAGCGAGCTCTTAACGCATTATACTCCATCAGGTCTATTGCGGTCTCAAAACTCTGGCCAGTTGATAATACCTAGAATATCAAAATCAACAGCAGGCGGTCGATCCTTTTCCTATTTAGCACCTAAACTCTGGAACAGTCTTCCTAGCATTGTTTGGGAAGCAGACACACTCTGTCAGTTTAAATCTAGACTAAAAACACACCTCTTTACTATGGCATACACATGGAACATTTATATTATTCAAATCAGTTAAATCATTGTTTTAGGCTGCATTAACTAGGTCAGCCGGAACCTGGAACACTTGGAACACCTGATGTACTCGTTACATCATAAGAAGAATGGCATCTACGCTAATGTTAGTCTCTCTGTTTATCCCGAGGTTTACTGCAGTCAGCCGGATCCGGGCCGTATCCAGATCAGATGATGGACCTATGCCTAGACATGACCAACACATCCCTGAAATGACTGCAGAGACCGTGTCAATTAAACTCCACCCTGTAAATGGCGCATCGACACGACATCCTCATTAAACCCGTCTCCGGCGCGATGACTCCAATCTTTCGAATAATCTTACGAATATCTTTCGCTCTAATATGACTTCTGACCTGTAATGTTGCCAGAATCATAATCATACATTATTTGTTCATCGGCCAGAGGAGAACTGGCACCCCGACTGAGCCTGGTTTCTCCCAAGGTTTTTTTCTCCATTCTGGCCACTGAAGGAGTTTTGGTTCCTTGCCACCGTCGCCTCTGTTTTTTGGCTTGCTCAGTTGGGGACACAAAAATTTCAATTATATTACTGATCTGCCTGCATTGACACTATATGATAATTGAAATGAGCTGATGACATCACCGTTTTCTCCAGAGCGGCTGTACAGCCGAATCAAATTCTGTTGCATCATTTCCCTGTTAACACTGTGAAGCTGCTTTGAAACAATTGGCATTGTAAAAAGCGCTATATAAATAAAGGTGACTTTAATGAATTGTTTAGATTCATTAAAAAGTTTACCTATAGAGCAGATGTTGGCTATTAATGTGGTTATAATGGAATCCTTACCATCTTTTATTGTCTGTCAGTGGGTTTTCTCTTGAGACTAATCTGGGATTCATTTTGGAGCAGATAAGGCTTTGATTTGTCTAAGGAGTTGGTCCATGATCAGTCTAACAGTGCAGAACGTTTCTGGTGAACTGATCTTGTGATAATTGCCAGTTGGGAAAAATGTAAGTAAAATCTCAGAGCTGAACAGATTGTGTCTCTTATACTTGTCATTGGATGTCTCCCATACTGTGCAAGGACCCCCTTAACAAACAGAAGAAGTGTGAGGCTTGTTTTTTTGTTCCCAACTGACACTAAATGACATCAGAGTTCACCTGAGGGTTTTCCAGAAAGCAGGTTATGTGACATACCTGGGTATGTTTAAGAGTAAGCAAGCGGATAACCTCAACTTCCGGTTCCAAAAACGGAGGTAATTTTAAGGGTATGTAAGTAGCCATAGCCACTCATTCTCTGAACATAACCTGCTCCAGAGCAGGTTATGTTCCAGGGTTAGTTTGCTTAAGAGGTATTCAGATGTGTGTTATATAATTAATATAGTTATTTTAATATAACCAAATGTGTTATATAGTTACAGTTATATAATATACAATATTATATATTAATTCTAAAGGTAATGGTGTATGTAAGGTAATGTTTAAATGTTAATTCAATTCAAATATATTTATTATTTATTTTATTGTCATCTCACACATGGATCTGCATTCAATTAATTAGCATCAAACAAACTACAATCCTTATTCTCAGTGAGTAAAGATTACTTATTAAACGAAAAGATTGAAAAAATTCAGATCGCCAAATAGGTGGCGATTAAGTAGGTTATGTAAATCGCCATTAAACAAAAGATTAGATTAGATTAGATTAGATTAGATTCAACTTTATTGTCATTACACAAGTACAGGTACGAGGCAACGAAATGCAGTTTGGGTCTAACCAGAAGTGCAATAGCAATAGCAAAGAAGAAGAATAAGTAGAATGGCGTGCTCTTTCTTAGCGTCCGTTTCCATGGTGAATCATTGATTCGTCGCTCTGTTGAGAATGTCTTGTGTGTTAACCGTGAACATACTCTGAGTTGTCTAAACTTACTCCCAGACTAGTTTTTGGAACCAGCATACCTCGAGTAAGCAAGGTTTGGGTTAATCAACCGAGAGTTCAAGGTACATGTGACGGTAAGTTAACATTGCTTTCTGGAATACCCCCCGATGTAGGTTTGTATGTGTTAGTCAGAAACAAGTCAGAGAGGGCTCTACTGTACTGTGTGTGTGGCCTGGTAAACCCTACATTATGGGGACAAAATATTCCCACAAAGATGGCAATATCTGAAATCCTTGTCCTTGTGGGGACATTTTTTGGTCCCCATGAGGAAAACAGCTTATAATTCATACTAATTTCAGTTTCCTATGATGGGTAGATTTAGAGGTAGGGTTAGTGTAAGGGGATAAAATATACAGTTTATACAGTATAAAAACCATTATGTCTATGGAAAGTCCCCATAAAACATGAAAACCCAACATGTGTGTGTGTGTGTGTGCATCCTACACCGCAAGTGGTGTTTGGTTATCCCAGCTCAAGGTGCATGTAGGGTAAATTATGCAAACAATGCAGAGCATCTGATTTTCTTATGCATAATGTATGTGGCACATGATGAACCTGAGAAGGCGCTCCACTCTTAAGTAGTTTATCTGAAACCTTTCCTTATGACCTTTCTGCTTATACCTGCCAAGATGACGCACCACCTTATGTTTACTGCTGCGTTACAAGATATTACTTATCATACGACACATCGTCATTCAGCGACAATGTTTTTTGGCGGAGTCTGAAATATTCTACTGCTCTTCTTGGAATTATGCCAGATTGTAAAATAATGATGGGTGTAATGTAATGTGCTGAGCCTGGTACTAAATTTAATTTTCTCCATAATTATTAATGTATACAGATTTAATACACTTAAAATGATATTTTAAGCAAAATTTTATCACAAGTAGAGGAAGGACTGTACGGGTGTCTTTTTAACTTCAGTGCTCTGCATTAATTTTTCTGATGCATAGCAGATAATGATTTATGTTTTACTTGGGACGTTGGGTATCCTAATTGACCTGATGAGATGATTTTTCACTTAAACTTAATGGAACAAAGTTCTCGTGCTCATCAAATCATTATGAACCACAGTCTTTCCTCAGAAACAAATAACTTGATGTTATTTTTAGCCGTAGTTTAGTGAGAAAAGTGTCTATCTGTTATCTGTATGCTGTTATTAATTCATTTCTTGACAGGACGCATTAGAGTGCTCCCCTGTCACTGTGAAACCATCTGTTAATCAGCACTTTTGTGACTGCCTGCATATGTCTAGAATCAAAGCCTATGAACATGAGCACCGGCATCTCAAAGGTTTACAATATCAATGGAATACAATAGATCTGGTTGAAAAGCATAAAGAAACCTGAAGATCAATAGTGAAAGGAGGAACAGTTATATTTGAGTGGTAAAAACAGTAAAACAATATATTATTATTACATTACTTCTTAAGTTTGGGGTTAAGTTTTTTTAATGTTTTTAAAGGTAGTCTCTTATGGTCACCAAGGCCTTATTTATTTGTTTTCTATTGTATTATACTCTAAAATATAATTTATTCCTGTGTTGGCAAAGCTGAATTTTCAGAAGCCATTACTCTTCAGTGTCACATAATCCTGCATTAAAATGTATTCATAATGTACATTATAATTCATTATATATTTTCCTAAATAACTGTAACCAAAGTAAAAATGCTTTACAATATTTGCAGATTCCTTGTTATAGCTGAAATTGATTATTTGTCATGTATTTTAATGCATTATATTTTCTAAACCTGTAGCATGAGTATTATAATGTTCTGTGGTTACAATTATTCATGAGATCATTCAATGCATTATAAGGTGCATTAATTAACGTCTTAAAAATATTTGTATAATGCATTATATATGAAGGCTTTAAGAGTTAAACATGTCTTTACTGTGACTTTTGATAAGCTGAATGTGTCCTTGCAGAATAAAAGTATTAATTTCTTTAAATAATAAAAATTGTACTAATAGTGATAGTGTTTTTGATAGTGTATTTGTTCATTAAAACATTCTGTAATTGTTTAGCATTGACAGAAAATACATTTGTGATCATATCCATGTGTTTGTAAACATCTCAATACTAATAAACAATAAGACTAAAATGTTTATGCTAAACATAACCCCCCCCCCCCCCCCCCCATAGCACGATATTCCCATTCCCATGGATGTTTTTTTTTTTTTTTTTTTTTCACTTATTATTTAACATTCTTTTTAAATACATCTCTCAGCCTTTCACCACACCCACTATTTCTGTCCTCCTCTACCCCACGACAAAACTCTTAGTTTGGACAGATTGGCAGGAGTTGATTTGCTGCCAGGATTCTTTTCTGAAAATCAATAGCAAAAATGCAAATTAATAATTTCCTCTCTCTCAGGGCAGCAGAGAAATTAATGCATATTTATGTCAGAAGGATATGTAATTTGATCTACAAAGTTAACAATATTGCATTGTGGAGGTCACATCACAGTGGGACTGAGTGCTAGACTGGAGCACACGAATCATATTGTTATGAAACCTGTAGGGAGATAAAGACAGTAGCCTTGAAGAAAAGAACAAAAAAAGAGAAACCAAATTGCACTGATTTATAGAGTAATAGCCTAGAGTGTGTTTTTTTCCAGGGTATAACAGCATAATATATGAAAAGGACAATGAATTAAGGCTAGTGGCATATTATGAAAGTAAATTTAGTTTGGATCACTATGAATGTATAATATACCTTACAGCTCACAGTGTAAACCAAAGTTAGCGGGAATTACTTCTAGCTTGCTAGCTTGAGAAACAGACTGCATTATGCATGAGTATGTCTGGAGTAATAAGGTTACACCTTTTTTATTGGAGGGGTTTTTAATGTCACCACTGGAGTGTCATTTCCTCACATAATGTTGGCTTGCATGATTTAAAAAGCTAGCCAGCTCTTGATAATGAGAGACTGTTCCATAATCAAAGCCCTCAAACCAGAGAGATGAGGCTGCAAAGCCTGTCTGACACGTGTACCAAGCCCCCTCCTTCACTCTCCTTTATTTCTCTTCTTTTTCCAAAGAGAGAGAGAGAGAGAGAGAGAGAGAGAGAGAGAGGGAAGAAAAAAAGAGTACGGAAGAAAAAGAAGACGAAGACAGAGAGACAGGGAGGAAAGAGCAGAAAGCAAAACCATCACACTGTGAGTTTTGTCACCTATTAAAGAAGAAAAAAAATCTTCATCTCCTTGCCCTGCTTGGAGGGCTGAGGAGGGCCGATGCACTGCAATGATCAATGGACCTCACAGTGGAGGACATCACAATGTCTCTAATTGAAACATCCCTTCAGGGCCTCCTGTGGGGGTCCTGTTTTGTGAAACCCCCTCTAACACATGCTCATCCTCACTTAGGACTTTTGTTCCAGGATGTGGTTGTTATAGGAGGAGTTGGCTGACATTCACAAGTCCTGTTAGTTTACTGAGGCATACTCATATTACTCTAAATGAAGAAACAACAAATAAGGCAGAACAGTTCTGTGCTTCATGTACTTTCAAATAGAAATGTGCAAGGGTCCCAAAAGGTATTTGGACACTTTTGGACACCTAAAGGGCTGTTCATACCAAGACGAATGTTCGGTATGTGAAAATTTGGTGTCATAAACATGTTAATTAAAATTAATCACTGTTACTACATATAGACCAACAAGCATTTGCATGCTGTTAAAAGATTAGTTCACTTTAAAATGAGTAGGAAATTAGCCCATTTCCAGTTATTATTAAGTTAACAGTGCTTGCAACTTTCCAAACAGTGCCCCTACCCCACCCTGAAAAAAACTCATCGGATCTACACGATTCACATAAATGACATATATTGATTCAAAACTACGAATTTTGCCGAAAAGTGACTAGTTTGCAGTCCTGATGTTCCCAAGCTTTATAATGGAAACATCAGAATATTTATTAATGTAACTCTGATTGTGTTCATCAGGAAGAAGAAAGTCATATACACTTAGGATGGTTTGAGGGTGAGTAAATCATGGGGTCATTTACATTTTAAAGTCCTTTTACCTTTACATTTTAACTAATGCTTTAATGCATTTTTTTTACAGAGAGGTGTTCTAATACCTTTTCACTAAATAAAGCTGACCATCTGCGGCTTGACTTTTCTCTGTATACTTGTATTGTTGGATAAACCTTAGCGAATACAAAAATCTGAGTGGCTGTTTGAAAGCAAGTATTAATGGGACTGTCGTGGCCTAATGGTTTGAGGGTCAGACTGGTAACCCGAAGGTTGTGGGTTCGATTCTCAATACCTGCAGAAAATGACTAAGATTCCCTTGAGCAAAGCACCCAACCCTGAATCGCTCCCTGGACGCCACAGCAGAATAGTTGCCCACTGCTCTGGGTGTGTGTGTTCATGGTTTGCTGTGTGTGTGTTCACCGACTTAAGGACAAATTCTAAGTATGGGTTACTATACTTGGCCTTCACACATGTCACTTAATATACTGTTTGATTTTCTTTCTTCTTCGTGTAAAATGATACGTTTACAGTTTTTGTCTTTAAAAAAAATGCAATTTGGTTTGATATTTTACTAACTAATATAAAGACATGCACATTATGTTAAGTGTGGCGTATGTGCCACATACATTTCAGGGATGCTCATGAGATTTTAACTTTTAAACTGACCTGTATATAACGTAATAGTGTTTTAAAGTGGCTATCATTTAACAGTAGCAGTTCATAAAATATATTTGGGTGAACAAATTTTAAACTTTACTCAGGAAAACATGTCCTATGCAATTGACAACAGCAACATTGATTTTCCATTCTTCATTGTTGTATTTGTTTGTAAAAGTCCTAATGGTTTGTATTAGTGTAAAACTGCAGAAGCTTCTGTTTTTGATAAAACACTAACCACTATCTCATCCTTGTCTAACAGGGCTGACACATAGGCAGCTAACACAGATGGAGAAACCAGTGAACAGTGTTAACCCTCGTCTTCCCATTCACTCAAGCGACAGTTTGGGCAGGGAGGAGTCAGACATGGATTGACAGCAGAAGGGATTGGTTTAGTAAGCAGACAATCAAGATCAGAATCATTGAACCAAATCTATTTCTTTTTTTTATATTAACCCATTTACACAGAGAGAAGAAAACAGAGAAAGAGAGATGGAGAGAGAGTTAAAAAGAACATTTGCGGATCTATTGTAGGCCATTATATTGTACTACATAGATTTTTTTTTTCTTTCTGAAAACTCTGAAAACATAAATGTAGCAGAGATAACTCAAAGGCACAAATCGGATATGGCCCCTTTATTTGAGTTTTTGCAACACCCTATTCGCATGCCAGTTTGCACATGAGAGATCCCAGGTGTTCAAGTTCACAATTGAAATGGTGTTCAAATTGCTGTATAGTGTCCTGCAAGGTGAAGCCATCTTAAGTTCTAAATTGTAAAGTGTGTATTTGTTTAGTACAAAAGGCACTGCAAACGGCATACGGATTGATGGGTCACTTCACAGAAAGTGAACCAATCTGTCTGCATATACCACCTCAGTACTACACCAATGCCCTGTCCCAAATGGCATACTTGCAGTCTTCCATATTTGTGATTGCTGTTGTTTCTGTGAGTCTGCAGGGGCTGTATCTTATTTCGTATTGAGCAGTAAAGTGACATCAATTACTGACTTTTCAGAGATTTATTACATCTCTTTGTGTAAAGGATTTGTTGTTATTTGTTTAGAGCTTGGTTTATCAAGAACCTTAATGCAGTTTAATGGCAATTGATATGTTCAAAATGATTTTCTTATTATTATTTAGTTTACTGTTCAAAAGTTTGGGGTCTGAAAATGTAATACTTTTGTTCAGCAAGGACATATTAAATTGATGAAAAGTGACAGTTAGGAAATGTATAATGTTAATGTTCAAATAAATGCTGTTATTTTGAACTTTCCATTCATCAAAGAATCCTGAAAAATGCTTATCACGGTTTCCACAAAAATAGTAAGCACAACCGTTTTCTATATTGATCATGAGAAGACATGTTTCTTAAGTGCCAAATCAGCATATTAAAATGATTTCTGAAGGACCATGTGACTGAAGAATAAATTACATTTTTGAATATATTAAAATAAAATAAAAACAGTTATTTTAAAGGCACAGCATGTAAGGTTCACCACTAGATGTCGCGTATTCAGAACAACAACGGCGCGAATAAGCGTAGAATCATGGGAGTTGTTCTTCACCTCCACAGACGATGGAAAGCAATCCTACAGGAATCATGTTCATGGATGAGCTAATGTATTAAAGTTGTATTAACGTTATTGTGGTATGATGCATTTTACGTTGCTGTTTTTATTATGCTTATATTCCGCAGTCACTCCTTTTGTTTTGTTATGTTTATTTTACGATTAAAGTTACATTTAACCTCCTCCTTTTCCCTGAACTTGAACTTTGTTATAGTTATGCTTGATCACTTAAATTCACAGCAAAATAGCCGCAAGTGCTGAATTATTCATACAGTTTATTTGGTACAGGTCAGTTTATTTGACTAATTAAAATTGTGAGGAAACACAGCACTGCTTTACCTGGTCAAAACAATCATACTAAATTTACGTTTGATTGTGTTGAAAGTTATGTTATACTGTTACTCTCTGTGTTACTCTGTGGCTGGTATGAGACATTTGTTGCATATTGCAGTAAGCTAGATCAATATTAGAATATCATATTAATAAAACCTGGATGACTTGTGTTTCTTGATCTTAAATACGTATTTTTGTTATGCTTCCAGGATAAAATCCCAGAAAGATAATTTAGTAGGTTTTTTTTCCACTTCAAATCACAGGTAACATAAAAACTATCAAATGTGTCTTTTTAAAATCACAATTTGACTACTTTACTTCCAATGATTTGACAGGCAGGCACTGTTTGGTGAGTTTTGGTTTAGGTAACACAGATCATTACACAACCATAATTACAAACTGAGGCCCTTTTCATAGTACAGGGGTACACAGCACAGACTGTTTCCTTTCAGCAGGGCTGCTATTTTACCCTCTGCTCCTCTGCCAAAACTTCTCTCCCCTTTTCGCCTCATGAAGAAACTAAAGAGATTCTTCTATGAAGCTGTGGTTGTTTTTCCTTCATAAATTCCCATTTTACCCTTATTTTCTCCACTCCCTTATCTCAACTCTGACATTTATGAGGAGTGACAGACTATATGCGGATGTGCGGACAGAGTCCACAGAAGCATTCCATCTTTTTATGGATGTTATTTTTCACCACACCAGTGGCCCACAACCACCAAGCACTCACTCAGTTTCAACAGCACCTTCTGTACCCGGCAAGTGGGAACTCACAGGTAGATGCTGCTAACTGGACCAGATAAAGCGGTTGGGACATAATTGGCGCAACACCACGCGTTCCTGCCAATACAATGTTCTCAGAGTGTTGTTTGTAATGGTAATGTGGTGTATCGAACCATTTTTTTTCCCCCTCCCGGCTGGTGCAGAAAGCAAATGATGCCAAAAAAGTAGATTGGAAATAGGGTTGCAAACAGATGTAGTTCAACATTAAAACTCTGAAACCAAATAAAATACACACTGTTTGCATATAAATTGCTATGGCTTTACTATGAGAACTTGGAAAGTGTAAAAAGTAAGTGTAAAAAAGACAAGGGCAAAGTATGAAGTTAAAATATTAAATTCTGATATTAAAGTGATAGTCAACCAAAAAAAAAAAAATAATCTGTCATTATATTCACTCACCCTCATATTCAAACATCTATGACTTTCTTTGAAACACAAGAGAAGATCATTTGAAAAAGTAATTTTGAAAATTTTGTAGTCCACAGAAGAAGCCAAAAGAAGAAATACAAAATAATTTTTAAATATTAAATTAATACAGTATATAACAAATCTCAAAATTAACAAATAAAAAGCAAACTAATACTACCAACACAGAGGTTCACAACATTTACACTAAAACACAACATTGTTTCAAGGATTGTCCTGATAGGTAGAATCAATATTAATCAAATAAGCCTCTATAAGTAAAAGTTTGTAATTCCAAGTTCTTCACTTAAAGTTTCACAACAGTTTGTTCAAAATTCAAATCCCTTAAAATATATGTAGTTATGAAGAATTTAGCAGGTGTTGAGCATTTGATGGAAGCCAGAATGACCCGTCACTGGATATTCTGTCAATTCACACACCAGTTGTTTTTATAAGCTATTTTCCACATTTTAAGCAAGGAAAAGTACATGTGGAAAATGGAATCAAATCACAGTTTTGGGACAAATAATAGCATACTGACGTTTGCAGCTATATTCTTAAACAACATCCTTTGTGGTTCCTCCTAAGCCCTGTGTGAGTGCCACAAATGTGCTTTTACCCCCGGCAGCTGTGGTCACTGAATTTGACCTGTAAAAGTGCTGACAGGTTTGTTTGATAAAATATGTACATAATGTAACCAGAAGTACAAGGCCACCACAACTACACAGCCCAAACTCTTTCATAATTGGAACTTATGCATGTACATTAAATATGAATGTGTTATTACTGTAGATGAATTATTGATTTATATAGTAATACAATTATGCATTACATAGGTGGACGTTGGTCAGAAATTGATATGTTATGAGAAGGATATTAATATTTCAGAGAATCAAAATCACTTAGGTCAGTCCAAAGTTATGCTGATCAGCATACATTAACATTTACACCAAAGGGTTCCAGGTATTATGGAAAAATCAAAACAATTATGGATATTAAATATGAATTTAATGTCTGTGAGGCTTCTGCATACTACTCAGCATGCATAAATTCCAGTTAATAACAGAGACCTGATAGAGTGGTATTTCTAAGTCCGGCTCTGGAGTCCCCCAGCACTGCACATTTTGGATGTCTCCCTTATCTTACACCCCTGATTCAACACATCGCCTCATTAGTAAAGGCTCCAAGACCTCAGTAGGGTGTGTCACACTAATGACTGTCCTGGGGGTCCCTAAAAGCTGAATTGAGAAACGCTGCAATACAGAATCCTTATTAGAAAGAGAACACATTTCCCTTTTACTCAGAAGTTACTCTCCTAAAGCTCAGAAGGCTTAAATTATGTAATTACATTGTCTCAGATGTGTCCTAAAACTCCCTAGTAAAGGGGTGTCCAAACCTAATCCCAGAGGGCCAAGAGTTTAGCAGAGTTTAGCTCAAGCTTACCCCAACACACCTGCCTGGAAGTTATTAAAGACCTTGACTAACTGGTTCAGTTGGGTTTAGAGCTAACATCTGCAGGACAGTGGCCCTAAAGTATAGCACGATTGGACACCCCTGCCTTAGGAGATAAAAAAAATGGAAACAAATGAATTGTTGACATACATTAACTCTTTCCCCGCCAGTTAAAAAAAAAAAAGAAAGAAAAAGTTGCCAGCCACCGCCAGCGTTTTTGACCATTTTCACTAATATTTAATGGCCCCCAGAATATTTTGTATGAATATCTGAACATGCAATATATAAAAAGAAAGAACAGACCCTGTGTAAAAAATACACAGAAGTTGTGTAATAGCACCCGTACCGTATATTAGTGAAAACACGGAAAGCCAGAATATTCTATCAATGGCGGGGAAGCGTTTTCTCCAAGCGGCAACCTTCCAGTCTCTCTCTTGAATCCAACACAGAAGTGACTTAAACTGCAATTCATCGACTGGTCGCTAGAGACAGGCTCCAAATGGGAGTCAATCCCATAGATCCACCATGTTATAAAATGCCCAACTTTACAGCAGAAAAAAAAAAAAACGTTTACAGCCTGGTACAAAACGTGGTTTTGGTCTATATAGCTAATTTTGTCCTTCATGACAACTGTTAGGGGAGTAAAAAAAAAAGTATAATTCGTTTGTTTAACCCTTAAAGACCAAGACAGCCGTGCGCGGCTAAAAATCGATCTAAAATGTTTAATAACTTTTAAACCGCTAATCTACAGAGTCCCGCACATGACATGCAGGAAAAAACTAGTAGGCTAAATCGCCTGCACGATTTAGCAAATCGAGAGAACGAAATAGTAAATTGTGCGCATGATTTATAAATAAAGAGAACAAATTAGTAAATCGTGCGCACAATTTACTTTTTTTTTCTTGCACGTCATGTGCGGGGCTCCGTACTAATCCAATCTGTATGCTGTAAAATGCACCATAAAGAGGAGAATCTTAGCTTTTTGATCATTCAGAGGCTCCGTAGTAAGCGTGGATGCGTCATCAAAATCTGCAGCATTGATTCGTCAAGGAAACGCATGTAGGTTGTTCCCCTGAGCCAAACAGAAACGATTGTTGATCATTAGTCCCACCCTCCCGTGCCCAGATTCGTTGAAACTGTCATCAACTCAACTAATAAACATAGTGTTTGGTCTTTTGAACCACCAATCACGTTTCTCTAAAAAATTATTGTGTATTTGCGTGCATGAAAATAAACCGAAATAAATGCAGAGCACTCTCTCACATAGCACAGCACACAAAAGTCAGTATATTTCTCTATTTGTATGTCGTTTGTGTTTTACACCATTTTCACTCAGTATATTTTCCTCAATTTTTATTTGATAAGATTATTTGCACCGTTTGTTCATTTACAATTTTTATATTTTATATTTTTTACATTTCTATTTTATTGCACATTTTTTTGTCACAATTTGTTACATTGTTTGCATTTGTTGTTCATGTTCAAATTATAATATAAAAATGTTTGCTTCAGTGTTCTGTTATTATATAACAATCTTTCTATTTACTTTACTCCCTGAACTTTTTTGGACACATCTACATTGTCAGTAAATAAAATACACCTGTTTTCACTCAAAAACCCCTTAAATAATATTATAATAAATGGCTATAACTTGCTGAGGGATTGCTACATGTAGACAAAATTTCATCTGGAAGTCTAAAACAACCAAGTCTAACTTTCTAAAGGAAAAAATCGAAACTTCATGAAGTTCTGTTTGAGTTCACAGTAAAAACACCACATTTTTGCTGCCATTTTTCTTAAAATTCTATTCATTTAATCCATTCTCAGACTAAATAAATGTAAAATTGGGACTCTAAATGAGCTAGATGGACACTTCCGGTTCGCCTGTTTAAAATGATATATGCCACTTGATGCTTACTGCTAGAATGAGTAAGAAAATAAAAAAAAAGTAGAGGCGCCCCAAAAATGTTCTAGGTCTTTAAGGGTTAAATTATATTAAGCCTTAAAGTTCTGCATAATTAAGGGAGTCTGCTGTCTGTTAGTCCCGCCTCTTTGCCCATTTTCGGTTATCCCGGAGTGATGCGCGATAAAGCACCGTCAAGATTGGCTTCAAAAATACTCTTCAGAAACCATTGGGTGACGTCATGGACACTACGTCTATTGTTTTATAAAGTCTATGGTTTTCTCACAAATTACGTACATTTCCCGTCATTGGCGGGGAAATAGTTAATAAGAGTTATAGACCTACACTCACCTAAAGGATTATTAGGAACACCTGTTCAATTTCTCATTAATGCAATTATCTAATCAACCAATCACATGGCAGTTGCTTCAATGCATTTAGGGGTGTGGTCCTGGTCAAGACAATCTCCTGAACTCCAAACTGAATGTCAGAATGGGAAAGAAAGGTGATTTAAGCAATTTTGAGCGTGGCATGGTTGTTGGTGCCAGACGGGCCGGTCTGAGTATTTCACAATCTGCTCAGTTACTGGGATTTTCACGCACAACCATTTTTAGAGTTTACAAAGAATGGTGTGGAAAGGAAAAAAACATCCAGTATGCGGCAGTCCTGTGGGCGAAAATGCCTTGTTGATGCTAGAGGTCAGAGGAGAATGGGCCGACTGATTCAAGCTGATAGAAGAGCAACTTTGACTGAAATAACCACTCGTTACAACCGAGGTATGCAGCAAAGCATTTGTGAAGCCACAACACGCACAACCTTGAGGCGGATGGGCTACAACAGCAGAAGACCCCACCGGGTACCACTCATCTCCACTACAAATAGGAAAAAGAGGCTACAATTTGCACGAGCTCACCAAAATTGGACAGTTGAAGACTGGAAAAATGTTGCCTGGTCTGATGAGTCTCGATTTCTGTTGAGACATTCAGATGGTAGAGTCAGAATTTGGCGTAAACAGAATGAGAACATGGATCCATCATGCCTTGTTACCACTGTGCAGGCTGGTGGAGGTGGTGTAATGGTGTGGGGGATGTTTTCTTGGCACACTTTAGGCCCCTTAGTGCCAATTGGGCATCGTTTAAATGCCACGGCCTACCTGAGCATTGTTTCTGACCATGTCAATCCCTTTATGACCACCATGTACCCATCCTCTGATGGCTACTTCCAGCAGGATAATGCACCATGTCACAAAGCTTGAATCATTTCAAATAAGTTTCTTGAACATGACAATGAGTTCACTGTACTAAAATGGCCCCCACAGTGACCAGATCTCAACCCAATAGAGCATCTTTAGGATGTGGTGGAACGGGAGCTTCGTGCCCTGGATGTGCATCCCACAAATCTCCATCAACTGCAAGATGCTATCCTATCAATATGGGTCAACATTTCTAAAGAATCAATGCCACGTAGAATTAAGGCAGTTCTGAAGGCGAAAGGGGGTCAAACACAGTATTAGTATGGTGTTCCTAATAATCCTTTAGGTGAGTGTATAAATTAATGTATTGTAGATAGCATAACTCATATCATTTTCACAAGAACTAAATAAACTGTTTTAGGTGGAATCAATACTAATCGAAGAACTGCATCACAGCAATAGCAAAAAACAACGATACAACGTTCCAATCAACGTATAACGTATATCTGCATAAAAGAGCTTCTCAAATGAGGGGAAAAAAGTAGGGTGGATATGCTGGATTGGGAACAGACAAAGTCATATAGAAGAGAACACATTTCCTAACTCATGCAGTCATGCCTCGTCTATCAAAAGTAGGAGTAAAAAAATGGAAATGTGAATTGTTGACATATAGAAAGAGAACAGAGCTATAAAATATGTCTAGATAGTATAGGTCAGATAGTTTGGCCATGGATTTGATTCTTTTGAAATGTTTGAGTTCATATTAAAATTTCTTTGACGTCCGATTGCAGGCTTTTTGGCTTATCTGAGCACAGTTTTTGACATTGTTGAGATGTTTTCTGAAACTCATGTGAGATAACAAGGGCCTTTTTCTTAAGAGAAAAATCTGAGCAGAAGACTTAAGCAAATGTTTTCCATTTAAATGCATTTCCGTCGAGGAGGAAAAACTTGAAATATTAAGAGATCTCATTTGTGATTTTTCTTCCCTATGGGTAAAAGCTTTTCTGCCCACACAAACCTACTATTAACTGCCTCTTATGTGTCTTGACATCCTATTTTGGAAAATAATGTTAGCAATTTAGGCAGGAGCTAAATGATGTGTAATGCTGCAGTTCTGTGTAAGTGCGCGTGTGTTTGCTCCTTCGCCTGAACCCTTCCGCTCGGCCAGTGACAGATGTGTGTTTCTGCTGACAGTGCTGATCTACAGCAAGCCGGCCTGGCTTCTCACCAAGCTATTACTTAATTCATTGACATTTGCCATAATTGCCTGGAGGCAGTTTCCAGAGGAAGTATAGGGTTCTAACAGGATTAGATTAGAAAAATACAATTACCATTTCAGATTTAAGGAAAGTAATCTGACCGAAACTTTGATGTGAAGGAGAGGCGAGGAAGGGGAGGAAGAGGAGCATGAAACTACCTGAAATGTTAATGCATTAACTTTACGGTGGGGAAATGAAGAATGGGATGGCGAAAAGACAAGTGTGGCTATGTGTTATGGATGGCCACTCATTTTTTCTCTCCTGTTTCTTGCCAACTAATGGTTGATCATGGTGGCTTGCCTGCCGAGCCGACAGAAATGGACTGTCAGGGCAGCTTAGATATGTCGATTCAGAGATAATGACATATTGAAGCCTCTGAACCAAAGTCGTATCATCCCTCATGTAATTGGTTCCTCCACCAGTTTATTGTCCCTGGCTGTAATGCTCATCACTTAGAAAAGTGTGTATGTGTGCGTGTACACTATCGGGTAAGACCAAACAGGGTTGTTAGAGCATTAAAAAATTAAAGTAAGAATCCCCCGACTGATTCAAGTCTTGCCCTCACTGGTTTTTTAAGACGTTGCTTTGTAAAAAGTTCTGGGATTTTCACACGGGGGAACAGGTCATCACACCTTCAAAGAGGGGGTCTTTCTTCATTCCCGACTGTACTGAGGGACTCTGCAGTCGGAGATGGTGAATGAACTGATTCACAATAGGACTGCAATCTAACTAACTCTCTTAAATAACCTTCATTAGCATAAGATTCAGATGAAGGGTTTGGTATTACCTGCAAATGCATTTGAGTTGTGTATCATAAATCATGCCTTAATGTGAGCTATAGAGCCACCAGAGGCTTCGTTCTCATTCGCAGCATCCTGTTTCTGTCTCTTAAGGTTTTAAGACACAGCCTAGCCATCCTGTGCAGATTTGCATTTACTGGGGCCGCTTGATTAAATGTCATACAGCATATCTCCAAACCCTGCTTGCATCTTCCTTTCAAAGAGAAGCTGTCTGAAGTTTCTTGTGCTCCGGATGACCTTGCTGTCGAAGTGAGGCACCACTGAAGGGCAAGGCTCACGCTTCCATGATTTAGTCAAAGGCCTATCACAGATAATTCATCAACCTTGAGATTAATTTTTCATACACAAATGATAGTCATGAATCAAGCCAGTCTATGGACATACCTTTCTAACCTTAGCTGACTCCTGCATGTTTTGAAGTGGTTGGTACTCCTCCACTTTTACTTTGATTTTTCATATTAAAGCATAGTTTTGCTTAAACTTTCCCACCACATATAAAATTACAAGCTAATGAATTTTGCCTGCACTCAGAGACTAAAGCATTCCTAAACACTTGTCTACAGTACAAAAATATTTATATATAAATAATGAATATCACACAAGCAAGAGCGGTGTTATTCCAAATATGACATGCTAATATCCAGACTAAGAGTACTATGATTGCATGATACTGTATTTATACAACAGTTCAAATAACTGTTATAAACTTGAGTCAAATCACTGGCTTCAAAGTCAGTCAGTTTTTACCACTAAAATTTCCACAACTATTTATAGTTTTCACATGATGTCACATCCTTATAGGAACGGTCACTTGGATGGCAAAACAAGGTTTGTTCCTCCACTGTTGTTTGTTTAGCCAATAGTTGTTTAATCGGATGCACTAACCGACTAGAAAAGAAGGTCGGGTTTGATCACTGTTAGGTAGCTAATTAGCGCTTACCTTTGTTCTGGCAATGAGGAATTTCTTGTCCATGCTTAACGTGGATTCATGTACTAAGACTTATGATATTAAATGTTACAGGTACCTACCATAGTAATAGTAAATTAACTAACCCTCAACCAAACCCCTAATCCTACCCTAACCCTATAGTAAGTACATGTTGCTAATTAATATTACTCTGTACATAAAGGAACACGCCACTATTTTTGAAAATAGGCTAATTTCCAACTCCCCTAGAGTTAAACAGTTGAGTTTTATTACGGAAAATGAAAAGGATTTTCTAGGCGGATATGGCTAGGAACTAGATAGAGGGAGATATTTTAAGGAGATATTTTATAGAGGGAGATAGAGGGAGATGTTTTCCTTTAAAGAAATCACATTTTAAGGACTACAACAAACAGATGGTAGGGACTACAACAAGCTTACATAATTCACATAAACTCTGCCCCCGGGAAAAAGCAACAAAGGGGGTGAGGCAAGAGTTGTTGTAGTAGAGCACATTTGGGAGTCTGCTCAAGCATCCGTCTTTTCACATTTATTGCAATACAGTATGTAACACAAGTGCAATAGTATGTCATAAAAGCAAGATGACAACATAAGTTATAACCGTAATTAAACTAAACTATACGGTTCTATTTTAATGCAGCATATATTCTCTGGCTCGATTAGTGATTTATAGATTATCATGACAGAATATGCTAATCAATGACTTGAAGACAGTTACTTTAGCTATATAAAATCATCCACTAATCATTCAGAAATGTCCTGTTGCATTCTACATGTTGTCACTTCTTCATGAGTCTCTCCATCATT
Organism: Rhinogobio ventralis; assembly: GCA_039654625.1. NCBI lineage: Eukaryota > Metazoa > Chordata > Actinopteri > Cypriniformes > Gobionidae > Rhinogobio > Rhinogobio ventralis. The sequence goes on along the minus strand of CM077193.1, from coordinate 18,416,824 downwards.
GTCCCAGTTTAAACATAAAGGCTGAACAGTTTCGGACATTTTCAGTGAGTGTCTGCATAATCGGAGCTGCTAACTCAAGTTCTTGAAGCTCCACCCTCTTCTTGAAAGCTCATTTGCATTTAAAGGGACACACACAAAACTGCGCATTTTTGCTCACCCTCAAAAAGTAACAATTTTAACATGCTATAAAAAATTATCTGTGGGGTATTTTGAGCTAAAACTTCACATACAAAGTCTGGGGACATCAGAGACCTGTTAAAATGGGCATTATAGGACCCCTTTAACCCTTAAATGCATACCTCGGGTCTTTATCGACCCGAGACATAGATCCGGGTCGCTAAAGACCAGAATATGTAAGAATGATTGGCGAAACAGTCATGCATTTAAGGGTTAAGTCATTTATTTTAACAGCTTTCCATGGGGGAGAAAAAGCTTATTGTGAAAACTCCTATTGCTCAGTATATAATAGTAATAACAATAATGTGTAAATAGGTCAATGTCAGGATATTTTTCTTTATTGATAGAAAACAAATGGGTAACGCTTTAGATTACAGCCCGGAAAGTACTGCGTAAGTAAAGCGAATTTACAGCGTCACTTTCGGTAATTATAGTGTAACTATAAAGTAAGTGTGTGTAGTTATAAGGGAACAATATGTAATATTTGGGGATTAAAGTGGTGCTTGTTACCCTCTTGTTTCATATAGTTACAGGGCAAGTATGAATCTGTGGGCTGTAAATTAAAGTGGTGTTTGTTCCCCTCTTGTTTCATAGTTACAGGGTAAGTACAATAGAAACACGTACAAAATCGGATATCACTCGGAAATCTTTATTTGAAAAACTTTTTTAAAACAGATTTACAACACTTATTTGTTTCTTATGCTTGGTTTCTCCTCCTCTTGTTCATCTTTATATTTGTTCTTGCCACAGATGAATCTTAATAAGGAATTAAGTTATTAGGATTAGGAATAAGTTATTAATTAGGAATTATGTCTCTAGCTGTTCTGTATTATGTATTTAAAGAAAATACAGTGCACGCAGAAATGTCCTCACCGTTTACTCATCTTTTACCGAGATGTATACGACTTTCTTTCTTCAGTTGAACACAGAAAAATAAATAATTTCTGCTAATGAAAACTCATTTGGGTTCCTAAAAGTTGAAGCATCAAACAGCACATACAGCAATAACTACAGCAATCCATACGATCCCAATTGATGAATCAATGTCATCTGAAGTGTAACGTTAAGTGTTTGTAAGAAAAATACCAATATTTGTATTTTTTTATTTTACCGTAAACTATCGTTTCCGACCAGCAGTCATCTGCGTGAATGAGAGGGTTCAGTAACTTGAAGCTGACAGGTCACGCGGATGTTGGATGCCGTCTGTTTTTATTTAATTTTTTTCATTAATGCTCACAACAGTAAACAAACAATAACATAATATATGATAATAGCAATGAGAAACAAACAAGACTAGAAGACAGAGACGCCAGAGAGACAGAGTCACCACTTGCGCAAGAACATCATGAAAGATTGAAGCTTCTTTACTCATGCATGCGCTGGTAACAGTTGGTTGGATGTGAAAAGATTAGTAAATTATTAGATAATTTCTGGATGTACTTTTTCTTTTAATAAATAATAATACAGAGAATCAAAAGATGCTCTTAAGATCCATCAGTGGAATAACGAAAAAGAAGAAGAGGAACAAGAGGAGGAGAAACCAATCAAGAGGAAAAAAAAGGGACAAAACGTGCCACTTTCTGTCAGGACGTTATTATTTGAAATGAAAAGTTTATTTAAAAAAAAAAAGTAGTGTTATAAATCTGTTTTGAATTAAGTTGTTTTTCAATAAATGTTTCTGAGTGATATCAGAATTTGTACGTGTTTTTTATTGTAGGCTACTTACCCTGTAACTACATGAAACTATTAACAGCCCGCAGATTCATACTTACCCTGTAACTACATGGAGAACTACCTCTTAATTAAAAAATACTTTCAGTAAATAATTTGTTAATTTTCCTGATAGTTACCCCTTTAATCCCCAAATATTGCATATTGTTCCCTTATAACGACATGTACTTACTTTATAGTTACATTATAATTACTGAAAGTGACGCTGTAAATTCGCTTTAGTTACACAGTACTTTCCAGGCTGTAATCTAAAGCGTTACCAACAAATGTTAAAGGTGGACTACGCGAATGATTATTTTTTCGACTAAAAATCAAAAACCCCCTTTGCCTTGCCTCAATTTGGCCGTACTAAAGCTTGTATTGGACTGCTTTTCAGAGAGCCTTATTCCAGACCTCACTATATTTAAAACTGACCCAGAGATTAAGGCCTTTTTGTTACTTGACTGACATTCGCCAATGTTTGCTAGATATCTTGTCTGTGTTACTTCTGATAAAATGATCACCAGTAACCACAGGTACATCAGTAAACCTCAAACCATCATATTCATCTGTGCTGTAGATCTGAGCTGAAACCCAAATTACGTAATTACCAAAACAATCTTCCTCCATGAGTAACTTACAATTTTACACCATAACCGCTGGAGGACCAAATCTCTAAATGGCACAAAACAATAAAATGAATTGTAGTTGTTTGCTTGGTCAGACAGACCCTTCCTAAATAAGTTGAAGTAAGCTGTTCTTTGCCTCAATGAGTTGTAAATTGGACCAGACAATTCCAATAGTCAAAAGTCTGGCTTTGCATTGCCAGCTGCCAACTTTCAGCATTATGTGCAAACAGTTTGGATTATACAGTTATGCTCATGGATATCTAGTTTGTGTTAAAGCCATCATAGGCTGAGAGTAGCTATACAAGATTAGAATGTGCAGTAAGCTGGGTGTTATAATGAAATTGATGCTGTGTTTCGGTCTAATCCTCCTCAAGATAGAATGAATAAAGTTATGACTGCAGTGTTTAGCTTTATTTCATGTGTTTAAGCGAGGGCAGGGACGTGGCAATGACTGCTACTGGCGATCATTGGCTTTTACCTGGCCTCCATCTTGTTTGATTTATCTCTAGAACTTTCTTCATCAAGGGTGACAAAGCTGATCCAGTTTTGTCCTCAGGTTAAACAGCTATGCCAATGTCAGCAAAACCTCTGCCTGATTTTTTTTTCCTTACTATAGGGAGCTAACACATTTACAATTGGAAGATTGTTGAAATGTGGGATGACGGTACTGTTATACAATGTTCTAGGGAAAAGAAATATTTCATGTTAGGAAAGTCCAAGACTGTAATTTGCTGGAAAGGCCAGTTAACATTTTTAAATCTTACTTATGGTTAAGGAAAATTAGAGCCTAAACATATCTATTGCTACAATATAATGCTACTGCTTGTGTCATAATCCTAGTTTGCATGCCTGCGTGGAGTATCATAGATGTATTTGTATTGCATCTAACCACAACCCTAACCATAGACTATACATGTTTGATAAAAATTATAGTTTAATTCAGTTTGCAAACACGTCTTTATACAATACATGTGGATTTTTATTAACATGAAGAGCTTAGCATACATTTTAAATCTGAGCCCATTTCAAAGCCATTCCATAAACAAATTATTGTCTTAATTAGTGAGACATTGAATCATTTAGTCAAACAATTCGTTCAAAATGGCTGATTCTTTCAGGGACAAAGTAACGGTCTTAAGCTACAGAAGTCCAAATTTCTATGGCCTTCTAACTTCCCTCCATCTCGTTCACTTGGATGTACATCATTACTTACGTTGCACGAGTGCCCACTATTGGCGGAACCCTTGCAGTGTGTTCAAATGGAACACCCTAAAACCTTGATCACTTGGAATCTGCAATGGAGCGGATTTATTAGTTGTTGTTTTTTTTTCTCCTTACGAATTTGTTTTATGCACCATTCTATGGCCACTATGTATGCTTGGACTGTTGGAGAAAGAGAAAAAAAAAAAGTGAAACATATGAAAACAACAATAAACTAGGCAACAGTCGGCTTAAGGTAGCTATTTTGCAGTTAAATGTCAAAATAACTCCAATATCATGCACTAGAGTTGTGTGGGGTGGTCGCAATCATGTTGCAATGTGGTCTATGGATCTGCCTGATGTGTACATATTGACTAGACTTGTTTCCTTGGTCAAAATCGAGGGGTCGAGGGTCTGTCCAAATAAACTTACCTCGATTTAATCCAGTATGTCGTTGCACTAAAGGCTGCATCTTGGATTGGTGTTCACCGTTTCAGATAAGACTGAACATGTTTTTAGCCCCACTCCCTGGACATTTGAAACACTAGGCACTTTGAAAGTGTTATGAAACATGTAATATCATTTTGTACGTTTCCAATAAGACTGCCTGAATTTTATATTTTGTATTTAAAAAAAATTGACAACAGTTAGCCTTTTTTGCCATAGGCTTTAGCTAATTTCCTAATTTGAACATTATGTTGGTTTTGTAATGTTTAGAAATGGTAATTGTGAATGTGGCAGTAGAGAATCAAGCAAAAAGACTAGCTGACTACACCACCCTGATGACCAGGGAAAATATTAGTACTTATGAGTTAATCACATACCAAAAGGACACAGGTTCGTGTTTCAAAAGGAAGAGGGCCTGAGACGTGGATACCAAAAATACAAAAAAGTTTTATTTACACAATATTCAGCAGTGATCATAAAATAAAAAAAAACATTAAAATACTGTAGGACCGGATTAGAATAGACACATAGAAGAGACTGGAACCAAGAAGAGGAGACCGAGGCTTACCAATGGCAGGTGGGCTAGTTTAGTGAGCACCAAGCTCCTATATCAAAATCTTACCACCTTGTGCACAGGTCTCACACCACACACACGTCAGGTCAGACACAAAACGCACTGCACTCTGTGACAAAATCCCACCACCCCACAGAAGGGCCTACTAGCAGCCTTCCCTGAAGCCTCGGCTCATGCAACAAAAGACAAAATTAAACCAAGCAGTTTAAAAAATAAACTATATAAATACCATTTAACCTAGATGAGCTGAAAAGGCGTAACAAAACATAACACAAAAGACAAGAAAACACCACCTGCAATGAGGTTCAGACTCAAAACACCAAAACTAGGTGGACAATTAAAGCCCTACCAACTAGAAACCAAATCAAAATAACAGATAAAAGTAAATTGCGCCACCAGATATACAGCAAAAGGTGTAGGATTTTATTGATTTCCTTCAGAAAAAAGTAAATATATCCAGTGGAACCTGTGGGTGAGGAGGTTAAAGCAAGTGGACGCATAATTATCTTCAGCTGGGGAAATTCGAGACTAATATTAGTAAACTTAAGGTCTCTTTTGAAGATCAAACTCATTGCCAGTCACTGCCTGAAGTAAAAGTATTATACAAGGAAGAGACAGAACTTCTAGTGTCATGTAGGCTACTGATCAAATGTCAATGGAAGAAATAGGAAAAGCAAAACATAGTTGTAAGCTACTGCTGATGGATGATTGATGCGTGTACCACATTGGTTTCATCATCACCGCGAGTTTAGTTTGAGTGAATGCCAAGTTGTGATGTGTCATTCATGAACGATTCGTTCTTTTTGAACTAATCTTAAATATGACTCGGGAACAACGAGTTGTCTCAGAGAGCGATTCGTTCATTTTGGGTTGACCGTGCATGCGGATCTTCTGCATTCAGCCTATGGTGAACGAATGACTCGAACCCAAATAATCGAGAGGTGAACTAATCAATTCGGTTTCCGGGACTGCATGCATTGCATATGGGGCTGTCACGGGCCAGATCAGACACTGATGACGGAACTAACGACTCGAACCCGAAGACAGGAGAGGTGAACTAATCTTTCCAGGGAACAGACGTGATAAATGTGAAGTGACAAAAGAAAGAACGACTCTGATTCGGAGGTGAGGTTAACTAACAGACTGCATAGCCTGAAGACCCAGCTAAGCAATTAATGAATCATTTCTTTCTCAAAGTTTGGCCTTGGCATTAGCTTATAAATTATTTTTTATTCCAAATGTGATCATGCGTTTGCATAAGAACTAGATGTGTTGGGGAATTTAACATGTGACATTTTAATTATATTCTGCTGAAATGAACGAAATGACTTGAAAAAAAGATTTGTTCATTTTGCTGAACGAGATTCAAAGATCCGAGTCCCTAAAATGATCCGAACTTCCCACTACTAATGCCTAGCTGAGTAGTGCTACCCTTTTCACCGTCAAAAGCTCACGTCTGTGCCATCCGATCCGAGCAACAGAAAACGATCATAGCCTTTTTAGTTAGATAACAGGGAAATAGACCATCTACCATAGCCTAACATATTGTAAGTCTAACAGCAACAGTCACTAAAATAACTACTCAACGGTAGGCTGAGGCTCATTTTAAAATGATGGTAGTAGACTAGCGCTACATCTGCTAGACCAAGGTTAGGCATTTCATGTATTGCTATCTCCTGAATTAGTTAATCAGTCCCTCAATGATCATCTTCACTATGTCTGAATTTCCACCACGTCTGTTTTTGAATCAACTGTTGAAATGTAAATTAGGCTACTGCCGAGTGCCGACGGTGGGTCTCCCTTCCAAGCAATTTACTAGCGTTGCCACCCGGAAGAACGGTTCTTATTGTTGTGACGTCATGGTGAATTGTCGTATAGTTGCGAGTCCGATCGTGCACACAAACAGACGCCAGGCCAATAAGGCATGGGAATACAGCGGGAGAATTTTGAACAATGCAGCTGCCAACAACCCACAACGATTATCCAAAAGGAAGCTATAAACGAAATAATTTAGAGAGTGACCTCAAGCCACACATCTCAATATTGCTAGGAAGCCCAACAACACGTACCTGAAGCGGAAGGCAGGCAAAACCGGAAAGGGCGGTCCACGGGCAGTGACGCACAAACGGTGCTCTGACACACGCGCAGTGCCTTAACGTCCATATTTATATACCCACTACACTGTATGTGATTGGATGACAAGCGTACATGTTTTTAATAAAGAATTTATAAATCACACTCAAGGAACAGTTTATCCCACTACACTTATTTGAATAACAATTTTTTTTACATATATGTAATTGTTAATAAATACAGTTTTACTGTACAGTTTTTTTTTAGGTGAGATCTTAGTAGCAGGCCAACAAGTAAGAAAGAAATATTTGCCAAAGAATGTTTCTTGATCATGTTTCAGTATAACTCCCATCTTCTGTCCTTGTGGATGGTGAAATTACTCCCATTGCATTTGAAAGTTAGATAAAGCTATTTGTTTATCATTCTTTATTAAGAACATCAAACGTTCCATTAACAAACATAGTTCTGACAGTGTCGAGAAAAGCTTTTATGTTATTACCTGATGGATTTCAGAGAGAAAAAACAGCATCTCTTTGTTTTGTCCCTGTTGCCCTGTTTAGAACAATCTATCTCCAGGGTAACCACCACATCCTGTCTGTCTGATTTTCAATTACTCACGAGGTCCTGTCCTCCACTTCACTGTCTCAGCGAAACCTTATCCTGCTTACAGGCCCGATACCATCTGTGCTCTTCCCTTTTGTTTCTTTTTCTCTCGGCCTGTCTCCTCCTATTCTTTGTCTCATTCTTTTCCTTCTTCAGCCATTAACTCTATCTTTCGCTCTTTCTCCAAATGTCTTTTCTATCTTTTTCAGTGTCCCTCGCTCGCTTTGTTTGACCATTCTTGTTTGCGGCTTGTGACCCAACCTAAAACTTGCACTACATACTTGATGTTATGCTAAGATTTTTTTTTTCTTTTGCATGAGTCAAGTTTACACGACACAATCAAGAAAATTTATAATTACAATTTTAATATATACATATTGAATATAATACATTAGAAATACAATGCCTCGATGGTGGACCTCGATGCTTTGATAGATATCGGTCAGACATTTTGAATAGTCTGAATATTTAAAAACATAATAATAATAATAATAAATATATTATATTAAATTCATATTAATAATGAATTTTTAATAGAAGTGCAATTTATTCATTGATATTTGTCATATATTTTGGATTCATTTTGGTTAATTATTTTAAATAATAATAATAATAATAATAAATATATTTTTTAACAGTTTAGAATAAAAAGTAATAGTATTTGTTTAAATAAATTATTATTTGATTATTTAATAGAAATGCAGTGCACTCATCTGTCAGACATTTTTTAGAGATTGGATTCACAGCTGCTGCAGTGGAATGCTCCATATTCATCACACTCATAATTGCTCTCTGCATCAATTTTTCACCTCACTCACACTCTACAAAGCCCTTCACTGCATCAAATTTCAAGTCTCCTGAATCTAGACATATCCAGCCCCCCACTCCCTGTTCTCCAGTGTGTGATTTCAATGCCACCTCATTGCATTATCAGTGAAACAGTGAAGTGCCTTGTACATTAACCATATGCATGTACGTGTGAACGTGCAAGTTGCAGGATGCGTTCGCTATCTTTTATTCACAGTTCCGCTGCAGGGCATTTGTGCGACACACAGTAAAAGGTGTTGTGTTGCCTGAGCAGCGACACTGCTGCAAGTGAGAGAGATTCACAGCCAGCCACTCCCTTCAGATAAGCACCCGTGAACGCCAGAGAGAATGATTTCCATTAAAATAATCAATGGGAGAGCAAAATATCTCTCTATGTGCTGCTGTCGGACATATGCATATCTGTAACACATTCTGATCTAGACAAACTCAGACACACATTGTCAAGGAGAAATACACATTCAGTGGGATACATTGGAAATTCTTCATGGGGGAATGAATGTAATCAATTCTCACACATTTCCGTTACATACTGGAAGACCTTGAGTTGTGGTCATTTGAACAAAAGAGCTGTATGCTTGCTTACTGTCATTCTGTGAAAGGTCAGGTAAATTAATAGAATTTGATATAGGAACATATTAATGCCAAATTAAGTTGAGAATAACAGTTGTACAGTGTACTTTACAAGCATTGTGCTGAAGGTCATGAAACTACAAGGTGCTTAGAATCAAATGCCGATATCAACATTTAAATTATCAACACGATCACGCACGACTAATAACATGATTGATTCATAGCCTAGGTACAAAGTCTTTTATGTCAACTATAAAATAATAAATAAATATATAGCGAGAACAAAGAACAAATGTTAGCTTTTATTTTTTTATTACAATTTTTTTTTTATCAAAATGAGAATATTTAACGAAGAAGTTGGAAACACGGGTTAAAACAGACCAACGCAGACAATCGCCAGATTATTCAATTTCTCAGACATTCCATGACCCGACAAGCACCGATTCAGTATGTTTAGTCGGCGAAAACAAGCTGTCCCGTTGTCGTCTATCGGCGTCTGTTGGTGAAGTATGAATTGGCCTGTACTACAATTCAGAAGTTTTATGTCATTAATAAAAAAAAAAAAAAGAAATTAATACTTTTATAATATTACAAATTATTTCTATTTCAAAATTATGCTGTTTTTTTCTCTCTGTTCTTTTAATTCATCAATTCAAAATTATGTTTCCACAATAATATTAACATTGATAATAACAAGAAATGTTTAGTGAGCAGCAAATCATCACATTAGAATGATTTCTGAAGGATCATGTGACACTGAAGACTGGAGTAATGATGCTGAAAATTCACAGGAAGAAAATACACTTTAAAATTATTTCATTTTAAAGCATAATATTTTAAAATTTTACTGTTTTGTGTGTATGTGTGTGTGTGTACAGGTTTATATTACAGTGTAGGGACCAAATGTTTCACAAGGATAGTAAAAACTGAAATCACCTACATTGTGAAGACCAGCCAGCGATCTCCACGAGGGAAATTGATTAATAAACATACAAAAATTTTTTTTTTTGAAAATGTAAAAATGCTGAACGTTTTCTGTGATGGGTTGGTATATGGGGTAGGGTTAGTGTAAGGGGATAGAATATACAGTTTGTACAGTATAAAAACCATTACACCTTGTAACGACTGAAACAAATCAGACACATGATTACTTGTTACATTTAACAAATATGCTTTATATGCTTTATGCTTAGTAACAAACCTTCCCCCAAAAGGGCAGGAAAGGTCTCAGTTACCAGGGCTACCACCCGATAAGACCTTATTTATGGCTTGAAAGAATGTGAAAAACAAAGGCCATAGGGAGACCCAACAGACTTTCCTGCATCAATTTATAGAAGAACTGTTCTATAAATGAACCTGCACCCCAGGTCATTGTGTTTATGATTAGTACTGTCTCATGTAATTTTTTGTATGGTATTTGTGTTTTATGCATATTTCATGATAGAACCAAGCCTACACACACATCAAACCATGTGCAACTTCCTCGACCACAACGGAGTCGAAATAATCATGCAAGTTCATCATATCTTCTTCAGTCAATGCAGAAGAAATCGATTGCAACTTCAACACCATCGGACCGAACTATCAAGACTTTCTCCTGTGACTGTACATTGGACGCTCTTCAACCACTCAGGCAAATGCACATAACGCAAATGCCTGCAAACAAATTGTCAATTAAATGATCGATTTTGTTACACACTCTAAGCGCTGTAAATGCTAAGGAAGAATTATTTTTCTGGGGCCATGACCCTTTTCTTAGAATGAATTAATAATCAAAGAGTGTTCACAGGATGAACTGATTGATTGATTGTAATGTTAATGTATCTACATCAAGTTAATCTCATTAACTGATTAAAATATTCATAATTCATAATGAGTTATGAATAATTATTAATATTTCCCCTTTGAGCTAACTCGCTACAGCCTATTGAGAGTCCCCACAAAGATAACAAAACCGAGTATGTGTGTGTTCCCTTTCGGTCGGTCACGTTCGACGTACGTCGGAACTGACAGACGAATTGGGATCTGTTTTCAGAGACCAATCTACTTCGAGTGATTAAAAACGGGCCAATGGACATTGGCATGCGGTTCACGCATTCCACGCACCGCCCTGCAGCGCCGGTATAAATACGGAAGTGGAAGTACCGCATATCGCTTTTTAACTTTGGAGCCAAACGGTTTGCTGTATCAAGCTGTTTCTACGAAGAGTGTTTAGACGAGTCTCGAGGAGGATCGCTCTCTTACCTGGGTGCTGGTGTGACGGCGCGAGTCAGCGAGTGGCCGCTGCAACATACACTTGTTCCTGTGTTGGTTGGCTGGGCGTTACCGTTCTTTGAGTGCTCACATGCAGGCTTGCAATCGGACTGCTGTGAGCCGCGGCCATCTCCCTGAGTGCTTCAGCACTTCTAAAAGAGCATTTCCTTCTAAAGGAGCAACACGGTTTGACCCTGCGTCTTTTTCAAGATGTCATTCAAACCGTGTGTTTCTGGATGCGGTTGTTTCCTGTCCTCATTTGACGGCCACGATCTCTCTTGCATATAAACATGTGAGATTGCGTTCGTGGGTGATTCATGTTCTCTCAGGAGAACGTGATCACGTTGGCGCGTTGTTCGTCTTACCTTTCTCACCTTGTGCCGTCGAGCGCCTGCTGACAGCGGGGGTTGTCACGGCAACCCAGCGCGTCACTCGGCGCTCTAGATGCGCGGTCAAGACTATGAAACCTCAAACGGGGTTGAGTCCCTTCGCCTAATCCCTGATCTAGTTTATTTTCTGGTGCACCAGAAAAGGGCTACTTCAGCTAATAAGCCTTGGTGACCTGAGGATTACAGTGGGGCTTCCCCGCCGGGTACATCTCCTCGGGCCCCCACTCCTCTATCGCATCACGAGCGTGCTGAGACTTTGTTCGTGGGTGGTTCATGTTTTCTCATGAGAACATGGCCACGTCGGCGCGTTGTTCATCTTGCCTTTTTTCATAGGGGCTTGAGTGTTCAGCGCGCCATGTGCCGTCGACTCTGACGGCCACTCTCACTGTCTCACATGTCTGCTAGTAGCTTACAGATGGAATTGCTGGTCCTGAAAAATAAATAAATAAATAAATAAAAAAAGAGGGCCAGCGTTTCGTTTGGGGCTCTGGCAGAGGACAAATGTAATTTGCTGCATTGGAGAGAGGGCTGTTATACGCTGGAAATGGTAATGCTGAGTCTCATACTATAATAGTATAATAGCACAGCTGGCCCCGGGACCTACGCAAATATGCATTTCCCCCAGTGAGCCTTCTCGCACAGACACTGTGCAAGGTCAGGGAGGACGAGGAGCAGGTCTTGCTAGTTGCGCCCTACTGGCCCAACCAGACCTGGTTCTCTGAACTCTCACTCCTCACGACAGCCCCTCCCTGGCCGATCCCCCTGAGGAAGGACCTGCTTTCTCAGGGGCGGGGCACTCTATGGCACCCGCGTCCGGACCTCTGGAAACTCCATGCCTGGTCCCTGGATGGGACGCGGAGGTTCTAGGTGGCCTGCCGCCTCTACGAGGCGCCTCTATGCTCTGAAGTGGAACCTGTTCGTTGAGTAGTGTTCTTCCCACCGGGAAGACCCCCGAAGGTGTTCAATTAATGCCGTGCTATCTTTTCTGCAACATGGGTTGGAGCGAAGGCTGTCTACCTCCACCCTCAAAGTCTACGTCTCCGCAATAGCAGAGTATCACAAAGTCTTTAGGTAAGCACGACTTAATCGTCAGGTTCCTCAGAGGTGCGAGGAGACTGAATCCTCCTCGTCCGACCTCGGTACCCTCTTGGGACTTAGCCCTGGTGCTCAGAGCACTCCAGGGTCCTCCCTTTGAGCCTCTGCAGTCTGTAGAGTTAAACATCCTGTCCATGAAGACAGTGCTCCTGACTGCATTGGCCTCAATCAAGAGGGTAGGGGACCTGCATGCACTTTTGGTCAACAAATCGTGCCTAGAATTCGGGCCGGCCAACTCTCACGTTGTCCTGAGACCCCGGCCTGGATATGTGCCCAAGGTTCCCACCACTCCCTTCCGGGACCAGGTGGTGAACCTGCAAGCGCTGCCTTCGGAGGAGGCAGACCCAGCCCTAGCTTTGCTCTGTCCCGTCCGCGCTCTCCGCGCCTACGTGGACCGAACTCAAAGCTTTAGAACCTCAGAGCAGCTCTTCATCTGTTACGGAGGCCAGCAGAAGGGAAAGGCTGTCTCCAAGCAGAGGTTAGCCCACTGGATAGAGGATGCTATCGTCTTGGCTTACCAGTCCCAAGACGTGCCTTGCCTGTTCGGGGCGCGAGCTCACTCCACTAGGAGTGTAGCCTCCTCTTGGGCGCTGGCTCAAGGCGCCTCGCTGATAAATATATGTAGAGCTGCGGGCTGGGCGACATCTAACACGTTCGCTAGATTCTATAGCCTCCGTGTAGAGCCGGTATCTTCCCGCATCCTCGCCCCCAGTGGCCTGTAGCGCTAAGTACCCATTCTAGTGTCGGCTTGCATACGCCACTCCCGCCTCCGGGCCGGATGCGTACGTCTATTGTCTCCAGTTGTGTTCCCCGGAAACGGCTAACCCTGTCGAGCTCCTCCGTCACCCCTTCGGTGTCAGACGTTGCGGCCGTTTGACACCAGGCCTGCACCCGTATGCTTGTGGAACGTGTGTGTAGGCTGGGTTCCATATGTAGCGGTTCCCTAACGGTTCCCCCCCTGGGACCAGGTTGGGTCCACCCCAGAGACTGCCATAGATAGCACTACCCTGCTAGGTTACTCCTTATGAGTACTCCCACCTCTCCTTCCACTGAAGGACATGGCTCCGCAGCGTACCATCTCCATGAGACGGACACGCTTTCCCAGCGTTATCCAATAGTCATGCTGAGTGGGTCTTGCAGGAACAGCTGTGACTGGCCTCCCTACCCCGAGCCCTGACTTCCCTCACCAACATAGGTGCGGTCCAGCAAGCTCAGGCAGGGTGCTGGAGGAGCCAGCATCTCTGGCGTGTTAGTAGGGATCCCAATTCGTCGGTCAGTTCCGACGTACGTCGAACGTGACCGACTGAAAGGGAACGTCTCGGTTACGTATGTAACCCTCGTTCCCTGAAGGAGGGAACGGAGACGTACATCCCGTCGCCAGGTGCTGTGCTTCAGCTGAAGGCCGAGTCACCTATCTCAGCTCCTCAGTTGTAAAGCAATATGCGGTACTTCCACTTCCGTATTTATACCGGCACTACTGGGGCGGTGCGTGGAATGCGTGAACCGCATGCCAATGCCCATTGGCTCATTTTTAATCACTTGAAGTAGATTGGTCTCTGAAAACAGATCCCAATTCGTCGGTCAGTTCCGATGTACGTCTCCGTTCCCTCCTTCAGGGAACGAGGGTTACATACGTAACCGAGACGTTTTGTTAGGTGTGAGACTTCTTTGAAAAATCTTACCGACCAGAATCTTTTGAGCGGTAGTGTAAAAATTTTAATTTTTTTAACACCTGTAGAATGACCCTGTAAGTATTTTGATTCCAAAGCAAGGATAATGTCTTTTTAATGTAATATATATGGCCCAGCACAAAAAGATGCTGTAAAACTGCAAACTAACTTTCTTCAAAACTTTCAAATTTACAAACAGAAAACTTGATGACAGAAGTTCAGAGAGTTCATGAATGAAAAGTTTCTGACATTTTTTTTTTTTTTTTGTAAATCTGAAACTAATGCTTACACAAAAAGTTGGCACTCATTTCCCCTCAAGTCACAGAGACAGCGGAAGGGCTGACAAACGTCACTAAAAAAGCAAACAACACTCATAACACGTCTGCACAATCACTTTTGAAGGTTCACATTCCTGGAGATTCATCCACTGCCGCCCCCCTCCCCTTCACGGCCTGCCACTTCAAAGGCAGGAAGCTCAAGAAACTGGTGTGCGGTTTCACAACATGGAGATGCGGCAAACAGGCAGCTACTGACAACATTACTGCCTCTCACATATACAGTATATTCATTACCGGAAAAGTTGAACGAGGGTGATTTTGTTAGTCTTACATATCAGAACAAATCTTCCAAGAGCAATTCAGCCCTATTGAAGTATCATGACATATATGGGAAGTAAAATACACTCAATCCTCAATAGTTTTGGGGAAGAGGAAAATTAGTATATGTTTCTTATAACTTTCATAAAGTACAACTACAGTAAAAGGATTATCTTCCAACATATCCCTAAGGCTCCATTGTAGGCTCACTTTAAATCAGTTACATCAACAAGATTGCATGGCCCTGTTTAGAATTTTTTTCCTTAAATCTAAACCTTATACTATCTTAAAAACGAGTTGGAAATTTTGAAAGATATATCATCTTGGCTATACAGTCAAAATATGCCATTGTAAAAGGTTTTCAAATAGCATGGAAGAAAGAGTTAGGCCATTTATGCCGGTTTGGATTCCAGCACAGCTCTGAAAATACATCCCAGCTGCAATATTCTGTATCATCTTTGACCCATCAACACTCTCAGTGGTTTCCAAAACCCCACTGATATGAGGAGCCATGCATGTGAAGAGAGATTTTGGTTTACCACAGCTGGTGAAGTGTAAATTAAGGGCAAATCAGCTTAAAGTAATCCACAGGACTGTTGTGTTGGATCATCCGATGCAACTTGACACTACTGATGCACTTGTTAGTTTGATGCGAGTGGCTCGACTTTCAGCTGTCTAGTGAGAAGAATGAGTCTGCAGTATTTTAAGGCTGAGGTAATTGCAGAATTTGGAATATCTAGGACAAAAGTTCAGGTCGGACTCATCAGAGCCTGTGGGATATGTTCCACCTTTCTAACAATAGCAGCTTCATATATATGTGTGCCAGTAAGGTAGCTTGTCTCTTGACCGATCATTAGCTATGCTTAATCTTTCCATTATTAGGTACACAGATGGGAGATTGTAGTTGTGTCATGCTCTGGAGCTGAACATACATATTTTATAGCTACCGAGCCTGATAAATATTTGTCTTATGATGGCAGATACCGTATGTGTTTTACAATCAACATATATAAAGCACCGGGACTCTCTGCTGTTTTACTCTTAGGGTCAAACACAAAGCTATGTTTTTCTATTCATGAAACAGAAGGGAATTCCATCAGGCACAATTTCCTGTGCAATTTGGATGAGCTATAAAAGCACTCCTATTTGCTTCTCTCTGATCCCTACATTTGAAAAATTATTAATATGAGAAGCATTTGATATTTAGGAAGGTTTAACAGGAGATTTTGAAAGATATATTTTCCATAAGTGCCCCTCTCATTTCCTTGTCAATAAAATGCAATACATTAAACATAACAGGTTTATTGCAGGTTTATGTACTGTATGTATGCCCCAAATTAATATATCTTGTTGAAAGTCAGAACTAATTGAATGATAATTGACTCCACTAATTGAATATTTTATTTGATTCTTCTTTTTATTATTATTATTTGAAGCACCCTGCTGGTAACAGTGATATGTAGTTGCACACAACACAATATTAGCAAACCTGAATGAGGATGCAATCATGAATCATGGACAACTGAACATTGATTTTGCCACGTTTAAGATGATAATGAAGATGAGGCGAGAGGCGTAATAGATCTATCATTAAAGCAAACAAAAGAACTAAATACAAAGCTAGAAAGCAAATGAAGGAAACAACTAAAAGTCCTTGAAAATGAAACCAAAACACTGACAAAACGTCACAGATTGATTAATAACGAATCAAATTATAGCTTATATGGTTATTGTATGGTTATATGGTTATTGTAATGTTAAAATGGCATGGCTATTCACACATTCAGTTGTGTCTAACCCATCATTTTAGTAAATGGGACAAAATAAGAATCTGTCCACCTTATAAGGTAGCTTTCTTAAAGTGATAGTTCACCTACAAATAAAAATTTTATTATGGATGTGGCAATGTTAATGTATTTAGTCTTGGCGGAATAGATCTGCTATGCTGCTGCTGCTGCAGAGCAAGTACCTAGACTTGCTACTGCCAATACATTCACAGACATTGCTGTGAGCATGTAAGACATGCTGCTGCTGTTGCACATGTAACATACATGAATTAACCCACCAACAAAGCGAGACAAGAGAAAAGGGTAGAACGCTCTTCAACACAAACATCTAATCAGATAATTTACAGGTTGTACAGCTAATGCCAATAGAACTGTTGTGCAACAACTGAAAAAAAAGACTAGTGCTATACATTTGTAATGCAACTTTTCACCCTACACAGTTGCACAGGGTAATGGGAGAAATAGACAATACAAGTAATATACACATGCTGTGGAGTGAGAAAACATATATCTGCATATGTCTGCACAATGATGACATAGACAGGAAGGGATAGGGTAAAACACCCCCAAAACAAGCAGATCTATCGCCAAGACATACACTCACCTAAAGGATTATTAGGAACACCTGTTTAATTTCTCATTAATGCAATTATCTAATCAACCAATCACATGGCAGTTGCTTCAATGCATTTAGGGGTGTGGTCTTGGTCAAGACAATCTCCTGAACTCCAAACTGAATGTCAGAATGGGAAAGAAAGTTGATTTAAGCAATTTTGAGCGTGGCATGGTTGTTGGTGCCAGACGGGCCGGTCTGAGTATTTCACAATCTGCTCAGTTACTGGGATTTTCACGCACAACCATTTCTAGAGTTTACAAAGAATGGTGTGAAAAGGGAAAAACATCCAGTATGCGGCAGTCCTGTGGGCGAAAATGCCTTGTTGATGCTAGAGGTCAGAGGAGAATGGGCCGACTGATTCAAGCTGATAGAAGAGCAACTTTGACTGAAATAACCACTCGTTACAACAGAGGTATGCAGCAAAGCATTTGGAAGCCACAACACGCACAACCTTGAGGCGGATGGGCTACAACAGCAGAAGACCCCACCGGGTACCACTCATCTCCACTACAAATAGGAAAAAGAGGCTACAATTTGCACAAGCTCACCAAAATTGGACAGTTGAAGACTGGAAAAATGTTGCCTGGTCTGATGAGTCTGGATTTCTGTTGAGACATTCAGATGGTAGAGTCAGAATTTGGCGTAAACAGAATGAGAACATGGATCCATCATGCCTTGTTACCACTGTGCAGGCTGGTGGTGGTGGTGTAATGGTGTGGGGGATGTTTTCTTGGCACACTTTAGGCCCCTTAGTGCCAATTGGGCATCGTTTAAATGCCACGGCCTACCTGAGCATTGTTTCTGACCATGTCCATCCCTTTATGACCACCATGTACCCATCCTCTGATGGCTACTTCCAGCAGGATAATGCACCATGTTACAAAGCTTGAATCATTTCAAATTGGTTTCTTGAACATGACAATGAGTTCACTGTACTAAAATGGCCCCCACAGTCACCAGATCTCAACCCAATAGAGCATCTTTGGGATGTGGTGGAACGGGAGCTTCGTGCCCTGGATGTGCATCCCACAAATCTCCATCAACTGCAAGATGCTATCCTATCAATATGGGCCAACATTTCTAAAGAATGCTTTCAGCACCTTGTTGAATCAATGCCACGTAGAATTAAGGCAGTTCTGAAGGCGAAAGGGGGTCAAACACAGTATTAGTATGGTGTTCCTAATAATCCTTTCGGTGAGTGTATGTTCTGCTTTTTTTCCTTTTCTTTTTTTCATGGGACTGTATGTTTTACTATCTATGTGTGCCTTGGCTACCTTGCCGACCGGCTTAGCACTAGGACCTAAGGCTATGTGTGCCTTCGCTACCTTGCAGGCCTTAGTGACCTACGGCTATGTGTTAATTCACATAAACCCCGTCCCTGGGAACACACAACAAAGGCCATGTTGAGAAGAGGAAGAGTTCCTGAACATTATATTCCAAATATAACTCTCTGTGCGGCACATTTTACGGAGGACAGCAGTTCCCACTTTAAAAGCAGTAGCTGTTGTTTGTGGGCCACAACCTGTAAGTATGTTTTATTCTTTGCTGATGTGTTTTCCATGAATAGTTTCTATCATTATTTTTATGCTGTAGCAAGGACATAAACAAAGGCAAACGCTGTTTGGCTCCGCTAGTCAGTTACTAATTGCTAATTCAAATTTATCCGACAAACACCTTCTTTTTAATCCCACTAGCCAACTTCGAATGTTGGTGTTTGTTGGTGTTTAAGAGATCAGTGTATATACAGGTACCCTAAACATAGTTCTGTGTTTGATATGGCCACTGTAATAAATCCTTGATTAGTTTTCGTAATGGTCTCATAGTTGTGGCGACAGATATTTGGCTACACTCGTTGTATAAAGACAAAACTAGCGGTGCTATACAGTCAGTAGCGATCACTATAGATCCAGTCTGTAATCAAATAATCCCTTCGAGAACTGTAGTATCATTTGTTAGAATGATTATATGAAAAAAAAGGCTACAAGGCAATCATGTATTCAGCTGTACTAAAGCTTTAATAAGGCTAAAACGGTATATCAAAAGCTAACATAAACAGTAGTAGCATTTACAAATAACAGCGTATCTACAAAGTATGGGACAACTACAAAAAAAAAAAAACATACCATTCGGAAACGTCCTATAACAGCTGTTCTTGCGCAGGTTCTGCTCGATCCTCTTCATTAATATTCTCTGGGTCTGATTCGGGCTCAAATGGATAAGGCAATATTGACGCCATTGTTTATTATAGTACACCTGAGCATATACAACTAACCATAATGGTAAGGGGCATGATGTTTTCCGACAACGTGCACTAGGCAGTTAGAGAATCACAACTCACTGGGCCAGCTAACCAACCTGAGCCCATTGCATATTTATGAGGGATGGGCTTCATAGAACCAGGAAATCATCAGACCGTTTTTACAAGAAGGGTTAGCGTTTAAAGAGCAAATGCTTATATCACTGTAACTGTTTTCATATCCGTGCTAAACAGCACATAATACAGCAATAACATACAATAGAACGCTGATGCATAAACACATGCATTGTTGACAGGACACCAGTTTAAAACATTTCTACCATAAAGCTAGTTTAAAACTTGTAAACCAATCAGCTGTGCTATGCAGATGATGTGATCGCTACCAATGAGTTAAAGACATATCAGCCTGCGTCATCTAGTTTCATGCCAGAACTAGGTAAATAAAACTTAAACCAAAATGAAATTTGGTGAAATTTGAAACAAACTGAAATAAAATATCAATAAATACTATAATAGTATATAAATCATACTAAAATAACAGTATCACAAGTCTTCTAAAATTTTGTGTGACCAGCTAACTGAATTTTTATTTTAAACATTTTATTGACTGAAAATCTTCACCTCTACTGAAGCTCTCAAATCAAATATGAGACCTACCTAAATGCGAATATCCTGTGAGCTTACCCAAAGAAAAAAAAAGCTTTAAAAACAGTTTTATATTTAAGTGTCTTGCTCAATGTATCTTGCTCATATTTAAATTTTGAAGATTTACTTGAGCTTTCCCATTCACACTGGTATCTGAAATATGATGTAATTAGATTCACTGAGAATTTGACATTGCTGTGAATTTCAGCACCTTTTTTTCCATATTTCGGCACACTCAAAATGAGCATAACTGAAGTTAGATCTAGAAATGATGGAACCGTCCACAAGCAAATAAATGAAAGCACAGAAACCAGTAGAAAAAGGTGACCTCATTTAGAGCTGCATGAAAATCCTAAACACGATGTAGAACAAATTAGCTTAGAGAGGTGGACATATTAAAGCAGTTTCACACAAGCATATCAACTCTTTGACAGAACCTGGTACCAAAGCAGCCAGGATGAATATGCAACTTACTTCAACTTACAAGACTCCATAAACAGCTTATGATGATACCAGCTGAGCACTGAACACTGAAAAGTTTGCACAACTTGACAACTTAAGGATAACTCGTACACTCACTTCCAAAAGACATGAGAACAGATTTATTTTGAGGCAAATAACAAATATATCTGCTTACCTGTTTATCAGCAACCTACAAAATCCCTACTCACATTGCTGATCATCATCTGTCACTTAATTAGTGTGCAATAATTAACAGATATAATGGAGAACAGCAATAATTTAATAAAATATCAGCTGCCAGATGACCTTCTTCCTAGACCCAAATTGTGGAACATAGAAAGCGGTTACAAACATGTAATAACAAACTAATCACAAAGGCATCAGCTGGCAAGGAGATTTGAAAGCTCAGGGGATGTGTGGCACAGATTTTCAGGTTAATAATCACTTGTTTGTGTGGATGTTAATGAACTCAACAGGGTTTACACCAATAAATGCCTTCAAGCCCCCACGGCACTTTATAGTTAGAGTCACAGCCTGGCGCCCTTCATGAATATACAGTATACAGCTCCAAAAATGAACCCTCTTCTCATTTAACTAATTAAACAGGGGAGAGAAAACAGTAAACAAGGCTCTCTGACCCTGTTATCTTTGAGGGGAAAGGGGGGAAAAAAGGCTTTGAGGGAAAGGGTGGAAAAGGCTACAGCCTCTGTGGAAATCAGAGAAAGCTTTCAGTCGACTGTTCTTGTTCGGTGCAAACCCTGGAGTACTATGTGACTTTGGGACGGTGCCCTCTTTGCTCGCATAGCTGCATACATCAGCATTGTTGGTGATTGTGTTTTAGGTCTGACTTGATTTGATAACGGTTTATTTTGATGACTTTCTATATAAAAAAACATTTAAATTATGGCATGTTTGTGTGTGTGCATGCTTTACCCAGCCATGAAAATATTGTTTTACATTAACTGCTGCAGTCTTTGAAAGTTGATTGTTCAATGGCATTCTAAAAGTGCTGATATTAAAGTCCAAAAGCACTCTTCACTGTTTGTATCACTCCGCTTGTCTGTGTTTGTGCATTTCAGACAGACTGTCATTAGTGGTTAGGATTTTTCAGTAGCTGTGTCTGAAATAACATACTCTGAGAAAGTCCTTTTGTTTTATTGTTTCACAACCAGTAAAAAAAAAAAAAAAGTATGTTCTATATAGTATAAATGTAGTTGTCACGGTTTCACCAGGCTCAACCACCACGCCTATTCAAAGGTCACAATCTCCAGAATTCTAACAAGCCACACCTGTTCCTCATCATTGCACTCATCATTCTCCCCATATATACACACTCAGTCCTCTCCTTTATTGCCTGGTCTCCCATGTGGAAAAGGACTCTTTACCTGCGTTACTTACCTGATCCTCGTACTTATCTCCAGTGGATTTCCATTCTACTCCTGTTTATCCTTGTGTTCTCCAGCATCTCCTTTATCCTTTCTCCTCTTATACATTTGCCTGGTATTCAGAAAGGACTGTTGTTTATCCACCATCATCACAGTACAGTACGATATCTCTGCTACCTGCCTGTTCAAACTGTCCTCCAAAAAAACACGAATCTATAGGTCGTTTTTTAAGCACCTTATTACGACCTTTATTTACGTTTTAAAGGCATGCGCCCTCTAGCTGGCGTAAAAATAATGACAGTGTCGTGTTACGTCTGATGTTATGAAATGACGTATGACTGTCGTTACCAATCAAAATGCGTGGTCATTTAAATGCAATGTGTGGACTTTTTAACACCATTTGTCATATTTCCATTTAGCAAACATCATTTTTTATTAACAACTACACCCACCCCACCCCTCAACCTACCCAGTGATTTATAGTGCATATATACTCACCTAAAGGATTATTAGGAACACCTGTTCAATTTCTCATTAATGCAATTATCTAATCAACCAATCACATGGCAGTTGCTTCAATGCATTTAGGGGTGTGGTCCTGGTCAAGACAATCTCCTGAACTCCAAACTGAATGTCAGAATGGGAAAGAAAGGTGATTTAAGCAATTTTGAGCGTGGCATGGTTGTTGGTGCCAGACGGGCCGGTCTGAGTATTTCACAATCTGCTCAGTTACTGGGATTTTCACGTACAACCATTTCTAGAGTTTACAAAGAAAAGGGAAAAACATCCAGTATCCGGCAGTCCTGTGGGCGAAAATGCCTTGTTGATGCTAGAGGTCAGAGGAGAATGGGCCGACTGATTCAAGCTGATAGAAGAGCAACTTTGACTGAAATAACCATTCGTTACAACCGAGGTATGCAGCAAAGCATTTGTGAAGCCACAACACGCACAACCTTGAGGCGGATGGGCTACAACAGCAGAAGACCCCACCGGGTACCACTCATCTCCACTACAAATAGGAAAAAGAGGCTACAATTTGCACGAGCTCACCAAAATTGGACAGTTGAAGACTGGAAAAATGTTGCCTGGTCTGATGAGTCTCGATTTCTGTTGAGACATTCAGATGGTAGAGTCAGAATTTGGTGTAAACAGAATGAGAACATGGATCCATCATGCCTTGTTACCACTGTGCAGGCTGGTGGTGGTGGTGTAATGGTGTGGGGGATGTTTTCTTGGCACACTTTAGGCCCCTTAGTGCCAATTGGGCATCGTTTAAATGCCACGGCCTACCTGAGCATTGTTTCTGACCATGTCCATCCCTTTATGACCACCATGTACCCATCCTCTGATGGCTACTTCCAGCAGGATAATGCACCATGTCACAAAGCTCGAATCATTTCAAATTGGTTTCTTGAACATGACAATGAGTTCACTGTACTAAAATGGCCCCCACAGTCACCAGATCTCAACCCAATAGAGCATCTTTGGGATGTGGTGGAACGGGAGCTTCGTGCCCCGGATGTGCATCCCACAAATCTCCATCAACTGCAAGATGCTATCCTATCAATATGGGCCAACATTTCTAAAGAATGCTTTCAGCACCTTGTTGAATCAATGCCACGTAGAATTAAGGCAGTTCTGAAGGCGAAAGGGGGTCAAACACAGTATTATTATGGTGTTCCTAATAATCCTTCAGGTGAGTGTACACTTTATGAGCCAGGATCGAACCCACGATTGCATGATCACATGATTACATGTTGTTGTATATTGCAATACTCTACCAATTGAGCTATGCGAAACCTGAAATAAGATGCAGATAAAAGGGAACAATGCATTAAAATGAAAGTGTTCTGTTGTCGATAGGGACGCAACTTTAGTTAACACTCCTATGGGTCGTATTTCAGGGAAGTGACAAACGACCTATGTATATAGGCGTAGTGGTTGGAGGACATGTTGGCCTGTTTCACGTTATTTTACTACTGTTCAATAAATACCTGTCTGGTTCAGTTCAACCTCTCTCTCCGAGTCTGGTATCCGTTAGAGAAGACCAGACCACAACATCATGAACCCGACAGGTCAAGATCCATTCTAGGAGCTGGTGGATTCTCTACGGAAAGTACTCACCGCTTCAGTCGCCGTCCCAGCCATTGCTTCAGCTGCCTTTTCCGCTGCCACTTCAGCCGCCGCTCCAGCCACCTCTTCAGCACCCACCATCGCACCGATCTCTTCTTCTGCGCCGATCTACACTGCCAGTGCCATGGTCAATCCGGCACCCTACTCTGGCTCGGCGGAGGACTGCAATGGCTTCCTTCTCCAATGCTCGCTCGCCCTAGAGATGTAGCCGCACAGATTCCCCACAGAGAGAGCTAAAATATAGTTTGTTTTATCTCTGTTAACGGGACACACTCTCCAGTGGGCGAAGACTATTTGGCAACAGAACAGCCCGCTGACTCATTCTCTTGACAATGTCATTGCTCATTTTCAAGAAGTTTTTGGCAGACCAGAGGGAGATTCGTCAGTCAGTGAGCAATTGTATCATATTTGCCAAGGCAAAAGTTCAATTCAAGATTATGCTTTTAAATTTCGCACTCTCGCTGCTACTAGTGGTTGGAACGAGCGCTCCCTTATAACCACATATCGGCAGGGTCTGGATCCTGCACTGCGGCTGCATCTTTCTGCCTAGGATGACACCTTTGGGCTTGAATGCTTCATTCAGCTATCCATCCGTGTTGCACATTGTGAGGGGTTGTATGGAAGACCGAGCAGGCCGGCAGTCCTCCTATTTCCATCTCCAGCCAGAGTATCCCAGCACTCCAGAACCAGCCCTGGAGCCCATGCAAGTTGATAATACCCGTTTAAGTCCGGCTGAGCGGCTACATCGGCTGACCTAGAGACTATGCCTGTATATTGTGGTTCTGGTGGACATGTTATTCAGACATGTCCCATCCGTCCACCTCGTCCTCTGGTGAGTTATCTCTCTTCATCTAATGTTAGTTCCACGCCACTTACTACCACTGTGACACTAACTACTGCCGGAACCTCTATTCTAGTTGCCGCCCTCCTCGACTCTGGGTCAGCAGGCAACTTCATCTCAGGAGACGTGATGTGTTTTGCCCGAAACAAGCCTCTCAACTACCACCACATCGACCATGGGACTGTGCCATCGACCTCCTTCTGGGTGAGCCAGTGCACCGAGGTAAAGTATATCCTCTTTCCATACCCGAACAGAAAGCAATGGAGGAGTATATTGAGGAGGCTATACAGCAAGGTTACATCCGTCCATCTACCTCCCCTGCTGCTTCAAGCTTTTTTTTTGTGGCAAAGAAGAACTGAGGCTTGCAACCATATGGCATTCCAGGGTTACATGAATGAGGTGTTCCGGAGCCTGGCCAAACATCGCCACCATGTTTCGGAGGTCCTCTTCAAGCTCCGCGAACACCAGCTCTACCTCAAGGCAGAGAAATGCACTTTCCACCAACCATCCATCCAATTCCTCGGTTATAACATCAGCCAAAAGGGGATCCAAATGGACAAGAGGAAGGTGGAGGCAGTCCGGTCCTGGCCAACTCCCAAAACCATCAATGAACTTCAATGATTTCTGGGATTCTCAAACTTCTACCAACACTTCATCAAGGATTATAGTTCCATAACTTCTCCACATACCAGTCTCCTCAAAGGCAAGCCCAAGTCTCTGTCCTGGACTTCAGAAGCCAATATAGCCATGAATACTCTCCAAGAAGCCTTTACATTTGCGCCACATCCTGATTCTAATCATCCTTTCATCGTGGAAGTCGACGCCTCCACTTCTGGAGTTAGAGTGGTTCAATCCCAACAACAGGGGCAGCCTCCTCAACTCCATCCATGTGCCTTCTTATCCAGGAAACTCACCCTGGAGGAACAGAATTACGATATTGGGAATCGAGAACAATTGGCCATGAAGCTCACCCTTGAGGAATGGAGGCATTGGTTGGAAGGGGTCCACCATCCTTTCACTGTCCTCACCGATCACCGCAATCTGGAATATCTTCAAGAAGATAAAAGGTTAAACCCCAGATAAGCCAGGTGGGCACTTTTCTTCACCTGATTCCAGTTCGCCATCACCTACCATCCAGGGACCAAGAACGTAAAAGCAGATGCTCTCTCCCATCTCCATGCTCCTGAGGAGACCCCTGAGAATCCTGAAAATATCCTCCTTTCCAATCTATTTGTGAGCCCCATTCAGTGGTCCCTGGACGAGGAACTCGCGGCCTCCAATGCCTCCGAACCTACTCCGCCGGGGTGTCCACCCAATCACACTTATGTTCCACGCACTCAACGTGTCCATCTGATTCGTTCTGCACACTCCTCACTGGGCACTGGCCACCCTGGGACCAATCAAACCCTCTCGCTGCTACAAGATCGCTTCTGGTGGCCTAACATGGCAAGGGATGTGAGAAGGTACGTCCAGGGCTGTGCGGAGTGTGCCATGTCCAAGAGCCCATGTCACCTTCCATCTGGTAAACTGCAACCTCTGGAACACAACCCGTTCCACACCGTCCATGGCCACACCCAGGAGTAGACTTCATCACTGACTTACCACCCTCTGATGGACATACCTGTGTGTTGGTGGTAGTGGATCGGTTTTCCAAGGCCTGTCGTCTGATCCCACTGATCGTGTGACTGTGAGTCTCTCCTCGGGTTACCATCCCCAGAGTAATGGGCAGACGGAACGCAAGATACAATAGATAGGGCGCTTTCTACGTACCTTCTGTCATAGCCACCAGAACTCCTGGAACCGCTTCCTCACCTGGGCCGACTACCCACAAAATTCCCTGCGTCACCCAGCTACTGGTCTTACACCCTTCCAGTGCGTACTCGGCTTCCAACCTCCATTGTTCCCCTGGTCCGGGGAACCTTCTGAAGTTCCATCTGTTACTCACTGGTTCCAGGAGAGCGAGAGGGTCATCAACACTGTCAGCGAGCAGTGCGCCATCAGAAGAGCCATGCTGATACCTGGAGATCCGCCACTCCCACCTACCAGCCTAGGCAGAAGGTGTGGCTCTCCACCCATGACATCAGACTACGCCTGCCCAGCCGAAAGCTGAGTCCCAGATACATTCGTCCCTTCCCCATAGCAAAACAAATCAATCCAGTCACCTATGAATTACATCTTCCTACTCACTATAGAATTCATCCCACTTTCCACGTACTACTCCTGAAACCTTACCATTCTTATGTTTCTCCTCTCTCCACAGAGCCTGGTCACGTTGACGAACCCCCTCTGCCTTTCGTACAAGAGGATGGGACAGTATATGCTGTAAAGGAGACATTGGACTCATCGTGGTGGCTGCTTGGTATACCTCGTTTACTGGGAGGGGTATGGCCCAGAGGAGAGGTCATGGGACCCCAGGGAAGACATCTTGGATCCAAATCTCCTCATAGAATTCCATGCCTCTCATCCGCAATGTCCAGCTCCATGCGGCAGGGGTTGGCCACTGTGACGTTGGGGTAAGATGATTTTAGGTAAAATGGCTGAAAAATCAGAAATATAGTCACTGGTAAAATTATTTAATGGTTTATCACTTTCAACCAAAACATGGTGCTGTAACAAAATTGACGTGATGTGTTCAGAGTGAGGTAACAATGACACATGCAAAGTTTGGTTTCATTTTGCCCAAGAATGAGCAAGAGTCGTGTTGGCATCATGCCTCAAATTTGTTGCTGCACTATACTAAAACCTTTGCATTTATCGACATGAAATCCATAACTTTTTGTCAGCACAGTCTGAAAATGATACGATCCGATTTTGTTTAAAATCTGACAAATGGTCTAGGAGGAGTTCGAAACAGGAAGTTATGCCAAATATGGCAAAATTTGTTGTTATGTTCTCGGCATGACCCAAGGAATCTATTAAGACTAGTTTCATTACAATAGGCAAATTTAATCAAAAGTTAGAAATTTCAATATAACTTTTGCCTCGAAACTTTTTGAGTACTGTCAGGACATGGTGTGAAAGACACATACCGAGTTTCGTAATGATACACCAATGTGTTCATTTTGAGACTTCAATTTCAGACTGTCCTCTATCAAATTTCACAACTTTTTACCATACGGTTCTATGGGCTGCCATAGCAGAAGAAGAAGAAGAAATGGAAGAAGAAGAATAAGAACACCAACAGATACAATAGGTGCCTATGTACCTTCGGTGCTTGGCCCCTAATAATCCGGACATCAATATATGTCATGTTGTCATTGTCATGTGACCTACCAGCGTCAGTTGCCTTGCCTCACAGCCATTCACAGCCCCTCTCTTGTGGTCTCATGAGATAGTAGTGTCCATCAGATGCAGATTTCAGAATCTCACTGGAAGTAGTAGGTCAACGGGGTATTTTTTTGCCTACCTTGTAATGAATACTGTGAATTAGGACATACTACACTTTTTACATACTTTTTTTCACCTACTATATAATATATAGTAGGGAAGTATGCAATTTCAGATTTGGCTGCCCTCATCCAAATATTGGTATTCAGTAAGCCAAAAACAGTGTGAAATCTGTGGCGTTGTTTTAGGGTGGAAATAGTGTTTTTTTAAGTTGGGAGGGTTTCTGGTGTCTGCAACGCTACTGTGTGATAAGAGCTCAAAATTCAAAGTCATCAAAAAAAGGATTTGAAAAATACCAACATTGAGATTCTAAAGTGCACATCTGATGGACATTTTGGGACTATTTCAAGAAGCCAAGGGAAAGGAGTCATGGGCCTGTCCCAAATGGCACCCCAAGCCTGTGCAGTCTTCCTTTTTGTCCACACTTTCGTAATGTAATGCTGCTTTGACTGTTGGGTAGAAGTCTGCTGCTGAACTCACCTCAGTGCAGGGTCGGCAGAAATGTACATAAAGAGCCCAGGGAGTGCTTGTAAGCACCTGAAAAGTAAAAATAGGACATTGACTTAGACAATGGCATGAGGCGGTTACTGTAAGTCTGCGTTTCCACTTTCAGGCCTAAAACCGGCGTGCTAGTCGCGTTTCCACTGTCACTTCCAGTGCTTGATCGGGCCTTGTCGGGGCTTCCTCTGGGCCAACGGCCAGGGTTTTTTGGCCGTTGAGCTTCTGGCCTGATGGTGGAAACGCAGTGTGGTTTTGGGCTTGGTGCTACAGGCTATATAGCCCAGCCCGGCCCTTTGAAATCCCTGGCTTGCACTGGCCTGACAGTGGAAACGCGGCTAATATATAGGGACAGGGCTGTAAACAGCAAGGAAGCGATGCAACTGACAGTGTAAGCCAAATGACAGTGACAAAATGGGAAATGCAGTATGTCCGGATTTCATACACATATTCATTCTATATAGAACATTCTTTTTAACAGTGATGTACTGGGCCCCAGCAGGATTTTTTTTTTATTTGCAAAGACAACACTAAATGTTCAACAATTCAGTATGCATTAATATATGTTTACTTATGAGCAATGGTACACCTAACCAGAATGAAGGTGTCTCTAGACACATTTTAAAAGTTTTAAAACACATGCATGTTCATATTTGAAAACAACTGAACAACAGTGTGGGCAGACACAAAAACTGCTTATAATTATTCAGATGACACAGCAGGAGTAGAATATAATCTCAAAGCTACCTCTCAAAAAGTAGCCTTTTGTATTGTTTGTTCTCTGTGTTTTTAAGTATAATATCTTGATACTGACTGAGAAACTGCTTCAGAGAGAGCAGTCCAAAGGAATGTGAATCGATTCAGAGCGTTATGCAAACCTGTTTGATCATTTCACTGAAAAGAAAGAACCGACTGAAGAGAATGATTAATTCACAGATGATTGCCATTGCTGGTTCAGTCAACAGAAATACTAGACATAATAATTGCTGAAATATTTGCAGCAGGGAAACATTTCTTAGGTCAGAAGGATCAGATGGTAAGCACCTTACATCGCTAGCAAAGTAAGTTCCTTATCAAATGTAGTAACTATTCTGTATGCAATTTTTGACGCAGATACAGTCTTTATGTCAATAGCTATGTAAATCCCTTGATGTATGAAAAAAAAATAATAATTCAACGGACCAATTTCATTGCACAGCATCTCAAATGTTGTTTTGGTCATTCTGAAATGCCTGAGCCCAGGTCTGTCATCAAAATGGTTAGGTATGATTCCCTCCCAGAACTGTCTTACATGATTGCATTCTCAAACATCAAACATAAGAACAAAAGATAACATGACAGCATTTATTGTGTTTCATCAGCGCACTCTAAGGTGCAATTAAATACGAAAAGTTGATTGCAGCAACTTCCATTTTTATTAGAGAGAGTTTGTGCCAATTTCCCAGGAAGTGGCGATTTTGTTCTAATGGGATGGGATTTTGTAACACATGGGATGGGAACAGTGTTGTTTTTGCCTTTATTCAATAAGATAGTGGAAGTTATAGAGTACAACTGGGCTAAAGGCGCACCGGGGTAAAAGGCACATTTGACTTTATTCTAACTTAGACATTATTAAAAACATATTATTTTAGCTAAAGGATTTGTGTAAATTTGTGCCTTTTGCCCCATGCTGATGAGCCTTTTACCCCGTGTGTGGGGTAAAAGGCCCACCTTGCCACCTCATACATTCATAAGATTGAAAATATGATTTATTTTCACACAAAATATGATGCTCCATCAATGTTCAATACAAACATAGATCATTTTTCTGCTATCAGTAGTGAAAAGCAATTTTTTTTAAAGTTGTGCCTTTAGCCCAGTTGTACCCTATTATTAAAATTCTTGTGGTGAACAAATGTCATGTATGTGTAACATTTAGTCCACTGAGAGGCAAGCTGAAGAACCCATGTGCAGTTTTTATTAACTCAAAGAATCAAAATCCAAAACATAAAACAAAGATGTTGCAAAACATAAACTAACTTGGCTACAACAAAACTTGACTTGACTTGGCGTGGCGTGGCTATAACATGAAACTCACCAAAACACCCTGTGACAGTATGACTAGTTAAAGCCATTTCAATTGTGTTAGTCCAAATGTTTTTAAAAAAGAACTCAAGTAAACTATGATCTCAAACCATTTTACAAACCTTTTGCATTAAATTATTACCATTTTAAAGCACAACATAATTATGTTAATGAGGATTAAACATTGTTTTTTTTTACTCCTGAATCCTCTATGTTAATTTTGGTGTACTGCCATTTATACTGTTTCTACTAGACAGATTAGAACAGTTACAAAAACTTAAGCATCACATCCACAAGACAAATTGTTCATTTGAGATTCTCTATAATTTAATATCTCATTCTACTACTTTCACTCTCACAATCTCACTCCTCCTCCACTGCCTGTTAAGCTGCTGCCGGAGTCAAACTGACTTCTTTAAATCTATTAAATTATGATGTGACATAAAACTCTCGACAGAGAGCATGAATCACATGACCCATGCCTTTGTACGCCCACCTTTGACATTTTGTGCGTGTGTGTCTTACAAAAATGGATTAATATCAGCCTCCATTAATAACATTTTTGACCCCATCCTGGTCCCTTGGCATTCATCTGCAATCAATTTAACAATGATTAAAAAGTTTGAAGCTGGACAATGAGAGATGAGTAGCGGAGACTTCTTCTTATTATTATTATTACTATTATTGTTTTAATCCCTTAGAAAACTACCACAAACAATGAATGTGATCAGTTAATATGCACATAGTAGTCAATGTGAACACTAAGTCACAGGTGATTTTATGGGCCAGCTTTTCTTTCATTTATTCAGCAGGAAGGTGTCTGTTAATTTTTAATCTTAACATTTATTATTAAACCAATTCACATTAAAAATTTAGAAGCTAGTCGTATTAAACAGGATTGAATGATAAGAGTTTTTATTTTGCTTTAAGGACATTCTTGTAACAATCTCAGTCTGTTAATTTCATTGTTTTGTTTTGTTTTTTATTGTGTTCCCTGCCCTGATCAGACTCTGTTTGCTTCTTAGTTCCCTTAGTTACTGATTATTCACATGTTGTTAATTTAGTTACCTTGTTATGTCTTTATATTTAAGCCCTCAGTTTCTTCTGTTGATTGTTCTGTGTTATATTAGTAGTATGTAGTTGTGTTTTATTGTATTGATTTTCTCCAGCCTATTCTTTTTGGATTTAAGAAAGACTTTTTGTTATACTGTCTGATTGCTATGCACCAATTACAGCCACCACAGGTTACAGTTCAATTTATTTTATGTTTACCTTTGCTGGGAATTTGTATATATATATATATATATATATATATATATATATATATATATATATATATATATATATAATATACAAATATTTTATCAAAGGGCATTAGTATTTTGTCAAAGGGCATTAGAAAAATAAAGTTACTAACTTTGAGGATTAAATAAATCATTTATCATTTTCTGATATATACCGATCAGGCAAACAT
Source organism: Rhinogobio ventralis (assembly GCA_039654625.1). NCBI lineage: Eukaryota > Metazoa > Chordata > Actinopteri > Cypriniformes > Gobionidae > Rhinogobio > Rhinogobio ventralis. The sequence continues at coordinate 18,384,461 of CM077193.1, read as the reverse complement.
TATTCCTAATTCCTAATATTGTGTTGGTCCCCATTTTGCTGCCAAAACAGCCCTGACCCATCGAGGCATGGACTCCACTAGACCCCTGAAGGTGTGCTGTGGTATCTGGCACCAAGATGTTAGTAGCAGATCCTTTAAGTCCTGTAAGTTGCGAGGTGGGGCCTCCATGGATCAGACTTGTTTGTTCAGCACATCCCACAGATGCTCAATTGGATTGAGATCTGGGGAATTTGGAGGCCAAGTCAACACCTCAAACTCGTTGTTGTGTCCCTCAAACCATTCCTGAACCATTTTTGCTTTGTGGCAGCTCACATTATCCTGCTGAAAGAGGCCACCGCCACCAGGGAATACCGTTTCCATGAAAGGGTGTACATGGTCTGCAACCAGGCATAGGTAGGTGGTACATGTCAAAATAACATCCACATGGATGGCAGGACCCAAGGTTTCCCAGTAGAACATTGCCTAAAGCATTACACTGCCTCCGCTGGCTTGCCTTCTTCCCATAGTGCATCCTGGTGCCATGTGTTCCCCAGGTAAGCAATGCACACGCACCCAGCCATCCACGTGATGTAAAAGAAAATGTGATTCATCAGACCAGGCCACCTTCTTCCATTGCTCCGTGGTCCAGTTCTGATGCTCACGTGCCCACTGTTGGCACTTTCGGCGGTGGACAGGGTTCAGCATGGGCATCCTGACTGGTCTGTGGCTATGCCCCATACACAACAAACTGAGATGCACTGTGTATTCTGACACCTTTCTATCAGAACCAGAATTAACTTCTTTAGCAATTTGAGCTTCAGTAGCTTGTCTGTTTGATCGGACCACACGGGCCAGTCTTCGCTCCCCACGTGCACCAATGAGCCTTGGCCGCCCATGACCCTGTCACCGGTTCACCACTGTTCCTTCCTTGGGCCACTTTTGATAGATACTGACCACTGCAGACCGGGAACACCCCACAAGAGCTGCAGTTTTGGAGATGCTCTGACCCAGCTGTCTAGCCATCACAATTTGACTCTTGTCAAACTCGCTCAAATACTTACGCTTGCCCAGTTTTCCTGCTTCTAACACATCAACTTGGAGGACAAAATGTTCACTTGCTGCCTAATATATCCCACCCACTAACAGGTGCTGTGATGAAGAGATCATCAGTGTTATTCACTTAACCTCATAATGTTAAGTGTCATAATGTTATGACTGATCGGTGTATATGATTATTTATGAGGATATTTTTTTGGTACTGACACAACAGTTATCTGTTCTGTACAGGCAACTGTATGCAACCTTTAACCTTGTCAGAAAAAAAGAGGGCAGTCTGTTGTGGCTCACACAACAATCTAAATAATACAAGTTTCTTTAGTTCTTGTTCATGTTCATTTTCCTACACATTCAGCAAAATGGGTTTAGCATTCTGATGCAGGCTTTTTCACACAAAACTGCAGGGTTTTTTCCCCTTCTTTTTAATAAAATAAAAATGTTGTGTATTGTATTACAAAATTATTTTTCATGAAACCTCAATAGTAATAATCGAAATCGTAACTCATACAGGAGTTATTAACCTTAAGCTAATCTTTGCATTTCATTTTTATTTCATGTACTTATGTTTTTATTTTTGAATGCATAATCCTGAATCTAATATTGATACATATTAGATTCAGTATTATGCATAAAAGAATAGAAAATATGTCAACAGTAAAGGTTAATACTAAGGTATGTGACAACACAGCCCTATATATATTATAAATTATAATTTCAAATAATAATAATACAGTTTTTTTCTTGATTGCAATCAGAATTCATGAAACAATTCACCGTTTTCTCACAACTATAAACACTCTCAGAACTACACACCAACTTGTACAAACCTCAAACTGGCATGTCAATATGAAATATTTTTATATTATATATTATCAACGTATATTTTCGTTACAGTGATCTTACAGTAGATGAAAAGCACTAGCAAAATAAAGTTTAAACACCAAAGAATTGAACATGAACTCGTTATGCAACACAATACAGTATACAGTAAATAAATATAGCAGTTTCTTGGTCTTCTGACAATAGACTTTCCTCTACCTCCCTTATGCAGTCATTTCTCAGTTCTGCAAAAATACAGTATATGTAAAAAAATGGCTAAAAATAAATGTGACAATCAGGAGTTTGAGGGTGTACAACATGTGCTAAAGTTTACTGTACATAGAATAGTACAAATCCCGTCATTTACAGTACTGTTACTGTTTACTGTAATTATACTGTATGTGTAAGTAGTATATAAAAAAACAATGTAGATGATTTTTCCAGCTTTCTCTAGATTTTATTTTCTAAAGCACATAATCACCTGTGCTCCTCTTTATATTATCCTGAGATTCTGATTGGTGTGTCATTAGTCTTGCTACTTAATGTTAACTCATGGATAAATGTGTGCTATTTGAGTTTACATTGTGATGCTTGAGTTAATTATATGTGAAGTGCTGGTAGTAACTGATTACATGTCATCTGGAATATGCAATCAGATTCCAAACATTTGTAATTAGTCATTTTAATTAGTAAAATTACATTTTTGAAATACTTGTAATCAGATTACAGTTACTTTTTTATTGATTACATGATTACATATTATTCACACAATGGCAGTAAACCATTCATAATTTATTGATTTATTGAATTATTTTTCATGTTTAAAATTTTCCTTTCTAAACAAGCACGTCGCTTATTCAGAAATTCTTCTAATTTAGTGAAATTACACACACAGACGAGCCACTGGTAAGGTTGCTATAATTACATGGAAAATTGAGAGGCCACAAAGCATTTGACCACTAGATTTACAGAAATCCCTTCATTTAAGGAATGTTTTCTCAACATTGCATATCGAATCAACTCCTGACGAACACATTATTATTTAAATGATCACTCAGTGAGTCATTTAACCATGTAATGTTATGAGTTTGAAAGGCTTTTGTTATAATTTTTATTATTTTCAAATTATTTAAATTTTTATGATTTATTTAATTACAGTTTGGGAAACCCTATCTATGTAATGTAGTGTAATGTTTAATGCACTTCATTGTAACGTTTGCTCTGCAGATGAAGGCACAAAGACGAAGATGAAAGGTTCCAATGTAATTTAATAATATTCCATAAAGTAGTACTCAAAGATAGACAATGCAAACACAACCATACATGTACGAGACCAGACAATGAACATAAGAAAAGCAGGAACTTAAGTAGTGCAGATAACAAGGTGATAATTAAACACAGCTGAACCAATCAAACTCATAATGACGTGACCATGGTAACAAAGGAGTGGTGGGAAAATCAAACAATGGAAGACATGTGACAATACGGCATTTCAGAATGTTTGTAAACAATAGGCACCAAGATACTTCCGGGTGGCAGAACGCGAGCGGCTTCTACTGACCAACTGAAGAGATCCAGCCGGCTACTGTAAACAGTTACATAGTTAAAAACGTTGTTGATCAAAGTTGAAACTATGACGAAAACGTGTCGTGTTTGGGGATGCGCCGCCAGATATACAGCAAAAGGTGTAGGATTCTAACGATTTCCTTCAGAAAAAAGTAAATATATCTAGTGAAACATGTGGTTGATGAGGAGCTTAAAGCAAGTGGACTTTGTGTATTCTCAAAACTGTCCATCTACAAAATCATAGCAGAGCATAATTATCTTCAGCTGGGGAAATTCGAGACTAATATTAGTAAACATAAGGTCTCTTTTTAAGATCAAACTCATTGCCAGTCACTGACTACGTTTACATGCTCCCTCATAATGCGATTATAATAAGGTTTTGACAATATTGCAATTAAACTTTACCACATGTAAAAGCAATACTTAAATCAAACTAATGCGATTAAGCTCATAATCGTAGTAACCATAGTCGCATTAAACTAGGTGGCTTACGCCGATTTTAATCGCATTATTACCATTCTGACCAAAGTGCGCATGTGCACGGACGTACACAGATACCGTGTGTTGTTCACACAACTTCATGAATGAACTTTGTGACATTATTTTGAAATTTTCTCTTCTCCAAATCACTAAACTCTGTCAACACAACTCGCTGCGCAGTCTCTGCTCCGTATCTTCATCTAGACGGTGAAGAACGTGACGGCAGCAGGCAAACCCGGCATTGCAATGTTCATCACGGCGCCGATAATATCCAGTAAGCTACATCCATAAAAACGTGTTTTGAATTTGATGCGAATAGATTAAAACAATGGCCGGTAACATACTGTATGCGTATCTGAGTGTGGTATAACCATACTTATTAGCGAATAATCAGAATAATGAAAATTGCATGTAAACTGGAGTGAAGAGTTCTGGTCAAGAAAGAGACAAGGAAGAGACAGAACTTCTAGTGTCATGTAGGCTACTGATCAAATGTCAATGGAAGAAATAGGAAAAGCAAAACATAGTTGTAAGCTACTGCTGATGGATGATTGATGCGTGTACCACATTGGTTTCATCATCACCGCGAGTTTAGTTTGAGTGAATGCCTAGCTGAGTAGCGCTAGTCTAAAGCGCGCTACCCTTTTCACCGTCAAAAGCTCACGTCTGTGCCATCCGATCCGAGCAACAGAAAACGATCACAGCCTTTTTAGTTAGATAACAGGGAAATAGACCATCTACCATAGCCTAACATATTGTAAGTCAAACAGCAACAGTCACTAAAATAACTACTCAATGGTAGGCTGAGGCTCATTTTAAAATGATGGTAGTAGACTAGCGCTACATCTGCTAGACCAAGGTTAGGCATTTCATGTATTGCTATCTCCTGAATTAGTTAATCAGTCCCTCAGTGATCATCTTCACTATGTCTGTATTTCCACCACGTCTGTTTTTGAATCAACTGTTGAAATGTAGATTAGGCTACTGCCGAGTGCCGACGGTGGGTCTCCCTTCCAAGCAATTTACTAGCGTTGCCATAGGAACGCTTCGGCTTTTGCCACCCGGAAGAACGGTTATTATTGTTGTGACGCCATGGTGAATTGTCGTATTGAAAACAAACTGAATGTCCATGAAATCTAAACATAACTGTGACATTCATGTTGTTGATGATAATAAATAGATGTTGTCTAAAGTTGTCAAAAAAAGTAATCAAAAAGTATTCAGATTATATTACCTTAAATGTCTAATGCAATGAATTATGTTACTAACTAAAATTTTTGTCATGTAACTTGGAATCAGTAACAGACTACAATTTTTAAGTATTAATGCTAACCCAGCATTGGTTATGTGTTTGGTTAAGTTTTTATTTTTATGAAAAACAGGTGAAATGTGTTAAACGTTTTGAGAAATGTTTCTGTTCTGAGAACTGAATGAACGGTTTTGGAAACTGTGCCAAATGAATCAGTTATAGTGTGTAATAATACCAGTAAATAAATAACAGAATGTTAAAGATTTTGCCATGTGATAAACTGTATACCTTACATAATTTAGCTCAGATATTCTGTCATGATGGATCAGAGCATGACTGATGAGACTTGTCACCTTAAAGGAACACAGTTTCTTTAATGCCTTCTTTTTTTCTTATGCTTTGGCAGTGATGTTTTGGTTCCCATTTTGAAAAGTATGTTGCATGTTACTCTGAGAAGAGTTTTTGACACTTACAGTAAGGGGAAAAGTAGTTGGGATAAATATGTCATCTCTGAGCACTTTACAGTCAGCATATAACTGCTGAATTCACTTTTCATGACTTTTAGTAATTTATAGGAGACTCTGAAATTTATTTAGACTGGCAGGGAATCTTCTAGTTCCTCCAGGTTGTGATTCTCACTCACCTCTAAGCAACCCTCGGATCAAATCTCCCATCTCTCACAATGCAAGCCAAGATTACCATCCTGCAGAGGCAACAAAATCACACACAGCACACACACACAAAAAAGCCTTAGGTGCAAAGTTGATCTATTTGTTTTACTTTGTTCCTTTGACAGTGTCAAAGCTTTGAAGTCATCTTTTATTCCAACAGGGTTGATTTTCATTTTTGCAAGCTATGGCAGGACCACATCATTATTTTCTTACAATGAAAGCAGAAGAAAACAAGATCTTGACAATAACACATCTCTCACTCACTTTTCCTCTCTCACTGTCCTTCTTCTGCTTTTCTCTCTGTCAGTTCTGACTGCTCTGAAAACTCAGTTATACTTTCAATTATCCTCAACAACAGAGACCTCACAAGTGAGACCAAAAACTGTCAAAGCTGTGGCACTGTGCCTGTCAACTTGAAAATCATTTAGTGTCTCTCTCTCTCTCTCTCTCTCGGCTCTCTGACATTAGCTGGGCTTTTCTGGGTGTCCGATTTATGACGGGCGGCAATGTGCGCTAGAAGAGAAGGGGGGAACAAGAAGATGATGCTGCTGTTGTTCGTTCTTTGAGCTGTCGCTCTGCTAATTAATGGCATTCACAATGAGCACACAATGACGATTGCTTTTATTGTCTGTGTTTGATTACGATAGGGTGAAAATGCTTTTGGGTCTTCCGGCTCACTACCTGTTCAGCACTACGATTAAAACTCATTCTCTCTCCACAAATGGAAGGGTCTATGTCATTTTACTGTCAGCTAGACAATAAACATTTCAGCCCACAATCAGTCCCAGCATTGTTTCCAAGAGTTTGTACTGTTCAAACTGTTACTAATACAGAGATACAGAAACTCAAACACAGTTGAAATTAGAAATAAACCAATGTATATATAGACACACTGGTGACTAATCAGCCTAGAAACACAATAGAAGACTTGCCTGGCATATCCTGACACAATAAAACATAAAATATTATAACTAGGTGCATAAGGGCTACAAATAGCACTTTAGCTTAGCATAAAGCTAAATATGCACACTTTATAAAGCTCAAAACATCACTGTGCACTGTTAACCCGGATAAGTTGAATTTACTTAAAACATTTGAGGAAGCTGTTTGCCTCAAAATGTAAACTTAAAAATTCGAGTACATTTAACTTAATGTTTTTTAATAAAATTACTTTGTAATTATTACACATAGTATATTTAAGTTCAATGTAAGTTAGTAAGTTAAGTTTATATTAATTGTTTTATTTTTTAATTTGTTAAACTAGAAAATTAAGGGAAAGAAGCAAATAAAAAGGTACATTCATACAATGTTCTGTTTTATTTCAATTAAATTCCAAAACATATACAACAAAACATGAATTTTTCATTTCCTGAAAACATTTTCCTTATAAAATATGAAAAACCTAGCAAATCAGCTTATTGTTACGCATATGGACACAGTCTATCAGAATCACAACAAATTGCATCAAAACTGTTTTTTTTTTACACTATACGTAAACATTCTTGTTTTAATTGTGCTTTATAAATAAATAAACAAATACACTCCTGAGTTCACAATATTGGTATTCAATTTTAGGTGTCAGCTCACCTTATCCTAGGTTAAGCATTATCTGCTGAATAAAATAAAGTATTTTTCAAACAGTTAGGGTTGTCCAGGTGCAGGGCGTAAATCAGTCCGGAAAAAAGGCACAGAAGTCCTGAGGTTGATCAGTTCATCCATCACCAAACATCCTTTAAAGACAATCCACACTCTAGATGGGTTTAGCTGATGGCTTTCTTGATCAACGCAGATTCTCACTGGAGTTTGCCTGTATGAGTCCTTGTCAGATGCAACCTAACAGAGTAAGAAAAAGATTTTATCATATAATAGCGTCAGATAGTGCTGTTGTCAAATACTCAAAGTCATATGCCGTGTTCACACCATGTCGTAATTATCGTAATTCCAAGATGACAACATGTGGTGTTCTACTCCAAGCTGTTCATGCAGTCAGGTGGTACAGTTATACAAAAAGGAGCTCCCAGAAAATTCCCAGTTTATAGGTCTTTATTACAAGTTCTATGAGAACGTGAACGTTTTTTACAAGCTGCAATCTCATAATTATGGTAACTGCAACATGGGGTCAATGCACCAATACATACCTGGTTTACTGCAGAAAGAGCTGGCCATTGAAGTACCATCTGGCTGATGCCAGGCTTGTCGTTGACAACTTTTTTGTAAGGAGCAAACATTAACGTTATAGTCTTTATATTGGCACCTGACTTGGCTTACATGTAATTGTGCACTGTGCAGTTTGCAGATTAATAAAATAATCAGCCTCAAATCAGGTCTCAGTAAACCCATATGACATACTGCTGATCTGGAGTTTTGAAGGCGGCATACGTGTACATATGAAGTGATATAAATGTACATACATTCCGGATGCAAACAAGGAAATTGTTCTGTTGTTGTATAATTTCCATGTTTGAGCCTATACTGTTTAAAAAGCTCTGCTCTCTTTTCAGTTATGAGGGCAATACTTACATTTCCAAAGCATCTCTTCTTGACCTGCAACACAAAACAAGATAGTCTGTCGTTAAGAGGGCTATGAACCTAGAAAAAAACAGCTTTTGTATTCAACCTGTTAATTAACTTTAACTTACTCTTTCAATCAATAGACGTGACGTAATAAAACGTTACATTATTGCACTCACCATATATTCACGCCACCATCCTCACTCAGCTGAAAGCATGGCCGTGGTGTTCGGTGCTGACCAGATGTTCAAACAAAGTTTACACTTACAACAATAGAAGGGAAAAGACGAAAAAACGTCCATCGAACTCGCCGGTCAGGGGTTCCGCCTGCATGTGAATGTGAAAACTAACTTGCTCACCGAAGAAAAATGTCCCGTCATTTAAACAATATTTTTCACTGCTCACAAACAGTCTCTCTGGGAGCAAAGAAACAACAAAAAGGTAAATATTGGGGAAAATGTCCGTAGAACTTGATAAAACTAATCTTCCAACTTCTCATCAACAGCTCCTTGAATTCACACACACACCACGATAAAATGGCATCATTACCTGACTCACAGCACCAAACCAGTGTGTGGGAGTAAAACTTCATAATTTGATTCCATTTAAATTAAATGTATTCACACGGTTCTAATTAGGTCCACAAATTAGTAGAATCTACTAATATTTTATAAGTAATGCAATCAAATTTAAATATTTTAAGTATATTTGTAATTAAATGTTTAATTAGATATACAATCTGGGCTAACTGTGTGTAAAAAAAGATTACTTTTTAAAACTTGTGGATTTTTTTTTTTTTTCCACAATGCAGAAGAATTTGTTATTTGGTAGCATGCTACACCTGCCTAGAATTGTATACATGTAGGCCTGCTGTATTATTGTTGAATAAAAAAAAAAAAAAAAAAAGACAAACCAGATAGTATTATATAGCCAAGCATTTATTGGCTTCATGTTTTGCCTGTAAAAACAGAACTAACAGCATACATACTCAAGTCAGCACTCAGATTTCAGAAATGCAAGGGTGATTGCCATGATGATTTTCCCCAAGCATTTCACTTCCTTAATAAAATACTCAAGATTTCAGTTTTTGAAGTAGAGGATTGACTAGTGATGCCCATTCTATGAAGTACAAGCTCTCTAAAAACACACTTATCTCTGCTTACTTTTGTTGAAGAAGGCACGAAGATGATAAATAAAGTTCAAACACAAATTTAACAGTCATCCACAGGCAAACAGATGGTAGCAACACATAAAACATAAAAGAGGACAAACACTGAGGTACTAATATACACATGGTGATTACCTATATGACGGTCAGCTGTGATGTCCATGGGAACTGATGAGAGGCAGAAAAACTTAAACAAAAGGAACACATGTGATGAATGAAAACAAACTAAAAGTCCATAAAAATTAAACTAACAAACACAACTGACATATCATGACACTTACAGTACATAGTGGTAGGATGAGTAATGACTAAAGACAGGGAAGTGTGAGTCAGTTGTACCATTTAGAAATGTTGTAGTTGTACCATTTAGAAATACAGAGCTACAGAGATTAAAAAAAAAACAACATGTGGCCAGATTTACTAAACAGGGCAAATTAGTGTGCGGCTGCAATCTAATAAAAGCACAGATGGGAGTGGAAAGTTATGTGGGTGATCTAATGAGAATGCACAAATTTAATGTCATGTCATCCACAAAATGAAGCAGCTTTTTGGGGGGCGGTAAATAATGGCTTTTTTTTTTTATAAAAAAAACAACACAAACTGTAGTAAATTACATTGCTGTCAGTGATGGGTTGAAAGCGTAAATAAAAGATCTGGATCTAAGTACAAGCAATCAGAATAAATCAGTAGTAATCAGAATAAACTCAAAATTACACTTTTCCAAGAACACTGGGGAACAAAAACACAAGAAACTGAACAACCACAGTATAGACGAGATCAGACCAAGAACAACTGAAAATTAGGACTATATACAAGCTCAAACCAATCAAAGAAAAAGGAAACAGGTGTTACAACTTGATCAAACAATGAACAACTATGGCAACAAATGCAAACAAGGAAACAGAGCTGGAAACAGAGACAAACCAAATCAAAATCCAACAGAAACACAGACCAAACATGACAATTGCATGATTCATTTAAATACTCTACGCCCATTAAGGCAATACACTACAGCCAAAAACAATCGTTTTATTCCTCTCTATGTTTTCAAAGTTTTTACATGTACTGTATATTAATAAACTGGGGAAAGTATGGTATCTGTTTACCCTGTTCACCTGAGGCCTGTTGCATGAAGCCACTTTCAATTCTGTTCCTACCCAGGTAAATTTGAGATTAGTTTGAGCAAACAGTTTTTTTGGGCTAAAGGAGGTGGATTGGTTTTTAGTGGTGTTCATCGTCATGGTAACTTGCGCTACACGGGTAACCTGCAGGTTTAATTCTGGGTTAGAGATCACAAACCAAAAACAGACCAATCATCTGATGCAATAAAACCACTACCGCTGTATCTCTCGCTCCAAATTAAAGCAGTTTATAGTAAACAAAAAAAAGAGAAAAAAATTGCCCTCTAAAGATTTATTATATTTAGGTTATAAGAACTATTATCTCGAGACCTTGCAGTTTTTCCCCATTCCACTGCCTGCGTCTGTGCGAACCAGTCCCAAGCTAAAGTGTTTTCTTTTGAGCTCTTTGTGAACCTTAATTATTTAAATTTAGTTGATTCACTTGCATTGATATAGTCAGATACTTTCATTCAGCTGCCTTCTCAAACTTTCACTGCAACAGCGGTGTTTATTCTTGTCTTTTAAATATGTTTAAATTCATGATTTATTTTTTTCATAATGATCTCTTAATCTTCAGCAGAGAAGTGAATTGTGTGGCTCTCTCGCGAGAAGTGAATCAAACTGACGCTCTCCCAGAGTTAATTTTCAGGATGGTTCCCTTTGTAAAGGGTTTATAAAGGTGTTTGTTAATGGCTAATAAGTCATTTACAAATGCATTATAAATAATTGGTAAGCAAAACTGCATGAATAAATACTTTAAAAAAAAGACTTTAATGCAATAACTGCCAAATAGTGAGTCATTTTTAACTCACATGTTATAAATGCTTAATACATTTATTTATTCACACTTTATTCATACAACTCAAAACCAGATTCCTGATTTTATTTTCTGATGCAGCAAAAATTGGCTATCATAGGGAGACTGAAGGGCGTGGTTTACTCATTAATATCATGACTTATATCTCTTTTTTTACTATGTACACCTTTCCACAGCAATGTATAAAAACTGATTTCTTCTTGTTTATCAAAATGAAATTATCAAACTTTATTTTTTTTAAAAAAACAACCACAAACACAATAGCACAATCACAACTTGATGGCGTATTAATAATAATAATAATTCATAAAAAATATAGCTGCAAGCAGCAATTAAGGGGCCAAGCACAAAGTCATGTAAGCATGGCTGGGCATCAGAACAACTGCAACAATGAGCAATTAAAGACATATTAAGATGATTTTGGGCAAAATGGCTAAAAATCATATAGTCAATAATAATGATTTAAGTTTATCACTTTCGACCAATCGGTGGTGCTGTGACTAAATTGATGTTGTGTGGTCAGAGTAAGGTGGCAATGATACATGCAACGTTTGGTATCAATGTGCCAAAGCATTGCAGAGCTACAGCCTAAGAGTCATTTTGGCATAATGCCTCAACTTTGTTTCTGCGGTATACGAAAACGGTTTTGTCTATTGACACAAAATCCTTACATTTTTGTTGGCACAGTCTGAAGACAATATGATTCGATTTTGGTGAAAATCGGACAAACGGTCTAGGAAGAGTTAGAAAAAGTAGTTTTTTAAAGAAAATCAAAATGGTAGACAGGAAGTTCGGGCAAATATGGCAAAATTTGACCCAAGGAATATATCAAGACCAGTTTCATTACAATAGGCTAATTTAATCAAAAGGTATTAGCAATTTTGAAAATCTGAGTACTGTCAGGGCATATTGTGCCGAAGACACATACTGAGTTTCGTAACAATATGCCAATGCGTTCTTAAAATATAGCATTTTATGACAAAATTTAAAGTGGTCAACGCCCAAAATGGCCGATATGGGAATATTGAGTATCATTCGACTCGGCACGTTGCATTTTTTGTAAAAAAAAAAAAAAATTATATAGGGTCGCTAACAACCCAAGGTGTGTAACAGTGCAAGTATATTTTTTTTCTGCACAACAACAATTGAATCTTTGATGACTGAATAAGTGCAATTCACCTTTATTCCACAAGGTGGAAGGTGTCTGATACATAATGATGAAGTTTTGTTTCACTCATAGTTACCACATGCAGAAAACAAAAGAATAGGAAGTATCATCAGCAAAACTTAAAAAGGCTCACCGATTTACTGCAAAGTACTGAACGCAATCAAATACTAGTGTCTCTGCCACTTGATGGTGGATCTTGTCAAGAAGCTTCAAAATATTGATTGAAAATTATAGTTTTGAGAATATGTTTGAGATTGCAAATATGGGCCAGATGCTGAATGTACTGGGAAATGAGCACTGACGAGGACAGTGATGATGGTTTAAAACATCTGCTCAAACTGAACAAGTTCCAAAAGGTAACAAAATATGTTTCATGCAACAGAAGGAGACAAACAAGGTAAGTAGCAAAAGTACAGTTCTTTATTAGAGCAGAAACCGGAAGAAGCAGGAGTGAATCAATGATGAGTATCACAGCAGTCTGATAGTTTGCAGATTACTTAGCAGGATGTTAAGTGAGTTCCTTCTGTTTGCAGATGAGGATGGAGAACGTGAATCTGGAGAAGACTGATGACGGATGACAGACGACAGAAGACAGATGAAGGCGATCTCAGGCAAGTAACACAGGTGGGTAGAACCGGGTAGTCAGGCTAGCATTGGGTAGTAGCTACGAGACCAGATTGCGCATCATGTTTGCTTTCTTTATTTTGCAAAAAGCACAACTTTTTTTTATATTGTGAGTGTACATAAATAAAAGTAGACACTTAACAGATTATAATGATGTATAACACTTGCCTGTATGACCAAAATCAACGGAGTATTTTGAGTCTCTTTCGCACTGATAAGAAAAAAAGCAAGGTGGTATCGCCGGCGCGACCGTCGACCTCTAGGATTAAAAAAACTGTGTAAGTAGTAAAACAATACAAACGCAAACGGGGAAAAAAATGTGTTTTAAATTTAGAAACATTTTGAGTCCCTCCTCTCTTGCCTCACAGTGGTTTGGTCCACCACGCACTTGTATTTAACCAATGTATTTTTCCATGAGCCCGATATGTTAGCAATTATTGTTTGGTAACTTGTCACCCCCTACAACTAACACGGCGATAAGCCTATGGGCCAGATTTACTAAACAGGGCAAATTAGCGTGAGAGAACAATCCATAAATGTGCCGTTGGGAGTGGACAGTTCTGGGTGTGATCTACTGACAATGTGCAAATTAATGAACACAGAGGCAGCCGGATCATTTCCATAATGACCAACGCAATCTACTCGTTAGCGTCTGGTTTAAGACGTGCTTTTTTGGGGGCGGTAAATAATGGCGCAAACCAGTAAATTGACGAGCACAAATCTTAGTAAATCACCTTGCATGATTAATTTAGATACTCTCCTCCCATAAATTTTCTGCCTGAAAGGGAAACTCCTGCAAATGCGACTTTGTCACTGCATGTCTTTAGTAAATCCTGACAGTAGTTTTTTAACGCCAAAAGAGCTTTTGTGCTGGCACAAGCTGTTAGTAAATCTGGCCCTATGTGTGAACTGATATAAGGCTAATATTGTAGAACCACCGCTGTTGGGTTTTGCTCAATACTATGTGGAAGAAGCAAGATCATTTAATAATTATATTACCATGAGGTGAACATTTATTTATATACACTCACCTAAAGGATTATTAGGAACACCATACTAATACTGTGTTTGACCCCCTTTCGCCTTCAGAACTGCCTTAATTCTACGTGGCATTGATTCAACAAGGTGCTGAAAGCATTCTTTAGAAATGTTGGCCCATATTGATAGGATAGCATCTTGCAGTTGATGGAGATTTGTGGGATGCACATCCAGGGCACGAAGCTCCCGTTCCACCACATCCCAAAGATGCTCTATTGGGTTGAGATCTGGTGACTGTGGGGGCCATTTTAGTACAGTGAACTCATTGTCATGTTCAAGAAACCAATTTGAAATGATTCGAGCTTTGTGACATGGTGCATTATCCTGCTGGAAGTAGTCATCAGAGGATGGGTACATGGTGGTCATAAAGGGATGGACATGGTCAGAAACAATGCTCAGGTAGGCCGTGGCATTTAAACGATGCCCAATTGGCACTAAGGGGCCTAAAGTGTGCCAAGAAAACATCCCTCACACCATTACACCACCACCACCAGCCTGCACAGTGGTAACAAGGCATGATGGATCCATGTTATCATTCTGTTTACGCCAAATTCTGACTCTACCATCTGAATGTCTCAACAGAAATCCAGACTCATCAGACCAGGCAACATTTTTCCAGTCTTCAACTGTCCAATTTTGGTGAGCTTGTGCAAATTGTAGCCTCTTTTTCCTATTTGTAGTGGAGATGAGTGGTACCCGGTGGGGTCTTCTGCTGTTGTAGCCCATCCGCCTCAAGGTTGTGCGTGTTGTGGCTTCACAAATGCTTTGCTGCATACCTCGGTTGTAACGAGTGGTTATTTCAGACAAAGTTGCTCTTCTATCAGCTTGAATCAGTCGGCCCATTCTCCTCTGACCTCTAGCATCAAGGCATTTTCGCCCACAGGACTGCCGCATACTGGATGTTTTTCCCTTTTCACACCATTCTTTGTAAACTCTAGAAATGGTTGTGCGTGAAAATCCCAGTAACTGAGCAGATTGTGAAATACTCAGACCGGCCCGTCTGGCACCAACAACCATGCCACGCTCAAAATTGCTTAAATCACCTTTCTTTCCCATTCTGACATTCAGTTTGGAGTTCAGGAGATTGTCTTGACCAGGACCACACCCCTAAATGCATTGAAGCAACTGCCATGTGATTGGTTGATTAGATAATTGCATTAATGAGAAATTGAACAGGTGTTCCTAATAATCCTTTAGGTGAGTGTATATTTAAACAACTGAGAAAAGAAAAACAAAATTTTGCCCCCCCCAACTGTTCGATGAAATTACGCGCTCATGGGTGGAGTGTGTGCAGGTAGTGAGCAGGAAGGATTCTGGGAGTTGTAGTGCTGAGAAGACAGGTAATGGTAATATGCTTTATTTTATTTATTGTTACTTTAAGATCAGGAGAGTTTAATATTTTCTTGACAGGTAGAGATCCATCCATGTTAAATATCGATCCGGGTTGCTGAAGACCTGAATATGTAAGAATGATTGGTGAAACATCAAGGGTTAATGTAAAGTGAACACATGAACCATTTAAAAATTTCACAATTTTTGCTGCATCAGGGAATAAATCAGTAATCTGGTTTTGAGTTAAATAGGTGTGAATAAATGCATTTATTAAGCATTTATAACATAACATTTTAACGATGGCTCACTATTTGGCAGGTATTGCGTTAAAATCACCCCTTTTATTCATGCAGTTATAACTGCTTATCAATGATTTATAATGCATTTGTAAATTACTTATTAGTCATTAACAAACACCTTTGTAAACTATTTACAAAGGGAACCTTAATGTAAAGTGTTACCAACATGAGCTGACAGAGAATGTTTATACCAAGCGTTGTGCCCGCTGAACCTGATCTAAACTAGGTTGGATTTGTATGGTTTTGTCAACTCTAAACCTACTCTGAAATTCAGAGCTTCATGCATCAGGCCACTGTTGTGCCTTGCCTTAACATTCTTATAATGAATGGGCTGGACTTGGGAAAAGGTTGACTGGGTTTTGAAAA
The DNA here is from genome assembly GCA_039654625.1 of Rhinogobio ventralis. Classification (NCBI taxonomy): domain Eukaryota; kingdom Metazoa; phylum Chordata; class Actinopteri; order Cypriniformes; family Gobionidae; genus Rhinogobio; species Rhinogobio ventralis. The sequence continues at coordinate 18,368,197 of CM077193.1, read as the reverse complement.
AAATATCCAGACACCGGTGCTGCTTGGATTTGCTTTTTTTCCATCCAGGTTGCATGACAATTCTTATGTTTTGATTTGGACTAGTGTTGCCATCTGTGTATTTCACTTTAAAAGTTAGGGTGTAAAGTTATAGTGGTGAAAACGATGACATAGGCAATCGTTTTCACACAAAGCAACACAATTCCATTCACAGGACGTAATGTAAACAAGCCTAAGTTTAGTCTAACACAGAAGTATACAAGACGTTATATGAAGATGTCATCAATACCATTCTTAACCTACCTAACCTTTTAAAAACATGATTTGAGGATACAATTTAATTTTAAATGCTCACCAACTGATCAATCTCCGCTTCACATTCGGTCCCACAATCCCTCTCCTCACATCCTTTCCCATCACTTAAGTAGACCTGCATCAATACCCATTATCTGGATATTATATATATTTAAAATAATTTAAAAGAGAGAGTGTAAGCTCATGGGAGAACAAAACATTGAAACTACACCTTGTATCTCAGATTATTCCTCAAATTAAGCGGTATCAAGGGTTGCCATGGCAACAGGCTGCGCTAAGAGGCCCAACATTGAAGAGATTTTGCAAATGATCCAAAATTATATACAACTGTTTTAAAATATCACACCTTCACACAGCACTACACCTTGCACAAATTGCTCCACATATGCTAGTGTTTAATGAACAAATACAAAATATTCATCAGGCCATGTGCTACTGAGAAAATGAAAGTTGCTTAGTAGTAGGGAGAGAAATGGTGTAACAATTCAAAAACAGAATGCAATTTTCTTTTCTGGGATAAAATTTAATATAATAAAACAACAAATAACAAAAATGTGGTAACATATGTAATTCATTGATATTATAACATGAAGATCCAGTCAGATTGATTTAAGTTTCACAAACCTTTAGAACAACATAACAAAATTAGAATTTAATCCACACAGACTATCAGATCAAATCACTTTCACTCATGTTTTGGGACAGAACTGTCACTTGCACAATCAGGCTAGTGTTGCATTGTTACTAAATTTTATCATATGCACAACTTGTCATTTTAAACATTGAACGATTTTAAAGCATTCAGTAGTACTCGCACACTCTCTAAGAGACGTTTTTTTGTGTGTGCAGTGCGCTCATACCCAGAGTGCACACGCATAAAGACTCCTCTCAAACTGCTCGTGAGTACCAAACTGAGTGTTTTTTTGTGGCTTATTGCATTAAAACGGTCAGAAACTCAATATATCAAAATGCCTGTCGGTGATGTTGTATTTGAGAAAGCACATGTTGCGTAACAGTATATTGGATTGGTGCATTAGCTCATAAAGTGACAGCAGCCTAACATACCTGCTGCTGCCTGTGTCCTTAATGTTAATCAAAGAACATAAGATAGTGAGAAGAATTCATCTGTAATATTCCTGTAGCTGAATACCTACCTGAAAACGACTACGCATAAACGTTATTCTCTCAAAAATACAAGCATGCACAAACATGTTGCTAACATATTATGGTAGCCCAGTTTGTGATGAATACAGTGTAATGACACGTTTGCTATTAATGTGTTTATAAGCAACTGAAAAAAGCACAAATGTCAGAGCATAAGGGCCCCAAAACTGTGCAGTCCTCTAGGGGTTAAACCACTGTTTATTGTAATTTGTTTCTTTCTTTCTTTTTATTTTTTTGTAAATTCATTTCAAGGTTGAAATCAAGCTTCCTTGTGCAGTGTAAACTCATGCGCAACAAAATTATCCCATTGTAAAAACAAAAATACATAGAGTGAGCATACATTTAGGTGAGATATATGTAATTTAAAAATATAAAAAAATGCCTCTGCCGTAACAGTTACTAAGACTTTTTTATTGTATGAATATCTGAACATGCAATATATCAAAAGAAAGAACAGAGCTTCTGCTTTTAATAATAATAATTTATTATTATTATAATAATAATAATAGTAATAATAATTAAAACTGCAAGCAGCATTTATCGGGGTTCAAGCAGTTTAAGGCCTTTAAGCACATATGCATTTTATTTAGCAAGCATGTAACCAATTAAGTCATAGTAGGAAAAGACCATTTACTGCCAATACAGGCAAATTGCCTTAGGAAAGATATAGTTTTCAAAGCTTTTTAACAGCTGTAGCGCCTCCTATGGTCTGATCTCTATTAAAGTTTGCATTCTTGTTTAGAACCATATGTTGATATGCTTACCTAGTTTTGTGAAGTTTCACGTTTTTGTATAGAATTTGTAGGCTTTTGTATGCACTTGACCACACCCATTCTATACTAAACTACTCTATTATAGCTATTTAAAGGGTAAAGTTGATTTTTTTTTTGTAATTATTGATCTAGTCGAGTCCAGAGAATTGTACTGCATTGGTTTTATTGAGTTTGAGCGAAAAACCTAGGACTAGTTCGCAAAACTAGGTTTTTAACATAATTGTGAATATTTAATGAATTATTTTATTGACAGCAGTGGTTCTTGAGGCAAAGTTGTTCAGTATGAGGAGATTCAAATTATTGGCTTATCTACTCGCCTGTTTATATTACGCATCATCAAAAAGGTAGAAAACTGAATGTGATCTTTTAATATCACTGTTTTAGTACATTAAGGCACTTTAAGGGTGGGTTGCACTAATAAGGATTCTTTAGCCTGGCGTTGGCTTACCCTCTGCCTAGGCTGCTCGATCAGCCCTTTAATTCCAACAGTCTTTCTGAGTATTTATCTGTTTAAAATGAAGTGGTGCAACACCACATTATTTAAAATAAAACCCAGATTAAGAAAAAATCCTTGATAAGCATTTAACTTTGATCAATTTAATCCTTATTGGTGTAACCCACCCTAAGTGTTTTTCACATTAAGCATTTTAAAAATGTCCAGCGGTTTTTAGTGATTGAAATACAGCAGCAGGTGCTGTATATGTATCACAAGTGCCCAAAACTTGCATCTTGTTCACATATTTTTAAAGAATTGACAGGCTTGTGCTGCAGTTCTATGGGGGTTTTGCCCTTCAGGGCTCCACGACAGTCATGTGACTGAAAACTAGGTAAAGGAAATAAGACTTCTTTGAGTTATATTAGGCAGTAGGCTGAAGTGGTCAAAATTAGAAAATATAGATAGATCTATAGATAGATATAAGAGGTTTGTCAGTTATTAAGAGATGTGTAAACTTTTTACCACAACATTGTATTTGTCACATTGTGCAAACAATGGTTCTTTTTTAGATCATTGCAAAGTGGTGTGGTAGAGTGCATCAAGTAAAGACTTGGAGAGATTACAATTAGTCCTGACCTGTCGGACGCTCTGCCACGTCTGACTGCCGTGGGTTGCGGAGGAACTCAACAGGGTTCGCCAATCTGGGGACCTCTACTGGAGCAAAAATGCGCACTTATCTGGTCCATAGAGAGGGGAGGGACACAAGAATGGGCACTTTGGTGTTACTGGCTGGTTGAAGCGAGCACATGGGAAGAAACCGGTTCTACATGGAGGCTATAAAAACTGGGGAACGTGTTAGGTGTCACCGAGCCCGCAGCTCTACATATATCTGTCAGCAAGGGGCTGTGTGCCAACGCCCAGGAAGAGGCAAAACTCCTAGTGGAGTGGGCCCTCAACCCGAGTGGGCAAGGCATGCCTTGGGTCTCATACCCCAAGGCGATGGCATCCACTATCCAGTGGGCTATCCTCTGCTCCTCTGCCTTTCCCTTCTGCTGGCCTCCGTAACAGATGAAGAGCTGTTCTGGAGTCTTAAGCTTTGCGTTCTGTCCACGCATTACCGCAGAGTGTGGAGAAACTGATCGAACATCTTCGGGGGTCTTCTCAGCGAGAAGAACACAATTCGACGAACAGGTTCCACTTACAGGCATAGAGGTGCCTTGTAGAGGGGGCTCTAGCAGAAGTGATGGTGTCTATCACAGCCTGTGGTAGGCCACGAGAACCTAACGAGCGGACCACTAAGGAGTGAAGTGGACGCCTCACGAACTTGGGAGGATGCCGTGCGAACTGAATCGCGTAGCCGAGCCCAATGGTGCAGGTGAGCCAGCGGGACAGCCCTGGAAGCGCTAGCTAGGCTTCCAGAAACCATACCAACGGACCCACCTGCACCACAGACGTACCCGCGGTAGGGCAGCGAAGTGGAGGGCAGGGACCTGACCCAAGAGGCATAGCGTCCTGAGGTGGGGTCTGAGTGCGAAGCAGCACCTACCTGCTTCCACGGTTGGACAGAGGGTACGAGAGAAGGCATGGTCGGCTCCGAAGTGAATGACAAATGTGCGCTGCATCTGCTTCTTATTTATACCCGCACTGCGGGGCGGAGCGCAAGATGCAAATCTTGCACGCCAATGGCCATTGGCCCGTTCTGTATACACTCGAAGCTGATAGGGGTTCCCAGAAGTGATCCCAATTCGGAAAGGGAACTAGGTTGTCACTGGAGAAGGATTGTTTTTGTGCTTTGTTATATAGTAGTACTAGTCATAATTTTAACATAAGTCATGCATTAAAGGGATGTTTTTTACTTTCTGTTTTGAAAATCACTGCAAAACAACTGATTGTAATGTAAAGAGGAATGAAAATATGGAATGATTTATCACCTGATATCCTATTTTTTAACAAGTAAAATGAGCTTCATTTTTTTTTTTTTTTTAAGGAACATTTAATGGCACAATATATAGAAAATTGTTGATTTTGATATTTGGAATGAATTTTGGGTTTCATGTTTCACTGACTTGACTTTTTATTGGTTTTGATTTAATGTAGTTTTGTATTGTTTACTTATTGGGACCCCAGGAAGAGCAGCCACTGCCTAGGAAGTCAAATAGACAAATAAACTTAGATCATAGATAAAAGTTTAAAGTTTCTTTGACAGTTAGAGCACCTTGCCTTTCCCAATCTCCACTTTCTGCCCTCCACTTCCTCAGAGTGTACCCAGAGTGTACCCATACATATGTGTGTAAAATATGTTGTAAATATGTCATTACATTTTGAAGTTATAGACACTTATATTTATGAGAGCATAAACCCATGATTAGATTGACATTGATTAGATTTTTTGCAAATTTTGACATTTAGGCATTATGGTTTTGAACCTATGGTTTTGAATTTCCTGTGGTGGTTTCGTTTCGATTGGTTTCGAAGATATTCGCAAAAGTTTTTTGAAGTGAAGTGATGTGTGATTAAGTATGGTGACCCATACTTGGAACTTGTGCTCTGCATTTAACCTATCCAAGTGCACACACACAGTAGTGAACACACACCCAGAGCAGTGGGCAGCCATATTACTGCAGTTCGCGGGGAGCAGTTGGGGGTTCGGTGCCTTGCTCAAGGGTCTTACCTCAGTCGGGATATTAAGTGGGAAAAGAGCGCTGGTTATTCACTCCCCTCACCAACAATTCCTGCCGGACCTAAAACTTGAACCCGCAACCTTCAGGCTACAAGTTTGACTCTCTAAACATTAGACCACAACTGCCACTATAACCGGGGGAAAAAAAACATGAAAATGTCTATGACCGCACCCAACCATTAGTTAAAATGTCACGAGAGTAACCTCCTTATACTCCTGAATCCTTGCAGAGTCCAACGATACCCCCACCGACAATTCCAAGTATATTTTAAGTGTTAAATCTCACTGTTGCACAAACCATAAAGCGAAACCTGGCATGTTTTGTATCATTGGACTCGGCAAGGATTCAGGAGTATAAGGAGGTTACTCTCGTGACATTTCAACTAATGATTGGGTGCGGTTATAGACAATTTAATGTTTTTTTTTTTATGTTTGTTATAGTGCCACCAAGTGGCCAGTCGTCACAATTTTTTTAACGTAACCTAAGACTGAGCTCATACACACATCGAAACGAAACCACCACAGGAAATTCAAAACCATAGGTTGATGACTAAACAATAATGCCTAAATGTCAAAATTTGCAAAAAATCTAATCAATTTAGCAAAAATATCTCGTTCCGTTCATGAGTTGAAGCCATTTTAGTAAAATTCAGTAACATTAGGCTGTTTTGATTTATATGCTGTTTAATGTTGGTAATCACGTTATTTTACATATGCATATGATATCGCTTGTTTCTGTATTTTCTTTGCATATGGTTTGATCAAGAGATTCAGTACTTTTTCAGAAGATGTGTAATAGCGCCCCCTACTGTATAATAGTGAAAACACAGAAAGCCGGAAAATTCCATCAATGGCGGGAAGCGTTTTCTCACAAATTACATACATTTCCGTCAATGGCGGGGAAAGGATTAACATACATGATAATCATTCAGCATTTAAAAAAAAAAGAGGCAGTTAAGAGGAAAATATATAGCAGAAGGTGAGTGTGAGTTAAGTGTGAGTTTTGTCTGAGAGACAACAGATAACAGACAAAATTAAAGTTGAGGCCTGTAGAAGATTCAGATTCAAGCCTGACTTAAAGGTACCATCTCTCTCTCAAAAAAAACCTTTTTCTGTTTTTGTAAACACCAAGTCCATAAATAAATAATAATAAAATAAAGTTCATACAAGTGTGAATAATACAGTGTGAGGAATGAGGCCCAAACACAGACTTCATTATTTATTACCTTGAAGGGGCATTTATTTTTAAATACATAAAGGTGAAAGTGTGCACTGGCATGGGTGGCAGTCACTGCTTGTGGATAGCACTCAAGACTTTTGCAGTGTTTTGAGTGACATCGATGGGCGAGGAAGTGCCGTGGTACCATGAAGTGAGCTGTGCATCCTGGTCTAGACACTCTGCGGAAGAGAAAGAGGAGAAACCGATGTTAGAATCGTCCTACGCTCATTCCTCAGCTGACTGGGATTTCAACACTTCTTTTGTGCTCAGTGATGATGAGCTTTAGGTGACTCTCATGCAGCTTATTTGCGCTTCTGATTATGGAGCTGTACCAAGCAACAAGGGACATATTCACAGAGGATTCACTCGGAAGCATGCACAGAAATAAATCCAAATGTCCTCGATTGTTCACTAATGAATAATACACCTCAGTCGAGTTTACTTTTTCCAACTCTCACGAAAACGTACGCAAACGGCATCCTTATATCTGGGGCAGCTTGTTTAGCAGAGTGGAGTGTTGTGGCTCATTTCTTGTGAGGCTTTATCTCTCTGACAAACACATGCCTCAACATTTCACTGATGAAATAAAGCGCATCAGAATAAACAACAAAGAATAAACGTCTCTACCCAGGTTTGTTCTATAGCGCACTCAGTCAAGCCAAAGAAATGCAGACATGCATTTGTGTAGATGAATAGTGTGGTTTGACAAAGAAGAGCAGTGAAAGAATAAATAAATGAATGAGGGGAAAACAGGAAGATGAGAGAAGCGTCTGGCACCAGAGCTCGATGTTTTCAGGTTGTTCACGTATTGAAAATAAACCACACAGTCTAATTTTCACAGTAATATACACAGGTTTCATTCTTTTAGCCACAATAGAACATGTGAAAAGCTTCCATAAGGCCACTGAAATTAAGAGGCAAACCTTTTATTTATTTTTTAATTAATTCCCGTTGACTACACTTCCAAGCCTCATCATGCACACCATTGTGGTGACCAGAGATATCAGCTTGGCCTCCCTGTCTAACACAGCGCTGTGTCATCAAGAGATTGCCCAGGTGTTCTGAAGTCTCTATAGTATATGCTGACAGTGACAGATCAGCTCTGGGTCTTTGCATGGCCTTCCTCCCTCAGCTCATGGTTCCCAGCCCCAACAGAGAACATATTTCATCCATTTGCATTCAAACTTATCTAGGTCACAGGCATACTCTGCATATGGGCCTGATGAATGGGCTGTGTCCAGGGCATTTACGCAAGTAACACATCACACCCATTTTTCCATATCAGAGCAAGCCACCATCACCGTTTACAGGTTTTAATTTTTCTCCTCCGTAAATGTAAACATACACATTTTGTATGTTAGAGGTCACAGGGGCGGTTTGGAATGAATTACCATAATGTGTTTCTGTATAACAGTACCTGGTAAAAGGCAAAGGACAGAGTTTTACATCTGGTCTAGAGGGTCCTTCCCTTCCAGTACTGTTTAGGGTGTCAGAAACCCCAAGGTCATTTTGATACCATGATAAATAAAGCTTAAAGGTGCAGTCATATTTACAGAAAGCTGCTTAGTTTGAAAGTGACTTCTGTGTGAGCTGTGCTTCATACATCACTATTCTGTTCTATATGGAGAACTGGCCCCCCGACTAAGCCTGGTTTCTCCCAAGGTTTTTTTTCTCCATTCTGTCACCTGATGGAGTTATGGTTCCTTGCCACTGTCGCCTTTGGCTTTTGGCTTGCTTAGTTGGGGACACTAAATATTCAGCTATATTACTGATCTGCCTGCATTAACGCCACATGAAAATTGAACTGAGCTGGACGATGACATCACTGTTTTCTCCAGAGAGGCTGTACAGCCGAAACACATTTTGATGCATTATTTTCCCATTATTACTGTAAAGCTGCTTTGAAACAAACTGTATTGCAAAAAGCGCTATATAAATAAAGGTGACTTGACTTGACTTGACTATTGACAATGGGGGGGGGGGACCTGTTTATCATATTCGCTAATATGATAAACAGGTGAAGTTTACTTGTGATAACTAATTAAATACAAAAATAAGGGGATATGCTGATATAAACATTCTAGACAATACAGACAAGCTGATAATTATTTTCATGTTATTGCCAAGAACTGTAAATAGTTGATATTAAAATTTGATACTATTTTGACAAAAAAGTTGCTACAAGGGAATTTGGGAAAAACATTTTTATTTTGACACATACTAGATATTACATTTAATAAAAAAAAGTTGGAAATGAATGCGCACAATTAAATATCTAATTTTGCCTGATACTGACTCTCTGTCTGTCTCTCTGTCTAGTCAATCTCTCTGTCATATCAGAACCTTTATGTTAAAGTAAAAATAACCAATATAACCACTACATTGTCTTTAACTTAGCAACATCAAATTGTTAAAGCACGGAGCCATATCTGAGTTTTTCCACAACAATACAGCCATTTTACAGCTGTCAGGTTCAAAGTAACATCCAGTCGCTTTTTTGAGAATTGTTACTGACAGGTGACAACAGCGTTCTCATAACTAGTGTTTTTGTTGTTGTTTTTTTTCCATTTGTCTTTTCTTGAGAGAGATTTTCACCTCCAGTGTCACCTTTCAACTGCCATACAAACCTCCGGCACCTCTACTGTGCCTCTTTAAAATACACAAAAGTCGGTAAACATTTGTCTGTCTGTGTGAAAGCATTCTGACTGAAAAACTATACACTTTTCAGGATGCCTTGGGGGAAAACATGCTGAGCTTGATTGGCAAATAGGAAAAAAGCCTTTTCTACTTTCAAACAAGAATGCATTAGAATCGTGTTTATGAGAACTCTGTTTAATGTCCCCTCGTGCGTATTTCACGGTTGCAATGGAAGGAGGGAGTGCTTGGTAAAACGTTTTTCACTTATCATTTTGGCAAAGCATTCAGAGTGATTTGCAGTGTGGCCTTACACCACGGTAAATGTTTTCACAAAGTTATAAAGAAACTCTATTCCAATGACCTTGCTTTACTAATTCACTTTCCCTAACATTTAAGCTAATCTGGATCCATTTTTCCATGCTGTTACCTCATTTATGTGGTTCATTTGCTTTGTTTAATTTCATTCAAAAAGGAGGAGACTTAACTCTTCGAACAACTGTGCAGGCAGTTATGTAACTGCAGTGAACATTTGTTGTTTACGTCTGGCGCTTTTAGTATCACGATAGCAGTATTCCGTTTTCTGACAGAAACGTTTCAACCAAAACATTGTAACATGGAAATAAAACCCTGCTCCTCTAGTAAACAGCAGCATTTCATAATTAGAGCCATGCTAGGCTCTAGGCCTGCTTATTTTGTGGTGTTTAGACCACAAAACAGAAATTGTGGAACAATGTTTGGGGAGAATATCAGACTAATGATGTTCTAAATCAGTATAACCTCAAAAGTTATAGATACAATCACACTGTACTGTAAATGCATTTTTTAAAACCACCTTTAGGACCCTAAAGTTATGCTCCTCTGGAAATAAATTGCCAGCCCCCAACTGGGTTGAGTCTGAGACTAGTCTACTGAAAACTCACCAATAGCATATTATCTTTAATTATATTAAAAATTCAGTTCCCATTCAGTCGGTCACTCTCGACGCCACGTCGGAGTACCGACGAATAGGAATCTCGCTAGCGAGAGCCAATCTACTTCGAGTGTAACTAAACGAGCCAATGCACATTGGCATGCAATGATTGCACCAGCTGCTCATGCCACTCCGTGTGGGTATAAATGAGGCACAGGTGCTTGCATCAAATGAGCTTTTTGCTTCGGAGCCGAGTGGTGGATGGTTTGTCCTGAAATCACTCTCTACAAAGCATGTGTTAACATTTTAACAAGTCAAGCTCTTCGGATGGACCTCTCCTCGTTTGGTGTTGGAGTGACGGCACTGCAGCGGGGTCGATTTTTCTCTCTTTTTCTATTTTGTTTTATTGAGCAAAAACAAAAGGCTGTTCTCACAGCTGGTTCGGTGCGCTGTAAAGAGCGCTGAAAAGCCGTTTTCATGGCTGGTAAGAGATCGACTTCTATGAGAGAGAGAGATCAGCGAGAGCTGCCCGCCGGGGAAACCCGGTGGGACCTCACGCTTCTCTACGTGTCGTGTGCCGTCGAGTGCCGGGCTGCAGCGCGGGTTGTCACGGCAACCCAGCGCTCACTCGCCACTCTAGGTGCGCTGTCCCCTTGCCTATTTCCCGTTGTAGCGCCCTCCCTGGTGGCCAACAGGAGAGGTCTACTTCAGTGAAATCGCTGGGGTGACCTGAGGAGTGGAGGGCTTCTCCTTCGGGGAACCAACCCCCTAGGGCCCCTCCCCCTCTAGCGCACTGCAAGCTGTGCAGTTTCTGGATGGAACTGCTGGTCCTTCTTATGGAGGAACCTAGCATTTCATTCGGGGCTCCAGCTGAGGATCAGATGTCAATCGCTGCATCGGAGAGAGGGCTGTTGTGCTCTGGAAATGAGGATGATGCTGAGCCCACTGTAATGGTGTGTGCTTTGCTGAATCAGATTCAGAGTTAATAGCCATGCTTTCCCGGGATCTTTCCCGGATGTGCATGGAAAACTTGGCAGTATGGAACAACTTTGGCGCCATAGATATGGAACACCAGGGGGGCCAAAACTGCATAAGTTTTCCTCTCTCACTACCCTCAACGGTGGGGTGGCTGTGCGCAGACTACCTCCGCCCTGCACTTTAATGCACGAGGGTAGTTCTGAGTCGGGGTTGAGCTGCGCATGTTGACTAACCGTGATCAAAGTCACGGCGCAGGCCCTCGGCCAGACGATGTCCACCTCGGTGGTCCAGAAACGCCCCCTGGCTTGCCTTGCTGAGGTGTGAGTGGTCGTCAAAGTGCGCTTTCTCGATGCTCCCATCTCACAAGGTAGCCTTTTCGGTGACACTGTTGAGAACTGGGCCCAGCAGTTCTTCGCAGTCGGTAGCAGGCTGAGGCAATCAAGAGCTTCCCCCGACGCACCACAAGAGTGCCTCGTGGGCTGCCCCTCAGTCTGCTCGTTGCCAAAGGCGTCGTCCCCTGCAAAAAAAAAAAAAAAAAAACTTTGGCACAGCCTGCTCTACTGTGTCCGACGCAGGAAGGCGACGCCACCCGTCTCTGCTGCTGTTTAAGCAGTCGGTGAAACATCACCTCTGAGACGGGTGACCTGGAGATGGGTGGGGCTGCTCTTCCCCGGAGGAGGGCCGGGCAGAGAATCTTTTGAGTCAAAATTCTGTTCTGCCGCTGGTGTCACAACCAGTGGTACCCCAAAAAAGAGAGCAGTTCCTCTATCTCTGGGTCCCAAGGGGGTTTGGAGAGCTGTGGACGGTCCAACGCCGGACCACACTCATCCTCCTTCGCCAGCGGGCAGCAGTGGATGGTTCGAGGACGCAACCAAGCCTTCTCACGTACCCTCTGCCCACTCGTGGAATCAGGTAAGTGATGCACAGCACACTCCCACCCCGCTGCGGGCCGCCTCCATGAGACAGCCGCCCCAGCCCGGTACCTGCATTCCACCTCGCTGCCCCACGGTGGGTACGCCGGTGGTCCCTTTGGTCCCGCTTCCACGGTCTTGGCGAGCCTGGTTAGCGCTCCCCAGTCCGTCTCGCTGGCTCATCCGGACCATCAGGCTCGGCTATGCGATTCAGTTCGCCCGGCGCCCCCCCCAGGTTCAAGGGTGTTCGCTTCACTTCGGTGAACGCCGCAGACGCCCATGTCCTGCGTGCGGAGATCGCAGTCCTACTGGCGAAGGACGCGATAGAGCCGGCCCCTCCAGCCGATATGGAGACAGGCTTCTACAGCCCGTACTTCATTGTACCCAAGAAGACCGGTGGGTTACGGCCAATCTTGGCCGTCCCCAAGATTGGTTTGCAGCGATCGACCTGAAGGACGCGTACTTTCATGTCTCGTTTCTTCCTCGACACAGGCCGTTTCTGCGCTTTGCATTCGAGGGTCGAGCATATCAGTACAAAGTCCTGCCCTTCGGGCTGTCCCTGTCCCCCCGTGTCTTCACGAAAGTCACGGAGGGGGCCCTTGTGCCCATGAGAGAACAGGGCGTTCGCATCCTCAACTATCTCGACGACTGGCTCATTCTAGCACAGTCCAGGGATCAGTTGTGCGAACACAGGGACCTGGTGCTCAGACACCTCAGCCAGTTGGGTCTTCGGGTCAACTGGGAGAAGAGCAAACTCGCCCCCGTGCAGAGGATCTCTTTTCTCGGTATGGAGTTAGATTCGGTCGAACGGACAGCGCGCCTCACAGAGGAGCGCGTCCAGTCGATGCTGAACTGCCTGAACACGTTTCAAGGCAGGATGGCGGTTCCACTGAAACAATTTCAGAGGCTCCTGGGGCATATGGCAGCCACAGCGGCAGTAACACCGCTCGGCTTGCTTCATATGAGACCGCTTCAGCATTGGCTACACGGCCGAGTCCCGAGATGGGCGTGGCAACGCGGCACTCACCGGGTGAGCATCACACCGGCCTGCCGCCAATCCTTCAGCCCATGGTCAGACCCCTCGTTCCTTCGGGCCGGAGTGCCTCTGGAACAGGTGTCCAGGCATGCTGTGGTCTTCACAGGGCTGAGGAGCCACGTACAACGGGCATGCAGTGTCAGGGGTTTGGACGGACCCGCACCTGCATTGGCACATCAACTGCCTCGAGTTGCTAGCAGTGCATCTCGCTCTGAGCCGCCTCAAAAGGCTGCTACGGGGCAAAGATGTACTGGTCCGCACGGACAACACCGCGACCGTTGCGTATATCAACCGACAAGGTGGTCTACGCTCCCGTCGCATGTTGCAACTCGCCCGCCATCTCCTCCTCTGGAGTCAGAAGTGTCTGAGGTCGCTTCGGGCCATTCATGTCCCTGGTGTGAGCAACCGTGTGGCCGACGAGCTTTCACGAGCTGCGCTCCCAGGGGAATGGCGACTCCACCCCCAGGTGGTTCAGCTGATTTCGAGACAGTTCGGGGCGGCACAGGTCGACCTGTTTGCCTCCCCAGAAACGTCCCACTGCCAGTGGTTCTATTCGCTGACCGAGGGTACACTCGGCACGGATGCACTTGCGCACAGCTGGCCCCAGGGGCTGCGCAGATATGCGTTTTCCCCAGTGAGCCTACTTGCACAGACACTGTGCAAGGTCAGGGAGGACGAGGAGCAGGTCCTGTTGGTGGCGCCTTACTGGCCCAACCGGTCCTAGTTCCCAGAACTTATGCTCCTGGCGACAGCCCCTCCTTGGCCGATTCCTCTGAGGAAGGACCTTCTGACTCCCGCGTCCAGATCTGTGGAAGCTTCATGTCTGGCCCCTGGACGGGACGCGGAGGTTCTAGGTGACTTACCCCAAGAGGTAGTTAACACCATCACTTCGGCACGAGCACCGTCTACAAGACAGGCTTATGCTTTGAAGTGGAACCTGTTCGTCGAGTGGTGTTCTTCTCGCCGAGAAGACCCCCGAAGATGTTCGATCGCGTCTGTGCTTTCCTTCCTGCAACGAGGGTTGGAGCGTAGGCTGTCGCCCTCCACCCTCAAGGTCTATGTTGCTGCATTATCTGCCTATCACGACCACGTAGAAGGTAAGACAGTTGGGAAGCACGACCTGGTCGTCAGGTTCCTCAGGGGGGCGAAACGGTTAAATCCTCCTCGACCCCCCTCCATACCCTCTTGGGATCTTGCTCTGGTGCTCCGAGCACTTCAGAATGCCCCATTTGAACCCTTGCGGTCAGCAGAGCTTAAGATTCTGTCTATGAAGACTTTGCTGTTGGCCGCACTGGCCTCCATCAAGAGGGTAGGGGACCTGCAGGCATTTTCGGTCGACGAATCGTGCCTAGAGTTCGGGCCGGGTGACACCCACGTGGTACTGAGACCCCGGCCTGGCTATGTGCCCAAGATTCCTACCACTCCCTTCAGGGACCAGGTGGTGAACCTGCAAGCGCTGCCCCTGGAGGAGGCAGACCCAGCCCTAGCTTTGCTCTGTCCCGTCCGCGCTCTGCGGATCTACGTGGATAGAACTCAAAGCTTCAGGACCTCAGATCAGCTCTTTGTCTGTCACGGAGGCCAGCAGAAGTGGATGCCATCACCTTGGCTTACCAAGCACAAGGTGTGCCCTGTCCGCTCAGGGTGCGAGCACACTCTACTAGAAGTGTTGCATCCTCCTGGGCGCTGGCACGTGGCGCCTCGCTGTCAGACATCTGTAGAACTGCGGGCTGGGCAACACCCAACACGTTCGCTAGATTCTATAGTCTACGTGTAGAGCCAGTGTCCTCCTGTGTTCTCGCCTCAAACGGGTAGAAGCACTGAGAGGCCCTGGCTCTTGTCGGCTTGCTGCGCCCCGGTGCTTAATTCTCCAGAAGCAAACTCTGTCGAGTCCTCCATCTCCCTCGGTGCCGGACGTGGCGGAACGTCTGGCATCAGGCCCCTTGCCACTGAATCCTTGAGAACCGGTACTGGGCTGGGGATATATGAGTGACCCTGCGGGGATCCCATATATTTTTCCACGGTCGCTTCTACAGGAAGCCCGTGTCTTTCCCTTGGGAAAGCCCTCCCCTTGGTGGGGCTGGAGCCCCCTCTCAGTTGTGGGCTATGGCTCAGCATTGTACTCCACATAACTCCTTCGGTGTATGATGTGGGTTCCGCAGCGTTCCCTTCCACTAGGGCACGCTTCCCAGTGTTATCCAATAAGTCACTGAGCAGGTCATGCGGAACAGCAGTGATGGACTTCTCTGTGTGAGCCCCATCTCATCAGGTAAGAGAGCTTAGGAGGCTCACACAGGGCACTGGATGGGGGCAGAGGCCATGGCGCTTTGGTAGGGATTCCTATTCGTCGGTACTCCGACGTGGCGTCGAGAGTGACCGACTGAATGGGAACGTCTCGGTTACGTATGTAACCCTCGTTCCCTGAAGGAGGGAACGGAGACGCCACGTCCCGTCGCCATGTCCTCTGTACCCTGCTGGGGTGCCAGTTCACCTACTCGGCTCCTCAGCAAAAAACTAATTTGATGCAAGCACCTGTGCCTCATTTATACCCACACGGAGTGGCATGAGCAGCTGGTGCAATCATTGCATGCCAATGTGCATTGGCTCGTTTAGTTACAATCGAAATAGATTGGCTCTCGCTAGCGAGATTCCTATTCGTCGGTACTCCGACGTGGCGTCTCCGTTCCCTCCTTCAGGGAACGAGGGTTACATACGTAACCGAGACGTTATTTAACACTTGTGCACATGCATTAGGAATTTTAATTTAGTTACACTTTAAAATGTTCAAATTTAAATGCTTATCATTTCAGCTGCTATAATAGTCCAAGCAGAAACAGAAAGCAGTCGAGCAGGCAGAGAAAATGTCACAGTAGTTTTTTTTTCGTAGGCAGCATACAAAACATACACAATTTAAAGACATCAATTCAAATCTATCTATAAGATTTTCCTGTGGAATATAAATATCTTCTTTTGTTTTGCAAAGAAAGTTTTAGAACATCATGAGGGTGAGCAAATGATGGGTTAGGGTTAGGTCTAATTAAAAGATGCAGACAAAAAAACATTACATGAGCCTTTTCATTATCATTTTATTCATTAATAGGCCTAGTAATTTCTACCACATTTGCTGATATGCTGTACAAGTATTTAGACTATTTAAAGGTTAGAGAGGAACCTTGAAATTGTAATATAACACCATAATTGATAAAGTATAATACACTTTACCCATTCAGCATGTCTGTCACTGATATACCATCATAACGTCTTGATTTGATCACATAACCCACAACACATTTGTTAGTTATCATAAAGCATGGGACTTAACATAGATTTAAACAAGTTTTAATTCATATTATATACTGATGTAATGCTTTGCTTCCCAATGATTATATAAGACAACTGTGATTGAAAATTAACATGTTCATACAAATTCTGAGATGAAAACATTTAACAAGTAGACCATGGGCATGCTCACAGACATATTCCCACTTCCCATTTTTGTCTCATAATTAAAACCCATTTGTGAAGTGTAGTACCATTCATAACATTTCAAAGACGTTTGCCTTAAAGTGGATTCAACTCTGCAAGTAATTCGGTTTTAATTAGGTTATTTATTTACTCACTTTGAATAATTTTTCTTAAATTCTTATTGTGGATAAAACATTTTTAATTTCTCTGACATCATAATGTGCAAATAATGTACAGCTTGGTCACAGTTTGAGAAAAGATTGGAGTCGAGGTTTGAAGTACTTAGTATGGAATAAAAACATAATTTAATAAACATGGAAGGCCAAGTTTAATCAACTTCATTTGCTTCTCTGTAACATTTTGTTACAGATAACCACTTAAGTTCCCTTTCGTTCAGTCACTCCGAGTTACGTTAGTGACTGACGAAATGGTGGTTTCACTTAGAAGCCTTTGAGTTCTTACAAAACGAGCCAATGGCGAGAAATTGCCATGGGTCTGCGGAATTTGCATAGCGTAACTCCACCCCACCGCATGGGTATATAAGGAAGGACGCTGGCAATCTCGCATTATGTTTCTGCTTCCGAGCCAAGAGTATCTCTCTTTACTCCTGCAAGCCTGAATTCTGAGTTCTCTATTCAGTTCTTCAAGACGAGCGGTTCTCCAGTGTGTTGGTATGACTGCTCGTTCCAGCGATTCCACATTGCCTGCCTGCTGGTCTGTGCAGTGATCTGCAACAGCTGTGTGTGTTTCCCTGGGTGCTTCAGCAGAGCTTCCTCTCACAAAAGGGCCTGCGTGCGAGCTTGTCCGCGGACGCCCCGCGTGTTTCGTTCGGCGCTCCAGACGAAGACGAGATGTCGATCGCCGCATCTCAAGGTGGGCTGGAGTCCTCTGGGGATGAAGATTTGGCTATGCTGCTGCCTTCTGGCGTGCCAGCATTGCCCGGGCATTATCTCGGGCAACAGCGAGCCTTGGGCTGGAGTCAGGCTCCGCCCCCAATACCTTTCTTTCCCGAGGTGCATGAGGTCACGAGATCCTGGAAGTCCCAGTTGTCTTCCTGTGATTGTTCCACCTTCTCTACCTTCGACGGGGCAGCAGCTAAAGGGTACACTGGGGTCCCCCTTGTTGAACGCTCTGTTGCGATGCAACTGTGTCCACAGAGTGCTCGAACGTGCCGCTGTGATCCTAAGCACCCCTCCAAATCGACTCGGTCACCCTGTACGCGCAGCTTACAAGCGAGCGTGCACAGTCACTGATGACTTGCCTGAGACAATTCGAGGGCAAGAGTGCGGTTCCACAAAAATTATTTTAGTGGCTCCTGGGACATATGGCATCCGCAGTGGCGGTCACGTGGCTCGGACTGCTTCATATGAGACCGCTTCAGCACTGGCTTCACGATAGAGTCCCGAGATGGGCATGGCAACCAGGCACGCTCTGGGTACCAGTGACTCGGGCCTGCAGTCAGACATTCACCTCGTGGTCGAACCTTTCCTTTCTATGGGCTGGAGTGCCCTTAAAATGAGTTTCCAGGCATGTTGTTGTATCAACAGATGCCTCTGCCATGGCCTGGGGTGCCATGTGCAATGGACATACTGCTGCGGGCAGAGGGAACCTGAGGGAACCCTCGGCACGGATGCACTAGCGCACAGTTGGCCGCAGGACCTCTGCAAGTATGCGTTTCCCCCAGTGAGCCTTTTTGCACAGAACCTGTATAAGATCAGGGAGGATGAGGAGCATCCTTTTCTTCATACATGTGTATTTCCACTGTAAGCCTCTCTGAGCATGTGTCTTCCCTTGGCAAGCCCCTTGCCACCCCTGGGGTTGAAACATTCCACCCTTCAGCTGGATACCCCAGTGTGTTCCATATGCATCCCGCTTTCAAAGACCAATGTTTGTGTATCATTAAGTCTTCCCTGCGGTCAGGCATTGTGTTGCATATTTCCACGTGGGATATGCTTCCCAGTGTACCTTGGTATTCCTGTGTTAAGTCGAGTCCTTTGTCTGTGCTAGTCTCACGACAGGGAGCTCAGACTTGCGCAGGGCACTGGAAGACAGCCGAGGTGGCACGATTAGATTGGACCCTCATTTCGTCAGTCACTGATGTAACTCGGAGTGACTGAACGAAAGGGAACGTCTCGGTTACGTATGTAACCCTCGTTCCCTGAGGAGGGAACGGAGACGTTACGTCCTTCTGCCACTTCCGCTGTACCACTGAAATGGCCGAGCGTTCAGTCTCGGCTCCTCAGCAGGTAACATAATGCGAGATTGTCAGCGCCCTTTCTGTGGTGAACAGTGGTGAACCAGCGACAGGGTCATGGGCGGCCAAGGCTCATTGATGCACATGGGGAGTGAAGGCTGGATGCACTATGGGAAAAAGGCAAGCCAGCGGAGGCAGTATGATGCTTTGGGCAATGTTCTGCTGGGAAACCTTGGATCCTGCCATCCATGTGTTATCCATGTTACTTTGACACGTACCACCTACCTAAGCATTGTTGCAGACCATTTACACCCTTTCATGGAAACGGTATTACCTGGTGGCTGTGGCCAATCAAGCATCTGTGGGGTGTGCTGAACAAACAAGTCCAATTCATGGAGGCCCCACCTCACAACTTACAGGACTTAAAGGAACTGCTGCTAACATCTTGGTGCCAGATACCACAGCACACCTTCACCTATATATATATATATATATATATATATATATATATACTATATATACAGACCATTTCTATTATTGATTGCTATCAGGATGTAAAGAGAGTTTCAACCAGCATAACAAAAAGTGTTTATGACAATTGTTGTCAAACAATGTCAAAAACATTGAAAAAAAAAAACCTACTCTACCTTTAAATCGTCACATAGAATATTCAACTTGATATTTGTGTTCATTCATATCAATGGCTTTCATATATTTTTTGAAGCATTTCATTATCAGACTTTTGCTATCAGACTTTTTTTTTTTTTTTAAATTCAAATCACAAAGACAATTAAACATTCCACTTCTTCTTCCACCACAAAATAATTTAGATAATGAATTTTAAACTCGCATTTGCAACAATTGCCATTCTCATACCCCCTAATGGAATCCTGCATGCCACTGTACCAGGGCTCATCCCACTCACACACAATTCCCATCATTATCCATAGTTACGCTTTTAGAAACCTCTTTGCCGTGGGCAGAGCTGCTGTGAATGGTTTTATATATGCATATTTTGCAGGTGCCTGCATTGTTTCACCCACTAGCTTTTTGGCTACAAACACGAGTCAGGGTTTAGAGTAAAAAGAGCCAAGGTCAAGCAGAAGAGAGTATGATCTCTGCTGTGAAGGATCGTGGTGGACCTGTGAAGTTGTGGGGCTTTTTATCTTTCGAAGACCCTGGTAAACTTTCTGGGATGCTGTGTGCCATAGACATAGATTTCAGATCAAAATATGTCTGTCTCTGCCTGGGGGTTTAGATTTATTTCTTTTTTCACAAAATTAAGATTTTGCCACATGTATTACAGTTTTCTGACCTAAACCCCATTGAAAATGTGTGCTGTGAGTTT
Organism: Rhinogobio ventralis; assembly: GCA_039654625.1. Taxonomy (NCBI): domain Eukaryota; kingdom Metazoa; phylum Chordata; class Actinopteri; order Cypriniformes; family Gobionidae; genus Rhinogobio; species Rhinogobio ventralis. The sequence goes on along the minus strand of CM077193.1, from coordinate 18,348,155 downwards.
AAGTGTCCATAAGTGAAGACCTAGGAGAGATTTTGTATGGCCTGATAGTCTTAGAGTTCTTAAAATGTTTTTTCTTTTCTCATCCATTATACTATATAATAGAGACGGTAATCTTAGGGAAAGGTAAGGTCTAAATGCAGGATGCCATCAACTGTGACACCAAAGACTTTTTTGCTTTTTGACCTGATTCATTATGATTCCAATTTCATTTTATGAGAATTTTATATGTCTACTTAAAATTGAAAAATGTGTCTTCACTATAACAGATCACCATGGCAACAAAACTGCTATGATTTCTAGTTCTGTGAATGTCTATAGTATGTGCCACATTTGTGATCCGTTAGCATAGATTAGTTATTGATGAACAGTGAAGCATGTAATTTGACTCTAATTAGGGAAACATAGAATGCCTCCATTAATGAGACATGCTCATTAATGAAGATTTCAGGATATAATTCATCTTTGTGTGTAATACCTCTTTGTAAATACATTAGGATAGTGGAAGGGAGCATTGCATAAAATGTAATCTAGCATAAGCTATTATTTTTCATGAGCTTCTCTGTGTGTTTATGCGTATGGTTTCTTATGTGCAAGTGGAAAAAGCACCAGACAGACAGGAAATGGATCTGTGACAAAATGCTGCAGCTTGGAGCTAAGATTAGAAATTCATCTGTCTACAATGAAATATTCAAGCACACATGGCCCAGTCAGTGGCATTACTGAAATGATGGCTGTCTGAACTACACTGAACAATATTGGGGCCATACATCCAAAAGTTTAGTTGAACTACAAGTCCTAGGTAAGAGCGAAACTTTGCTATTAAATCCAAGCCAAGGGCATGAAGTGTTTGCACATGTAAACAGCTTCTGAGTAGTTTATGGGGTTCTGGCTTGGGTCAGAACCTACTGCACATAACAAGTGATATATGAAGGCACATATAGGCCTTCCTGACAACTGCATGATATGTTCAAGAATCAGTAGCATCCTTTTACATTCCTCGCAGACCAAAAGAGAAAAATAAAAAGCTAGCAGACACTTAAGGGTCAATTTTCCAAGGCTTTAAAATCAGAGGAAGGGACAGTCCAATTTGCATGCTTTAAGATAATTTAGTAGTGACCTTCAAAGTGCAGAAAAACCCTATGCAACAAATATAGAATGTGAAATGTCAGAGTGATTAGAGAAGATGGCTCCTTAGTTGCACACAAAGCTGGTGCTGTTCCCACAAATTAGACCATTTTTAGCAGCTCCTGTACTTTATAATGCCTGAAATCAGCTGCCATGGCCCCAGACTAAACAATAACTCTAGAGAAAGACAGAAATAAAAAGAAAAGAAGTGAACTTGAACTGAAGGAATGACTCTAAACTTTAAAAGTTTGAAATGTCAGGTAGTGCTTTCGAGTTTTTAGAGGTTATGGAATAGGCATGGCTGGGGTTAAACTAATAATATCTGACCATTTACACATCATTACATGGATACAAGTCAACTTCAGAGTCAATACTACAATATTATTAACCAGTTTAACCATAGGATTAAAATACTATTGTTTTTCCTGTTGTTAAAAAGAGCATTTTAAAATAATTTTGTTCACATACATGCCATGTTCAAATTATAGGGGGGCTATAGGGAGGATGTACCCCATTAGTTTCAGTCAAAGCCCCTTAAGTGGGTGGCCACTTAATTGTGTCATGAGGGGTTCAAGTGAGTAGCGCTTGTAAGGATTTTTGTTATAATTCTGCCATAAAACTGATCATGCAGACCAAACCGTTGTAGCTCAGAGGGAAAATATTAATTATTCATAACTCATGATTATTCATTATGATTAATTATGAATATTTGAATCAGTTAATGAGATTAACCTGATGTAGCTACATTAACATTACAATCAATCAGTTCATCCTGTGAACACTCTGTATTGATTATTAATTAATTCTAAGAAAAGGATATTTTTCATGGCCACAGAAAAATAATTCTTCCTTTTCTATTTACAGCGCTTAGAGCGCATAAGAAGATCGATCATTTAAGTGACAATTTGTTTGCAGGCAGAGAGTCAGAACCAAACATATATTGTGCACAAATTTTATTAACTAAATCACGGACAAGACTAAACGAACATAAAAATACACAACTAACAAATACAAACAAATACGTAAATGAGTAATAAGTTAAAGTGGTTGAAGAACCGGGTCAGAACAGGTATGAAAACACCTTGGAGAGCCATCAGTGACTACAAGCTCTTTTGTCTGAACAAAGGGGTTTACAGTTTTACTAACTACGCAGCGATTTGTATATTGTACGTTACTTGCATTTAGCCTGAGCTGTTGACGAGCATCCGCTGTACAATCACAGGAGAAAGCCTTGATCATTCGGTCCGATGGTGTTGAAGTTGCAATTGATTTCTTCTGCATTGACTGAAGAAGATATGATGGACTTGCATGGTTATTTCGACTCCGTCGAGGTTGAGGAAGTTGCACATGGCTTGAGGTGGCATCGGGTTTCCTGTCCCACACACGCACATGGATTGATGTATGTGTAGGCCTTATCAGCCTGGCCTGCTGGGAGGCAGCCGGGATGGCACGTCGGTCGTTGGTCCAGAGAGAGAAAAGGGCAGATCTGTGTGTCTCTCTTTAAAGTCTGCAAGAAGTCACCACCTCAGGGCAGGATGTGTTTAATTGCCTCTGTCTGTTTCTGGGCGGCCGAGAACTGCTGGGCATAGCTCTCGACCGCATCGCCGAACAACCCGGCCGAAGAGATGGGTCCAGGAACCAATATTTATCGGTCTCCCTCATGTCAGCCAGGTTGACCCAGAGATGCCGTTCCTGGACCACTAAGGTGGACATCGCCTGGCCAAGAGAACGGGCGGTGCCTTTCGCTCCCGGAGGAGCTCTGGGTCAGGCCTACCCTCGTGCATGTCCATGAGTGCCTGGGCCTGGTGCACCTGGAGCAACGCCATGGCATGCAAGTCGGACGCAGCGTGGCACAAGACCTGTAAGCCTTCCCAGTTAGACTAGAAGAGAACTTACAGGCCTTGGATGGGAGCCGCGGGTCACTGCGCCAGTTGGAAGCGGTCGCCGGACACAGTTGCATCGGCCCGCTCCACTGGCGGGATTCCCACGTACCCCTTGGCTTGCCCGCCGTCAAGGGTAGTGAGGAGGGAGGAGCCACCAGGTCTGTTTCTGGCACTAAAATGTGTCGTCCACGACCTGATGAGCTCCTCATGCACCTCCGGGAAGAAAGGCACCGGGGCGGGATGCTGAGAACCAGCGCGACCCGCCCTGAGAAACGAATCGTCCAACCTAGAAGGTTCGGGACGTGGTGGAGGGTTCCACTCAAGCCTGACCTTTTCGGCGGCCCGGGAAAGCATAGCCGTCAACTCAGGGTCCGACTCGACCGATGCCACTCTCCCAGAGGGAGGCAGTGCAGCCGAATCTTCATCCCCTGAGGACTGGAACTCCCCCTCCGGTGCAGCGATCGACATCTGCTCATCCGCTGGAGCCCCGAAGGTCACCACTGGCCGCCCGTGGGCGGGGTCAGCGGTTTCCTCCGGAAGCTCTACCGGTAGCGGCGCTTGTGAGGGATTAGGGGCCTGCGGAGGCTGGCTCGGCGGGTTTGTACGTAATCCTCAGGTCACCCCGGCCATCCGTCGAAGTAGGTCTATTCTGCTGGGCAGGAATAGCACTAGATCGAGGTATGGGTAGGGGGACTCCGCCTTCCCGGAGGTAGGTGAGTCTCGACCTAAGCGTCCTAAGATAGTCATGTTCCCGCAGTGGGAACATGAACTATCCACAAAAGCCGCCTCAGCGTGCTGAATGCCCAGGCACGTGATACAGCGATTGTGACTGTCAGCGGGCGTCAGGGAACGGCCGCATCCAGAAACGCACGGGTGGAATGACATCTTGAAAAAGACGCAGTGTCACACCCATGTTGCTCTTTTTGTGATGAAACGCTCTTTTAGTGCTGAAGCACCCAGGGAAGACCGCGGCAGAATACAGGAGATGCAGGAGTGCAGCCTGTATCTGCTCTCAAAGTGAAACGCTTCACAAACCAACAGCTTTGAAATTTGACTGTTGTTGTGAGAACAGCAGTTGGTCTCTTCTTTCAGCAGCGGTGAGCCCGCGGTCGCGCTGTTTTGTGCCGTCTGACCAGCACAAGAACGATCCTCAGCCAATTCTCTCTCTCTCTCTCTTGCTGAATACAAGCAGTCTGTGTTTCATCAATGCCGTTCGGCTCTGAAGTGAATGACAACAGTGAGCTGCATTCGCTTCTGCTTTATACCCCCACTGCGGGGCGGAGCGCAAGATGCAAATCTCGCACGCCAATAGTCATTGGCCGGTTCTCTATATCTCGAAGCTGATAGGGGCTCCCTGAAGTGATCCCAAATCGTCGGTGACGTCCGACGTACGTCGAACGTGACAGAATGTATATTATGATTGTATATTGTATGATTGTATATTATGCAACATTTCACACATACACATACTATATCATAAGTTAGATCTCCTCATTTTGAACAACTTTGCCTCAAGAACCATTGTTGTGTATTTTAAAAAGATATACACTCACCTAAAGGATTATTAGGAACACCTGTTCAATTTCTCATTAATGCAATTATCTAATCAACCAATCACATGGCAGTTGCTTCAGTGCATTTCGGGGTGTGGTCCTGGTCAAGACAATCTCCTGAACTCCAAACTGAATGTCAGAATGGGAAAGAAAGGTGATTTAAGCAATTTTGAGCGTGGCATGGTTGTTGGTGCCAGACGGGCCGGTCTGAGTATTTCACAATCTGCTCAGTTACTGGGATTTTCACGCACAACCATTTCTAGAGTTTACAAAGAATGGTGTGAAAAGGGAAAAACATCCAGTATGCGGCATTTCTGTGGGCGAAAAAAAAAGGTCAGAGGAGAATGGGCCGACTGATTCAAGCTGATAGAAGAGCAACTTTGACTGAAATAACCATTTGTTACAACCGAGGTATGCAGCAAAGCATTTGTGAAGCCACAACACGCACAACCTTGAGGCGGATGGGCTACAACAGCAGAAGACCCCACCGGGTACCACTCATCTCCACTACAAATAGGAAAAAGAGGCTACAATTTGCACAAACTCACCAAAATTGGACAGTTGAAGACTGGAAAAATGTTGCCTGGTCTGATGAATCTGGATTTCTGTTGAGACATTCAGATGGTAGAGTCAGAATTTGGCGTAAACAGAATGAGAACATGGATCCATCATGCCTTGTTACCACTGTGCAGGCTGGTGGTGGTGGTGTAATGGTGTGGGGGATGTTTTCTTGGCACACTTTAGGCCCCTTAGTGCCAATTGGGCATCGTTTAAATGCCACGGCCTACCTGAGCATTGTTTCTGACCATGTCCATCCCTTTATGACCACCATGTACCCATCCTCTGATGGCTACTTCCAGCAGGATAATGCACCATGTCACAAAGCTTGAATCATTTCAAATTGGTTTCTTGAACATGACAATGAGTTCACTGTACTAAAATGGCCCCCACAGTCACCAGATCTCAACCCAATAGAGCATCTTTGGGATGTGGTGGAACGGGAGCTTCGTGCCCTGGATGTGCATCCCACAAATCTCCATCAACTGCGAGATGCTATCCTATCAATATGGGCCAACATTTCTAAAGAATGCTTTCAGCACCTTGTTGAATCAATGCCACGTAGAATTAAGGCAGTTCTGAAGGCGAAAGGGGGTCAAACACAGTATTAGTATGGTGTTCCTAATAATCCTTTAGGTGAGTGTATATATATAAAATGTGTGTGTGCATGTTTTTTGCACTTCAACCTGAATGCACACTGACTCATGGGGACTCGTGCCACCGTGGGGACCTACATTGAGCTTATAAATCATACAGATGTAAAAATGCAGAAAGTTTTGTTTGATGGGTAGGTTTAGGGGAAGGGTTAGTGTAGGGGGATAGGATATACAGTTTTGTTCAGTATGAATGTGTTATGGTGTCAGCCCTACATTTCAGGTCAGCCTAGACCCCAACAGCATCGACATCATAAAAGCCTTATAGTGCTTGAACCCCGATAATTGCTGCTCACAGCTATATTTTATATTTGCTTTTACAGCTGGAAGTCACCTTGGACCGATATCAAAAGAAATATTAGAATTGTAAGTCAACTACAATCAAAACAGTAACTTCAAAAAGAAGAGAAACATACAACAGGTTTGGGAAAAACAGGCCGGTCCCACTTTATATATTAGGTGGCCTTAACTACTATGTACTTACATCAAAATATAAGTACAATGTACTTACTGTGTTCATATTGTATTGCAAAACACGTTTGCTGCTATTGAGGTGGGATACGGGTAAAGTTAGGGACAGGTGTGGTGGTATGGTTAGGTTTAAGGGTAGGTTAAGGTGTAAGGGAAGTGTCAAAAGTGTAATTAGAAATGTAATTACAGACATTAAATACAGATGTAATTACATGCAGGTATTTTTTAAAATGTAAGTACAATGTAAAAACATGCATGTACACAATAAGTGCATTAATCAAATGATTAATTCAAATGTAAGTGGGTCCAACAGGCCTAAAGTTTGTTGTGAAACATTCAAACGCGCTTGCCTATAGACTAAACACATAATGCTTACGTGCATGCTGTCACCATTCTCACAGATTCACCTTTTTTTGAAGTTTGAACGAAGATGATAATGGTAACTTTTTTTTAAGATCTGTTTCAAAGTTTGCATGCTCAAGCCACCAAACACTGTTGCCATGCAAATGAACGTCCAAAATTTGTTTCTATTTAAGTTGAAAATGGTGTCATGTAATTGGCCCCAAAGTAAATAACTAATGATTTTTTACAATGAAAATTATTCAATCAAAAACTTCCTTTAGCTGGACAATAACTTTTTTTCTAGAGCCAAAACAATCTCTCTTCCATTAATCACTGTAAAGCTGCTTTGAAGCAATCTGTATTGTAAAAAGCGCTATATAAATGAAGTTGACTTGACGTGGTTTTTATGTTTGTTTAGGTTTTTATGTATGTCCTTATGTTTTGTCATAACTATGTTTGGTCCATAGCTATATTTTTTCATCTGTCAATTGAAGAAGTCAGTGGACACCAGTGATAGATGCCTGACAGAATAGACGCTTGTGAATTTGCAGTTCAGATTCCAGGTAAAATATAAAATTTGGTAACATTTACTAGTTACTATAGTAATACCTATAAATTATGCATAATTCCATGCAACTAACCCCAAACCAATACTAATCCTATAGTAAGTACATGTTAATTAATATTACTCGGTACCTACATGTATAATCACACCGTAACAGGGACACCTTAAAGGGGTCATGAACTGCATTTATTTTTATAATGTTCTCTGAGGTCCACTTATAATATCAAGATTTTTTACATTAAAAATATAATTTTGTTTAGTAATAGGATATTTTCTATCCTGTTTTTGAACCTCTCTTTCACACACATTCAAGACTTTTAGATAAATGCCCACTGTTATGATTGGGCAGCAGTTTTGCATATTAAAATTATTTTCAACATCCCTGCCATTACATGGAATTGTTTTTAAAACTTCTGATGTTGAACAATAATGTCTTACTGACGACAAAACAGAATATCTCACTCACTAAAAATGTTATTTAGGATGGCTTAGATAAAAACAATAACAAAGCAGCATCCAGGAATTCCTTGCATTGACCCCATAAATGTAGAAGCAAAAGAAAGAACAGCAAATCAAAACTATTCAGAGTTTGCCTGCGGCAATACAGTATAATTACTTAGTACATATCAAACGACCTGTAACAGACAAAGCAATAGTGACACATGGTAACAACATTGTTACACACACCTGTGTGTTGAACATTACTGCCGGATATAGTCGTCACTGCATCATATTTTATTTTCAGTCTCTCTGAAAAGCCTGTGCCAAACAGTGTCTTTTTTTAAAAAAAATAATCTGTAGTAAAATGAAGCAAACAAATGAGCAGTGTCTTACTGACGTAATCTGGAACTTAAAGAATAAAGGTCATCTATGCTTCCTTAAAGTTATTAGACAACTTGGTTTCAATAAAAGCTGTTTTTGGACTATGAGGAAGTTTTAAGTTCTGAAACGTATATTTTTTATAGTACAATAATCTCTTATATGTCAAAGGATCAAGAAAAAAAATTTTTTGTAACCATCAATTCAGTCTGATGTTGTATAAACAGGAGCTGATTTTCTTTGTACTAAGTTTGAATACTGCAGCTGTCTTGGAAACAGATTCCTTATTTATGCACACCTTCCAAATCCCCCTCACACCCCACCTCTAAAGAAACACAACCCCACATCCGAGAAAACACAACAGCATAACTGAATCACAGACTGCTTTCTGAACCAAATCTCATTGTAAATAACACTATTAAGGAATTTAAATAGACATTTATGATCTTGTTAGAGTTAATTCACAGAGACAAATAATGTCACAAACAGATTGGTTAGACCGTTAATTACTTTGGTTTTTTGATGACACAACTTGGCAGCTGAAACTAACAAAAGCCGGAACTTTTTATTGTTGTATATTGGTGTATGCTGTATATTTTTTTTAAAGGATCAATTTTGTCAGATTTAGTATTTTTCTGGCAATTAGTTTCTCTCTCACACTGGAATAATGCAATTATAGGGTTATTTGCTGTGATGGATCACATATATAGTTGTCATGATGAACAATTATCTAGTGCAATAAACTGAGATAAATAAGTTATTGCAAACTAATTAGGAAGTTTGTATTTTGAGCTAAGAGAGAAATGAGTTTTGTGTGTCTGGTAATCCTGATTAAGATAAGGAAGGAGTTTAAGATAAAGAAGGAGAAAGGAATCTCCACATCACTCACTTTTCATCTTAACATCTTTCCTCGTTTTTTTGGGAAAACAACCAAACTTTGTTTTAAGATGTGTCCTGTGGCCATTAGTGGTGGGTTGATCTTGAACGATTCATTCATTTCAAACGAATCTTAAATAAGACTCGGGAACAATGAGTTGTCTCAGAGAGTGATTCGTTCATTTTGTATTGACTGCGCATGCGCACCATCCTATAGGTTCTGTACAGGAAACAGAAATGATTAGTTCACCTCTCAAGTCTTCGGGTTCGGGTCCGAGTCTTTCTTTCTCCCTTTGAAAGCCCCATAGAGGCTATGCTGTCTGTACCGGAAAGAGAAATGATTAGTTCACCCCCCGAGTCTTCGGGTTCGGGTCTGAATCATTTGTTCTTTTATCATGTGACGTGATAGCCGTATTGGATACAGAAAATAGTTAATAATCCCCAAAACTTCCTTAAAAAAACAGGTTGAGGTCAGGACTCTGTGCAGGCCAGTCAAGTTCCTCATACCAAACTTGCTCATCCGTGTCTTTATGGACCTTGCTTTGTGCACTGGTGCGCAGTCATGTTGGAACAGGAAGGGGCCATCCACAAAGATTTTGTCCAAAATGTCTTGGTATGCATTGCACTTGATGATGTAAGGCTTGGATGCAGCTGCTTGACCATGGAAACCCATTCCATGAAGCTCTCTATGCACTGTTCTTGAGCTCATCTGAAGGCCCCACAAAGTTTGGAAGTTTGTAGCTATTGACTCTGCAGAAAGTTGGCAACTTCGGTGCACTGTGCGCCTGAGCATGAGCTGACCCCGCTCTGTGATTTTACGTGGCCTACCACTTCGTGGCTGAGTTGCTGTTGTTCCCAATTGCTTCCACTTTGTTATAATACCACTAACAGTTGACCGTGGTATATTTAGTAGTGAGGACATTTCACTACTGGACTATTGCACAGGTGGCAACCTATCACAGTACCACGCTTGAATTCACTGAGCTCCTGAGAGTGACCCATTCTTTCACAAATGTTTGTAGAAGCGTCTGCATGCCTAGGTGCTTGATTTTATACACCTGTGGCCATGGAAGTGATTGGAACACCTGATTTCAATGATTTGGAGAGGTGTCCCAATACTTTTGGCAATATAGTGTACCTACATATAATAACAACATAGGTACAGTTAAGTGACAAAAGAATGAATTACTTTTTTTTTCTTATTCAAAATGTGATCAAAGTAGATAAGTAGATCTAGCGTAAGTAGATGTGAATGTAAATGTATTTGGCCATTAAGATTTTAATTATATGCTGCAGAAATAAATACAATTACTAAAAGTCAGTAAAATTATCTTTTACTGAAAAAAACATTGTAAACTAAAACGTTACATGAAGCTCCTAAATGTGTTAACACTTTAGAATAATGGTCCGTCATTAATAGGTAACTATGCAGGAAGTTATGCATGACTAATGAGTAGTACTACATTAACATTTCAGCTACTACTATTAACTAATATAGAAACAAGTTTAACTAATCAGTAAGTAATATCAAATTTAGGACTAAGATAGTTCCTTATTAGGTAATCAATAATGACTGAGGGAGATTGGCATCACTAAGAACTAATAGGTAACTATGACAAATTATAAAGATTTACTAATTAATTACTAATCACAACATTAACGTGTCTGAGATGTGGGCAATTGTCTTTATTTACTCTCAACATGCTCATCAAATGCATCACTAATTACTCAAGTGTTACCAAGTCACTATGCAGGAACTACTAGTGATCCTTTTCACTTTAAAATAATTGTCCAGATTACTAGTAGTTCTTGAAGATTGTCCTTCTGAATAAAGTCATAAAATGCATCACTAATTACTCAAGTACCTAGTCATTCTTCAAGGACTACTAGTGATCTGGACAATTATTTTAAAGTGGAAAAACATATTTTTCACTTTAAAATAATGGTTCAGGGTAGGGTTGCACCACATAAGTTCTTTCTTAAATTGGAACGTAAAGTCCACACTAGAGGCTTAGTAACTACTAGCTAGTTTGTAACTAACTCTGTACTTTTTTCGGTTGCACCATATGTTCTTAAGGCAGAACGTAACTAGTAGGTCGTAAAGCTCTATGTAAAGTAATGCATAGTCGCATAATATGACATTTACCCTCAATGATCCAATAGCAGAAGTTGTGTTGAAATGCCGTGAATTTCAGTTTATCCTTCATTCTAACTACTTTTTCCTCACGTAACTAACAGTAAAAATAAGTTTTCATTAAATACTACAACACTTAATCATGAATAACATAAGTGCTTTTATATATAAATAAAATTAAGAAACATTCAGTATTTGAAACTAAATTAATAAGGATCAATAAATAAACATTGAAACGAAAAAAAAAAACATAAGAAATGACATTTATTGATTATGACTGATTTTATTTGACATCATGACATGCACAACACGGAGCGATTGGACAGATGCACACAGCGGCACGCTGTTTTGGACAGGTTGGTGTTGAAGAGCCGATAACAAAGTAATCTGTTCACATAATGTTTTCTCTCTTAAAATGTAAGCGAGTGTAAATGTCAGCTTTATCATATAAGTGTAAAGAATTGAAGTCTGTCATGTAAAACATAGCTTATTGATGCAGTTCAGTCTGTCTGCTATATTATTCCAACCGTTACTCCTGATCGGAGGCTTCCGTAAATATTTAGTTTAGTTTATACATACGCTTCAACTAAGTTTAATGGTGCAACGTAAAAATATTTAGTAGTGCATAAGTAACTTAGTACCCATTTACGTCAAAACTAGGCCAACTTGCAACCGGCCCCAGGTCACTAGTAGTTCCTGCATAGTGACTAGGTAACACCTGAGTAATTAGTGATGCATTTTATGACTTTATTCAGAGTAAAAAGGATGACTGATTACGTTTCAGACACACAGACACTTTATAATTTTTCAGTTAGTTAATAATTATTAATGAGGTTAATCTCATTCAGTGATTATTGATTACTTAACAAGGAACTATCCGCTAAATTCGATATTAGTGCTGCATTAATTCCTGCATAGTTAATTCCTGCATTAATTCCTGCATAGTTACTTATTAATGACGGACCATTATTCTAAAGTGTTACTGTAAATGTAAGTCAGGGAGGAACAAGCCCATCTAATCTTTCAACCAACCACCAGCGTATATATGCAGCTGCTTACCTCTCGTCAGTCTCAGCTGTTCCAGCATGCCTTCACCTCCCCAAACTCCACCTTCCTCTTAGGTAACTTGCCTATGTAATCATATACTATATTTAATCACTGTGGGGGTATATCAGAGCTCGAGCTGAAGCTGCTTCATTGAGCCTCTCATCAGTGGACAGCAAGCCAAATAAGTTTAACCTAATATCTTCAAATGAGTTTGATAAACGCTAAAGGTGGGTGTAAAGTTCTGCAAATGTTCTGCAAATCCAGCCATTTAAATAGGAATCCATGTGGATCAGAATTTCATGAGAATTTCAAAAGATTTCCCCATGCAGATTTCACAACTGGTTTAAGTAAAATTTGACAACGTTGACCAACAGAAACATAGTTCGAAAGTGACTTCTTTGTGAGATGTGCTTCATACATCACTATTGACAATAGATCTTTTTTGCCTGTGAATATTCGCAACTGTGCCTGCAAGATGTTAAGAAAGATTCTAGAAGAACAATGCATAAATGCTCCATGATTAGATCAAGAAATTTCAGGTGTGAATTCACCAAACAGTTTGCATATGTTTTTTGGTATATTCAGTGCAAAGCCCAACCTTTTTTCACAAAACACCAGCAATCCAGTAAAACTATGTCAAAATGTGCTGATATATACCCTGGGTATTTAAATTACAGGGATACTTCACCCCCAAAAAATTCATTTCAGTCATCATTTACCTTCATGTTGTTTCAAACCTGTATGACTTGAATAATATTTAAGCTGTTTTTTTTTCCACACAACAAAAGTAATTTGGTTACAAAAAGCATTGGACTCCACTGACTTTAATTATAGGCAAAAACAAACTTTTTTTCAAAGTATCTTTTGTGTTCAACAGAAGAAAAAAAAGCAATACAGGTTTGAAACAACATGAGGATGATTAATGATGACAATTTTGTCTGTGAAGTATTCTTTAAATCATTGTTATTTCAACACAAACACAACTTCTATAGGGTGATAATATAACTGAGATTTGAGAATTGCAAATTGTGCTTTTCCCGCAATTAATGTTGCACTATTGCTGCCAATAGAACGTAGGTGGTAAACAGAATAGATTGTATCTTGGTATTTTAAAGTAACGATTCTTGTATCTGGATGCTGCACGGTCCCAGTAAACAGTAAAGTACGCCTAATCGCAGTAGTCTGCTGTATTATCCACAAGCAAGCACTCCGAAAAAATGTGAACAAAAAATATCACTGAGTGCTATTCATGTTTAGTAAATCTCCCTCAGTGACCAAACCAAAAAGCAAAACATAAAACATTTTTAAATAAATGTGCTTCTAAACAATGTTGCACCTCTATCCAGCTCACAGCACGTCCAGCTGGTACTATGAAGTGCTTCAATTTCATAAATCATAACACCGAACATATGCCCGAGCTGCGTGAGTGTGTGCTTTCATCTTCTTCAGCCACTTTTTTTCAACACTTTACTATCCAAAACAAACGCGAGGCAGAGAGAGATAGTCACATCTCATACTTGTTCACTTCCAAACTGAGGGCTTAAGGTTGCATGGAGCTGGAGCTAGATGGGAAGTTGGCTAGCGGAACGATAACTGTGCGTGTGTTTACGTGTGTTACGACGTGGGTGGGGGCAGGTCACTCGGTCACGTCCGAACTCAAAGGAAGTTGATCACTGCCGGCTTATCGCAGGCTGAGCCAGGCCACCCCTCGCGAATTAAAGAAGAAATAGTATCTTGCTCACTCATTTTTCAACCTCCCAGAGAAGCAGGAGAGCCCCGTATCCTTTCTTTCTCATCCGCTGCTGTTCAGCAGAGATAATCCAGGGCCCATTCTAGGCTGCTGAATCCATCTTACTCCAGGAGGTGGACCAGAGTCCTTGGCTCCAGCGAGGTCATTGCTTTTACGAATCTGCCTGAGCGCACACACACACTCTTGCTTTCTGTCACATTTTAATTTAAGAAATGTGGGCTTGTTTTATTTAATATCTTTGCTTCACACATCAGAGAGCACATGCTGACTGCTTTGAGTTAACTAAGGCTAAATCTACATTAATCCAGATACATTTAAAAAAGGCTTTTTCATTTTAAAATACACCCCAACCATACTAATATTTTCCAAAAGTTGCTCATCCATACTGAAATGTCTGAAAAAGCTTAAAGCACCTTACTACGCATAAGTAAAACAAAATAAAATCTCACTGAGATGATACAGAGAGACCAGACATAAAAAAGTTCTCACATTATTGTTCTGGCACAATCATTTTATTAGCAAATATCCCCCAACTCAATGGTGTGTCTAGGTTACACTCAAAATCGCTATGGTCTAAAATGCAAATGCCCTCATGTTTTGCCACGGGACAGCAATTGAGTACATTTTCAAAAGTAATCTTTGCAGGAATGTACTATGAATATTGTACAAAGTATCACTTATTTTTAATAACCTTAATAAAGCAAATAGCAGGGACATGACAGCATAACCATATACACTCACCTAAAGGATTATTAGGAACACCTGTTCAATTTCTCATTAATGCAATTATCTAATCAACCAATCACATGGCAGTTGCTTCAATGCATTTAGGGGTGTGGTCCTGGTCAAGACAATCTCCTGAACTCCAAACTGAATGTCAGAATGGGAAAGAAAGGTGATTTAAGCAATTTTGAGCGTGGCATGGTTGTTGGTGCCAGACGGGCCGGTCTGAGTATTTCACAATCTGCTCAGTTACTGGGATTTTCACGCACAACCATTTCTAGAGTTTACAAAGAATGGTGTGAAAAGGGAAAAACATCCAGTATGCGGCAGTCCTGTGGGCGAAAATGCCTTGTTGATGCTAGAGGTCAGAGGAGAATGGGCTGACTGATTCAAGCTGATAGAAGAGCAACTTTGACTGAAATAACCACTCGTTACAACCGAGGTATGCAGCAAAGCATTTGTGAAGCCACAACACGCACAACCTTGAGGCGGATGGGCTACAACAGCAGAAGACCCCACCGGGTACCGCTCATCTCCACTACAAATAGGAAAAAGAGGCTACAATTTGCACAAGCTCACCAAAATTGGACAGTTGAAGACTGAAATGTTGCCTGGTCTGATGAGTCTCAATTTCTGTTGAGACATTCAGATGGTAGAGTCAGAATTTGGCGTAAACAGAATGAGAACATGGATCCATCATGCCTTGTTACCACTGTGCAGGCTGGTGGTGGTGGTGTAATGGTGTGGGGGATGTTTTCTTGGCACACTTTAGGCCCCTTAGTGCCAATTGGGCATCGTTTAAATGCCACGGCCTACCTGAGCATTGTTTCTGACCATGTCCATCCCTTTATGACCACCATGTACCCATCCTCTGATGGCTACTTCCAGCAGGATAATGCACCATGTCACAAAGCTCGAATCATTTCAAATTGGTTTCTTGAACATGACAATGAGTTCACTGTACTAAAATGGCCCTCACAGTCACCAGATCTCAACCCAATAGAGCATCTTTGGGATGTGGTGGAATGGGAGCTTCGTGCCCTGGATGTGCATCCCACAAATCTCCATCAACTGCAAGATGCTATCCTATCAATATGGGCCAACATTTCTAAAGAATGCTTTCAGCACCTTGTTGAATCAATGCCACGTAGAATTAAGGCAGTTCTGAAGGCGAAAGGGGGTCAAACACAGTATTAGTATGGTGTTCCTAATAATCCTTTAGGTGAGTGTATATCCAACCTGATCACATGGGAAAATGTAACTATGTTAAGAGGTGGCAATTTTGTATTAATTCTTATAATGTGAACTGCACAAAAACGTACTAGAATGTTTATTAGAAAAAAAAGTAAGCATGAAGGTCCACCCCTAAATATACCCATCACTGGGGCGTAAGCAGATTGTATGAAAACACACAAATTAGACAAATTCATACAAATTAGCCATCAATTAACCAAAATGTAGAATAATTATGAATTGCCATGAGATTGTGTTGATATATGGGTACAATATGCGTCACATGACTAAAAACGGGTCATTGAATACCTCTGTTTTCACAGACCATACTACAACACAAAAACCGTGTTGTCAAATTTATCCACTTGAGAGCATCTTCAAAAATCTCAATTTTTGCAGGACAAAACTCTGCAAGGTGGACAGAAGGTCAAAACATAGAGAAAAAGATGAGTTTTCAAATGTATTCTGATTAATGTAGTCATAGCCTAAGTTTTAACAAATGAAATACTAAGACGCAAAAGTGTGTGTGTGTTTGCACAGGTATATGTGGTTTATGAGGACACAAATGTGTATAATGACATGTGTATTACAACACAAACATGGTTTATGAGAAACTTCCTGTGTTCTTGTAAACCAAATGGCTTAAAAACCATACTAAACTATTTTTTCTTTTTTTTTTCTTTTTTTTTTGAAATTCATAAAATATTGTGATGGGTATGTTTATATGTATAATATATAATATAATATTATATAATACAGTATAAAAACCCTTATGCCTATGGAGAGTCCCTGTAAACCACATATTCAAGAATGTGTGTGTGTGGTTCAGGTATATCTTACATTATGAGGACAAAATGTCCCCACAAAGATATATAGCAATATATGAAATCCTTGTCCTTGTGGGGACATTTTTGGTCCCCATGAGGAAAACAGGTAAGTATGAAAATCATATTAAGTGATGTTTTTTGAAAATCTAAAAATGCTTCTTATTTTTTAAAATTCTTTTTAGGGTTAGGGGATAAAATATGCAGTTAGTATAAAAATCATTATGTCTATGGAATGTCCCCATAAAACATAGAACCCAACATGTGTGTGTATACCATCCTCACCACACATACTTTGATGAGCAGATGGAAGACAAATACCAGGTGTTGTTAGGTTGCAGGGTATCTCATTTGAATGTGTTCCTCACGCCTGGTGTTCATTTATGTATCTTTCCTGGGAATAAACTCCAATGACTCATTATGAAGCTTTGAATCACATGAGCATAATGCTCAAATAAAATGAAAGAGTGTCTCAGCTGTCTCAGCTGCATATATATGAAACATTAATATTATATCCCCGTTTCTGAATGCATACATTGGACAGTATATCTTTTTTAAAAGATTAATAAAGAATTCATTGTAACATTGAACATGAAAAAAAAAAAAACACTGTAGGGTTATTTTAATTAAGCAATCAGAAAGGGTACTTTTTGAAGACAATAATCAAGATAGCAATGTAGCAACCATCAAACAGAGAAAGAGCTAAACCTCTTATTCTCAAAGAATTTGCATTTATATATATATATATATATATATATATATATATATATATATATATATATATATATATATATATATATATATATATATATATATATATATTAACCACCTGAACGGAATGATATATTGGATCAGTTAAAACCGACAAAAAGATAAAAAAAGACTGTAAATACTAAATGTTTTATAATATATAGTACCGGTCAAAAGTTTGGAAACATTACTATTTTTAATGTTTTTGAAAGAAGTCTCTTATGCTCATCAAGCCTGCATTTATTTGATCAAAAATACAGAGGGAAAAAATTTTTTAATATTGTGAAATATTATTACAACTTAAAATAATGGTTTTCTATTTTAATATACTTTAAAATATAATTTATTTCTGTGATGCAAACACGAATTTACATCAGCCATTACTCCAGTCTTCAGTGTCACATGGAAATTATTTTAATATGCTGATTTGATACTTAGTTATTATCAATGTTCGAACTCACACTTCGCTAAATTTATAGTTAACTTGGCATCTACAAGACGAGCAAACAGAGCGTGCAACCGACAACGCTGTTCCTCCCACGTCTGACTATATAGCACAAAGTCATCTAAGTACACTGCACATCCTTCCAGCCCTAAGACCACCCAATTCATCAGGCGCTGGAAGGTAGCCGGAGCATTTCGGAGACCGAAACTCATTACATTGTTTGAGTATAACCCCGAAGGGGTAATAAAAGCAGAGACTTCTTGTGCACAAGGAGTCAAAGGAACTTTATAATACCCTTTTAAAAGGTCGATTTTAGTTACAAATTTAGATGACCCCACGGAGTCAACACAATCTTCTATCCGTGGAAGCGGAAAAGAGAAATCAATTTTCTATAGTCAGTACAAAATCTGTACGTCTTATCTGGGTTTGCGACCAGAATGCAGGGTGACGCACAAATGGAATAAGATGGTTTCGCAAGCCAAGCATTTATCAAATACTTATCAAATACCTCAGCTTCCAAAAAATTCTGCCTTTCAGGATGAACATGATAAAATCTCTGTTTAACGGGCAAAGAGTCTTCAACATCAATATCGTGATATATTAGATCAGTACACAAAGACATATTGGAGAAAAGTGACGAAAACTCCGTTATCAAACTGATCAGTTGCTTGCGATTTTCTTCGGGCAAATTTAGCTAGTTGTTCAGAATTACAAAGTCATGGTTGAACAATACAATCAGACGTAACACTCTTCGCCTTCAGTGCTATTTGACTTCGCACTTAAGGAGGAATCATTCACCTCTGAATCTACTGCCAAAGACTTTACTTCAGCACCAGGGACAGCGTTTTCACATGTGCGGCAAAAATACAGTTTTAACAGGTTCACGTAACAAAGTTGGATAGATTTTCTCCTATCCGGTGTCGGAACAATATCATTTTGATCCAATACCTGTTTCATCACGCCATAAGGCCCTGAAAATCTTGCCAAGAAAGATGACCCAGTAACAGGGAGCAAGAGTAAAACTTGATCTCCGGGTCTAAATTCACGACACTCGGACGATCAAACCAGATCTTCATTTTCAGCTGTGCTTTGACTAGATTTTCACTGGCCAATTTACCGGCCAGATATAATCTACGTCGAAAAACAATGGGCCTCTTACCTTGTGACCAAACACCAAATTGTTAGGGCTAAAACTAAGGCTCTCCTGAATAACTTCATGTGCGGCTAACATCAACCAAGGAAGTCCCTCTTCCCAGTCTTTATTCAGTTCATTACAGTACGCTCTCAACAGTTGTTTTAACATTTGATGAAATCGTTCGAGAGCTCCCTGGCTTTCAGGATGATATGCACTACTTTTATGATGTTTCACACAGTTGTTGCAAAACCTGATCAAACATACGAGAGGTAAAGTTGGTTCCTCTGTCAGTTTGAATGACTTTTGGAATACCAAAAACTGAAATAAACTGGGACAGAGCTTTTACCACAGACTTAGTGTAAATCGTTCGCGGGAGATAGCAGGGTAGCGAGTCGTCTGACACATGACAGTTAATAAATAGTTAGAACCTGCTTTCGACGGATTTAATGGCCCAACACAGGCAATAGTAAGATACTCAAAAGGATTGCTCACAGGGAAACAACGGCGCCAGAGCCAAAACCTAATTTGGTTTACCTACCATTTGACAAGTGTGGCACGTCTTAATAAAACTCGCCACATCTCTTTTTAATCAAGGCCAGAAAAAATTGCGTATTACACTGTTGTATGTTTTCTTGACCCCTAAATGCCCAGCTATATCCCGTGAGCCGTTTTCAGCACTAACTCACGCAACCCATCCAGAATAACAATCTGAAATGTGGTGATATATTAGATCAGTACATAAAGGCGTATCAGAGAAAAGTGACAAAAACTCTGTTATCAAACTGATCAGTTGCTCGCGATTTTCTTCGGGCAAATGTTCCAACGTCACATCCAATTTAGCTAGCTGTTCAGAATTACAATCAGACGTAACACTCTTCACCTTCAGTGCAATTTGACTTCGCACTTGAGGAGGAATCACTCACCTCTGAAACTACACCTACACCTCTCTTTGTAATAAAACTTGCCACATCTCTTTTTAATCAAGGCCAAAAAAAAAATGTCCAGCTATATCCTCGTGAGCCGTTTTCAGCAACAACTCACGCAACCCATCCAGAATAACAATCTGAAATGTGGGTTCGCCCACAGCACGATCATTACAAGGCATCCACTTGCGAACTAAGATGTCATTACTCAGGAAATAACCAGAAGCCATTCTTTCTTTATTGGACTTAACAGACGCAAACAGTGTTGTCAACCCGCCATCTTTTCCCTGAGCCAAAATTAACTCATCACGGGAAATCGATGAAGGCAGCAAAGACAAGTTGACTGGATCAAAGGAAGATTTTTCTATTTTACCATTATTCTGGGACACATTCTTTCCAGTACTCATGGTTTGAGTTACCGCACAGGAAACAAAAACATCGGGAAAATCTTGGACACTCTTATCTGCCTCTGCAGACAAAGTTGGATTTCTTTTCACAACTGAAGGTATCACCCCACCCCACACATGATTTCCGGCCAAATTATTTCCTAAAATTACATCTACACCTTCCACAGGTAACGAAGGACAACTTCAATTTCAACTTTCCCATGTGCCAATTCAGAATCCAACTAAATCCTGTGCAAAGGAGCAGAGAATATTTCTAACCCAATTCCTTGGATCAGAACACTATTCCCTGTACTAGATCCAGGAGAAAAATTCAACTTCGAGTTTAAAATAAAGGATTCAGAAGATCCTGTGTTGCGCAGAATCCTTACAGGTACTTTAACTGAACAGTTAACTAGAGAAACATACCCCATGTTAATAAAAGGACCATAATCTGCCTGGGACCCTCCATACTTTTTTGCGTTTTGATTTTTCCCTCCATCAGGGATTCCCCCAACCCCTGATGTTTTGTTCGGAATAAAAGCCCAACAGCTTTAGTACTGGCCTTATACTTACCTTTCAACACCGGGCATTCTTTTTTCCAGTGGCCCTTTTCCAGGCAATACCTGCAAGTGGAATTTGGATTTATTTTTCTATTAGGCCTATACTGTGCCTTTACCAGCGTCAGTTGTTTTTCAAAGTTATTTTTAAAGTGATGATTTCAGCCGCGGTTCTCACCTTTTGTTCATTTATGTACGTCACTATCCGCTCAGGAATAATATTTTTTAATTGCTCCAAAATTATCAAGTCACAAAGACTCTTAAAATAATCTATTCCTAACGAAGCACACCAACGATTAAAGTGGGTCATGAGCTCTCGCGCCACTTCAACAGGAGTTTGCCTTTCTCCATCCCCTAAACCGCCGATGATTAGCTTCAGGGACAAGTTCATAAGCTTTTAAAACTGTGTCTTTCACGATCTTATAATCTTTTCGATCTGCTGCTGAGAGTGAAATAAATGCTTCTTGAGCTTTACCCTCAAGAACGCTGGACCCACTTTATATTAGGTGGCCTTAACTACTATGTACTAACATTTTAATTAATCATTTGATACAATGCTCGTATTGTGTACATACATGTTTTTACATTGTACTTACATTTCAAAAAAATTATCTGCATGTAATTACATCTGTAATTAACTTCTGTAATTACATTTATAATTACACTGTTGACACTTCCCTTACACCTTAACCTACCCTTAAACTTACCCATAACACCACACCTGTCACTAACATTACCCGTATCCCACCTCAATATCAGCAAAGGTGTTTTGCAATACAATATGAACATAATAAGTACATTGTACTTATATTTTGAGTTAAGTACATAGTAGTTAAGGCCACCTAATATAAAGTGGGACCAGAACGCTTTGAAGTAAAAGAGTTTGTTTAGAACGTCTAGATTTTTTTTTGTTAAACCTAGGTAGCAACTTGGTCATATTTGCAAGATTTAATGCCTTATTTGAAACCAGTTAATCACCTGAGGAGTTAACACTAATACTCCCTATTTTCCCCTTGGCAATCAACTTTAAGCATTCGGCTTCCTGAGCTAACTTAACCTCCTGAACTTTTTGCTCATACGTAAAAAAAAAACTTTAAAAAAGTCCCTTTCATGCTCTCGTTCTCGTTCTTGAATTCTCATTTTTTTCTAATTCAAGCTGTCTGTCTAGATCGCGTTCCTTACTCTGCAGGTTAAAAATTTCTAACTGCTGCTCAAAAAGTAAACCCGCCCTGTACTCCCGTCATAACAAGTGGCGTTGACGTACCGTCTGGTGAAACCAGTTCTTTTGATTGTGCATCAGCAGTTAAAATCATCCTCCCTACTAATTCTCGTTTACTACATCCCGAAAATGTTTAATAAAAACCAGCGTCACCGCTCTACCACCTAACGTGGGAGTTCACGTGGCTGATGGTCTAATCAGTCTCATTAATACTTCTTGGCAATTATAGTACAAATCTGTCTTACCTCTAGTCATGCACAGCAGGAATCGACCCCGTCAAAGTCCCAATTCTTTGACTGCAGGACTATGTTTTCCTCTCCAGCCCCATCAAATTACCAAATAATCAAAACAAAGAAAATTTCAAATGTCCCATGTTGCTTTATCCCCAAGAATAATTGTAATCAAATGATTACTTACCAAATAATCAAACTCATCCAATTATCTTTCACATAACTGTTTTACCGAATAGGCTAATAGGCTTATATAATACCTCTCTCAGTTTTAATAG
Organism: Rhinogobio ventralis; assembly: GCA_039654625.1. Taxonomy (NCBI): domain Eukaryota; kingdom Metazoa; phylum Chordata; class Actinopteri; order Cypriniformes; family Gobionidae; genus Rhinogobio; species Rhinogobio ventralis. The sequence goes on along the minus strand of CM077193.1, from coordinate 18,325,676 downwards.
ACGAGCCCCCATTATGTTACGTCCACCTGGCTCAAGGTGAAGCAACATAAGGAAGGGGAGGCTACACATGGAACTCAAATGTTTAAATAAACATTTAATAAAAAATAAGTCAAATTAATAATACAACAACTCAAGAAAAAAAAAAAAAAGAAGAAGAAAACAATCTGGAACTGAAGAGGAAAGATGAACGGCCACAGTCCAACTCCGCCATTCCTTTTGTACTCGCGGTCCCTTGATTCAAGCACAATCACCAATAACACACCACACCTGTTCCTAACGCTCACTCTAGAACACGGCACAACGCCACCTAGTGGAAAAACACTGTAGGTCGATCAATAAACAAATCAATATCCTTTTGTGCACAGCATTTACCATATCAACAAAAACCAATACTATAATACAATACATTTCAGATCATTAGTCATCAGTTCTTTGTAAATATTGCATGTCTATTGACGGCAATTTTATCTGCTTAAAACAGCTCAGATAATTTTGTGTTTTAAGTCATTAAGTTCATTTAGATTTGGACATGACAAAAAGTGACGATGGTGATGATGTCTGAGTGGGTGAATTGTTTACTTTGTAATAAGTCCATCAGTTTCCATCTGATGCACTCAATTTGCACCTGCATGAAATATATATTTTTTTTTACATTTTTGTATTAAAATGCTTGTAATTAATGGGGTAAAGGTGAGAAAAGTTGTTGATGAGAGTTTGTCTAAAATCATTTTTAAAAATTACATTTCATTAACAAAAGAAAATTAATGTACAAAATTTAAACAGTGTTTATATGTGCTAAACCGTGTAGTGGGGTAGGTTGTGACAATTGCACTCTTTGTACTTGACATCGATTTACACAGTTTAGGGATAAGTTGTACATTTCAAAAAAATCTTTAATTTAAACATGGGAAAATCAAAGCAATGTTTGAGTTAAATAACAATGCAGTAATAGAAATAAAATGAAATAAAAGATAAAAGTTAAGCTTTAGGCTAAAAGTATTACAACCATCCATAGCCTCCCCTACTACAGCTGTAGTTTTTTTTTTTACTGCTCTTGTTATATCAAAGCAAACAGATTAGAGGTCAATTGACATTGGATTTTTCTGATATGATAATAATGTTAAAATAGTTTAAAGAAAGAAAAAAGGTTATTGTACCAATACTATTAAAATGTATATATTGAATGTTATATTATACATTAACATTATACAAAAGAAATATACTATTCACTGTTATTATATGGATGAGCGCGATTGGGACATTTTTTTTTTATTCTCCTTTTGTGGTCCATAAAATTAAGAAGGGCATACGGCATTAGAACACCACCAGTGTGAATAAATTATGACTTAATTTTAATTTTAGGGTGAACTATCCCTTTAAAGGTGCAGTGTGTAAATTTTAGCAGCATCTAGCAGGAAGGTTGTGAAATGCAATCGCCCACCGCTCACCGCTTCGAGGCACATAGAGAAGCTACGGTGGCCAACACAGGACAAAAATGTCGTCATCTGAGACAGCAGAGAGTGACTAGCGCTCTGTAGAGCAGTTTGTCCATTTAGGGCTACTGTAGAAACATGGCGGCACAAAATGGTGACTTCACTGTAAGGGGACCCGCGGTGTATGGAGATAGAAATGGCTAATTCTAAGGTAATAAAAACATAACGGTACATTGTGTAAGGTCTTTATACACCACTGAAAACATAGTTATGTATATTATATTGCATTTCTGTCAATAGATCCTCATAAATACTACACACTAAGTCTTTTCATTTGACTTGCCGGCCCAGAGAGAAGCCACAAGAGTTTACAGTGAATTAAATGCCAGATACAGTTTGCAGTTTACAGTTTTCTTCAAGGTGGTAAGAATAAATAGATTTTTTTTGTCAATGTGTAGCACTTTAGTTAACACTTTATTTTACAGTATCAGTTACATATGTTACATGTACTTACAAAAGTAATAACTATATATTATGCATAATTACATGCAACTAACCCTAAACATAACCAAACCCTAATCCTAACCATAGTAAGTACATTACTTAAGTACTTAAATGTATAATAAAGTATTAAATAAAGTACTTAAATGTATAATGTACAGTGTAACAAAGACACCTTAAAATAAAGTGCAACCACAATTTATTTTACAGTCCTGTTCAACATGTATACTATGTACTTATTATAGTGATTACAATAACTGTGTAAAAACTAGGTACTAACCATGAACATACCTCTAAACCTAACCTTAACCCATGTAGTTGACTTATAATTGCCAGTACTTTGTTAGGTAGGAATGCTGAAAGTGCAAATAAAGTGCACCCACAGAAAGCCTAAAGTAGTCATAAGCATTTCTTTCTGTGGGGTGAGAAGCTGTTTTTTTTTTATTCTTAGGTAGTATGTATGATTACATTAACTACCTAAACCAAAGAAAATATATTTTTTTGTCATTAATTTGAACCTACTTGAGTTTTTTGTAAGCATTGTGTAGTGCTAATTCCTTCAGTGCTCTACAATCACTTAAATGTTGCGCAAAAAGTCCTCTAAAGCTGAAGCCAGAGTTCTTGCTTGGCTCGATCCTGGCATCAGGCTGATTCCTGAACAGGACATCAATCCACACAATGTTCCACACAGCCTCCGTCTCATCTCAGTGACAAATTAGGAGAGCTGCTAATATCAGACTCAGAGGAAGTGCTCTTGCCAGGCTCCATTGGGAGAGAGCCTGACCGATATTAACAGAGCATCTCCCTGTTCCCTTGCACCATGACGGATGAAAAGCATTCCAAGGGGTGGCACACCATGCGTGTCCCTTTCCATCCTGCCTTCTGGCAGCAAATATCACTTAACCAGGCATCCAGAAATCTCTGATGTTGAGCATCGCACCTTACACCAGGTTATGCATCTTTGTGTTGGCCTTGGATACATGGTTTGTGAATGAAGGCCCTGTCATTTACAGCTTTGTAAATCTGACAATATGCAGATTTTGGTTAACCCTTAAATGCATGAATGTTTCGCCAAACATTATTACATATTCGGGTCTTTAGTGACCCGGATCTATATCTAACACGGATGGATCTCTACCTGTTGCAAAAAGGTAAAACTCTCCTGTTAGAGTAACACTTACAGAAGAATAAAATAAAGCATATTTCGTTACCTTTTAGAGATTGGAAGGGTTCAGTTTGAGCAGATGTTTTATACCATCATCACTGTCCTCATCAGAGCTCATTTCCCAGTACATTCAGCATCTGGCTCATATTCGCCATCTCAAACATATTCTCAAAACTATCATTTTCAACATCTTCAAAATCAATATTTTGATCGCTGACAGCTTCTTCACTAGATCCCCCATCAAGTGGCAGAGACACTAGTATTTGATTGCGTTCAGTACTTGCTCTGCAGTAAATCGCCAAGCCATTTCAAGTTTTGCTGATGACACTTCATATTCTTTTGTTTTCTGCCTGCGGTAAATAAGAGTGAAACATCACTTCATCATTATGTATCAGACATTGCCACCTGGTTAAAATAAAGGTGAATTGCACTTATTCAGTCATCAAAGATTCAATTATTGTTGTGCAGAAAAAAACATACTTACACACTTCGGATTGTTAGTGACCCTATACAATTTTTACAAAAAAATTAATGGGAAAACAGGCACTATTTTATTAAATTTTTTTATTTTTATATTGTTTATAATGAATTGATTGAGAATAACTAAGAAGGTTGATGTCTCACTTTAAAAAATGAATGAGGAGTAGGGTAGTGAATGACGTCCCGACGTCCCCATGGTATGCGTTTAAGAATTAAGATTCTGGTTCATTTCTGTGGTTATTTTTTTAATGGTTAAAAAAATGTCCGACTTTTAAGGACCTGCAGAAACACTCTTTCAGTCAAATCTCATAAGCATCTATGAGCAATGCACAAAATATGGTAACACTGTATGGTAACACTGTGTCTCTGTTACATATGTTACATGTACTTACTATAGTAATAACAGTAAATTATAAATAATTAAAAGCAACTAACTCTAAACCAAACCCTAATCCTAACCCTACCTTATAGTACATATTGTTAATTATTATTACTCAGTATGTAATTGTATAATTACACTGTAACAAAGTAAAAATACTTTCATGACAGCTAGAAATAATTTGTATGCAATAGTAAATTTATGTGATATTATAATTGGATTTTATAGAAAATATATGACTTTGTAATAATAATAATAAAGAAACAATCATGGTTAGGTAAGGTTTTTATTTTCCATTGTTTTATAATAATAATAATAATAATAATAATAATAATAAACATGCTATATACTACATCAATAATAAAACTTTAAAGTGGAATAAGTCTGCACACATGCCGATAGTCTACAGCGGTAACTGACTCTTGTTGGTTCAGGCTGATTGTTGACAGCAAAACAGCACTTCAGACAAATATGATTTCAATAAATGTAGACATGGCACCATGATATCGGTCGTACCCTGACAGAGTGGAACAAACTGATCTATTTACCTCATCCCATCATTAGCATTCGTGCCCATGTATTATCAGCATCAACAGTGCACTCTGCCTTTCTCACTTCTTTTCATTTGGCATGTTTGTGATTTCAAGGCACTTGCTTGCTTTACGATGATTTCACATTCATCATCTTTCATGCAAGCTCACATATTCTGCTTCTAAGATGCATTAGTGTCCCAATAGTAAAAGAGAGATTTGAGAGAGATGTCGATTAGAATAGCAAATAGACAAAATTCTTAAATTTGGCATTAGATGATTTCAATTTGAAATCAGAAAAATTAAGAACAGAGAGATTAAAGACAGGTGAGGGTTTTTTGAATGGGTGGTCATTCACTTGGCATCATTTAAACTTCCCCCAGGATCATTGAAACTTCCCCCATTCGTCTCTGCTCTATGTCTGTGACATATTTAGCAATGCATCATTGATACATGGTAGGACATCACTCACTTTACACTGTGTCAGCTAAAGAAAGCTGAACACAATTATTGTATCTAATGTGCTCAATGTGCTGTATCTGAGGCAGGGGGAACAGAGGAAATGCCTCTTGTGAAATAAAACAAGTTTCTGCAAGTCAGGAATCATAATCATTTCAAGTGTTTTGGTCATGCTCTCCTCTTTGGGATTTTGCATTATAAAGTGTTTCTTTTTTTTGTTATCATTTGCAATTGTTTACACGGCCCCACTTTATATTAGGTGGCCTAACTACTATGTACTTATATAAAAAATAAGTACAATGTAATTATTGTGTTCGTATTGTATTGCAAAACACTTTTGCTGATATTGAGGTGGGGTACGGGTAAAGTTAGGGACAGGTGTGGTGTTATGGGTAAGTTTAAGGGTAGGGTTAGGTGTAAGGGAAGTGTCAACAATTAATTACAGATGTAATTACATAATTTTAAAAATGTAAGTACAATGTAAAAACATGTATGTACACAATAAGTGTGTTGTATCAAATCATTAATTATAACATTATACATTATATTATACAAATGAAACAAATTAATTTAATTAATTCATATAGATTCACAAAGTACGTTTAGCCCTTTTTAAAAGGTTTATATAGTCTAAAGTTTGTAAAGCAATGACTACTGTGTAGTAAGCTTGTGTCTGTATAAATCAAGGTCAAACACCTGAAAATGGGAATAATTTTAACTAAATAAGAGAGATCATACAAAATGCATGTTATTTTTTATTTAGTACTGTCCTAAATAAGATATTTTACATAAAAAATGTTTACATATATAGTCCACAAGACTGAAAGCTGAATTTATTAAAATGACCCCGTTCAAAAGTGTATGAACCATTGATTCTTAATACTGTGTGTTGTTAACCGGATGCTCCACGGCTGTTTTTTTTTGTCTTGTGATGGTTGTTCATGAGTCCCTTGTATGCCCTGAGCAGTTAAACTGCCCAATGTTCTTCAGAAAAATCCTCCAGGTCCTGCAAATTCTTCAGTTTTCAGCATCTTTTGCATATTTGAACCCTTTTCCAGCAGTGACTGTATGATTTTAAGATCCATCTTTTCACATTGAGGACAATTGAGGAACTCAAACACAACTATTAAAAAAGGTTCAAACATTCACTGGTGCTCCAGAAGGAAACACGATGCATTAAGACCCGTGGGGTGAAAACGTATTGGATTTGAAGATCAAGGTAAATTGTACTTAATTTGTCTTCCGGGAAACATGTAAGTGTCTTCTGTTGCTTCTGAAGGACAGCACTAAATGAAAAAATTTATATATTTAAACAAAATAAGAAAAATTTGGACATCTTCATCCTGTTCAAAAGACCAAGCGTCAATATGTGGCGAATAGGAGTGAGACCGTGAATGTGCCCTATGCAGTCGCTGGGCCCACCAAGCCTGCACTCCAGGGTTAACAACATTCATTTGTCACCATTGTGACACTGACTGAGAATATTCACACACTGACAAGCAAACTCACACACATTGACAGTGTTCTTTGTTAGACTTATATGTTCTTTACACAGGTACACTGGAGTCCAGTGTTCATTAAGCATAAATACCATTAAGGGAGTTTGATCTAGTAGACTAATTTACACACACACACACACACACACACACACACACACTAATGGATTTGGGATATTGCCATCTTTGTGGGGACATTTTGTCCCCGTAATGTAGGGTTTACCAGGACACATACACATACTCCTGAGTCAAAGTCACAGAAAGAGAGGCATTGTTTTGTATTGTTCTTTTGGATTGTTTCAATAAACCTGTTTTTGAAGCATATTGCGTGTGGCCACGGATTTTGCTTCTTTTGTCTAATTGTTACAACTTAGTATGTGTTACTTCCTACCTTGGTAGTGGGGAAGGTTGTAACAAAGGCACACCATGTATTTTTCATTAACTCATACGTGGTGATATTCTTACAGAGGTTTGAATGGGTGTCTTTTGTAGTAAACAAATTTGGGTACTTTGTATAAAGATTTTAGCATTTTAGCTTAAAGAATTGTTACAACGAAACTCGGTCAAAATAATATTTCAGAGAAGGCCAATCACACATAAAAAAAGGTGTTCACCCAATGATGGTTTAAATATAGGGTTGAAATGGCTTTAAAAAAAACTGTTCTTTGTCCTGGATTCCTCGCATCAGTGGGTTAAACCACACAGAACAGAATGAATAAGTTGGCTAATTGTCTAAAAATTGAAGTCAAGTTCAATTTGTTAACGCATTATCTATGACAGTCCAAGTAAAGCCCTTTTCTTTTTTTCAGTCTTTTTTTTTTAAATTGGCCACTATAAAATATAGACTGAGGCAGAAGTTATAGAAGTTATTTACAGTTTGTTACTGTCGTCCTCCATCGCTGCGGCTTTTCCGGACCTTGGCTCCTGTTTATCTAGGGGCATTGTTTTATTACCTTCAAAACTCTACTGGGAGGATCTTTGCGATGGAGTTGCCTAGCAACAGGAACTGGCTGATGATCCGCTGGATCTGAGCTTGCTGAAGGAGCGAGAGAGAGGAAGACAGGGAAAGGGCATGGGGAACGATCTGCTAAAAAAAAATTGGATTTAAAACGCAAAAGGCAACAAAATCCTCTTATTTTCATAGCAGAGAGAAATTTTCAATGGACATTAACATTTTCGATTATTGTTTTCTTGCAATCGAATATTGAACCCACTGAACCAGAAGAGCTGTGTAATTGGAAGAAAAGAAAAGAAAAGAAGAAAGAGACGAGGGAGAGGAGAAGAAAATGGATGAAGCTTTGCTGCTGTGGTCACCTTGTTTTATTGCTGGCTTTGCTTATAAAGAAGGTCAATCGCAGAGGAGACCACTTTCAAAAAGTGCCTGACAAGACATTTAGCCACAAGCTTTCCTCTTATACCTCTCATGATTTGCAATTCCTTTGAGAGGAGTTCTCCTTGCTTCTCTTTATCCTCTGAAATGAAACACCACTATTTCTCACTCTCTCTCACACACACACACACACAGGTATATTTTAAAAGCACCTGGCACCAAATCAAAATCCTAGCCTTGCTTTCAGGCTAAGGTCAAAAGAAAGAATAAAGAAGTATTCCAAGAGTACTTTTAGCAAGTATGTACACTGAAAATAAAGCAGCAAATTTCACAATTAACACCGGTAAATAAACCATTGAATCAAACATGACATTTGAAGTAGAAACCCTGAAATATTTTTTCTACAAAACTTACTCCAATAATGTGTTTAATTTACAAATTATTTTTTACAGTTTATATGGTGCACAACATTACAAAACCTAATCAGACAACAGATATCCATGAGTGAAAGCTACATTTACATTTCTGAGGTCTTACAAGTCAGGAATAAATGGCGTTACAGTCCCTTGAGACCACCGGGACCCCTTCTGGAGCTTTTCTAGCATAAAATAAAGACACTCCGTGGCACAGGAGAGTGCTTCTCTGGCATGCCACCAAATGCGTCATCATAATTACAACAAACAGTTACAAGATAATTGTTATTGGTGACTCTACAACAACACAATAGTGAAAATGTCAGGTCTGTTAGCAGGCAACTTTTTTGTTCTCCCTTTACAAACATCCCTTCCCTTCTTTTTTTAAATAATAAAAAAAAACATTTAAATGTTTTGTATGTTGATTTTTATTTATTTAGATGACTAAATCTCATCTCAGCACTTTTGATAAATGGCTATGCTATTTTTCATTTTGTCATTTCATCTGAATATTGAGATTTAGTCAGTCAAAACTGTTTTGATGTTAATCTAATTTTGTGTTTAAAGAAAATAGTGATCTATGACCTTGTATTATGTTGAATATAAAAGTGTTTTGTGTCTATTTGTTAATGAGGGATTTGTGGACACAATGTTTTTTAGGTTAGTTGAGTGAAATCATTAAAGTTGCATTTATAGTGTCGCTATATGACATATCTTCAATTAAAACAGGCAATTAAATATTCATATGCCTATATATAAGTCTTAGAATAAGACTATTTTACAAGGATTCTGCTTTGTCTGTCATTGGTTATTCAATTATAAACAAAATTATAAAATAATGATATAATAAAATAAAATAAATAGATCATGCGCGGCCAAGGCTCATTGATGCACGTGAGGAGCGAAGGCTGGCCCGTGTGGTCTGATCAAACAGTCGAGCTACTGTAGCTCAAATTGTTCAAGAAGTTAATGCTGGTTCTGATAGAAAGGTGTCAGAATACACAGTGCATCATAGTTTGTTGCTTATGGGGCTGCATAGCTGCAGACCAGTCAGGGTGCCCATGCTGACCCCTGTCAATCATCGAAAGTGCCAACAGTGGCACGTGAGCATCAGAACTGGACCACGGAGAAATGGAAGAAGGTGGTTCACAGTATTCCCTGGTGGCTGTGGCCTCTTTTAGCAGGATAATGCGCCCTGCCACAAAGCAAAAATGGTTCAGGGATTTTTGAGGAGCACAACGAGTTTGAGGAGTTGACTTGGCCTCCAAATTCCAATCCAATTGAGTATCTGTGGGATGTGGGATTTTTTTTTTAAATATATGAATGCTTTTAAATCAGCAAGGATGCAATAAACTGATCATACATGACAGTACAGACATTTATAATGTTACAAAAGATTTCAAATTCAAATAAGTGCTGTTCATTTTAACTTTCTAGTGATCAAAGAATCCTAAAAAAATTCTACAAAACTTATTTCAAACACATTAAAAAATCTTACCAAACACAAACTTTTAGTATATTACTAGTACTGTAAGTATATATAAAGTATAGTTAGTATATGAATATAAAACTTTCTGTTTCTTCCTGAACTTGCTTACATGCGCACCCGCACACAGTCTGGAGAGAACTTTAGTAATTAGCAAAGGGCTAATGATGTGCATTGAAGCCTAAAGGAATGGACGCCAAATCCAGCAAGAATGCAGAGACTGAAACAAATGATTTCTCTAGAGGGGATCTGTGGGACAGCTCTCCACACCCACACAACTGCAGTGGAGAGACATCACAACCTTCCATAAATCACAACCGCTTCCTGTCAAAGAGGGAATAGACAGGAAAGACAGGACGAGAGATCCAAGTGTATCATGTCCAGATAATCTAACGGTTTACAATGTCTGACATAAGCACAACTGTCACTAACAGAACAGTAAAGTCCTTGGCAAGTCACGGTTTTTGTGGATACTTATAGTTCAAGACCATAAAATACAGTTTGGTCCACTGATGCCGATGTGCAGGAGTTTACACTATGTGGAGAGTAAATTATATATGTCACTTCATTTGCACTCGAGTAAATGTGTACATATGTACAAAGTCAAGTCAAGTCATTTATATAGCGCTTTTTACAACACAGATTGCTCAAAGCAGCTTTACAGTGATAATAGAAAATAATTTTGTTTTAGAAGAAAAGTTTTTGATTAATTAATTTCTGTTGTAAAAACTGATTAGTTATTTAATTTGGTGCCATTTAAACAACACCATCTTAAAACAAAACAGAAAACCCCCAATGCGTTCCGGAGCCCATCCGCACGGCAACAGTATTTGGTGGCCCAAGAAAGCAAACCATTAAATAGGTTTGAAATATACCATTGTCATCCCTGCGCAAACCCCAAAAAAGGCAAATCCGTGAAAACGGTGACAGCATGTACGCAAGCACTACGTGTTCAGCCTATAGGCAAGCTTGTTCAAATATGTATGTGTGCATATGTGTTTTTATCTGTACAGAGGGGAATGGAAGGAGGCCTTAACAGGGGAGATTCTAGTTGGATCGACCGCCAGCAGCTGATTTTGATATTCTAGGTATTATTAACTGGCCAGAGTTTTGAGACAGCAATAGACGTGATGGACTATAATGCGTTAAGAGCTCGTTCAGGTACTGGGGAGGTAATAAACCATTTACTGGTTTGTAAGTACTTAGCAAGATTTTAAAATTTATGCAATGTTTAATAGGGAGCCAGTGCAGTGTTGACAGAACTGGGCTAATATGGTCATACTTCCTGGTTCTAGTAAGAACTCGAGCTGCTGCGTTTTGGACCAGCTGCAGTTTATTTATTAAGCGAGCAGGGCAACCACCCAGTAGAGCATTACAATAATCTAGCCTTGAGGTCATGAACGCATGAACTAACTGTTCAGCATTTGGCATTAAAAGCATGTGTCGTAATTCAGATATATTTTTAAGATGGAAGAATGATAGAAACGTGGTTTTCAAATAAAAGATTGGTATTAAAGAGTACACCCAGGTTCCTAACTGACGACGAGGACTTGACAGAGCAGCCATCAAGTGTTAGACAGTATTCAAGGTTACTATGTGTAGAGGGTTTTTGTCCAATAATTAGAAATTCAGTTTTTTCAGAATTAAGTTGTAGGAAATTACTAGTCATCCAATTTTTTTATATCAGCTATGCATTCCGTCAATCTGGCATTAGTTTTCATTGTTATGCTGACGATACTCAGCTGTATATTTCTTCGCGGCGTCAGCATAACAATGAAAACTAATGCCATGCTTTATAATGATATCTCCCAGTGGTAGCATGTACAGGGTGAAAAGCAATGGTCCTAGCACTGAGCCTTGTGGTACTCCATACTGAACTTGTGATCGGTATGACATCTCTTCATTTACTGCTACAAACTGATAACGGTCAGATAAGTATGATTTAAACCAATCCAATGCAATTCCACTAATGCCAACATAATTTCCGAGTCTATTCAGAAGAATGGTGTGGTCGATAGTATCGAATGCAGCACTAAGATCGAGTAACACTAATAGAGAGATACAAACACGATCGGATGATAAGAGCAAATCATTTGTAACTCTAATGAGAGAAGTCTCAGTACTATGATACAGTCTAAATCCTGACTGGAAATCCTCACTGATATCATTTCTTTCTAAAAAGTAGCATAGTTGTGAAGACACTGCCTTTTCTAGTATTTTTGACAGAAAGGGTAGATTTGAGATTGGCCTGAAATTGACTAATTCTGTAGGATCAAGTTGCGTTTATTTTAATAAGTGGTTTAATAATAGCCAGCTTAAAAGTTTTCGGTACATATCCTAATGACAAAGATGAATTAATGATATTAAGAAGAGGATCTATGACCTCTGGAAGCATTTATTTTAGTAGCTTAGTCGGTATAGGGTCGAGCATACATGTTGTTGATTTAGATGATTTAAAGAGTTTAGCCAATTCTTCCTCTCCTACAGCAGTGAAGGAGTGGAATTTTTACTCAGTGACTTTGCAATGCACTGTCTGATGCAATACTGTAGTAGATGGTTGTATAGTTATAATTTTCTTCCTAACATTATCAATCATGCACGTAAAGTAGTTCATAAAGTCATTACAGCTGTGCTGTTTGCAAACGTCAGAAGTTGAAGCTTTATTTCTTGTTAATTTAGCCACTGTATCAAATAAATACTTAGGGTTGTGTTTGTTTTCTTCTAAGAGAGTCGAGAAATAAGCAGATCTAGCAGTTTTTGAGGCCTTTTTGTATGCAATCTCTTTCCACGAAATGCGAAAAACCTCTAGTTTTGTTTTCTTCCAGGTGCATTCCATTTTTCTGGTGGTCACTGCTGCTGTTTTAAGGGCCCGAGTGTGCTCGTTGTACCACGGCGTCGGACTATTTTCTTTAATCTTCTTTAAGCGCAAAGGAGCAACTGTGTCTAAAGTGCTGGAAAAGAGAGAGTCAAAAGTTTCAGTTGCAACATCAAGTTCCTCTAGGCTATCTGGGATGCTAAGGAGATGGAATTGATGAGGAAGATTATTTACAAAGCAGACTTTAGTGGCAGTAGTGATAGTCCTGCCATATTTGAAACAGGGGGGGACGGCTTTGCAGCCTTTGCTAAATTAAGTATACACGATAATAGGTAATGATCTGTGATGTCATCGCACTGCTACAGAATTTCAACAGTATCAACATTTATTCCATGTGACAATATTAGTTCTAAAGTATGATTACGACGATGAGTGGGTCATGACACGTGTTGCCTTGCTCCAATAGAGTTTAGAATGTCTCTAAATGCCAATCCCAATGCGTCTTTTACATTGTCTAAATGGATATTAAAATCATTGACAATTAGGACTTTTTCTGCAGCCAGTACTAACTCTGATATAAAATCAGAAAATTATTTGGTAAAGTCTGTATGGTGCCCTGATGGCCTGTATACAGTAGAAAGCACAAATGTCAAACAGGATTTATAATTTACACTACATAACGTTACGTAAAGCACCAAAACTTAAATAATTATATTTGAAACTAGACTTCTGAGTAATACTGGAGATATTATTATAAATTAAAGCAACAACTCCCTCTTTGCCTTCCAGACACGGCTCGTGTTTATAACAATAATCTTGTAGGGTGGACTCATTTAAAGTAATGTAATCGTAAGCTGTTAGCCAAGTTTCTGCCAAACACAGCACATCTAGATTATTACCTGTAATCATATCATTAACAATAAGCGCTTTTGAGGGAAGGGATCGAATATTCAGCAGCCCGAGCTTAATCATTTGTTCATCTGTATTATATCTGTTTTTTATTTGTTGAATATCAATTAAATTTTTACTCTTAAATGAGTTTTTTGTATTTACTAATTTGGGGAACAGACACAGTCTCTATGTGATAATATCTAGGTGAAAGAGTCTCTATGTGTTGGGATTTATCTGACTTCTGTGACATGAGACAGCTAGCAGACGGTCGGTTAGGCCAGTCCGTCTGCTTCCTGACCTGAGCACCAGTTAGTCAAGGTTCAGCTCTAAGACTATGTGCCAGATTACTAGAGAGATGAGCGGCACCATCCCAAGAGGGATGAATACCATCTCTCAAAGTAGATGTTAAAAGTCACCAGTCAAATTCTTTGGAGACGATATAGTTAGTTTGCTTGTCACATAGCTTTGTTTCAAATGACACACGTCACACAAACCAGTTAAAAACAAAATAAAATAACACTAACCAATAGTAATCATTATGTATATGCCACTAATAATTCCTCACAGTTCTAAAGTGGTGCAAAAAATCTTAAGATAATTGTTCTCCTGTACATAATTTTCAGTATTTTAAATAGATCATATCATATAATAGCATTATCATCTTCTGAGAAACTAAACTGATATATAAGAAAACATGCACTGGTGCTTCTGTTACACACACCAGGTTAACCAGGTTATTCTTACACCTGTTGAAACAAAAAACTAAAAACCTATGTTTTTAGTAAAACACAGCTTCCTGAATTACTTGTAACAGCAAAAGTGTTATTTTGTATGTTTTGGTGAAGCCGCATTATTTTTTGTAAGAGACTTGGTGTCCGTATTATAACATATTGTGCTAGTGCTGGTTCATGCTATTGTTAGAGAAACAAGTCTCTAACATGGTCAAAATAGACACAAACAGTGCAGTCTTAGATAATAAAAATATCATAAAAAATACAATTAAGACAAGAGGAGAGAAAATGAAACTTGGTCATCTGGTCAACGTCTGGAAAACAAGTCTTACACTGAAGGTTCGGTCCCCTTCACTCAAAGAATGAATGAATGCAGGGACATACAAGAGGAAAAGCCTCAATCTGTGAAAATCTCAATCACAAGTGAAACAAAGACATTTGAGATGTTTACAGAGCATCTAAGGGAGGAGGACTGCATTGCAAGATGCGTGTGATATTACCTTGTCGCAGTATCCGATGTGAACTTTCTCTCATCATCTACCTTTCACTCACATTTAATTAAATAGAAACATCAGTAAGATCTTTCTGTCTGTAGCCTTTTTTTATCTCCTTTCTGTACCGCAGCTTATCATAACATCGTCACACTTTTTATGTAAACAGTTTAACCTGTTGTTTGGAGCCATTTGTGAATACCGGTTTTAAATTGTGAACACCCTGCATTATAATTTATTCTATGAGACTTCATGATGGTGTAAAGAAACATGACTAGACGTTGTCTCTTTCCCAGGGGAAAAAAATCTATGTTCTCACTGTTTGCAAACAACCGCAGGCCTTCGCAAAGTAAATGAGTTTTGATGTGTACAAAGCAATGGTGTTACGAATGTCATACCATTTTACCCCATTCAACATGTTTTTCATTTAGAAAAATAGAGATGATTTGCATATAATCTCAGTTACACAGTATATTTATATAAAGCATCACAGAAACAAAAGGAAGTCAAACTTGACAAATGATGCGTTTCTGCTTATGTGTGGACTTAATCTTCACACTTCAGCTCTATATAAACAAACAAAATTATTTTATTCCCTTGTCTGATGTTTATTATACATGTACAGAAGAAAAAAACATATCTCCATAGAAATATATTGTCAAGATTGTCAATATATCCAATGCTTTGCTTCCTCTAGCAGAAGACAACTCTCTTCCTGGGAATTCCCCAAGAATGTATCACGCCATTTATGAATTTGAGCTTTTTGCATTGTTTTGGTGCCTTTTTTTTTTCAAAGTGACTTACAGCGATTGAAGGAACACATTTTATAACGGTGGTTTTATAAGTTCCGTGGGAATAAAACCCACAACCTTTGTGTTGCTACTGTATCAAAATGCCAGATGGGCTACATAAATATATTTTACATAATGTACTGCCTGTTTTCCACAGATCAAGCAAATAGCAACTTCTGTGACTAAAACAAATAATCAATTATGTGGCTAATTTACATAGACAACAAATTATAAAGAGAAAACCATCACTGACTTGATTGAAATACAACACTGGTTAGTGAATAAGATGCAGTTTTGGCACTGAAACATGCAAATGTGGAGCAACACAAAATTTGGTAAATTTGACTTGAAACATCTATAATGTTTGGTTTGTTTGAAGCTGTGCAACTCTCAAAGTGTTTCCGGTGTAATGAGAGCTTGTCAAAGACCAGCTTATTCATCAACCATGTTCATCACACAAATTATCACCATGTTGTAAATCACATATTATTTCACAACGTACAGATTTTCTGACCTCATCTCATGCCGGAAATAGAGGAGGAGGGAGGCATGGGCAGCTGTGGAGTACGAAAAGAACAAATCTGCGCTCGGAAATGTATAATTTAATCTTGATCATGAGTTAATACACCATATGCTCCTTGCAATTAAGCTGTCCATGGATAACCCATCTCTAATTTGTTAAGAGTTCAATGCAGCGTAAAATCTGGGGCAGGTCATTCCCCTGAGTTTAATCTAGCTAGCATGGTGGGAAGAGAGAGAGAAAAAGGGAGGGACAGTCAGAGGGACAGGGAGAAGGAGAGAAAGAGAAAGATAGTCAGGGTCTCTAATTACCAGGGCTAAATCACCAATGAGAGAGCAGTGCTTCAAAACACCTTCAGCTCTACTCTGTCTTCATTCAGTGATTTATAATTAGACAAAGAGAGCGAGAAAAAGAGAATAACAGAAACAGCCGAACATGCATCCATTTATGTGGAATGGAAATAGTAGTGTAACACCAGTGGATGCAAGTTTCTTCCCAATGGGGAATTTACATTGCCAAGACATTTAATTCCAGGCCAATTTAACTGAGTATTCTATCAAAGGCCATGCAATATCACAGTACATTGAATGTATGCTTTCAGTTTTGCAACTACAGATCTAATGCCAGGGGTGACATGCAGCTATTTTTGAGGGGGCATCAATGGCAGACAAATTTAGCAAATCCTAAAAGATTCCTCTGATCCTAGGCTAAAATCTGAAGTCTTTGATCGTTAGTTTGACATGCTCACCAGCAGGCTATTAATGACCGCTGCGATCAAATTTTTAAGTAATATAAATAACAAAGTAACAAAACAAAAAAAAACACTTTCTCTATAGCAGAGGTTTTCACATTTCCGATGCCTAGAACCTCAAATATGATGTTTCCCTCATGAGTGACATTTTTTCTCTAAAATATAAAAGCTTATTTACTTATTCTCACATACATACACAAAGAAACTGACTTGTTTGTTCAGCACATCCCACAGATGTTTGATTGGATTCAGATCTGGGGAATTGAGGCCAAGTCAACACCTCAAACTCGTTGTTGTGCTCCTCAAACCTTTGTGGTAAGGCGCATTATCCTGCTGAAAGAGACCACAGCCACCAGGGAATACCGTATTCATGAAAGGGTGTACATGGTCTGCAACAATGCTTAGGTAGGTGGTACGTGTCAAAGTAACATCCACATGGATGGCAGGACCCAAGGTTTCCCAGCAGAACATTGCCCAAAGCATCACACTGCCTCCGTCGGCTTGACTTCTTCCCATAGTTCATCCTGTTGCCATGTGTTCCCCAGGTAAGCAACACACCCGGCCATCCACGTGATGTAAAAGAAAACGTGATTCATCAGACCGGGCACAACAAACTGCGATTCATTGCATATTCTGTCACCTTTCTATCAGAACCAGCATTAACTTCTTGAGCAATTTGAGCTACAATAGCTCATCTGTTTGATCGGAACACACGGGACAGCCTTTGCTCTCTACGTGCATCAATGAGCCATGGCCGCCCATGACCTTGTCGCCAGTTCACCATGGTTCCTTCCTTGGACCACTTTTAATAGATACTGACCATTGCCGACCGGGAACATCCAAGTTTTGGAGATGCTAGCCTTCACAATTTGGCCCTTGTCAAACTCGCTCAAATCTTTATGCTTGCCTATTTTTCCTGCTTCTAACACATCAACTTTGAAGACAAAATGTTCACTTGCTGCCTAATATCGATTGCTGATCGATTGCTCCTGTCTGCCTTCTGTTTGTCCTGGTGCTGGTGTGCTGGTGTGTGCTCTATTCACTTTTGAATCTTTATTTGATATCATTCCCTGTTGTTTAAGCTGCTAAATATAACTTATCCATTACCATATATTGTCTAATAGTGCCTACCACATTAAATCTGACATCGCTAGCTTTTAATATAAATCACTATCACATGTTAGCATTTCACTAGCCTGTTAGCTTGCCATCTCCGCACTCGGGTCTCTTGTTTTCTGAGTTCTGAGTTCAACTGTGGTAACTTGGATTAATCAGCAAATACGGTAAGCCATGTCTTCTTCTCCTGTCATTGTCACATGCACTGCATATTTCATGTCTAGTATATCTTTCTCCATTGGCGAACAGGGCTTTACATGTGATAAATGTAAGGAGATAGTCAGGCTGACGGAGAAGATTTCAGAATTAGAGACACGCATCCAGACTTTATTTGAGAGTAGTGAGAATGTAACAGCTTTAGACACTGCTTTGGATGCGAATAGCTTAGTGAACTCTGTACATTATTCAGTTCCGGATGTAGAGCCCGTGCAGCAGAGAAACTGGGTGACGGTAAGACGGCATAGCCGCGGATCAAAAAAACACTCTTCCGTTACGATCAGAACATCAAACAGGTTCTCCCCACTCAGTGATGCACCCACTGAGAATCCTGTTGAAAATGCCCTAGTTATTGGCAATTCTATTACACGGAACGTGAAAATAGAGACACCAGCCACCATAGTCACATGTTTACCGGGAGCCAGAGCGCCTGACATCAAAACAAATTTAAAAGTGCTGGTTAGTGCTAATCGTAAATTCTCTAAGATTATTATTCCCGTCGGCACTAATGATGTTCGACTTCGCCAGTCAGAGATCACCAAAATTAACATTAAAGAGGTGTGTGAACTAATGTGAAATAACATAAGGTTCATAGACAATTGGAAAAGCTTTTGGGGCAGACCTGACCTGTTAAAAAAAGATGGCATCCATCCTTCCTTCTCTCTAGTAATTTGGCACATAGTCTTAGAGCTAAACCTTGACTAACTAGCGCCCAGGTCAGGAAGCAGACGGACTGGCCTAACCGACCGTCTGCTAGCTGTCTCACGTCACAGAAGTCAGATAAATCCCAGCACATAGAGACTCTTTCGCCTAGATATTATCACATAGAGACTGTGTCTGTTCCACAAATTAGTAAATACAAAAAAAAATGTTTTATTAAATGTCCAACAAATAAACAATAGATATAATACAGATGATTAAATGATAAAGCTCAGGCTGCTAAATATTCAATCCCTTTCCTCAAAAACGCTTATTGTTAATGATATGATTACAGATAATAATCTAGATGAATCTGTCTAGAATCTAGACAGTTTGACAGAAACCTGGCTAAAACCTGACGACTACATTACTTCAAATGAGTCCACCCTACAAGATTATTGTTATAAACACGAGCCGCATGTGAAAGGTAAAGGGGGAGGTGTTGCTGTAATTTATAATAATATCTTCAGTATTACTCAGAAGTCTAGTTTCAAATATAATTCCTTTGAAGTTTTGGTGCTTTATGTAACGTTATGTAGTAAAATTGATAAATCCCATTTTACATTTGTGCTGGCTACTGTATACAGGCCATCAGGGCACCATACTGATTTTCTATCAGAGTAAGTACTGACTACAGATAAAGTCCTAATTGTTGGTGATTTTAATATCCATGTAGACAATGAAAAAGACGCATTGTAATTGGCATTTAGAGACATTCTAAACTCTATTGGAGTAAGGCAACACGTATCAGGACCCACTCATCGCCATAATCATAATTTAGACCTAATATTGTCACATGTAATAAATGTTGATAACGTTGAAATTCTGCAGCAGAGCGATGACATCTCAGATCATCACCTAGTATCATGTATACTTCATTTAACAAAGACAGCAAAGCCGCCCCCCTCGCTTCAAATATGGCAGGACTATCACTGCTGCGACTAAAGAATGCTTTGTAAATAAACTTCCCCATCAGTTTCATCTCCTCAGCATCCCAGATAGCCCAGAGGAACTTAATGTTGCAACAGAAACTATTGACTCTCTCTTTTCCAGCACTTTAGACACAGTTGCTCCCCGGCGCTTAAAGAAGATTAAAGAAAATAGTCCAACGCCGTGGTACAACGAGCACACTCGGGCCCTTAAAACAGCAGCCATAAAAAATAGAGCGCAGCTGGAAGAAAACAAAACTGGAAGTTTTTCACATTTCGTGGAAAGTGAGCATGATTGCATACAGAAAGGCCGTAAAAACTGCTAGATCTGCTTATTTCTCAACTCTCTTAGGAGAAAATAAACACAACCCTAAGTATTTATTCGATACAGTGGCTAAATTAACCACAGATTTAGCTTCAACTTCTGATGTCTGCCAACAGCACAGCAGTAATGACTTGAGGAAAAAAATTATAACCTTGCAGCCGTCTACTACTGTATCACATCAGACAGAGTATTGTAGTGTCACTGAGGAAAAATTACATTCATTCACTGCTATAGGAGAAGAAGAATTGGCTAAAATTACCAAAATCAACAACATGTATGCTCGACTCTATACCGACTAAACTACTAAAAGAGATGCTTCCAGAGGTCATAGATCCTCTTCTTAATATCATTAATTAATCCTTGATATTAGGATATGTACCGAAAACTTTTAAGTTGGCTATTATTAAACCACTTATTAAAAAAACACAACTTGATCCTACAGAATTAGTCAATTACAGGCCAATCTCAAATCTACCCTTTCTGTCAAAAATACTAGAAAAGGCAGTGTCCTCACAATTATGCTCCTTTTTAGAAAGAAATGATATCAGTGAGGATTTCCAGTCAGGATTTAGACTGTATCATAGTACTGAGACTTCTCTCATTAGGGTTACAAATTATTTACTCATTATCCGATCGTGGTTGTATCTCTCTGTTAGTGTTACTCGATCTTAGTGCTGCATTCGATACCATCGACCACAACATTCACAAAAAACTAAAACAAAAAAAAAAACTCCACATGTAGTAACCTAGAATACTGTGTAACACTTGATGGCTGCTCTGTCCTTGTCGTCAGTTAGGAACCTGGGGCAACCCTTTGATACCAATCTCTCATTTGAAAGCCACGTTTCTAGCATCTGTAAAACTGCATTCTACCATCTTAAAAATATATCTAAATTACGGCATATGCATTCAATGCAAAATGCTGAACAGTTAGTTCATGCGTTCATGACCTCAAGGCTAGATTATTGTAATGCTCTACTGGGTGGTTGCCCTGCTCGCTTAATAAATAAATTGCAGCTGGTCCAAAACGCAGCAGCTAGAGTTCTTACTAGAACCAGGAAGTATGACCATATTAGCCTGGTTCTGTCAACACTGCACTGGCTCCCTATTAAACATCGCATAAATTTTAAAATCTTGCTTATTACTTACAAAGCACTAAATGGTTTAGCTCCCCAGTACTTGAGCGAGCTCTTAACGAATTATACTCCATCACATGTATTGCGGTCTCTGGCCAGTTGATAATACCTAGAATATCAAAATCAACTGCAGGCGGTCAATCCTTTTCCTATTTAGCACCTAAATTCTGGAACAGCCTTCCTAGCATTGTTCGTGAAGCAGACACACTCTGTCAGTTTAAATCTAGACTAAAAACGCATCTCTTTACTATGGCATACACATAAAACATTTTTAATTAATATTTTATTCAAATTGTTAGGCTGCATTAACTAGGTCAGCCGGAACCGGGAACACCTCCCATAACACGTGATGTACTCATTACATCATAAAAAGAATGGCATCTACGTTAATGTTAGTCTCTCTGTTTATCCCGAGGTTTACTGCAGTCAGCTGGATCCAGGCCGTATCCAGATCAGATGGTGGACCTGCGCCCAGACATTACCAACGCATCCCTGAAGTGTCTGCAGAGACTGTGTCAATTAGACTCCCCCTTGAAATTGCCAGAGGAGAACTGGCACCCCGACTGAGCCTGGTTTCTCCCAAGGTTTATTTTTCTCCGTTATGCCACCTGATGGAGTTTTGGTTCCTTGCCACTGTCACCTTTGGCTTGGCTTGCTCAGTTGGGGACACTAAAATTTCAAATAAATATCCAAATAAATGTAATTACTAAACTAAATTAACTATGTCAACTACATTACTTGAATATATATGATAATTAAAATGAGCTAGATGACATCACCGTTTTCTCCAGAGCGGCTGTACAGCCGAATCAAATTTGGTTGCATTATTTTCCTGTTTAACACTGTGAAGCTGCTTTGAAACAATCTGCATTCTAAAAAGCGCTATATAAATAAAGTTGACTTGACTAATATATGTCAGTGTCAGTGGTCATAATGTTATGCTTGATTGATGATCACTGCTCTGACAAATGTTCCCCAACTCGAAGGATTGTTTTTTGTGCAGGACAATGCTCCAATCCATACAGCCAGGCCAATCAATGTGTGGATGGAGGACCACCAGAT
Source organism: Rhinogobio ventralis (assembly GCA_039654625.1). NCBI lineage: Eukaryota > Metazoa > Chordata > Actinopteri > Cypriniformes > Gobionidae > Rhinogobio > Rhinogobio ventralis. The sequence continues at coordinate 18,303,531 of CM077193.1, read as the reverse complement.
CAAGACCCTGTCATGGCCATCACAATCTCCAGACTTGAACCCCACTGAAAACCTGTAAGCAAGAGGGTCACCAGCCATTACATAAAGCCAAGCTGCTTGAATTTTTTCAACAGGAGTGGCATAAAGTCACCAACAACACTGTGACAGACTGATAGGGAGCATGCTAAGACGCATGAAAGCTGTGATTGGAAATCAGGGTTATTGCAGCAAATATTGATTTCAGCAACAACAAAAAAAATCCTTTGGCCTGGAGCCCCCTCAGTTAAAATGGACACGATACTTCTGTTTAACCCCCCTACCCTCTCCTAGACCCCACACCATCTCCTAGACACTTAACTGCAGTGCTAAAATGTTACCTACAGAGTAAGAAATAACACAGTAAGAGGCAGATGAGGATGATTCATTTTTCATCCAGATCATCACCGATACCTAACTACAGTGACATGTTATTTGCTGTTGCAGATTTGTGAGGCTGTTCCATGACTAAGCTATGAAAACAGAGGAGGAGGCCTGAGCCGGTCAAACCTGTGAGCAGGCAGTTAGTCTGAAAGGTAAATCATGGCTTGCTCCATAACATAAGCCTCCATTGGGAGAACTGTGTTTTAAAGCCCTGTCTGACTTATCGATCCAGAGCCAAAATTGCACATAGGCCCCTAAATACACACACAAATACTTGACACTCACTGTTGACTCATTTAATTAGATATGGTCACAGGGGAGGCTCAGGTCTGTGAACCAAGCCTCCATTTTGTATAGACGGACGTGCCGTCGCCTCATCTAACAAACACCTAGAGACATCCGCAATATTTTATCAATTAGTTGACTTGCATTATTACTGCGAGTAGGGAACAATGACAGGACCCATTCGCCGGAAAAGTGTAGAACACAGCACCCATCCTGCATACTGATGTTGCGGCTGGGTGAGCTTTAAATACAAACAGGTCTTACGGAATATTAACTGATTAATTAGCATTCACATCACTTGCACAAAACAGGCTTAATTGAATCGGGCACAGCAGTTTTGAGTGCCGGAGTTTCTGTGATGTTAATTGTGACGTTTGGAAAATTGAGTCTCTAATTAATGGCTGATGAAAATATCGTGTGAGAGCGGGGAAAGTCAAATTAGTACTTCTAGAATTTTATCTACAGAGCTAATATGGCAAAATGAGTCTTTTCTCTTTAAAATGTGTGTACTTGAGAGATATTCTGCATTAGTAAATAACTGTGGACATTTTACGTATACTTTTGTTTCTCTCTCCCGCTCTCTCTCTAGGGGACGTTAGAGACAAACTTTTTGAAGTGAAGAGCCAGTTCAATACTTATCTAGTACCTTAAATGATTTGTCCAAATGCATGCTGGCTGAAACATCAAGCTTCATTTTCAGAACAGCACTGTTAGACTACAAACTGTGAATAAGCGGCGGTGTCGTGACATATACTGTACATGCACACTATACCAGTATCAGTCAATTCCCACAGGCCTCCTTCAGTGATGTCAGAGCAGAAGCTTTGACTGATTCATGAGCAAAAAATATCAGCTCTCTAGACCTCTCTAGAGGATTGAAAGCAAAACCGTAAAAGAGGGGTATATTTATGTGATTAATTTACTATTTGGATGTATTCATTATTACACTTTTATGTCTTGGACATTTTATGTTGCTCCACTTCCATATTTAACTTTCACCAGTCACCTTTGTCTTTCTCCAAGCCATTTTTCTCAGTCTCTGCCAAGTCTCTCTTAGCATGTCTTACTCCCGCCTCATATAATTTCAAACCTGAATGACTGCCTTTGTTCCATGGCACACAAAAGAAGATATTTTGAAGAATGTTTAAACTTTTTTGTCCATACAATGAAAGTCAATGGGGTCCAAAACATTTCATTCTTATGAATCACACATACTTTAATTATATGTGAGGGAAAAAAACAACATTTATCAAGATCTTTTGTGTTTCACAAAAAAACTAATTCAGGCTTGGAACGACAACGAGGGCGAGTAAAAACGGCACTATCCTCGCAATTCACCCATTCAAGAGAGATGTGGGAGCGACAGAATAATTAAAGAAGTGAAATTTTAATATGGAAGTGAAGCAAATGAAAACCACATGAATGTGAGTAAGTTATGACAGGAGTAAAAATTTTTTGGGTGAACTATGTAAATGTAAAAAAATGTAAGAAAATGTAAAAAAAACTGCCAATTACACATTTTAAAATATGTGTATAATTATGCACTTACATACACAAATATTATAACTTAAACTTTACTTAAAAGACATTTATGTTCACCATAATCATTGGCATTAAGAATATGTCCAAGCAACTACCTAGTGAGAAGCTCATTTCTGTGGCTCTTGTCCCCTGAGAATCAATTGTTGTTTGAATGCACAAGTTTTATCACAGTGGAGTCATGCAAATTTTATTACATAGACGTCACCCTGAGAAACAATTACAGTCCGAACAGTCTTAATGACTTAATTTAAATACTCACGGCACCACAGCGTCACTTCAGTGGATTCAGTGCCTGGTTCAATTGGATTATGGGTTGCTAGTGAATAAGAGGTTTTGCAGGTTTTTGGTAATTTAATGCAAACAGCTTTTGCATTAAATTACTATACGAAAAGTGATGCAACTTAAATTCAACCCTATAGATACCAGCCCTCTGTTGCTGAGTTCGCCAAAGGTAAGGATTACACATAAGACGAAGAAGTGTGCTGACATCAAGCACATCCGAGTACAAGAGGGAGATGAAGGTTTGTGTCCAACAGCCAGAATCAATAGGTACATCAAAACTATCGCTGATACTTCACTCTTCCTTTCCTCTGTTTTATTTATCTCTTGTTTATCTCCGTCAGCACACAATGCCAGAAAGCAAAAAACGCTGACAAACACAACTACAGCATTTTCATTTTTCTCTCATGTAAGATAGCTGGTGCGTAGCTGCAAAAGTCTAGCTGAAGGAAGTGCTTCCTGACCTCCCCTCAAGCCTAGCACACTCAATCTTACATGGCTTGATGTAGAAGTGAAACATCATGACCTCCTCTCTGTCAGAAAGAGAAGTATTTGTTTCAGCTTCATCTGAAGAGGAATCGAAGCGAAGTGCCCTTGACAGGGTCACGGAAGAGTTGATTTGCCATTTTGGGAGCCTTTTAAACCTAAAGTGACCTAGTTGTAGCCATGGGAATCCTTTTGAAGGTGAGATTCATGGTCAAGAAAAGTGATCTTTGAGCCAGTACCATTTTAACAGAATGCTAAAATCTTCCCAGTACTGCCTCAGATTCTACTAGGTTATCACTTAAAGTTGGCACAAAATGGAAATTCACCCATTCATCCATGCCAGTGTTTTTTTTTAAACTTCTCTCTGGTGACGTATGCTGGACTTCTCCAATCAATTTGTCCGCTTAAAGGATTAGTTCATGTCAAAATGAAAAACATTCCAGGATTTTTCTCCATATAGTGGACTTCAACGGCAACCAATGGGTCCAAATTGCAGTTTCAATGCAGCTTCAAAGGGCTCTACACGATCCCAGCCAAGGAATAAGGGCCTTATCTAGCAAAATGATTGGTAATTTTCTAAAAAAATATATATATTAATAATTTATATACATTTTAACCACAAATGCTCATCTTGCATTAGCATCCACGACTTCACGCATTACGTAGTCACCTTGGAAAGGTCACAAATGTCAAGGTCAAAAATTTTACCTTTAGGGGTACAATAGCTTGTCACTGGGGCAGTACCTTTAAAGAGACAACTTTGTACCTTTTTACCCCTAATAGATTCATAGTAGTACTTTAAGGGCCGTGACACACCAAGCCATCGGTCAGCTGTCAGCCAAAGTTGGGCCGTCGGTGAGCGTCTGTCAGGGTAGTTTCTGCTGTGTGTTCCATACGTCAGCTCTAGTTGGGCTCACGTCGGTGGCAGTTGACCCGATTCAGCATGTTGAATCGGCGTCTGGGCTGTCGGTCAGAGAGATCTATCTGATTGCCTGTTCATTTTAGCAGTGGGTCAATGCATGAGAATAAAAGAAAAAGTCATCAAGACAGCACAGACAGGCTGTTCGAATTTTAGTCATCCTGAGCATTTCAATACACAAATAACAACATAACAACATGAGCCACCTAGAATGAAGAAAATTATCAACATGATTGATATTCAAAATGGTAAGCAAGCTCTGCTTTCTTTAAAGGGTTAGTTCACCTAGAAATGAAAATTCTTTCATTAATTACTCACCCTCATGTCGTTCCAAACCCGTAAGACCTTCGTTCATCTTCGGAACACGAATGAAAATATTTTCGATAAAATCCGAGAGCTCTCTGTGCCCTCCATAGACAGCTATTTAATTAACACTTTCAAGGGCCAGACAGGTAGTAAAAACTAAAATAGTCCATATGACTACAGTGATTCAACCTTAAATTTATTTTTGTGCACAAAACACAAACAAAAATAACGACTTTATGGACTATTGGTCATATGGACTATTTTAACAATGTTCTTACTAACTTTCTGAACCTTGAAAGTGTTCATTAAATTGCTGTCTATGGAGGGCACAGAGAGCTCTCGGATTGTATCAAAAATATTTTCATTCGTGTTCCGAAGATGAACGAAGGTCTTACGGGTTTGGAACGACATGAGGGTGAGTAATTAATGAAAGAATTTTCATTTCTAGGTGAACTAACCCTTTAAAGTTTGTATATCTGCAGTCCCTTTCAGTTTCCCTTTTTTAATGATGAATATGTACCATTGATACATGATGATATAGACAGTTATTTCCTTGCACGCAGGCACAGACCACACGTGCTAGTTGGCAGTCAGCTGTAGTTTTTGTGGTTAAAGCACAAAAGTTGTGTCCCAGACGTAGCCAATGTGAAGCACAACACAGCAGCTTTTTGTGTCACGGCCTTAAGTGTCCATACTCTATGACTACTCTAAGGTTCTAATATAGACCTTTTAAGGGTACTGCCCCAGCGACATCGATAATTTTTATAATTTGTTTCACTCGCATGTACGTCTCAATACAGAATAAATGAACTTTTGCTATTTCCATTACGTTGCTATTTCCATTACGTTGCAATTTTACATTCTATTTCACCACAGGCCAAATATGTTGTTTAGATCCATCAATATTAAATAAATCATTTTGTGTGTGTTAATGATGCAAATGCAAAGCATTAGTACAAGCAACTGCCTTTAATGCAGTCACAGTCAGGTGCCATCGGGGCTAAATGATCTTGTTCCAGCTGTGGGATTACATTATTTTTTTTCCAGGTCATCATCTTAATTTAGGTCTAGGGTCACTTTCATTTAAACTCTGCTGTTGCTTTCCTGAAAAGAACCCATGACTTTAATAATCTGAGTTTTTTTTCTGCATGTAAGCTGACATTTAGCCCCTCCAGCTGAAAATATTACCATCAAATTAGAGGGCTCTAATGGAATCTTTGCCATGGCAACTCAATACAGTATAGCCACGCAATCCTGCAGGCGCGGCGCTGTATTTGCATTCTGATTTTATTCCCTTCAGCAAATCTTAGTGAATAATATTCACGCACGTTCTAAACTGCTTGTTCGATGCGGCAGTAAGAATCACATGCCCATTTTGCTTCCTGAGTCCCTGCAATCATCCTTCCTGCCGGAATCGAAGCCACATAAATCACAGCACATTAACTTGCAATTAAGGAGACCTTTGAAATTCCTCTCTCATTTCATAAAGGCTTCTACTAAAAGAAAACCAATCATTTTGCTTTCTGCCACTATGACCTCCCTCCCTCCTATTCTCCCCTCATTGAGGACCAAAAAAAAAAATCTTCCATCGACACCTTTGAGTCACTGATAACATCGAGAGCGTGGCTGGTCAAAAGCCAATTAGGCCCCAGTCAACACACGTTTATTTTCAATCCATTTCTTTTTCTGGCATAAAAAATTGGTGGCATTAATGTTCTTGCTGCAGGATTTTTTAATAAGGAATTCATGTCCAACACAGCTAACAGCAAAAGAGCGAATTTCTTCATTATAAATTGCCTAGGAGGAGCGAGGGGAGCTTCAAAGTGTTGAAGAATTATATTCAAATGTTCTATTTGTTCATTTAGAGGAGAAATACATGGGTAAAAATAAAGGCAAGCAGCTGGGCTTTATTACAAAGTTTTGAGCCTGTTTATATCACCATTTCAATAAGTGCACTTGATTTAAGCATTCAAATCATATTATTTACCTGTTTGCTATTGAGTTGACCCTTCCAAACCCACTGTTATGTTGCTCTTAAAGATATTCTGGGTTGTTTACAGACATCTTATAGATGGTGACACGTGTTGACAAGTATCTTTTTATAAGCGTGAAATTAGCATTTCTCCAAATAAAAAAATACCACATATCTTCTTGTTAATGAGGCTACCAACTGATTTGTGCCGATCGGGTTAATTGATTTCTATATACTAGAGGTAGCTCTATTGGAATATGCCATGAAATTTCTCTTTTTATCCACGCATCCAGGGTAATTATTTCCGCTATATAAAAGAAACAAACAATTTTGGGAAATTTGAATAAAAAATATGACGTCCTACCGAGAAGCAATAACAATGTTCTAATTAAAATAAACAATAAAAAATAAAAGTGATGACATAAGAAAATGAGAAGAGAAATAATCCTGTTTAGTCGACTTAATTCAGTGTTTTAGCATTAATCTGAGCATGGATGTGTCACCCTCATCAGGAGTTCATCTGTAAAATGTTAATTGCATTAATGATGATGATGAGATTTGTTTTTAATGTGAACATGCAGTGATAGACTACAGAGTGTTTGTAAATATACAAAGCAGATGGCTATACTGTATTATTCAATCATGTTTACTGACATGAATGCAAACATACAGTATGTGAAAACCAGTTAATTATTTTATATATTTACATATATAAACAACCATTCAACATTTTGGGGTAAATGTTAAATTATATTTTAAAAATAACTGTTCCCTTTCAGTCGTCAGAATGTAAACTGACGAATTGGGATATCGCATGAGAGCCCTATCACCTTCGAGTGTGTACTAAACAGCCAATGAACATTGGTGTGCATGCCGCACTCCGCCCCGCAGTGCAAGTATAAATAGGAAGTGCCTGCAAACGCACATTTGTCTTTCATTTCGGAGCCGAGCAGAGTGTTGCTGTGCTCCCGAGAGTGTGACTTCATTGCCCGTGACTGGAAGAGAGTTTCTTGTGTTGGAGAGAAGGCACTACAGTGGCGGCCGTGAGCTCACGTTTCTCAAAGTGCTGATTCATCATCTGGGTGCGTTGCCGGGCGAAAGTGTAGCAGTGTCGCGACTGTTCCCCTGTGTCCTGCAGCAGCGCCACGGCTGTTTCCCTGTGTGCTTCAGCACACCTAAAAGAGCTTTTTTCCCATTCAATAAGAGCAATACGGGTGAACACTGTCTTTTTCAAGATGTCATTCCGCCTGTGCGTTTCTGGATGCGGTCGTTCCCTATCACCGGCTGATGATCAGGATCGCTGAAGCAGCTTTCGTGGATAGTTCATGATAATCGCAGTGTTGTGGTCCAGGCTTGCCTACCTCGGGCCAAGCACCCTCCCCTATGCCCCGATCTAACGCTCCCTCTGGTGGAAACCGGGAGAGCGCTACTTCGGTGAATAGACCGGGCGACCTGAGGATTACGTTTAGGGCTTCCCTGCCGAGACAACCTCCGCGGGCCTCTATTCCCTCCAGCACACTGCATCCTGTTGTGCCAGAAGAGCGTGGTGGTCCCTTGGATGAGGACGATCAGATGTCGATCACGGCATCGGAAGGTGAGCTGTCGTCGGGAGATAACGACTCGGCTGCGTTGCCTCCTTCTGGGAGAGTAGCCTAAGCCAGATCCAGAATTGCCAGCTATGCTTTCCTGGTTCCTCCACACTCGGAGCGACACCTATGGCTCAACCTGGCCGACATGAGGGAAACCGACAAGTAGCGGTTCCTGGACTCCCCCAAGTTCTCGGCCGCACAGAAGCAGACGGAGGTGATCCAGCACATCCTGCCCCAGCGGTCTGCTGCTGCCTCCACCCAGCCGCCGGTCACAGCTCCTCCGCCTGCTCGTCACTGAGGGCGCCCGTCCAACTCTGCAAAGCAGAGCAGCAGCCTCCACCTAGCAGACAGCAGGAAACCGGGCACGAACGTGGTGCCCAGCCTGCAGCCAAACCAGGTGGCAAGCGGTCACGCAAGCGGCCCTGAGACAGGCGACCCGGAGGATCGGAGAACTGCTCTTTGGGAGACGGTGCCGGAGGAGGGCCAGGTGGTTTTCTTTTGTTTTTGTTCCGCCAGCGATACCCAAATTGTCAACAAAAGAGCAGTTTCCCATTCCTTCGGGTCCCAAGAGGGCGCGTCTGGTGGTGTGCGATGCTATGCCTTGCCACCCTCAGCTCTCATATCACCAGCTGCCAGCACTGCATGTTTGCAGCCCGCTAAACACGTCGTCTCACACACCACCTACCTCACTGTGGAACCAGGCTGCTTCCAGCACGCAGACCCCACTTCAGGCCACTCCGCCGTCCAAGTCGGGTCCCTGTTTTCCACCTCGCTGCCCGTTGTGCTGTTGGTCCCGCTGGTACGGAGTCTGGGAGCCTACTTCCCAGCCGTCCCGCTGGCTCATCCGCACTATCAGACTCAGCTACGCGATTCAGTTCGCCCGGCGTCCCCTAGTCTACAGGGGTATTCTGTTGACCCGCGTGCTGCCAGAGAAATGCTCCTGCTCTTAGGGAGGAGTTTGCAGTCCTACTTGTGAAGGACGCAATCGAGCCGGTCCCTCCAGAGGCCAATCTTGGACCTGCGAGTCTTGAATCGGTCCCTTCACAGGCTGGCGTTCAAGATGTTGACACAGAAGCGCATTTTCGAATGCATCCGTCCCCAAGATTAGTTTGCACCTGAAGGACGCGTACTTTCATGTCTCGATTCTCCCTCGACACAGACCCTTTCTTTGGTTTGCGTTCGAGGGGCGGGCATATCAGTACAAGGTCTTACCCTTCGGGCTGGCCCTGTCGCCCTGCATGTTCACAAAAGTCAGTGCCAGTGCTCCCATGAGAGAGCGTGGTGTTCGCACTCTCAACTTTCTTGACGACTGGCTCATCCTTGCCCAGTCGAGAGAGCAGTTGTGTGAACACAGGGACATGGAGCTCAGTCACCTCAGCCAGTTAGGTCTTCGAGTCAACTGGGACAAGAGCAAACTCTCCCATGTGCAGAGGATCTCTTATCTCGGTATGGAGTTGGACTCTGTCAACCGGACAGAACGCCTCATGGAGAAGCATGTCCAGTCAGTGTTGAACTGCCTGAGGGTTTACGTGGACAGAACTCAAAGCTTCAGGACCTCAGATCAGCTCTTCGTCTGTTACGGAGGCCAGTAGAAGGGAAAGGCTGTCTCCAAGCAGAGGATGGCTCACTGGATAGTGGATGCCATCAACTTGACATACCAAGCCCAAGGCGTGCCTTCGTTGAGCGCGGGCCACTTGCTCGTCTCCTCAGCAAAAAACAAATGTGCGTTTGCACTGGTTCACATTTGTTGGTTCACATTCTGGTGTACATCTCCATTCCCTCCTTCAGGAAACGAGGGTTACATGCATAACCGAGACGTTTTCTATTTTAATATATTTGGTCACACTTCTGACTATTCTACTGACTATAAGTAACTTTGCAAGTACATGTCAACTTTTTCTAACCCTAACCCTACCAGTCTACTAATAATCTACTAACTCTCTAAAGAAGCAATGTTACTTATAATCTAGTCTCGCATAGCCAAACCTTCAGACAGCTTTCATTGGTCAGACTCGCAAAGATGGAGAATGACTGGAGTGACGGCATTAGCTTTGCAACAGAGCGGTCATTCGAAGTAGAGGACTTTTCTCCCCCACCTTAACCTGAAGTGGAGGAGGGTGAATTGTTTGTAGACACAAGGCCAGAGCCTTATCAATTCAAGCCGCTGGCTCAAACTGCGTTAACTCCCGATGCCGACGATGCTAGCAAAGCAGCAGCGCAAGAGAGAATGGGACCACTGACCTAATCTATGAACAGTCAAATCCTTATACTGAATGCCACTAAAAATAGATCAGATACATGCAATGTATTTTCATTCAAATTAACTGAATCATTAAGCAGTGCAGGACCAATAAGTTCAAACCTAATAGCTTATTATAAACAGATTTCCTCAAATAAAAGTTAGACTATATATGCCAGCACGTAACTGTATTGTTGTTCGTTACCACGGCAACCACTTGCGTGTCAGGGTTTGAAACATAGACTGTAAAAAAGGTTTGAAATCGCGTCTCATGTATGAAAAGTATCTGTACACATGAGGGGCGGCAAAAATATCACAAGAAAGCCTGACGTGTACTGACAACTGCATTATTTAACCGTATTTTCTTCATTAGAATGTTGATAGCAAGTGTCAAGTTTCATTCATAATGTTTCTACTTCATGTAACATGAGAGTTCATACTGGAATGAAGCCGTTCTCTTCTCATGTGATCAATGCGGGAAAAATTTCTTAGGGCGTGGTGAGCTCGTGCCAGGGGTGTGGGTAGTGAGCCGTTGGAAGAGCCAACATATGTCACGATGACAAACTACGTCCAATAGGAATATCAAACTGCAGTAGCCACCGTTCAACCTTAAGAGGGCAGCACTCAGATGTTTTTACACCATATAGAATTAAAACGTGTTATACCAAAATGTCAAAACATTTACTCGAATCAATGAACAGCACTAATAAACCACCAGTCGTGCAGATCATTAACAAAAAAAAAGTTGGTTTAGGGTTTAGTTACCCTTTAAAGAACGCAACACAAATGTCTCGCAAAGACATCCTGTAGAAACAACCAATCAGATGACGACTTTGAAACTCAAAAAAGTGTTTCCAGATAAGTGTGCCATATGCATCAGACTTTCAGCCAACGGTTCGTGGGCGTGACATCTGAGGCTGAAAATACTTATAAAATCAACAGAATGTGTTAAAGGAACCATCAAAATAGAGTGAAATTTTTAAAAAAATCTAATGTATTCCTGTGATGCCAAAGCGGAATTTTTATAGCAGCCGTTACCGTCTTTAGTGTTACATGATGCTTCAGAAATCATTCTAATATGATAATTTGCTGCTCAATAAACATTTGTTGAACATTTATTTTTCGGAATTCTGTGATGAATAGAAACTTCAAAAGAACAGCATATATTTGAAATAGAAATCTTGTGAAACAATGTAAATGTTTTTACTGCCACTTTTGACTCTTGCTGAATACATTTATGGCCCTGCACAAACCTTCATATACCACGATAAAGAGAATTCTAGGTAGCAAATGATCCACTCACGTGTACAGTAAAATGGACAGAGAAGAATTGTAGCAAAGCTTTTGAACTCTGAGCGTGGGTTATCTGAGAGGGATGGATTGTAGAGGATGCTCCCTCAGCTATTGAATGGGTGTAGCTGCTCATTTCAGCAGTCTGTGACCCTCGATCTGATTACATCTGCCATTCTGTCTCTCATGCCCTGCTGAAGCTGACTTGAACCGATGAACTCGGCACCAGAGCATTCAAACCGCTCTGCAAATGCTTATTCCAGCCGTAAAGAGTATTGGTGGAAGTTGGCCTGTAATGCTATGACTAGATTTGTGCTTTCTTTTAAAATGGTTCGAGGGCAGTTCAAACAACAAAATATAGACTTCTGCCTCACCCTGTCAGGGGGCCCTATTTTCCTGCTGCTGACATGTTGAGCCATGGTCTCTGAGCTGCCACCTCCTCCTGTTCTTCTCAACCTGGCCACAAGGGCTCCAGTCTAGAGAAATGGCTTTGGGTGAGTGCTGAGCTGTCTGATCAGTGGCCCGACCAGACCTGACAACCACCAGAGGCCTCTGAAAACGTCATTTTCTCTGATGTAGGGATCGTGGATGTGGGGTTGGAGCACTCAGCGAGGACTCTTGGAGATTGTGATGCGATATGAGAGAGATTTGGGGTCGTCAAGGTCTTTTCCTCAGATAAATGTTGTCAAAACGTGCCTTGGTTATTTTTAGTCGATTTGCTGGAATAGCCGTATGCACATGAAACAATAAAGAGCTGCGTAAGAATGCTGGAAAGATCAAAACACTTCAAAATCAATAAGGGAGATGCATTCTCCAAGTAAGGAGAAGTCTACAGCGACCTTTTCATAACAAGAGAGGTTTTGTCATGCAAAGCACAAAATTTGGTGATTGACTTACCTATGAATTCCCCTGATGGCCATGAACTCGAATGCCACATCAGCCAAATTGTAGCATTCTTAGGCAAAACTAGCTCTGAAAGGGATTTATGCTTGGGGGGAAAACGGAACAATAAGGAAAAGTGCACGAGAGAAATTGAAGAAGAGGCAGTGAGACTGAAAAAAAAAATCTGTGCTTTTTAGTTTTGCAGCATGCAGTGTCACATTCTTCACCTCAGGACTGGTGAACACTTAACTCGACGCTGTCGCGATTCCTCCAATTACTCCTGACAGCCTCCCCGTTCGTGTGGGAGGTGGCTCGCCCCTGAAGTGCTCGGCGGAATACCAAGGTGCCACAACATCAATTATTTAGTCCGTCTTCCCATTCGCATGCTGCCTTAACAGCCTCGGTTTTGTCCCATTAGAAATAAAGGGCCTGACGAGATTTTTGCCCATGATGTAGCAAGCGTATGGGCATATTTAAATAATAATATTAGATACTATATGTGTGAGGTTCGCATGTGGTTTCGTAATGAATACAAAAGTGATGTGAGTTTGATACATACAAATCTGGGGGCAATTTAATCTATATACAGGGTTTGTGCGATTAGCATGATGGGGAGAAGTCTAAAGATTTAATAGACTGTTATTGAGATAGTAGGTCTCACTTATCATGCAGGGTCAGTGCTAAATACATGTGTAAATGGAGCCCAAAATCACTCAAACCACATCCGGAATAATTGAACTAAATCTTCAGTTTCAACTTTGCAAGTTATGTACTCCTGTAAATAAGCAATATAACATGACAGCTGTGATTTGGGTGTAAGTTAAGTTTGACAAAATCTTGCCAGTGTCATTTTGTTCCCCCACCAATGAAAATAGTTTTAAAAAGATGCCAACGCATCCAACTAAAGAAAATAACTGTACAATAAAAGAAGCATTGGAAATACTCATACATAGACTACCGTTCAAAAGTTTGGGGTCCTTTAAAAAAAGAATCCTTTATTCCAACAAATTGATCAAAAGTGGCATTGAAGACATTTATAATGTTTTAAAATATTTCTATTTCAAATAAATGCTGTTATTTTGAACTTTCTGTTCATCAAAGAATCCTAAATACTATCATGGTACCACAAAAATATTATGCAGCACAACTGTTTTCAACATTGATGATAATAAGAATAAGAATAAGAATAAGAATAAGAATAAGAATAAGAATAAGAATAATGATGATGATGATAATAATAATAATGTTTCTTGAGGTTCTAATCAATATTATAATGATATCTAAAGGATCATGTGACACTGAAGACTGGAGTAATGGCTGCTGAAAATTTAGCTTTTGTCAGTTAACATGATTGAATAATACAGTATTTGTAAATTGTAATAATATTTCACAATATCACTGTTTTCACTGTATTTTTGTTCAAATATATGCAGCCAGGGTGATAAGAGTCTCTTTTTTGAAACTTTCCAAACCCAAACTTTTAAACGTACATACAGACATCTCTGAATATCTTTGGTATGCTGTATGCGCAGATAACTCACACTGGATAAAAGTGACTGCCAAATGAATAAATGCTAATTAATAAATGTAGAATACATCTGAAGTTCATGTAATACAAGTACTTGACTAAAATAACCAGGCATTCCCCTCAAGGAGTCATATACTGAATTAAAATTAGAGTAACCGTTTATAGGTGCTTTTTTCTTTTCAGTATCAACACGCAGCAATACACTGATGCAATAAGTGATGTATGCAGTCATAAAATCACAGACTGCGCCTCGCTGAAATAACAAGTGGTCACAAGAGATGCATATTAGACATATTAATACCAGGTGCAAATGGTAATGTGTCTCATCTGACCACTTGTGATCGAATCACCAGGTGTAAACAGGGCCGTAGAGACAAAAAGGCCAAAGCTATGGCTCTTCCTAAGAGCATACATTACAGCAGAGAGTAGAGAGAACTGTATACAGAGTGGTGAGAGTTTAGCATCAGTACTTTTGGTAACTTATCATTACTCCCAAGGTAAAACAAAACATCAAAAGAAATACATTCAAGCAATGCCCTTGTGTACAACAAATACAGGTAGTTCAACCTGTAGAGAACATTGTAGGGGAGAAAGACCAGAGAGAAATACATACACACTGTGAAAATAAAACTAATGTCACAGCTACAGCTGAGATGGCTGAATCAAATGCATGGTCCCTGTTGATTTAAACACTGCTACAAATTTAGTGTCTCTCGCTTCTCAGCAGACATGTAATAATACACACAAGAGAATAAATCAAATGTCGAGTTTTGAATTAAATTAAAATCCCTGCATTAAAATAACAGTTCCAAGTAGTCTGAATCTTATAATTGGGCATGAATGTACGAAAAGACAAGTGTGCATCAATTGGTCTCCGAGGGTGATTCACATGGCTGACAGCAGAACTTAAAAATAACAGTTTTTACTGAAGGTATGGGCTTTATCTATATACACTCACCTAAAGAATTATTAGGAACACCTGTTCAATTTCTCATTAATGCAATTATCTAATCAACCAATCACATGGCAGTTGCTTCAATGCATTTAGGGGTGTGGTCCTGGTCAAGACAATCTCCTGAACTCCAAACTGAATGTCAGAATGGGAAAGAAAGGTGATTTAAGCAATTTTGAGCGTGGCATGGTTGTTGGTGCCAGACGGGCCGGTCTGAGTATTTCACAATCTGCTCTTTTACTGGGATTTTCACGCACAACCATTTCTAGAGTTTACAAAGAATGGTGTGAAAAGGGAAAAACATCCAGTATGCGGCAGCCCTGTGGGCGAAAATGCCTTGTTGATGCTAGAGGTCAGAGGAGAATGGGCCAACTGATTCAAGCTGATAGAAGAGCAACTTTGACTGAAATAACCACTCGTTACAACCGAGGTATGCA
This sequence comes from Rhinogobio ventralis, assembly GCA_039654625.1. Classification (NCBI taxonomy): domain Eukaryota; kingdom Metazoa; phylum Chordata; class Actinopteri; order Cypriniformes; family Gobionidae; genus Rhinogobio; species Rhinogobio ventralis. Next base: position 18,288,426 of record CM077193.1, on the reverse strand, counting down.
GCAAAGCATTTGTGAAGCCACAACACGCACAACCTTGAGGCGGATGGGCTACAACAGCAGAAGACCCCACCGGGTACCACTCATCTCCACTACAAATAGGAAAAAGAGGCTGCAATTTGCACGAGCTCACCAAAATTGGACCGTTGAAGACTGGAAAAATGTTGCCTGGTCTGATGAGTCTGGATTTCTGTTGAGACATTCAGATGGTAGAGTCAGAATTTGGCGTAAACAGAATGAGAACATGGATCCATCATGCCTTGTTACCACTGTGCAGGCTGGTGGTGGTGGTGTAATGGTGTGGGGGATGTTTTCTTGGCACACTTTAGGCCCCTTAGTGCCAATTGGGCATCGTTTAAATGCCACGGCCTACCTGAGCATTGTTTCTGACCATGTCCATCCCTTTATGACCACCATGTACCCATCCTCTGATGGCTACTTCCAGCAGGATAATGCACCATGTCACAAAGCTCGAATCATTTCAAATTGGTTTCTTGAACATGACAATGAGTTCACTGTACTAAAATGGCCCCCACAGTCACCAGATCTCAACCCAATAGAACATCTTTGGGATGTGGTGGAACGGGAGCTTCGTGCCCTGGATTTGCATCCCACAAATCTCCATCAACTGCAAGATGCTATCCTATCAATATGGGCCAACATTTCTAAAGAATGCTTTCAGCACCTTGTTGAATCAATGCCACGTAGAATTAAGGCAGTTCTGAAGGCGAAAGGGGGTCAAACACAGTATTAGTATGGTGTTCCTAATAATCCTTTAGGTGAGTGTATTAGTGACCTTTCAACATTCAAATTGAAAGGAAAAAATTAGCCCTAATAGAAACGGAGGATAAAAACTAAGAGAGATAAAAATTTGTATAGTGGGGAAAAGTAGCCAAAAGTCAAAAATCATTTAAGATTGTAAAGTTGGTATCAACAGAAGCCACACTCAGATACTGGATTTTAATAACAGAATTCTTCAAAGAAACTCTTCAAAAATACTCAGCAGATCTAGACACATTTACATTTCAAAAGGATAAAGATTGCTTTCATTTCTGATGTTTTCCACAAAGGTGATTTTTTAAATATACGTTTTTAATGAGTTTATGTATCAATGCGTTTGACACTATGTGCTGTCATTTTATTTAATGTCTTGTTCTCTTTTTTTTCTATTTTTAAAACTTTTTAATCCTTTTTTTTCTACCTGGTATGGGGTAATTTTACGATATTGCTTTCAAGCCTGAACACTTGGTTCTTCATTTACACAGAATATACACTATATTGCCAAAAGTATTAGCACACCCTTCCAAATCATTGAATTCAGGTGTTCCAATCACTTCCATGGCCACAGGTGTATAAAATCAAGCACGTAGACATGCAGACTGCTTCTACAAACATTTGTGAAAGAATGGGTCGCTCTCAGGAGCTCAGTGAATTCAAGCGTCGCACCGTGATAGGTTGCCACCTGTGCAATAAGTCCATTTGTGAAATTTCCTCACTACTAAATATCCCACGGTCAACTCAGCCACAAAGTGGTAGGCCACGTAAAACCACAGAGTGAAATCAGTGCATGCTGAGGCACACAGTGCACCGAAGTCGCCAACTTTCTGCAGAGTCAATAGCTACAGACCTCCAAACTTCATGTGGACTTCAGATTAGCTCAAGAACAGTGCGTAGAGAGCTTCATGGAATGGGTTTCCATGGCCGAGCAGCTGCATCCAAGCCTTACATCACCAAGTGCAATGCAAAGCATCGGATGCAGTGGTGTAAAGCACGCCGCCACTGGACTCTAGAGCAGTGATGTGTTCTCTGGAGTGACGAATGCCGCTTCTCTGTCTAGTAATCCATTGGACAAGTCTGGGTTTGGCAGTTGCCAGGAGAACAGTACTTGCCTGACTGCATTGTGCCAAGTGTAAAGTTTGGTGGAGGGGGGATTATGGTGTGGGGTTGTTTTTTTAGGGGTTGGGCATGGCCAACTCCATATTAAACCCTACGGATTAAGAATGGGATGTCATTAAAGTTCATGTGCATGTAAAGGCAGGCATCCCAAACTTTTGCCAATATAGTGTACATCTGTAATTCAGGGTAGGGCAAACCCACGTAGAAGGGGATGTTCTCACAACCTTGCATGATGTTCTCTAAAGGTGACGAAAATCACGAACCTTTATAGAACATTTGGGACGTTCCTAAAACATCCTCTTTTGGTTATGAAAGTGCTGCAGTTCAAGGTTCCTGATATGACTTTAGGGGGCAACGTCACACAACAACGTTACAAAGAGGACATTTGAGATGTTAACAGAACGTTCCCACATGGTCCTCTGTTGGTCATATAATAAATGTTCCTTATATGACTTTAGGGGGACGTTCCATTTTTGGTTATTCTATGGTCACATAGCAGCGTTACAAAGAGGATATTTGGGACGTTAACAAAACGTTCTCATACAGTTAGTCAGATGGGGATGTTTAATTTGGGACTGCGCTGCAACATATCTTGTTCAGTGCAGTGGTCTCTACACTACATTCCCATAACATTTGCAGGACATTTAGGGGACCGACCTAGAATGTTATGTTTTGGTCCTATTTAGGTCCTTTATTTAGGAACATCCTGAATGTTCCCTGAAGGTCCGCCAAATAACGTCCCCCAACCCTTTAAAGAACCTTACCAGACGACATCCTTGACACCAGCAGGGATGATCTAAAAAATGTTCTGAGAACATCAAATTTCCAAATAAAATAGGGTCCCCTAAACGTTCTGAGAACGTCCTGAATGTTCTGTGAAGGTCCTCCAAATAACGTCTCCAAACCCTTTAAAGAACTTCACATCATGACTGTCTCAGAACGTTCTAGGAACGTTACCAGGCGACATTCTTGACACCAGCGGGGACATTCTGAGTATGTTCTGGGAATGTCAAATTTCCAAATAAAATATTGTCCCCTAAACATTCCGAGAACGTCCTGAATGTTCTGTGAAGGTCCGCCAAAAAACATCCCCGAACCCTTTAAAGAACTCCACATCATGCCTGGGAACGTTACTAGGTGACGTCCTTGACATTCTGAGACATTTCTAACAGGGTATTCCACACACACAAAAAAAAACATTTCTAGCAGGGTATTCCACAAAAATTGAGACAATCCATTCTGTAACCTTTTTTCTTCATTTGCATCTTTGTTAAATTCAACAGGTAAATAAAAAGAAAGAAGGTGTTTTAAAAGAAGAGGAATGTTTTTTTTCCAGTTAAAAAGTGTGGTTATATTCTTTTAAATAGAAGTGTTCATCTTACCAGCACTGGTTATGCAAACCAACCTGTCAGTAATCTGTGGATTAATTCTCTGTAACGTTTAGACAAATGCCTGGATGACAAGGAAAGATAGATGGACAGAATCGACTGTAATATATAGTTACACAAGGCAGGACTGGCAAGTTCCCATTAGCTGAATCACCTGATGTTCTCAGTGGGATTTTGGGGAGAATTAATTTGCATAGGTTAATATCCAGCAACTCTGGAAATTACACTTGAAAGGATAATTACTTAATTTCCCTCATCCATCCCTCCTCAAATCTTTTTTCCGCTCATCACAGGTTATGTAAATCAAGCCATCAACTGGTGCTGCAGTAGTCAGTGTTTAGACAGTGTGTAACATAGGCCTGATTTAACTCTTTACTCGAAAGCTTGTTCAGTCACGGAACAGACATATTGATTTACATTTACTTTAATTCCCCTTTCTGCACCTTTTGTGTCATTTGCATAGGGAGAGCAATTCAGTTCAACTCCAGGTAATTTCTGCAATAACAGGAGTCATTAAATGTGCCTTGGGCAAGCGCTTACTTAATTTTTATTCAATTGTGAATTAATCTAAAGACCTCTCATAATTCATAGATACTAAATTAAAAACAAATGCTCATTTCCAGCCATCGTTTATGACTAATTAAAAGACAAATAACACAAGAATATCACAAGAATAACAACATTTTGAAAAAGGAGAACAGGATGTCAGATGTCAGTTACAAACTAGCACCTTATGCTTCATAAACGCATACATTTCCAGGCATTTTACTTCTGCTAAACTTGCTAGATATTTTTCTACATTCACTCCCACACACAAACACATCTAAAACACAACGCATGTCAACGCATGTCAGCTTTGATATCGCGCTTGGCCCATGGGGCATAATTAGACATTTGAAAGTAAACAATGTATACTTTGTGCTGCTTGTTTTGTGTTAAGGGCTATTAAAGGAGTTTATGTGGACATGAACATGTGAGATGTGCAGCTAAGAGTAGCTGTTCAGCTTTATTTTTTCATAAAAACAATTAATTAAAAAAAGATACAGCATTGGTCACATACAATTATCCATATGTAAGTGCAAAAGTACCAACATTCAGCATTTATAATGTTATGGTTAAGAAAGGGCCCTATTAAATCCGTTAGATTTTTTCCAAATTCCGTTTTCTTTTTTTCCAAATTCTGTTTTTTTCCATTTAAATTTTTTTGGTCTCCATTTTAATAAAGCATAACTTATTTCATGAGTTGAAATACTGAAACTAGTACAATTTAACATCAATTTATTAAAAGTTTAACAAAAATTATGTTTAGGGCTCTATGAAATACGTTTTATTTTATTTTTTTCAAAAAAAAAAAATCTTATTTCTAGGCCTACCAAATTCTGCGTTTTCTGTTTGAAGTTTTCTGGATTCCGTTTGAATGGTTTGATTAAATTTTAATAATCAAAGAGCATGTCTAATTAATTGGATAAAAATAAAATTATTCTTTATTTCTATTAAATGTTTTTTTTTTTTTTATTCTGTATGGTGTTTTTAATTTTTCTAGCAATCAAATGAAGACATAAAACATTATTTAATTTATCTGACATTAAACTTTTTTTGTCAAACAAAGGGCTGCACAACAGAGCTTTAAAATTAAAACGGAATAAACATTTTTATTATTCTTTAAAAAAATTAAGTTTTAATAATAATTTATTATTAGTGTTAGTATTATTATTACATTGAGACGTAGATCATTTCTACTGTACAACAGTAATAGCCTATATTTCTGTCATAATTTCTTTAGGTTAAACCGAACTTTTATTTTGATGTGTTGCCATGAAGAAATAAAGGAAGAAATTTGAGTTTCTGTGTGTATATGATATGACGGAAGTTTTTCTCAAATGAGACGGTAAAATGCTCATGAAGCGACTCTCAGAGCAGCTCTGGAAATGGAGTTTGGAGCCTCTCAGAGGCTGAAAACACCACAAGCTTCACGCGTGCTTCAGTGTGTGTATGTGTGGTGAACGAAACCATTCGAAATGCCATTCATTCACACAGGGACACACAGAACATGCAGGATTCACATGCAAGTCTTATATTTTGAAAATAGAAAAAGAAGATATGAGAATTTAGGTTTTAGCTTTACGAGTACTTCAACTTCCAGAAACTAAAAGACTGAGCAATACTTCATCCTATCATATGCAAAAACAGACACACAGCACACATATAAAAAATATGATATCATGATATCATGTGTGGTGTAAATATTGGACGTGACCACCTGCAGCCACAGTCCTCACTCTGTCATTACACAGGCAAAGCATCACCCTCCCTCAGATCCCCGTGCTCACAACATCTTTCAAAACAGCTTTCACATACTTGATGCCAAATCCGCCAACAACACTGTAAACACAACCTCGTTCATTATCATCTCACTACTGCTATACTTTAAGTTTTTCTCGTCTAGTGCATTGTTTGGGGGTGCTTATATTCTCCAACTGAGGACCCCCACGTTGTATTGGGTCACAGCGTGTCTTTAGCTCAGCGGGGGATGTAGGTAATGAACACAGATGCTGTCAGTTCACAGTAATTAGCTGTATGAGCAGGAATTGGAGAGCTGCAAGCAGGTGGCACCACCCAAAGTGCTCATCAGAATCAACACTAAGAGTTTTGCTCAAGTTGAAATTTAAAATTGTTCAAGGTTACATGTTTAAGCTAAAGTGTTGATGAAGATGGCTTTATTATGGAAGACGTTTGGAGCATTTCTCAAGTTTTAGTCAAAGCAACTTTCCAAATGTTTGCCGGGAAATCTCACACTCATCCAGGCCATACCATACACCCACAACAAATTTTGAAACCATGGACATTCCTTTTTTTTTTTGTATGGTCAAAATCACCATCACATAATTATTTTTTTTTAAATCCTTAGGCTGGGGCCATGCAAAATAATTAAAGGTTCTCTCTGGAACTGTACTTTCACTTCCATTTTCATTGTCATTCTGTTCATTTTCCCTGATATCTATCCATCTCTCACTGATGATAGTAATGGGGTGCTACTGCTAACAGTTGCTACCAGTTTAATGCATAACTAAGTAAACAAAGACAAAACTACAATAGCCTATTTTACAATTACATATAAAACGGACCTGTACTTGAAGTCCTTAACAGGTCAGTAGTTTTGCCTCTCTGCTCCACTTGAGCACTTCCACGCCATTCTCAAGATTACTCTGGTCGAAACCGTTTGGCGTAGGCGTGGAGTGGACCAAATCAGCTGCCAGGCCCCTGGAATTCTCCCGGTTCTCCCGATGGCCAGTCCGCCCCTGGCAGTAATGACCTCCAACAAGCGTTTCTTGTAATTGTGGATCAGATCTGCACAATGGTCAAGAGGAATTCTGTACCATTTTTCTGTACAAAGCTGTTTTAGTTCAGCATCTTTCTTGGTATGTCTTGTGTAATCTGCTCTTGTGAGGTCAAGTCAGTGCCGGTCCTAAGGCCCCCTTGCTCTCAAGATTGATTAAGGGCTGTGTTTTAGTTTTGTTTTTCATTTTGGCTTCCAACAATTATGAAAACATGGATGCCTTTCCATTCCGTTCCTTTAAAGCGGAGCTCTGTCACCCATACATACCATCCAAATCAGTTGACTGTAACATCTCGTGTAAAAGCGCATTGAGCTGCAAAAGAGACGCTGCGGAAGAGACGCTGCGGAAGAGACGCTGCGGAAGAGACGCTGCGGAAGAGACGCTGTTTAACAGGCGGCTTTCTGTCCACTCGATCCGAGATGAGGAGAAACACGGACAAGTACAGGCTACCTTGGGCGTGCACTTAAAAGGACAAATACAAAATGTCAGTCTTGGGGACTTTTGAACTCAAACGCATTCAGTTATGTCTTCAGAGAACAAACAGCTGGGAAAGTAATGGAATGCTTGTCAGTGTACTAGGGATGTGCATTTGGTCTTAAAGTGACAGCAGTCTAATAAACTGCTCTCTGTCATTTAATGTTAATTAAACAACAAAAGAAAACGAGAGAATCTTTCACTGCTCTTCACTGAATAATATTAGTAACTTCAATAAGTGTCAATGTTTATTTTACATTTGATTATTCAATTTCTGTATAGTAGGCTATTATTAGTAATAGGCTTAATTGTTAATTTCAATCATATCTTTTCTTCTGTTTCAATATTATTTGTCCTATTGTTTTTATTGTATTACTGATTTTCAACTCAACTGCACTGAAAGAACATATTAAGGGGTTGGGGGACATTTCATGGTTTTTATGAACGGACACATCAACAGAGATGCTAGCATTTTCCAGAGATTTCTAAGAGTCTTCGGCTGACACTCATTGAGCATTCTGTGCTATGCTCTTTTAGGACTGTGACACACCAAACATCAAAGAACTGGTGGCGACAAAAACACGGTTTACGTTTGTGTGGGTAATTAGCCGGTCAGCTAGCACATATGTTCTGCAACTGTGTGAGAAAAAAATATCTGACTTTATCAGCAGTTGGTTGAATTTGTCATTCAAAAAGGGAAACTAACACTAGAACTGCGGATATACAAACCAGAAACAAAGCAGTGCTTGCTTACCATTTTGAATATGAATTATGGTGATCACTTTCTTCATTCCAGATGGCCATGTCGTTATGAAAATATGAATCTATTAGAATGCATGGGTAAGATGACGTCAAACTAGAACAGTCCTCTGTCTGTGCCCTCTTGACTTTGTTGTTTGCTCGCTTTTCATCACTTTCGCTTTTCTTCTCGCGCACTGGTTCGCTAAGCCGAAAAGCCAATCAGAGTTATCTGTTTCACCGACTGCCCGACAGCAATTCAACATGCTCAATCAGCCAAAAAGCTAGCAACAGGGTCTAACTAGTGCCGACTGTGTGGAACACACTGCAAAAACTGAGCTGACAGATGCTCAACGACGGCCCGACAGTCATCTTTGCATGTTTGATCAAAGATGGCACAAAGTTTGAGAGCCACTGTACTAAACAATTAGACGTAATTATTCTACAAGCTTTAATGTTGCAATTTAAATCAAGAAGCAATAATAAACCAGATTTTAGAGTATCCAAACAAACTTGGTGTCCGGGCTGCTCTCCCATTCCATAGACGCCATTGGGACCTCTTTGTTGAGTGAGTGGGAAACCTGCTTATCTGAAGAGCTCATTTAAATTATATTTATACCACACTTGTTTTTTTTTTCATTTTGCTGGCCGCTTGCTCTCTTTCTCTGCTACGATTATTTTGTCAGTGTTCACCTAATTGTTTAAATCCCACAGCTGATTTTATCCAATGCAGAGATGTTTGTTCTCACAGCATGAGGTATAGATCTCTTGTCAAGCGGTCACATCAGCATCAGTCACCTGCCAACTGTTGTTTTCACACAGCCTCCGTCTGAGTCATGTCACCTCCCTCAATACTCTGATTCCTGCCCATGTATTGGCACAAGCAAAACAGTTTTTCGTTCACGAAGAGGACACAGGAAAGGACCTCTGCCAATTGATCAATAGAGGCAAATTTATCACATCAATTCATATGCAAATAAACAGTCTCTGTTTTCAGGCTTCAAAAGTGTCTGGTGGAATAAAGAGGAGGAAAAGGGCCCAACAAAGAAACAGAAATTTAATAGTGATGGCCAAATTGGCAGTTTACACCACAGTTTTACTCTCTTCATTATCAAATATGTTGTTGGTCTGACAGATGAATGCACTAGCTTAGCGCACTATACTCAAGAGGGTTGCACAGACACACCAAGGCATTGGCAGTATCAAACCAATTTCAGAAGTTTATAATTATAGCGGATATTTCAGTTGTTTAGTAGGCAACAAGGAAGAACATTTTCTTTTTCTTTTTAAGCCAGTGTTTATTGCAAAGACATATTATTCTACCTAGAACAACTGTGAATCACTCGGACTGCTTCACTACAGGGATTCCAAGCCACTTTCCCTCCAGTTTCTGCTAACCAAGCAGGCAAACTCCTGAATAAAACATTTTCAGGCATCAACTTACAGAATTACCTCCCTAAATGAGAGGAGAATTTTTGCTATGTTTCAGTTTCCACGCTTTTTTTTTTCCTTTATCACATTGAGTTTTGGCAATGAGGCTGCGAAGTGTGACAAGCATTATACAGGTTTTTGCAGAACACCTGTTGTGCTAATGTGACAATACATACACGTGCCAGCTACTCTATATACATGGTTGGGAACCAAACCAACAGATGCCCACTTGTCATGAATATCGAAGTACTTAGTTTGTTTCCAAGCAAAAACTTATTTCTACAAATACTTCTGTAAATTGTTCTGTTTGTTTCAAAGTTTAAGCTACTTTTTAAAAAGCGCTTTTTAGTACACAATAAGCTGTGGCCCAGATTTGCTTTGCTTTACTTTATACTAGTGCGGTCAAAATTAGAGTGTAAACGTATGCGATTAATTTTTTCAGTTTAACAAAATATTTAATGGAATTAACGCAGCATCCGTTTTTCTATCATCCTTTGGCTAGCGTTACATTATATGATCACGCTCTTATTAATGTAAATGCTTTTAAACCATTTAAGCGCGGCAAGATAAAAGAGAACGCACTGTCTGTGAATGTCCTGACACACACACGGCGCACAGAAAGATGCACGCCAGTATCGTGCGCACAGACAGCGCACCAGAATCGGGTTCTCTTTCGCGCTTGAACAAACAATAACACGCAGAATTATGCCAAAAAGCCTGTTGTGTCGAGCAGTCTCATAATAGCAGTCTTAAATTAGTTAAATAACGTCTCAAATGAACTTAAAGAGTTGTGAGAAAATGAGATGCGCGTGACAACGAGTCAGATCCGTGCCATGTTCGGCAGCGGCAGATCTTAAAGTGACAACAGCCTAATAAACCAGTTGCTGTGAGGTAATAGAGAAAATTGTAGCTTTAATAAGTATTAATATACATTTCATTTATTATTTATGCAGTTAAGAAAGGTGTTTGATAACTTAATAACATTTTTGTATATGTCTAACAGGTTGGATGGCCACAGGTAAATATTACATTTATTATAATGGGTTTATGTGAAGATTGTTTTAAGTTCACTTAAATTAAAAGTAATTTTTTTAAAGCCTAATAAATGTTGAAATTGATAGCTTTCAATTATACTGTAATGTTGAAGGGAAAAAAATCTGTTTCATAGAGACATCAGTAGCAATATTAGTAACAGTGATACTGGCCTTCATTCATAAAAAGTTGCCATTACAACAAATATTTAAAAAATACTGTCTTTAAGTTGTTTCTACATTCATTTGGAGATTAACTGTGAAATTATTGCAATATAAAATATAAAAATTATTAATTAATTAATTTTTTTTTTATTGACAGCACTACTTTATACTTTATTTGTGCCTTTTAAGGGAAATTTGTTTTGGGCAATACAGATGAAGCTGCATAAGATAAACAAAATAATTTTTATAGCGATTGTATATAAAACTTGGGGTACGAAAACGTCGACCAGATGGAAGTTTGAATTTTGGATAGAGCACATGAGAAGGGTCCAGTATCATTTTCCTTGCCTTTGTTTGGAATTATTTGTCAGTGGAACAAAAATAGACAAATTACTGAGAATATTGTGTCTAAATATGCAAGTTACTCAATACTAACCTCATGAGTTCACCTTTCCATACAATCTTAATTAGTATATTTTGCTGTCCGTGACGGAGCTGCTCGGTCCCAAGACTCAGCTCGAGCTCTGAGCTAACCTCCTGGACTACGGAAATTGATAGAATGCTGGATAAGCGGTCGCTGACACGGCTCAATGGCTGCTGCTTATATACGATTATGATAATGATTGACAGGACTGAATGATTAAGCTTTTTTTGAACTGTTGAATAAAATTAATCATAGGCCTACTTGTAATCGATCGGGCAATTGATCCATTGAAATAGGCATTGCTTATTTCATTTCATAGCCATGCAACGTTATAATTACAGAAACAGTGTAAGATATAATATGTCTTGACCTAAGCTGAGAAGTACATTTAGAACCTGAACCTCTTGGAACTTTAATTGAACACCGCTGCTTTAGATCATGGATTCTGAAGACTCATTGATTAGAGAGATGTAGCCTAATATCTATTTTCTTTCAGTTAGCAGCATCCCATTGCTGATATTGATTCAGTATTACCCTCTTTCTGAGCTAAGCATTAAACGTTGCCTACTAACATCTTTTTTTTTCCCTTTTTCCCATTGCTCTCTGTGGCTAACAGTGAGACACCAATTAATTATTCCAATGTTAGCCAGTTAACTAGATCATTTATTTCCTAAGATGTTGTAGTTCACTCTTGTTGAGGTTTGAATTAGTAATATAATTCCTCAATAATATAACACCATTCCATTAACTAACCACTTCATATCCATCCTAATTTTATCCATTTATTTCTTGTAAACATAAGTATGAGTTGTAAATTAGGAAAGTTTGAAACAAAGCATACCCCTTGGGTTTTAATTGACTTTTTGCTGCTTCAACTTTTTTTCGGTTTGGAAAGTGAAAGTCAGTTATTTATAATATGAATAATACATGGAAATATACTAATTTACAAATGTAAAGTTGACACCACAAGCAGTGAATTTACTTAATTTACTGAAAATGCACCTGTCAGAACCTCATTGCATTTTGATATACTTTTCTTTTTATACCACTAGGCTGCATCTATAGCCATTTTAGACAAATCCTGCAGTGTATTTAACAAAAACCAAATACATATGTGAAGCCAAGTTTCATCTATTGTTTCATTCTGCTTCAGCACGCCGTTCCTCCCCCGTCTCCACTTCATAACACACACACTGACATATCTGTCTTACCTGCTGGTCCCCTATCCCAGTCCTCTTATAGCTCTCATTCAAGTTCTGACAGCCATGGAGCACGTTTACCACATCAGTGGGACTCCAGATCACTAGGGGCTTTGCCAGCACCGCTATCTCCATAAATTACTTGGATCGTGGGGCACGTAAGCAAGCTTGTTAAAACTGCTAATGATATAAATGGAATTGAGGGCAAATGAGAAAAGGAAAGCAAGAGAGAGACAAAGCAAAAAGAGAGATGGTTTTAGGAAGTGATAGAGTCAGTACAAGGAAAGACTTTGAGAAGAGGTTGATGCTGTTACGCCCACATGGAAATGTCTCAAGGAAGAGAACGAGATGCTGGTGAAAAAAAGCGAGAGGGAGCTATCAAACATCAAAGCTATTCAAATTTTAAAAGGGATGATTTGCAAATGAAGGTTTCATGGGTGGGTCCACTGGGATGGATAAAAAGCTCTCTGTCTTCCTGAGGTTATGAAAAGTGGGTGTCATGTCAACAGATGAGACAAATCCGCATGGGGCCCATTTCTCTGCACTTACACCAAAGTTGGACTTTCTTACAATGATTGTTTCTTGATTTGGAGTGTATTTCAGAGTGAACAGTGGCTGTAAAATGTCTAAATGAAATGGAAGAGATTGAAATGGAGATCGAGAGTGAGCGATTGTTGGTAAGAATTCATGGACCAGAAAGCACAGATACCACAGACATTGTTTAAGGTAGGGGCAGCGGGGAGAAATAACTTGGGGCATGTATGTATCTAAAATAAAATATGTAAATAAAAAGTAAGCATGTCCAGTTGCTGAACAGTACTCGTTTCGGTGTGTGTTAAAGTGATATAACGCATAATAATGTTGGGAGTAGTAATTATTAATGTTTTACTGATGTTATCACTACTCTAAAACACACTTCACGTCACTTTTTTTGTGGCCTGCCATCCGTTCCAGTCAAATCATTAAATAAAATACAAACGTGTCCTCAGTCCTGATGATACTGATCAAATGACGCACAGCTGCAATTTTGATTTAGAAAAACAATATATTAGGGCAGGTCACACACCTTCATGTTTTTAAAAATGTTTACCAATGTATTAATGTATTAATATGAAAGAAATGTTTCATATTGATAAGTCTTTTACCAGTATTTTAAATTACGCATAGCATTGTTTCGTGTTTTAGGGATAAAGGAAATGTCCCTAAACTTAACTGATAATGTCCTGGTGAAAATGACCAGTACCATTTCCTTTTTAACGTAGGGGTGAATTCAGGTTGATTGGGACACTACCTTATAACAGTGTTTTCTCATAAAAGACAAGATAACACATCAGTGTCGGGAAAAGAGTTAAAGGGATAGTTCACCCAAAAATTTTAATTAGCCCATAATTTACTCACCCTCAAGCCATCCTAGGTGTATATGACATTCTTCTTTCAAACGAATACAATCAGAGTTATATAAAAAAATGTCCTGGCTAATCCAAGCTTTATAATGGCAGTGAATGGCCATTTCTGTTTTGAAGTCCATAAAAGTGCATCTATCCATCATAAAAGTGCTCCAAATGGCTCCAGGGGGTTAATAAAGGCCTTCTAAAGGGAAGCTATGCGTTTGTGTGAGAAAAATATCCATATTTAAAACTTTATAAACTAAAATAATTAGCTTCCGACTGACGTCCGTTTGCATTGATTTACAGCGAAAGAGTAACCCTTGACACGACGCATTACGTATTGACGAACGCGGAAGCGCAGAGGGTAGAGCAAAACAAAACACCGGTCATGAACTAGAAGTCTAAAACGAGAATTTTTTTAAAAGAATTGCCGGAGGATTTCAATATAAGAGAAGAGGGGCTTGAGTTTGTTGCCCAGCCCTATTTGTTTGGACCGTGAGAGGCGTCGAAACTGGCAGCAGGGCTTATTCTTTTGTAGTAGTAGGAAGTTCAGATCAATTAGGACTCTGATCTTTGAATCTCGTTCAGCAAAATGAACAAATCTTTTGTCAAAGTCATTTCGTTCATTTCAGCAGAATATAATTAAAATGTCACATGTTAAATTCCCCAACACATCTAGTTCTTATGCAAACGCATGATCACATTTGGAATAAAAAATAATTTATAAGCTAATGCCAAGGCCAAACTTTGAGAAAGAAATTATTTATTAATTGCTTAGCTGGGTCTTCAGGCTATGCAGTCTGTTAGTTCACCTCACCTCCGAATCCGAGTCGTTCTTTCTTTTGTCACTTCACATTTATCACGTCTGTTCCCTGGAAAGATTAGTACAGCTCTCGTGTCTTCGGGTTCGAGTCGTTACTCCCGTCATCAGTGTCTGATCTGGCCCGTGACAGCCCCATATGCAATGCATGCAGTCCCGGAAACCGAATTGATTAGTTCACCTCTCGATTCTTTGGGTTCGAGTCATTTGTTCACCAAGTCACAGCCCCATAGGCTGAATGCAGAAACAGGAAATATCCTGTACAGAACCGATGGCATGTTGCGCATGCGCGGTCAACACAAAATTAACGAAACGCTCTCTGAGACAACTCGTTGTTCCTGAGTCATGTTAAAGATTCGTACAAAATGAAGCTAGTTATTTTAGTTTTTAAAGTTTTAAATATGGTTATTTTTCTTACACAAACGCACAGCTTCGCTTCAGAAGGCCTTTATTAACCCCCTGGAGCCGTGTGGAGCACTTTTATGATGGATAGATGCACTTTTATGGACTTCAAAACAGAAACAGCCATTCACTGCCATTATAAAGCTTGGAAGAGCCAGGACATTTTATAATATAACTCTGATTGTATTCGTCTGAAAGAAGAATGTCATATACACCTAGGATGACTTGAGGGTGAGTAAATCATGGGCTAATTTTCATTTACTATCCCTTTAACAGTAGTGTATAGATGTGTTAAATGTGTCACATTTATTTGTTTAAATATTGCAAAATAGTCAAATTATATTTGTATTATTTTAAATGATTTTGTATGGCAAATGATACACCAATCAGGCATATTATGAGCACTGACAGGTGAAGTGAATAACTGATCATCTCTTCATCACAGCACCTGTTAGTGGGTGGGATATATCAGGCAGCAAGTAAACATTTTGCCCTCAAAGTTGATGTGTCAGTATCTATCAAAAGTGGTCCAAGGAAGGAACAGTAGTGAACCGGTGACAGGGTCATGGCTGGCCAAGGCTCGTGTGTCCGATCAAACAGTCGAGCTGCTGTAGCTGTCGGAAATACACAGTGCATCGCACTTTATCGCGTATGGGCCTGCATAGCCGCAGACCAGTCAGGGTGCCCATGCTGACCCCTGTCCACTGCCAAAAGCGCCAACAGTGGGCATGTGAGCATCAGAACTGGACCACGGAGCAATGGAAGAAGGTGGCCTGGTCTGACGAATCACATTTTCTTTTACATCACGTGGATGGCCGGGTGCGTGTGCGTCGCTTACCTGGGGAACACATGGCACCAGGATGCACTATGGAAAGAAGGCAAGCCGGCAGAGGTAATGTGATGGTTTGGGCAATGTTCTGCTGGGAAACCCTGGGTCCTGCCATTCATGTGGATGTTACTTTGACACGTACCACCTACCTAAGCATTGTTGCAGACCATGTACACCCTTTCATGGAAACGGTATTCCCTGGTGGCTGTGGCCTCTTTCAGCAGGATAATGTGCCCTGCCACAAAGCAAAAATGGTTCAGAAATGTTTGAGGAGCACAACAATGAGTTTGAGGTGTTGACTTGGCCTCCAAACTCCCCAGATCTCAATCCAATCGAGCATCTGTGGGATGTGCTGAACAAACAAGTCTGATCCATGGAGGCCTAACCTCGCAACTTACAGGACTTAAAGGATCTGCTGCTAACATCTTGGTGCCAGATACAGCACACCTTCATGGGTCTAGTGGAGTCCATGCCTCGACGGGTCAGGGCTGTTTTGGCAGTAAAATAGAGGCCAACACAATATTAGGTCATAATGTTATGCCTGATCGGTGTATAACTGTGCCTGCAAACAAACTTTTTTGACATAATGTCGCTTTGATTTGTCGGGTTGAAGTCTTCTGTGGAGCTTGCGGGCTCTGCAAACGTGCACATCAATGGCAAGCACCCTTCTGAAACCTAAAATGACAAATGGGACACCCATTGAGGACTTAACGGCCACGCACACGAGACGGCCATTGTAAGTCCACAAGACCGTAACTGAACATGAAGTGTGCCATTTGGGACAGGGCCAAAGTGATGCTCATGACTGACACCAATGTACTGTACAGAATTATTTCACTAAAGCTTTTAAAAACACCAGAAGGTGACACCTTGTTCCAGTAACTAAGCTTTTTCTCTATCCTTTAGAGTAATTGTACAAAGTCAGGGTTTATTTGGAGATTAAAGAAACAAAAATCAAATCAAGTCTAAAACTGCCCCGAACAACATGGAAGCAAAACGCAGCTTCACACTCAATCACATAATGGATAAATGTATTTCAGGGCTCAGTAGAAAGAGTTGGATTATCATCTCTGCCCAGAACTACAATTTTACAAGATAACTATACAATTAATTAATGGTCTCAACATTAAACTGTCACTTCATTTCCTGCTTCATAAACACCTGCTGTACATGAACAAATGTGTGGAATCCTAATGCTACTGGCCTGCTGAGCGGTTTGCTCATTCGCTCTCTCTCTCTTTCTAAATCAATATGCCTTTAACCGATGCGTATGAGTCACAAGGCAATAGTTGTCTCCCGCTGAAGTCGGCTGGGAATAAGTCAAGAAAGAGCAAGCACACCAACAAAGAGTTTAACATGTCATTTTTCGTGGTTGTTATTAAGCCAGAGGTCCTGAACTCCAAATTCACAAAACTGCCAAGTTATTCTCTATTGTAAAAGTCAATTTCAACTGCTTTAGTGGCTGGCCTCACTAGATGTATATTGATTTCTTTCTTTTTTTACTGTGAATTCATTGCATATTTTATGTGGATGTATTAAGGTCTTCTGCTTTTGTACTGCTGTTAAAACGGAGCAATGTTATTAGCAGAAGAGCAGAGACAAGAGATACAGCTCTCCATGGTAAAATGCTTTGGTTTCTTCCGATAGACTACTAATACCACTAATGCTGTATAATCCCTGACTAACTGTAGGCTCAGAACATGTCACTGATCACACACTGGTCAAAATACTAAAATACTGTACATTGGGGTGTCAAAGAATCATAAAAATAAAAAACAATGTCCAATATCAGTTCATGTTAGAGAACAGGACTTACATATACTGGCTTGCAGATATATTAAGCAATTTAAAAAGGGGAGACCAAAAAGGAAAAAATAGGAAGAAAGAGATACACTGAAAAGAGCAAGTTGTATTATAGCATAAATTGAAGAAATCTCTCTCACTCTCTCTCTCTCTGAAGATAAAACTCCAGTCACGGCACTAATCTTTTGGTAATTTACACAAAAACTTTTACCAGCATGTCTCTCATGGTGCGATTAGCAGAGGGATTTATTTTGTATTCTCCGCCACTGGAATTAATATCTAAATCTGGCGGAACCAGTTGTGTCAGTTTGAGCCGATAAAGGGAAATATGTCTCCGCTAGATTGCTTGCTCTCCCTTTCTCTCTCTCTCTCTCACACACACACATACACACACACTCTCTCTCTCTCTCTTCCCTTCAATTTCCCCTGTTCATTTTGTTTTTATGTTTTTCCACTGGTATAATGATTCACATTTATTAGACGGTTCATGGCTGTTGTATCTGCCTGCATTTCTTTTAAGGGCTGCATTTGCGTCAAAGCCTCAGCAAATCTCATTCACAGCACTAACACCTGTTTGCATCAGTGCCATTAAATGGCTTTCCCCATGTTGCTCAGAGGTATTGAGAAAAGACACAACTCATGCAGTTAGGATAAGCAGCAGATGAGGCTTAGGGTTTAGTACAGAAGATCAAGCATTGTATACCTTTATTATAGGTAATTTATTATATTACCTTTCACATTGCACTACTAGTATACTATTCTAATAAAGTTTCCATGTCTTATTTCTGATATTTTGACAAATAAACCAAAATACAATACTTAAGTATCATTGATCAATCATCATGGCACTGTGCAGTTAAAGTCATGATGTAATGGAAGTAGCGACATATCTTTTTCTTCCGTATTTTTGATGTACATCTGAGTTAGGGATGGGCATATCGATATAGATACTTTTCAATGCTCACATCAGTATCGATACTCAAATAAAATATCAATAAGGTGTTTTTCTTTTTACCAGCTTTTATTTAAAAAAATAATAAATTATATTTATATTTAATTTATATAACAACACGAATAACCTATTTTACAGAATAATTGTTTTGTATAGAACTATTGTCCTGCTCGTCTGAACCATGATCTGAACACAGTACACACGCAAATGCTGCAAGACAGAACCAATCAATCACAGAAAGAGCATTCACTCACTGATGACTTTGTATTCAAACAGAGCTGCATTTCCCAAAACTATCATAAGAAACCATGCTTTTGGAAACGCAGCCCAGAACAATGCTCATCAGAAGACAGAAAAAGTTATTTCACAATAAACAAATAGAAACTGTAGTCTACATAGTTTGTGCAATTACACTTATTTAAATGTAATGTTAAACGTTCATATTGATCATGTTCTATTCTGTAACTAATGTTAATATAAATCATACACTATCAGAATAAAAAGGTTGCATTTTATGGGTGCAACATCCTGTCCCAAAACAGTGACCGTAGTTCAACTATAGTATTTGTATATTCCCATGGTTACCATTACAAGTATTTTAACCATATGATCTAATAAGTTGCAATTAAGGCGTATTACCTTAATATAATGTTAAGTGGGTATCTTTACCCATTTTACTCTTAGTAATTATAATAATTTCATAAATTTAATCATTTAAAAGTTCAGTTTAGAAGTATCGTATCGGTATCGATATCGGCGATATTGGCCTTGAAAGTATCGGTATCATAACGAAAACAAAATAAGTGGTATCGGCCATCCCTAATCTGAGTAAAATGAATTATCAAAAAAGGGGTGGGGATTCAATTCACAGGTTGATTGAATGGAGGCAGATTTGAATGCAAACTTGAAGCCAATTGTAAAAATAAGTTATATATATACATTTTAATAAAAAAAAAAAGAAAAAAGAAACACGCCTGGATGAATAGTTCATAATAAGATTAATAGCATGCAGTAGATTTTAATTTCATGTTGACTTTTATATTTAAAATATAATGACCGATAAACTGTTTATTAGATTGTTCCTGACTAGTTGCGGCTGGTGCTAAAACATGTTGGGGGGGTGCAAACAAACTGAATCACCCTGTTAATGCAGGACTGAACTAAATGTTAGATAACCATTCAACAAGTGATATAATAATTAGTGCTAGGCAATCGATTAATCATGATTAATTGCATCCATAATAAAAGTTTGTGTTTACATAATATATGTGTGTGTACGGTGTATAATTTATATAGATATATACATACACACTCCTTGATGTATATTTTTAAGAAGTATTAGCATGTATATACTGTATATATATTTTATAACATTTTTCTTTAATATATACATGCATGTGTGTGTATTTATATATACATAATAATTATACAGGGTACACACACATATATTATGTAAACAAACTTTTATTTTGGATGCGATAAATCACAATTAATCGATTGCCTAGCATTAATAATAATGTATCATTACTGCTTAGGTAAAAAAAATGGAAGTTTAACTGTTAACTGTTAAAGCATGGAATACGGAATACAAAATAATAATTTTGCAAAAAGTGTGATCTCCAAAATACTTAGACCATTCATTTTTTTAATCTTAATTTTAATGATATTGACAACATATTTGTCAAGTTGCAGACATGACTGAATGTATGTTGTATGTATGTCTAATTGAAGAAGAGACACTATATTATTTATCTACACTCACCTAAAGGATTATTAGGAACACCTGTTCAATTTCTCATTAATGCAATTATCTAATCAACCAATCACATGGCAGTTGCTTCAATGCATTTAGGGGGGTGGTCCTGGTCAAGACAATCTCCTGAACTCCAAACTGAATGTCAGAATGGGAAAGAAAGGTGATTTAAGCAATTTTGAGCGTGGCATGGTTGTTGGTGCCAGACGGGCCAGTCTGAGTATTTCACAATCTGCTCAGTTACTGGGATTTTCACGCACAACCATTTCTGTTGAGACATTCAGATGGTAGAGTCAGAATTTGGCGTAAACAGAATGAGAACATGGATCCATCATGCCTTGTTACCACTGTGCAGGCTGGTGGTGGTGGTGTAATGGTGTGGGGGATGTTTTCTTGGCACACTTTAGGCCCCTTAGTGCCAATTGGGCATCGTTTAAATGCCACGGCCTACCTGAGCATTGTTTCTGACCATGTCCATCCCTTTATGACCACCATGTACCCATCCTCTGATGGCTACTTCCAGCAGGATAATGCACCATGTCACAAAGCTCGAATCATTTCAAATTGGTTTCTTGAACATGACAATGAGTTCACTGTACTAAAATGGCCCCCACAGTCACCAGATCTCAACCCAATAGAGCATCTTTGGGATGTGGTGGAACGGGAGCTTCGTGCCCTGGATGTGCATCCCACAAATCTCCATCAACTGCAAGATGCTATCCTATCAATATGGGCCAACATTTCTAAAGAATGCTTTCAGCACCTTGTTGAATCAATGCCACGTAGAATTAAGGCAGTTCTGAAGACGAAAGGGGGTCAAACACAGTATTAGTATGGTGTTCCTAATAATCCTTTAGGTGAGTGTATTTTAATATAATACATATAATACTTCCATAAAGAGACTCATATTTTATTTGAAAAGATACATTTTATAAATATATATCATCTACACAAGCCATTGTGCTTGGCCCCTGATGACCGCCTCAAGTTAAGCTGCATCCCACTAAAATAAAAAGTGGGAGGGTCTGGGCCGCGCTCTGCGTCCCGAAGACAATCTGAAACAAGCCAATTAGAGCTCAGCCTTAAGTCACAAGCATTTAAAAAAAAAAAAAAAAAAAACGACGGACCTAATAGACATACATTTCAAAAACAAAACGAACTAAATACAATTTGTTTTAATAGGTGCTAACATGACTACCAGTCGGATAGTATGACTAAATAGTGTTATTTCATAATTATTTTGCAATATATATTTACTTATTTTTAACATGTTGAAGTAGCATTCTTCTCTGGCACCCCCCATTGACCAGCCACCACTGTCTCTGACAACAAATCTCCAACCCTGGGTTAACTTTATCCTCTTTCACTCCACACTGCATTTCATCTTACATGATATAATAATTCAATAATTCAAGTCAATACATCATGCAGATTTGTTTATTTAAGTAGCTGTGTAATAAGTGGGATAATGTACAGTAGGCCAGTCATTAGTGCACAATAAACCACCACATGGCCTAATTTAAAATCTGCAGACTGTAGTATTCTGCTATTTTGTGCAAGTATGATCATTACTTTCCATTTTTGCAACAATTTGTATGGTATTCTTATGGGTGAAAGTATTTAAAATCAAAATCACGGAGATCACTTTTCAACAGGTGTCTCACCGAGGTCGGTTTCCTTTGCTTACCTCAAAGACTTCCCCCTCAGTGCTCATGTCCACCAGGAGCCCTCTCATGGTTCCAGAAAGTGCCCAGAATCAGCAGGATGGCTGCTGCTCTCTCTCTTCCCCATCAATGTGCTCTGAGCTGGGAACGAGAAACAGGGAGGTGGGCCAACAGCAGGAGGAATCACCCCTGGGGAACAGAGGGGAAAGTGGGTTGCATAATGATAGGCTGGTTGTATAATGATAGGGATATGTGTATGAGCCGTTGAATTTACAAATGCGATACTGCGAGTGACCACCGTTGCAGACAAATGACGACATGAATATTTTTTCAGCCACGATTATTTGAAATGACTGTATCACTCAGTGACTTTCATTAAAATCTCATTTCAGCATGCATGCTTGCATACACATGGGAGACGCTGAACTGAATATCTGGATTTACTTGAAGGAGTACCGCTACATTTTCCTGGCATCCTGGGACCTATTTCCATAGACTCCACATCAGCTGCCCTATACACAATGCTGGACACATCAATGTTTAATGCAACGTAAAAAATAAGTTCTACTTTAGAGCACACAACCACAGCAGTAAAACCGGTCTAAGCTGCTTGTGCTTATAGATACAGCATAACAAATTTGTTCACACCTCAGCTCAGGAGACCACATTTACTAACTAAGCACTGATGCTGAAAATGATATATCTGTGAAACATAGCGTTTAGCAGTTATCGTTCACTGAGTGTGAGCAGCGTCCCCCCAGTTGGGTTTTTTTTTTTAAATCAAGAAAAATGAAAGCACGTGAAATGTAAGAAAGCACTGCCTCCCTGGGGATAGCAGATCTGCTGAATCTCTTTTTCATTTGAAGTCATATTTTAAAACCTTTTTACAGGTTTGCATTTACAGATAGTTAAACCATTTTTATTCCTTTTTTGTTTTAAGATGAAAAGTTCGAATTTACTTGTTATATTTTCATTTGCTGTATTTCTATTTAACTACTGTTGTGTTCTGTATTTTATGCCCAAAGAAGCACTTACTATATTATACTGTTTAAAAGGTAGACTATAAATATAAAATTATTAGTAGTAGTAGTATTAAAAATATACACCGATCAGGCATAACATCACGTTTACAGAGCCCGCAAGCTCCACAGAAGACTTCAACCTGAAAATCAAAGCAACAATACACCACGAAAATGTGTTTGCAGGCACAGTTATACACCGATCAGGCATAACATTATGACCTAATACTGTGTTGGTCCCCCTTTTGCTGCCAAAACAGCCCTGACCCATCGAGGCATGGACTCCACTAGACCCATGAAGGTGTGCTGTGGTATATGGCACCAAGATGTTAGCAGCAGATCCTTTAAGTCCTGTAAGTTGCGAGGTGGGGCCTCCATGGATCAGACTTGTTTGTTCAGCACATCCCACAGATGCTCGATTGGATTGAAATCTGGGGAATTTGGAGGCCAAGTCAACACCTCAAACTTGTTGTTGAGCTCCTCAAACCATTCCTGAACCATTTTTGCTTTGTGGCAGGGCACATTATCCTGCTGAAAGAGGCCACAGCCACCAGGGAATACCGTTTCCATGAAAGGGTGTACATGGTCTGCACCAATGCTTAGGTAGGTGGTACGTTTCAACATAACATCCACATGAATGGCAGGACCCAAGGTTTGCCCAAAGCATCACATTGCCTCCGCCGGCTTGCCTTCTTCCCATAGTGCATTCTAGTGCCATGTATTCCCCAGGTAAGCGACGCACCCGGCCATCCACGTGATGTAAAAGAAAATGTGATTCATCAGACCAGGCTGCCCATGACCCTGTCGCCGGTTCACCACTGTTCCTTCCTTGGACCACTTTTGATAGATACTGACCACTGCAGACCGGGAACACCCCACAAGAGCTGCAGTTGCTCTGACCCAGTCGTCTAGCCATCACAATTTGGCCCTTGTCAAACTCCCTCAAATCCTTATGCTTGCCCATTTTTCCTGCTTCTAACACATCAACTTTGAGGACAAAATGTTCACTTGCTGCCTAATATATCCCACCCACTAACAGGTGCCGTGATCAAGAGATAATCAGTGTTATTCACTTCACCTGTCAACATAATGTTATGCCTGATTGGTGTATTTGTGATATTTTAGGTATAATAAATATTTTGAACCATTTTAGTGAATTTTTGTGAATTTGGAGTAAATATATAAAATAAGTGCAATTGTATTTGAAATATTGTTCAGCATCATTACATTGTGTTAATGTACAAATCTGCATTAGACTGATTGTAATACTGTATTATTGACTGTAAATTGCACTGGTATAAGGTATGAAAGAAAAAAGACTTAAATGTGGAACTCTCCATGAGATGACTCAAGCTAAAATGTTCCTTCCTGGAAATAACTATACAAAAATATCTTTATGTCTGAGGAATTCTCAGAAGGAATGAGGCAGGCAGCTGTGTAAATGTTCTTTTCATTGTGAACAGCTAGATTATATGAACTTATTATATGAACCATGCTGCTCTTTAGTTTTCATTATAACACCACAAATAGAAAAAGAATAAGCACCAAAAGAGCAAAGAGCTGGACAAAGTGTCATAACTGCTATGCACAAGGAAAAGACCACAATTTAAGCTGTTATTAATCTTAAATGGATTTTTTTTTTACTTTTAGACATGTCACACCAGGTTTGACATCATTAACAGCAAAAGCCACTGGTTCTCACGTGTCATGTGACTGATCACAATGGGACAAGTTTGAACATGCAACTGAATTTAAGAGCTGCAGTAGAGCGGAACTAGGCCACTTTTCAACTAGGCCAATATCAGAATATCAGATTTTCACTACTTTATCATGGCTAAAACAATTCACACTAAAAAAATAATAATAATCATGATCAACACTTCCAGCAGACTGGGGTGTCTAACATCTCATCTTTTTTCCCCAAAAAATGTGTAAAAAAAAAATTTGTGTGTGTTTGAAGGAAGAATAAAAGGAAAGAAATGTAGGTGAACTATAATTCAGTAGGCTAAGTCAAGTGACTGCAAATAGATTAAATAAATAAATGGGTTATTATAAACTGATTGTTTAACTTCTCCAAAAATGCTGGGCCTTGGTGGCAGGGAACTGGTGGGATTTTCTGTAAACATCTGTTTTATAAACTTTATATTTTATGCATATACTGCTTGTGTATTTATGTATTGAAAATCTGAAAGTCAGACTGATCTTCACCTTGATTCCCCAGGGAGCGGCTCAGTATTTCTGTGGTATCAGCATCTGTATCTCTACTGTCAAACTAATATTTTATTTGACTATAATGTAACTTAAGAAGCGTCTTCATCAGCAGAATTCATCAGCACAAAGCCACCTCATCATCATTGCCAAATCCTTCCTCTGATTTCAAATAACCTTCACTTGAAAATATCTGTTACACAGTTTACAAGGTGTCTGTGCTGTTAGTGAATGTCCTCTAGGCCGTATCTGGAGCGGGTTTCCCTGAAGGTCCAACAACGATCATGTTTTATTCAGCCTAAACAGCCGAGGGAATAGTTAAGCTAGCAGCCTCCTTTTACAGCAAGAGTCAATGAGCATTACTGAGGGCTGCCGTCCTTCCCTCCTTTCTTTTTCCTAACAAATAGCAATGAACAGAA
Source organism: Rhinogobio ventralis (assembly GCA_039654625.1). NCBI lineage: Eukaryota > Metazoa > Chordata > Actinopteri > Cypriniformes > Gobionidae > Rhinogobio > Rhinogobio ventralis. Next base: position 18,263,088 of record CM077193.1, on the reverse strand, counting down.
ATCATCTCAGTCATATGTGCATAAGTAGTTTCCCACACATTGGGCAAACACACCCCCACACACACATACATATATATATATATATATATATATATATATATATATATATATATATATATAGAGAGAGAGAGAGAGAGAGAGAGAGAGAGAGAGAGAGAGAGAGAGAGAGAGAGAGAGAGAGAGAGAGAGAAACCTTAGCCCTGTGTTCGTGGGAGACAGGGGAATCAGGGCAACAAAGTCCATCTTGGTGGAGTGTAAATCCACCTGAAACATACAAATACATAAAAACACAACATGCTTCTGCATTCCATTCAGGTTTTTTCTGAAAGCAGTTGTTCTAGCACATTTGCACCAAACTGATACTTGTATGTTTGTCTAAACTAAAGAAAGCTAAATCAAATAACCGTTTGACAACACACAAAGACCATAATTCTTCACCTATACATATCCACACACATGCTGTGACATACAACCCATCATTTTGCTTCAATGTTCTCTTTACATCTTACCTGTTAAGAACAATGGAGGTGTGTTTGCTGCACCAGCAGGATCAAGCTGGACTTTGGCTGTATCTTTCATACTATGGTGCACTACAGACCCCTACTGGATAGAGAATGAAACATCAATCTAAAAAAAAAAACAGAAGCATGTATGACAACATGCTTACTCTATATTATCTTACTATATGGGCCTCACTATTTTACCTCATAACCTCACATTTTAGTCCAGTATGTAACTTTGAAGGTTAGATTCTAGACCTGAAAACACAGATACACCTTAATCCTTGCATTTCCTATACACCTCATAGCTTTCTTGCCCTTACTTAATATTTTTTCACACAAATTTGCTTTCATTCATTAATATGTACATATTAACTAAATTAAACATTAGCTCCCTGCTGCTTTCCGAGGCTGGTGCTCGCTCTGCATCCGCCACTTTCAGACTCCTTCATTAAAATGGAGTTCAGCTAAATGGGCAGAATGATTCTCAACCTCTTCCTTTTCCTCTCCATTTAAGAAAATCTCGTTCCTCTTTCTATGCCCTGAGGTTTTATCACTTTCCCCTTCTCTTCTCTTTTCTTCTCTCTCTCTTTGCCCGCAGGTCCCTTCAGTAGATTAAGTTCAGCGTGGCTGTGAGACAGAGCGTTGCTGATTCAGCCATATTCTTCCAAATGACCCAAATCCTCTCTCGCTCTGGAAGAACCTCATCCACTCGCAGATGACTCTCTCACTTGCTCAACCTCTTTCACCTTCTGTTCTCCCTCTGCTTTTCTTCAGCCGCTCTTCTGATCTTAGTACTTTAAGCTGTATATGTTTCTCTCTCTCTGCTGATATTCTCTGTCAGTACTCCTCCTACACAGCAAACATTTATAATAACAGACATTTAATGGACTTCATGCCTAATTATAACAGCAATTTCTAATAAGACTAGCTCATCACTCAAGGCATGGAGTGATCATATGTGTAAAAAAATTCAAGAGAAATTGAGTACAATTTATATGCATCTTCAATTACTTAAATTACACACATTTAGCAATCAACTGAATCACCCCTCCTGACTCTTTTTGAAGATGCATTCTCAAAGTTTTTATATTTTCTTGATATATGAAATGATATACATTTTTAGCTCTGTGTTACAGTACCATGGTATTAAATTAATTAATTAATAAAAAAAAACACTGATACAGTGGGGTTGCTAATAGAGCTGTTGTTTTTTTTTTGTCATGGAAACACAAAAAAAAAATTTCTCTTGCTGTTGGAGAAAATGGGAAAGTAAAAGTAATATCTGCTATGGTCTTTCAATGCACACTACTGTTCAAAAGTTTGGGGTCAGTTAATACTTGATACTTTTTTTCAACAAGGATGCAATAAATTTATCCAGTTACAGTAAATACATTTGTTATACACTTCTGGCCCAAACAAATGTTGGGCTAAACACTAAGCTTTTAATTGTCTTAACCACCAATTATTGGTCAGGTAATTAAACAAATTTAAGTACTTAAAAAGCCAATAATGTCTCAGAAAAACATCAAAGACAGAATGAATTTTTTGGCAATATGGGAAGTTGTGTGTGGATTGATGAATCACAATGAAGCACAAGTTTTATGATGATGCTCCAGAGTGGTGGAGCTTCAAAAATCTGGTGAGAAATGTAATAATAAATGCATCTCTACCACATTGAAGCATGGAGGAAGAGGTGGTATTGTGTGGGGAGCCTTTTTATCTACTGGGATTGGTGAGCTCCTTCACTGTGAAAAGTCATTTAATGCTTTGAAGTACAGGAGAATATTGCAGAATGGCTTGCTTCCCACAATATAAAGATGAATGATCAGATGTTATTTTTCAACAAGACAATGCTCCTGCCCAAACTGCAAAGACAACCCCCCCCCCCCCCCCCCCAAGAACAATCAACAATCACTGGTCAGAGTCCATATTTGAACCTTATATTGAAAGAACTGGGAGACATTTTTTAACTACTCATGAATTGTCTGAAGCCCTTAACATTGAGTAGAACATCACTGACTCTTCTTCCTGTAAAAAGCTGTCTGCAAGTTGGGGAAGGCTATTCTGTGCTTTATCTACAGTATTTGTGCAATTCTTGCTAATTTTCTGACCAGTTATTTGTGATTAAAAGGGTTAAGACCATTAAAAGACCACTACATATTTGGCCCTTTTTCTGCCCATGGTGTATGTAACAAAACTATTAAAAATAAATGCTGAAAACTGTTTTCAACCTTGATAATTATAAGAAATGTTTCTAAAGCAACAAATCAGCATGTCAGAATGATTTCTGAAGTATCATGACACTGAAGAATGGAGTAATGATGTTGAAAATTCAGCTTTGCCGTCACAGGAATACATTACATTTTAAAATATTAAAATAGTAACAATTTGTTAAAATTGTAACAATATTTTCAATTTTTGATCAAATAAGTGCAGCCTTGGTGACCATAAGAGATTTCTTTTTTTCCCAAACTTTTGAGCGATAGTGTGCGTCTATAGCAGTTTACCCTCCAAACCCAGAAATGTTGCACGTGTCCCTTGTTTTGGATTTGTTTAAAATCAAATGAGGTGAATTTCTAATATGAAGTGCCTGGCATGATTATTAGAATTAGAATGATTGACGCTGCCATTCAAATCGTTCTCTGATACTCCATCATTCGGGCTGAGTGATTGATCTTTTATTTTGTTTTTGAAGTATTTAATCATAACTACACATCAACACTGCTTCCTTTTGCTTCTTTGAGTGATGTTCCCTACTAAATTGGACTTCATTAAACCAACACAAACACAGCTGAAATCCACTAGTGTCATTCCCCTGCTGTGCTCGAGAGAGAGCTGCTCTTAACTTTCATTCAGCCATATTGGAATTGCCAGCCCATCGCTGGCACCATGGGGTAGACCAGAACCCATGAACAATGCCGGCCTCATAAGCGTCAAAGATCATTGGTTTATGTCAACTACTTGCATGCAGACTCTGAACAAACCACGGGTAGCCAAACAAAAGAACATCCAGCGTTTGGCCCCTCTGCTCATTGGCCTCCGAATTTGTATTGACTACTTGTGAATGTAAGCGGGACACCAGGGGCTTTGGGTTATGGTGTGTAAACATGGATGAGCCCACCATGACTTCAAGACAGTTTTAAAAGTTTACTTTTCTCAATGAGCCATCCTGTCCACTGAGTAATGATTGTTTCCATCGTCTGCTCGAAAGCGCATTGTGTCTGCTTTTAGGGAGTTGTGTCTGAATATGTGGATATTCGTATTAAAGAAATAGTTTAAAGATGAAAATTCTGTCATTATTTACTCTCCCATTTCTCTCTTCTGTGAAAGACAAAAGGAGAATTCTGAACAATGTACTATTGCAGTGAATGGAGGCTGTGGCTTTCAAACTTTAAAAAGGATGAAAAAACACCAGAGTTTCGTAAAAGTAGTTCATATGACTCATGTCCTATTTTCAAAAGCCACTGAAGCTATACAATGGTTTTGTGTGAGGACTGAAATTTAAGTCTTTATTAACTAATACTTCTCCTTTCCAGTGAACTATTGCATTAACTATTGTGTGACCGGGTCGTTGAGTGAGTGGGTTGAACATTCAGAACAGTTCTGTGAGCCTGATCAAGTGATTTAATGAAAAGAATAGACTCAAAAGAATGATCTGAAGAATTGGACATCGCTACTGCTCTTATGAATGCACCAAGGAGAGCTACAGTGGATGTTAAGATATTCATTGTATGGGTGACTTTTAAAAAAAGATTGCACAGTACAATATTCAAATCTCTTTTTGTTCCACAGAAAAAAATAGTCATACAGGTTTGGTGAATAATGACCATTGTAATTTAAGGGTGAACCATCTCTTAAAATGATTTCAAATCAAGTTGCTTCAGTTCTTTTCCTGTTCTCTTGCTACCAAAGAAGACAATTCTTTTGTTTGATTCTTTTTCCCACTGTTTGTTCATTAAAAAACACACACACAGAGACATAGCTTTTCCCATCCAAATATTATCCCTCACCCTTTACAGCCAATGTGGTTATTAAAAAAAATCACCTCACAGACAATGGTTGGGTACTCCACCCCCTTTTCTCTCTGTTCTAATATCTTTTCATGGTTAGGATAAAAGGAGGATAGAGTGAGAGGTAGGAGAGGGAAGTAAAGAAGAGAGAACACCAAAGATAAGAGAGAGAAAGTCAGTAGATGACAGCAAATTACGAAAGGTAAAAAAAAAGGTGTGAGGGAGAGAGCAAGCGAAAAGAAAGAGGAAATGATGAGAGTTGCAGTGGAATCGATCAAAAAAACATGGAAGGATAGCCTGAATCTTTTTGATCAGTTCAGCACAGAGAGATGAGAATGAACGAGAAAAAGAGACAGAAAGGAGACAGAACAAGCCACAAATACAAGTGAGTGTAAGAAAGCAGGGAGGCAGCACCATGACTGTCTACCTTGACGGAAAGTTACGATACGGTGCTTTTCAACTGCCACAAAAAGAGATGGGATTGGAGAGATGGGTGGTTTAAAAAAAAATAGATCCATATATCAGGCTTTACAGATATGGGCCCTTCTGCATTTGCGATACTGGCGGAAGACAGCTGCACAAGCTTAGCTAGAGGTGGCTGATAGTAAAGCTAACATCCTACCATAATCAAAAGGGAGAGAAATTAAAGCACAGCTTCTCCCAGGCCCCTGGGGTGTTTCCCTTCTCTCCTCGCCGGCTCTCGATTTATATTTGGCTGAGATATGAGTGGGCTTGGGTTTATTTCTCTCTCCTTTTCTTTGGAAAAGAAGGATTAAGAGGTTTGTTGTGAGTATGGAGAAGAGAGGAGAGGAGAGGCAAGGAGAGAAGAGGAGCTTCAGCAACCCACTCAATTCATCATAGATGACTGCATTGATCACTCTTCAGACCATCTATTGGTCAAGATAAAGGGAGGAATTATATGCAATATGTTTCCATGTATAAACAAGTGTTGAGGAAGCTACGATGGAACTGAAGCTTACCAAGCTACAAGCTCATGATTTAAAATATTTAAATGGATATCAAGCTACGCTTTTAAGAGTAGTTATAGTACTACTATAAGTCAGTGTCAAGCGGTGACTTGTTTAACCACCCAGTAAACAATTTTCTGTTTAAAAGACGTCTAATAGCGGTTCAAACACAGCTCTGACGTCTAGGCTAAAACAAGGCGAAATTTGGACTATCAGTGAAAATGTAATAGACATCTAACCATAGCCTAAGAATAGACTAGTCATCAATTTCAAAGAAATGAAACCAAACACTAATCAACTGTAATCACTGTTGACTTTGCTTACATGATGGAATATCATACATCTCACAAGTTATTTTGGAAAAAACAACATGTAACCAAACTCAAGGTTATTTTGGCTAGAAGTGGGTTACTCATAGCCGGACTATATCGGGTCTATAGTTAATCCGAGACGGTGAAATGACGGGAGTATGAGCGTCGTGTCAAAAAAAGCACCCAATGCAGATACTAGTAGGGATCGGCTCTGATACCAGCATTATTTGCCGGATCGGGTATAGGTCAGACAGGAACGATCCAAATCTGATACTGTGCGTTTAATATTCTGTGTTATTGTTAAGCCCCAGTGCCCCACTAAAGGCACAAAACATTATAAAGCTAAAGCATCATCAACACTTTGTGCATTACATTAAGTGTTCTGAAGCCATTCCATAGTTTAATGTGAGGTACAGATGAAAATTTAAGTTCACGTGAATGCTTTCATCTGCTGCGGCTGTCAGTCATTCTCCATTCAACTTTCAAACTGCGTGTCGCGTTTGGTTACGACACACAGCACGATGAAACTCTCCAAGATGATTTAATGTTCCTGTTATTATGCTTGATCTGTAGATAATGGTCTACGGTTTCGCATAAAATGACTTTATCTTGCTAGAGATTATTGCTGTTTCTATCGTGTTACTTTCTATCAGGTGTCTGTTAGATCACAACACTGGAGTTGTATTGTTCTATGCATGGTAACTGAAATTTTAAACTATTAAAAGAAAAGGCTCAATAAAATATTGCATATATAGATAAACTACGCATCGATATATAGCCCCTTTTTGTTTTTAACTTTTCAATGCGGACGGAGCGCTTTGCTGTGACTTCATGTTGCTTCAAGAGCATCATCCTGTGCACGGCATGTGCATTGTGCCGCTCTGTATTGGAGCATTTCGTATTATTATACTTTTGCGCAATTAAAGATTATGAATAGCCTTTCTTGTTCTGCCCTATCTATAGTATGTTGCTGCCTCATTAGAAAGCTGCGCTATACATAACTAAATATTTAGATTTTATACAATTATTGTGCACTCATGATTTTTCTAGAGTAACTTTTGCTGCTGAATTATCCACTAATCTAGTTTATCCACCATCTAGTTTATAGTAGTATTTTTGTCATAGATTGTGATTATATATTTTTTTAATTTGTTGTTTTTCTTTATAATGAAGTTGTCTGTATTTAGTAGATTGTGTTTAACACATAAAAGAGTGATTGTCAGTTCAACACACTGAGGTATAGAAATGAATTTTTAAACAAAACTGCGCTGGTATCAGATTGGTATCGGTATCGGCCGATATTCAGAATTTAAAATGGTATCGTGCATCCTTAATTATAAGTGAGACGCTCGCGTTTACTCTAAACACTGTTAGCAACTCAGTTGGACCTTTTATTGAAAGTAGCCTACATTTACCTGTTGATGCCTTCACAAGCACCCGTAAAAAATGTTGAGTAGTGTTTGAGTTGAGTGAGGTGCGACGCGCAAAACAGATAAAATATGCTGTATTTTTGTAATTCCACTATAGGCGGCACTAATGTCACAGAAACATCTCGGTTACGTATGTAACCCTCGTTCCCTGAAGAGGGAACGGAGAGGTAACGTCAGTGACTGACGAAATGGGGGTTTCGCCTAGAAGCCTATCATCTTCGAGATCTTAGAAAACGCCCAATGGCAGGCCAATGCCATGGGCATGCGGAATTTACATAGCGTAGCTCCGCCCCACAGTGTGGGTATATAAGGAAGTACGCTGGCAACATCGCATTATGTTTACCTGCTGAGGAGCCAAGACTGAACTTCCGGCCGTTTCAGCGGTACAGCGGATGTGGCAGAGGGACGTTACGTCTCCGTTCCCTCCTCAGGGAACGAGGGTTACATACGTAACCGAGACGTTCCCTTTCATTCAGTCACTCCGAGTAACGTCAGTGACTGACGAAATGGGGGTCCCAATTCAATCACGCCACTCGGCTGTCGTCCAGTGCCCTGCGTAAGTGTGAGCTCCCTGTCGTAAGCTAGTACGGACGAAGGACTCCAACTTAGCACAGGGATACCAAGGTACACTGGGAAGCATATTCCAGGTGGAAGTATGCGCCAAAGTGCCTACCCATAGGGAGGACTTAAGGACACATATGACCCGCGAGGGGCTGCATATGGAGGAACTCTGGGGTAACCAGCCGAAGGTGGAAAATTTTACCCCCAGGGGAGTAACCGTGTCCCGTCCAGGAGCCACACGTGGAGGTTCCAAAGATCGGGACGCGGGTGCCACACCGCAGCCCTCAGGTCACCCTGGCCACCAGCCAAACATCCCATCACGTGGAGAGGATAATGGGGTGTGGCAGGGGACTCTACCTCCATACGGGGGTCATTGAGTCTCGACCGTGATTGCAACTGAGCGTCAACAGGGGGGACCCCAGTGTACCCTTGACCGCGGCCCCATCGAGGGCAGAGAAGGTGGAGGAGGCATGATTTATCCACAAACGCTGCTTGAGCGTGCTGAAGCCCAAACATGTCAAGCAGTGATTGCGCCCATCAGATAGCAACAGACATCGACCGCACCCAGAAGTGCACGGGCGAACTGTCTTTAAAAAGACGTGCCACGCGCAAGCTCTTTTTGTGAGAGAAAGCTCTGTAGAGTGCCGAAGCGCCCAGGGAAACACACACACAGCTGTTGCAGATCACTGCACAGATCAGCAGGCAGGCAATGTGAGATCGCTGGAATGCGCCGTAACACCAACACTGACTGGAGAGCTGCTCGTCTCGAAGAAGCTGACGATAACTCAGAAGGCTTGAGGAGTGAAGAGAGAGATACTCTTGGCTCCGAAGTAGAAACATAATGCGATGTTGCCAGCGTACTTCCTTATATACCCACGCTGTGGGGCGGAGCTACGCTATGCAAATTCCGCATGCCCATGGCATTGGCCTGCCATTGGCCGTTTTCTAAGATCTCGAAGATGATAGGCTTCTAGGCGAAACCCCCATTTCGTCAGTCACTGACGTTACTCAGAGTGACTGAACGAAAGGGAACTACATACTTCACCTTTAAATGGTACAGCGCATCGGCTGAGGACGCATCTAAATCAGAGACGACAAATAAGAAACACCATGGCAGTGTATGCCAGAAGTGTTTTTTATTAAGAGTTAAAAATAAGTAGCCTATAAAATAATCATTATTAGTAGCCTATTATAAATAAAATATAAGTAAAATATAATTAGAATAAATACAAGTAATAAAATCTAAGTATTCTTTTAAAATATGTTTAAATAATGCAAATTGATTACTTTAACAAACGCATAGACTAACAGCCAAGGATAGTTACAGGTCTGCTTACAGTAGATATGATCTTTAACAGTTTATACGTTTCCGTTAAAAATAAATTTCCTTATGGAGAAAACTAAATACTATAAAAATAGTTTCAGTTATGACTTTTTTTCACTTGATTTAGTGTATTTGATTTTGTATCACATACAATGTGATTTTCATTAATTGAGATCTGGCAGCAGCAGCACATTTTTCCTCTTGGGCGAGCAATTCACGGACAGCTTCATCTGCGCATGAAATCCCCCATATGCCAACAAACCAATGAGAATGTGGGGCAATTACCATTGTTTGGCAAATAAATAAATGGCATTACTAAAATGTTATCAAGTAAGCTTTATGGTACACCTCAAACAAAGGAATTTATAGTAATTCATAGTAATTATCGTAATTATAGTAAGCTTATATGGACCGCACGTCCCTGCTAAAAGTAGTAATTTACATAATTGAGTGAAAAAATAGCAATGACCAGCAGATTTAACTAAACATTTCACTTCAAATTCCATGTTAGATTGTGTGCAATATGTATACTGATAATATAATGGGTAGAAATGTGCATCGGTGCCAACAGGGGTTTTCTCCAACTGGAGAGAAAAGAAAGGTTTCTACAGAGTACACTATCAAATTGACCTGAGATGTTCCTTCACTCTCATTCTTACCGCTGGGTAGAAACAGATCTCATTTCATTAAGATTATACAAGCAAATTAGAAAAGGCGGGTGGATGTAATCAGCTGGATTGACAATTGTAAAAATGTTATTACATTACAGTTGCACTCACAGGAATTACATAATTACATCTTTTACTCCTTCAAAATATGGCAGTAATAACTGTGACAAAACTATGAAATATTTGCAAACACTTTGGTATACCCTTGATAAAAACAGGATTATGAAAAATGACTTCCTTAATGGCTGAATAAACAAACAGACTGACATGTAAAACTTGTTGGGTTGCTTTCACTGATTTGGTTTCTTTTTTAGAGCACTATATCATAAAGTACTTTTTGAAGTTTGTTGTGAATTAGTTTTTCTTCCCACAGGTAAAAACAATGCACCAATACTAAACCTCTGGCACAGCCTAAAGTGTCCACTGGGTAATGAACAAGGTGGACAACTGATGCACATATAGAGTAAAAGAATGCAGTGGCCTCCCCTAACAAAAATAAAACAAGAGTTATATCAAAGACTTTATATATAGGAAAAGGGTGCACTCCATTTACTTATGAATGGGAGAATGCAATGCCCAATATGGCAAATAAGCCCCGCCTTCTAAATGAAAGAGCCAATCATTGATTAGTAAAGTCATTGCGTCACTGCAGCTGCAATTAGAAGCTCTGGTTGCTATAGAAACAGGCAGTGTTCTGAGTTACGCTTAGGACTGTGCATGCGCATTAGCTTTGTCCAGGCTGAAAAATTAATTTTTTTGTCATGATTTGAGCGTTTAGAAACAAATTTTATGAGACAGTTGTTGTCAGATTTCATTGGTGATTTCAAATATGAAATGTAATCATAAACTTGGCGAACTGTTTTGGAGAATTTGATGTTTCCACATTCAAAGAAATAGGAGCTCCACTTGCATGCCCGAGAGGTGTTTCAAAGATGGCCGCAGAGTGAAATGACTTGTCTTGAAGGGACTTTGGATATATTACAAACAATATATGAGATCAAATATTGTGTAAAGCAGCCAATACTGCCTACCAATGACACTAGTGTTTCACTCCTTGTCTTTTCAATGAAATTCAAAAGCGTAAGGGGGTAACAGCAAACTACAGATTAAAGGTCACGTGAGGAGGCAGTGCCTCCACATCACTGTGATTACCCTGTCAATGGCATAATGTCCTCCTATCATGTTTCCACAAATCTGCTACAATGGGTCAGACTGGTGGAAATGAATGGACTAAGTGCACATTAATCAGTTAAATCGGTCATCACGATTTATTGCATCTGCAGATGATTTATTGACCGATGGTCCAAAAATGTATATATTGTCCAATATGACAGAAATGGTGTAAACATCAAATTTAACATAAATTTTTTTTATGTAAATTTACATTGGACTAAAAACCCAGAGAGGAACTCAACCACACACACGTTGTGTTTTCATGTGGATTTACTATGGACATAATAATCATTATACTGTACAAACTTTAGATTCTATCCCCTAACCCTAAACCCATCACAGAAACAATTCTGCATTTTTACATTTTCACAAAACATCATTTAGTCTGATTTATAAACTGCTTTCCTCATGGGGATCAAAAATGTCCTCACACAGACAAGGATTTCAGATATTGCCATCTTTTTGGGGTAATTTTGTCCTTATAACGTAGGGTTTACCTGGACCACACACACACACACACTCCATGAAATGTGTGTAATCCAATAGATTGTGTTGCGATAAAGAAGTGGCACACGTCCTGGATACTGATGATGCATTATCCTGTTTTTGGCTGTCTTGCAAAGTTTTGAGCAAACAGAAATCCATCAGACTTGGCAAGAAAACATGGTGTGTTAACAGACATCTGAACAAGGTTTATAAAGAACCCAAAATAAGGTGTGGGATTATCAGCAGACGGCTTCATCTCAAAAATAAATATTTTAAGCAGAAACATGGAAACAGAAAGACATGCTGACAGTGCTGGACAGTGTATGAGACATGAAGACGGTCTGTGTGTGCCTGTGCTTGCATAAACTCAATGTTTTCTGTCATAGTGTGCATTCATCATGTGGCTACAAATAATCACAGGATTTCAGCAATGAATAACATGTCTCTTTGTACCCTTGTGAAAAAGATGTGCAATAAATTGAACTGAATGAGCAATGTGGTGTACTTCAATTCTTATATATACTGTATATATATATATATATATATATATATATATATATATATACACTCACCTAAAGGATTATTAGGAACACCTGTTCAATTTCTCATTAATGCAATTATCTAATCAACCAATCACATGGCAGTTGCTTCAATGCATTTAGGGGTGTGGTCCTGGTCAAGACAATCTCCTGAACTCCAAACTGAATGTCAGAATGGGAAAGAAAGGTGATTTAAGCAATTTTGAACGTGGCATGGTTGTTGGTGCCAGACGGGCCGGTCTGAGTATTTCACAATCTGCTCAGTTACTGGGATTTTCACGCACAACCATTTCTAGAGTTTACAAAGAATGGTGTGAAAAGGGAAAAACATCCAGTATGCGGCAGTCCTGTGGGCGAAAATGCCTTGTTGATGCTAGAGGTCAAAGGAGAATGGGCCGACTGATTCAAGCTGATAGAAGAGCAACTTTGACTGAAATAACCACTCGTTACAACCGAGGTATGCAGCAAAGCATTTGTGAAGCCACAACACGCACAACCTTGAGGCGGATGGGCTACAACAGCAGAAGACCCCACCGGGTACCACTCATCTCCACTACAAATAGGAAAAAGAGGCTACAATTTGCACGAGCTCACCAAAATTGGACAGCTAAAGACTGGAAAAATGTTGCCTGGTTTGATGAGTCTCGATTTCTGTTGAGATATTCAGATGGTAGAGTCAGAATTTGGCGTAAACAGAATGAGAACATGGATCCATCATGCCTTGTTACCACTGTGCAGGCTGGTGGTGGTGGTGTAATGGTGTGGGGGATGTTTTCTTGGCACACTTTAGGCCCCTTAGTTTAAATGCCACGGCCTACCTGAGCATTGTTTCTGACCATGTCCATCCCTTTATGACCACCATGTACTCATCCTCTGATGGCTACTTCCAGCAGGATAATGCACCATGTCACAAAGCTCGAATCATTTCAAATTGGTTTTTTGAACATGACAATGAGTTCACTGTACTAAAATGGCCCCCACAGTCACCAGATCTCAACTCAATAGAGCATCTTTGGGATGTGGTGGAACGGGAGCTTCGTGCCCTGGATGTGCATCCCACAAATCTCCATCAACTGCAAGATGCTATCCTATCAATATGGGCCAACATTTCTAAAGAATGCTTTTAGGACCTTGTTAAATCAATGCCAAGTAGAATTAAGTTCTGAAGGCGAAAGAGGGTCAAACACAGTATGGTGTTCCTAATAATCCTTGTATCCTATCCTATATACAGTGTAAGAATCGGTTTTACTGCTAAGACAAAAGTTGAAGATCCAACCCCCTGCAATAGAACAATAAAACTCACTAATCTGGAGAGAAGATCTCACAGAAAGAGAGTAGGTCATCGGCCTGCCCAAAACCTTCTCCCCCTCTCCCTCCTCCCTTCCCTCCCCCTGATTCAAGTCACAGAATGCAGATATACCACAGATGATGCATCTTGTAAATCTATTGTTTTTCCTCTGTCATGTGTGGTATCTTTTTAAAGGTCTCAACTTCATTGTAGTCACTGGTAGAATGAGAAAGATTGAAACATATGAGAATTCTGTTCTCCTTTTGAGTGGTCTCAGAAGATATCTGATCCTCTCCCCCAAACTAGGTGTTGTGTTGCAAATATTTACCACCCTTTGTTCTGGTCTGGGTATTTAAGGAAGGGTAGCAGAGCTGCCATTTGGGAACATTCTGTAGCCAGAGCCCCCATGCAGTGCTGTGTCAGTGTCCGAGAGGCACTCACACACACTGTGTGTACTGTGCCAGATATAATGACTCTTTAAAACTATTTTTGTAATTGTATTTTATATTTTTATGCTGAAAGTTGTGTACCATGAATTCATGTTTAATTATGTTTATTTAAGTTCTGTCTGGCCAAAATAAATGTTAATCTTGATTCATCTTGTATTTTCTGAAATCATTATTCTAGTATGGATCAATGTGGAGTCCGTTACTTCCGTAAATGTTTGGCCAGGATAGATCAAACCGAGGACCCCATGACTGAAGCATGGAGCGCAGCATGCGGGATAATCTGATTTCTGACTATCACTGTATTAGCAAGTTGCAGCTTTCGTGTCTATTAATCAAATTACGCTTTTTGTTGAGTAAGCAGGTGCGACCACTTAAAGGTAAAATATTCACTCTGCAATCCTCTGACTAATATCAGAACTGGCGGGTTTGCGAGCGTGAGCTAGTGTAATTCTCGCGAGCACTCAGTCTCTGTGTGGTTTTGGGTCCCTTGATGAACGAATATTTGAAAATAAGAGATACTAAGAAGAATCAACGATCCAAATTAAATCACAACGAATCACCAGCTGTTAAATTACAAACGTAACAAAATGAACGAAGTCACATAAAATTGGAGTCAGATTTAAAATTAGATATTAATAAATTAAGTGAATTTAACAGAAATGCTGAAAAGGCTTACACGCAGAATCCTTCAACCAAGCCGTTAGATTCCGTTTTTTGGGCTAACGGATGGAGCTTACAACAGTATATATTGTTTTGTTTTTTTTTGTTTTTTTTTAAAACCTATTTGTAGATAACATATTAATGAAATAAAAGGTCACTTAAGTGTAGGGGAGAGCGGGGCGCAACGCTTTTTGACTTTCTCAGTTTGTTTAAATCCATTTAGATTTCAGAGTATTTATTTTTTCCCACATTAATTTCACACGTCTAGTACAATTATGTGGTTTTGTTTCATTAATACAGTGTATACTTTTTTCTTGATTTACCCCAAAAGAATGAAAGTGAAATGTGACAACATGCCCCATAAGTGGGGTACATTGTAACATGACCATATGACAGCTTAAAATGTTATTTTATCTAATAAAAAAAAATATCCAAGATGAACTAAAATATAATATTTTGTCAATAAAATACAATTATTAACTTTTTAAAATAAAATAATGGCATTTTTTAATCATTAAAAACATAAAAAAAATTGAGTTTGACAACAAACATCTCGCTAAATACATCTATAAAGCATAGTTATAAACAATAATAATGAATAATTTCTGAACATTGACTCTCAGTCAGTAAGTTCTATAGTATAGAATATAATAAGTAGTTCTAATAGGGGCTCATTGTAACGCAGTGTTACAATGCACCCCACCTGCACAATTGGGATTTAAACCTGGCTCGTGTCTTCTGCTGGTTAGATCAGCATTAAAGAACAATCTCAACTGTTAAATAGATATAAGATATAAGAACAGATATAAGATTAACATAATATCAGATTTGTCTTATTTTAAATAAGCACAAAAAACAGGGATGAAAAATAAACTTAAGTAAGAAATGTACTTTTGCTATGGTTAAATAAATGTTCAGTGATATCTTTCAAAGATTTTTTAATTTTGGTGCAATTTTTTCTCTAAATAATGTTGATATGGCAACTAGTAAATACACTAAGTTTCGTTATTCTGGCATGTGTGGAAAGTTTTAAATATGTGTGTTACAACTAACCCCGCGTTAGGTTGTGCCCCGCTCTCCCCTACTTACACTTTCATGACTGTAATTTTCGCTGCTAGAGGTCACTTATTCAAAACAAAGGCGTGATGATGCCTTGATTTCGCTGAATCATGGGAGTTGTTGTCTTTACCTCTAGACACTTGTTGCACACTGCAGTAAGCTAGATCGATATTAGGCATGGTAAAACATGGTATTTGCGGTAAATCAAGAAAATGAGAGTTAAACTATAAGACTAAGACTAAATGTGTTGAGCTGTATAAGAATGTTTCCATTCTTGGAAACATTTGGGATAATGTACGAACACAAGACAACAAAATATATAACATTGTTCTAGTGGTTTTTGGATATTTTAATCCAAAAATCTTACATATTGTGCCTTTAACGCACTTAAGTACACTTTTAAAAAGTGTGCCCTGTAATAACGTCAAATTAAATGTTTTTTTAAGTACATTTTAAATCATTATTTTGATGTGTTGACTAACAATTTTAACTGTATTGTGTTGTTTTATTTTACATTTAAAGTAAATATATTTAAAATGTACTAAATTGCAAATTCATTACATATTTGCAATTACAAATATATTGAAACACATGACAGTTTTTTTTATAGAAATTACATAAAATTTTAGTTTACCATAAATGCTTGTCAGAAAACCTATGTCAAAGCACTCTTAAGTTCAACTAATTGCAATTTAAACTTAATTTCAAATAACATGCAATTAAGCGTCTGAAAACATTGCATTCAATATGCACTTAAATATATTATTTTAAATTACATTACTTCCTTATAAGTAACCCTTCTTTTTCCCAAGGGTTAGTCAGTCAACAAAGAAGTTACTTTCTGCCTCTCTTTTTGATAGGTTTACTCTCATCCTATTCATGGTCTTATGTTGTAGACATCAACCAAACCTAAACATGCTAATTCTTCTTAATTTATCTGCATTATTTCACAGCATCAATAAAAAAAATATTGCAAAAGAAGACATTTTCTTGCTTATATCTTACATGGTCAAGAGTTCACCACAGGGAGCCTGGGTCCCTGCTCTTCTCCATTTACCATTTACTCCATATCACACAGAACATTCCTCCAGTCCGACGGCATCTCTTACCACTGCTGTGCTGACAAAACTCAGCCGCACATCTCATTCCCTCGTCCTGTCTCCACATCTGTGATCTAAAAGAGGTTCTCTGCATATATCTCTGACATACCCAACTGGATGTGTACCCCTCACCTCGAGCTTTATCTTGACAAGCCTGAGATCATTTTCCTTTCACCTACGACTTCCTTTCTAAAGTAGAAGATCATGTAGATGTTGCCTCCAGGTGTTAACACATGATACTATCCTTCAGGAACTGACCATCTGTCATTTGAACCATGCATGTGTTGTATTATTTGTTGTATGAGCTTTTTGCACATGCAGGACTATAAAAGCACCAGATTATGTTTAAAGTAGGGCTGGCAAATTGATAAAAAAAAATTAATAGAATTAATTACATACTGTAATATGCTTACTCATAAATTTAATAAATCACAAATAACCACTTTTTAAGCAAATCCCCCATAATTCAAAAATATTATTAAAAGCACTGAATAGTAATGACAAAAGCTTTATTTCCATACCACTATACAGACGCTGAAAGCACTTTAGCATCTGTTTAACAGTGCAGCCCTCTGGGAAGAATACACCTTAAAACAAAATTAATACTAATACATGCATGAAGTAAATCCCAAAACTCAATGAAGAATGATCTCTTCTTAGTGTATAATCAAACTATAAAGCCACTGATTAAGGAGCCTAGCTCATAGGTACATATTACATAAGCCTTCAAAGTCATCCCTATTAATCCAGATTTTAATGGTTTCCTCACCCATCTTGTTAAAGGAATTTTACTTTGCAGTCCACTTGACCTTTGAGTGCTTAGATTTAGGACTTCCCGTCTCTGCAGAGAAAATGTCTGGCCCACCCACAGCTGTCAAGTTTTTAGGCACACAACTCAATTCAAGAGGGTTTCAGGCCTTCCCAACAAAAACAGACAGATAAATCACTGAAATCTCCCAGATTCTCCACATTGCACTGAGCTGTCATGTATCATGAGACTTCCCTCTGTGACCATTGGCGGTTGCTCTTTATTTTCTGGTTATTATTTTGAAGTGTTCACAGTTTCATGAGCGGTCTCACCTGTCTCGTTTTTGACTGGTTTTAAAAAAAAAATGCCAATAATATATGTATCTTTGTTTAATGCTGAGTATTAGATCCTCATCTTTTAAAATACCCAATTGACTTGTGGGTTCTGTGATATCACTCTCCCTGATCTTTGCATTTATTGCTGCTTGGTCATTTAAATTTTGCTATGCACATCATACTACAAGGTCACCCGCCGTTCACATCCCACCTTCTCACACCAACTTCATCTGTTCCATCATTGAATAATACAGTGTTGCTAACTTTATACAGCTGTGCTGACTAAGGCCTGTTTCACAATATTTAAAGTCCTCAACAATATTCAGTGCAGTTTTTTTCCAGTTGCTAACACACTAAAAGGACATGCACAGCACAATTATTTAAACTGTCACTCAAGGAGCAAAACCTCAGCCCAGATCTGCACAACTATAAGCACATTCTCAGCCTCACACTTTTTGCAAAACACTACACACAGTGGTGGGGGAGGAAGGGGGGGGAATGAGGGAGGGGGGGGGGGGGGGTAGGAAGAGGTAGACCTGGAGTAGGACGTGGATATAAGTTGAGATATAAAAAACAAACCTTTCAAAATGCATGAATGAATCAAATGATTTTACAATGTGGAGAGAAATAAATATTTTCATCAATATGCAGTACTTGTCACGGTCACCAGCTAGTCACCACCTCATCACTACATTTCCCATCATCCTCCCTGGCCCTCACCTGCATGCAATTCACAATCACACACACCTGCACCTTATCTGCACCCTCATCAACCTGCTACTTAAGCACACACCTCATCACACCACATTGTCTGGTCTTGTTTAAGGAAGGATTTACTTACCTTGCATTACTTACCTGATTCCAGCATCTTCATTGTCTTCCTGGTCATCTGTGTCTGCAGTTCGTCTCTATCTCCAAGTCTCCCTCCATTCCCCAATCTAGTGGTGGTGAAATGAAGCTTTGAAGCTTTCCAGCCAAATGTGTTGAAAAGTGGTTCATTTCTTGAGGTTTTGAATGCATGCTAGAGACACCTGCTGGTCAATGCAAATGTGGTGCTTAAAAGTTGTCAGGTTTGTGACAGTGCTCACAAAGGCTTGATATATTAACATATACACACGTCTATCTATATATCATTCAAGTACTTATGCTCAGTGTTGTTTCATAATTTTGTAACTGGGGAGTGCTTTTGTTGAACAGAGGGAAATGGAGTTCTTTAGATTGGATTAAACAAAGTGAAAGTGATTTTAAGCTGGACTTGAGAGAGGGCAGTGGAAGTGCTTGTGTAAGACTGGGCAGAGGAAGTGCTTGTGTAATATGAAGGAAAAACGTATTTATTTTTGTTTAAAAACAAGATTTGTTCCACTCTGGTCGGGCTAAGTCGATTTCTCTTTTTGGATATTGTCTCCCCAGCCTTGGAAAATACCCGCTCACATGGCACAGATGAAGCTTGACAACATAAAAAATGTTGAGCAAGAACATAAAGGTTTGGGTAGAAGCTCTTATGTGCTTCCCAGTATTTTAGAGGGTCCTCTCCTCTTTGCATATTTGACTCTGCCATGTAGTGCTGAACCTCCACTATTGCATCAGCTGTATTATTTTTTTATTTTTATTTTGTTTGCTGGACAGATGCATTTAAATGACGCCACAAGTTACCTAAAAAAATACAAAATTGCTCATAAAATGTAATAGTTACATGTCAACACAGTGTACAGCATTAAGAACATACCTGATGTTGAAGGCTCCTCATCTTCAGCTAGCACTGCCTGTGTTGCTGGTCGTGGTGTTTCTTTCTAAATTAATAATGCACACTCAGAAGTGAGTCTCCTAACAGCCTCATTCCCCTTAGATGGGCTGAGGAAACTTAGCATTTTAAAACGTGGGTCCAGAAGAGTTGGCAAAGTTAGGATACTCATGGACTGCAAATGATGCACTTTCTCTCTGAGTTGGTGTATCATCATTTCTGTCAGCTGTTGGGCCCTTACAGATTACTCTTTGGCCATTTCTTCAGACAAAGAATGGTCCACCATTTTTAGTAATGGTATTATTTTGGAGGCAGACACCTGCTTCTCCTCACACAGCTCCACCGTTGCCCCATAGAAAGGTTACAGAACACCAAGACACTCCCCAATGTAAAAATACTCCTCAGGTGTGCGTGGACAAGTATCAGTTTGAAGTGATGCCACAGCTGCACCCACCGTCTCTCTCAGCTCATAAAGTCGCTGAAACATCTGAAAGGTGCTGTTCCAGCAGGTTTCCATTTCTTGAAGCAGTTTCAGCTGTGGTTCCCCTAGGTGTGTCTGCATTTGCACAAGCCTTTCCTTTACACAGAATATACAAACATAAGGCTTTCTGAGGGACTCAGTGAAGTGAATTACAAGACCATGGTGTGTAATGCTATGTTAATATCATGTAACATACCTTAGCAGTGGTGCTGCATCGGAACAGACTTACAAGCTTGATAGCCTTTGTTCTCAGGTCAGCAAGTCCAGGAGCCTGGTGTAGTGCCTTTGTGACCATCAAATTGAGCGCATGTGCAATACAGATGGAGTGTTTTACATTGAGCTCCCTGGCACAGGCCATCATATTTGCTGCAGCATCTGTAACTAGACATGTCACTTTGTGCCTAATTCCCCATTCCTCCATGATAGCAGTCTTGGCTGCTGCCAAATTTGCAGCAGTGTGGGCTTGGGGAAATTTCTGCACTCCTAAAAATACAGTTTTAAGTGACCCCTCAATTATGAAATAGCATGTGACCGCAAGATAGGCGTCCATATTCATTGAGGTCCACATATCTGCTGTCAGGCTAACTGCCACAGCTTTCATGACCTGGGCCTTGGCTTCCTCCTTGGACTTTTTGAACTTTTCTGCCACCATTGTTTTTAAAGCCTGAGGAAATGAGATTGAATGTTGAATAAAAGCTGTTAAAAAATATATATTTTGTGTACTTATCAATGACCACATACACACCTGTCTGGTAGGCAGAACATATAAGGGGTCCAGTTTGTTGACAAACCCCCTGAACCCTTCCTCCAGACAACAGGCACAACAGAAAAAAAACAGAAGAAAAAAAATATAGATTAAAAAGGTAGCCTATACCTATAACAACACATGCAAACCAATATATAATGCCTCCCTACCTTGGCTAGGTCCAGGTCCAGCTTCAGTCCCCTTCTCATGAAGGGCACGGTAATGCCTCAACATGGAGGTGGTGTTGTTATTATAACCCAGCTCTTTGTCACAGAGTAAGCATTTCACCTAGGAATGAAAAGACACCAATAAAACTAAATCTGTATAGAAAAGCTTTAAGAAACTATCAATGACATCATGAAATAATACAATAATTAGGCTAAACCTACAAATACATATAAATACATACCTTACTGGGTGACATCATTTTAAAAAATTCCCAAACGGGTGAAAACTTTCTCTTTCTTGCTGGCTCCATGTCTCTAACTGCTAACAGAACACTCCAACTACAGACAGCCCTCGTGTTCGAGAGGGGGTTTGACACGTCATATATTCGAAGTGTCCCGCCAAAAGTGAACCCTTTCTCGAAGCGCTGCACTCAAACAAGGCTTCGAACGTCATCGGTGATGTCACTTCACTAAAACAATACACGCCTCGATACGGAGCTCCGATGGGAGGTGCCTGACGTTCTCGACACATGCTTCGAAGCTTCGGTATCAGGCGTAACATCACTACCCCAATCCCTTCACCGAGGTGTGTGCTCCAGCTTTTCCACCATCCACGACCTCCTCATCCATCTTCAACAACAAAGACTGTCAGTATTCCCATTTTCCATTCATCTACTTTCCATACCATCAGATATACTCACCATCCTGTCTACTGGTTCATCTACTGTCAATAAACTCTTTTATATTACTTCATTCTTATTGTGAGTCTCTGTTCCGTAACAAAAGACCAGACCTACACAGTGCAATATGAGCCTATTCCTCCACCCGATAGACATGTTATACTCCTGCACCCAAGATGGCCGTCCCGTCCCTGAGCCGCCCTGGCCTCCTGAACGGTGTGCACCGCCCTGGTCCCCTAGCTGCCGGCGCCCCCGTGGTCCCCTGAACTACAAACCCAGAATCAAACCCAGATTATATCATTAAAAAAGTAGAAATTGTGTAAGATTGAGAACAGCAGTGTATAAATGAATCAAACAATCAGATTGTATTAACCATGTGTGTGCCATACGGTGACAAAATTGGGTTTTGTTAAATTATTGTAAAATTTTGAAAAGTGTTTCATTTTGCAGAAGAACTAAGGTGTTCTACTAGTGTGTGGATGTGTGAATTGTGTGTAGTGTTTTGACAAAATGAGCCTTGTTTTTAAAATTGTGCTTAAGCAATCATAAACTGTATTATTCAAAAATATGATTGATCTGACTGCAATGACACTATTGAATGAGAACTGAACTGAGCTGGACGATGACATCACTGTTTTCTCCAGAGCTGATTTATAGATGAAATAAAAAAATGTAATAATTTATGATCTTTACAACAGAACTGAATCAACACTGAACTGACTTCAGCTAAACAATGACACTATTTTCTGTTGCTGCTTTACAGCCCAAATGAACTCTCTTTGCATCACTGATCATCATTTTCCTGTTATCACTGTAAAGCTGCTTTGAAACAATCTTTATTGTATAAATCACTATAAAAATAAAGAGGACTTCACTTGACTTGACTCATGCCGGACCTAGCACAAAGATGTGATGCAGAGGCAGAATCGATCTCTCACTGACTTTTTTTAATGGTGTACTGTAACATACTTTATTTTACCTTTTTGGCTTTTGCATTTAGACTGCTGTATTTTTACAGTAAAATTGTGAAGTGTTCATTACCCTACAATATTCAATACAATACTGTACTTGCAGTACACAGTATACAATATATTCACCATACTTAGCTTTTGATACTATACTTTTTTTACATAAATGAACTACACAGTTGCATGACTTCAATGTCACCATCACTAAGCTTCTGTCATTTTTTCCCTGAACGTTCGAGTAATGCCCATTCACACCAAGAATGATAACTATAAAGATAACCATAAAGATATAGTTCTAAAAATTGTTCTAAATGTAAAAGAATAGCAGTCCACACCACAGCTATAGAGATATAGAAGAATGTGAATAGAATGTGTGAATAAAAGCCTAAATTCGATCTGTTCATCATATAAGACTACCGTGTCTCTACAGAAATTGATTTGTTTTTTATACAAAATAAA
This sequence comes from Rhinogobio ventralis, assembly GCA_039654625.1. Lineage (NCBI taxonomy): Eukaryota > Metazoa > Chordata > Actinopteri > Cypriniformes > Gobionidae > Rhinogobio > Rhinogobio ventralis. Next base: position 18,240,235 of record CM077193.1, on the reverse strand, counting down.
ATATTTTTAAAGATAATTGCGACTTTTTATCTCACAATTGTACGTTTACATCTCACAATTCTTTTTTCTCAGAATTGCGAGATATAAAAGTCAGACGCAAGTTATAAAGTCAGAATTGTGTGATATAAAGTCAGAATTGTCAAATTGTCAGAAAAGTCCAAATTTATCTATACATTTTAAAATCTTGCTAATTACTTACAAAGCACTAAATGGTTTATCTCCCCAGTACTTGAGCGAGCTCTTAACGCATTATACTCCATCACGTCTATTGCGGTCTCAAAATTCTGGCCAGTTGATAATACCTAGAATGTCAAAATCAACTGCAGGCGGTCGATCCTTTTCCTATTTAGCACCTAAACTCTGGAACAGTCTTCCTAGTGTCAGCGGCCGATAACACCCAGTTCAATCTATTCATATACGTAACAAATTTCTTTGTAACCGACTACGCCACCTAGAGTTAAAACTGAGACACCAGGAACTCACTATTAGCACAGGTTCTTTATCAGGGGAAGGAACAGTGGAAAAACAACTCCTGACAAAAATTGAACAGTCAACAATTTATTACACTGAAATGGATTTGAAAGGATAAAATAGAAAGAGGAAGAGTGCATAAAGGTCCACAGTCCAAAGTCCACAGTCCAAACTCGATGAGCAGTCAGGTTCAACTCAGTTCCTGTTGGGCCTTTGAATCGCAGTTGACATTAATTCATTGTCATCCTCCCATAAGTCTTTTATGGAAGTGACGGCACTGGAAAACAGAAAGAAACAACTGCCAGCAACACCGCCCGTTTCACAGTCACTTCACTTCCACACAGTTCAAGTTCATTCAATAAAAACTAGCATCTCATTTAAAAGAATCAGCCGATTCAAAAGTCAGTCATTAAAAAAAAAAACATTCCAATAGCAGCGCATTCTCTTCCTTTAAGGACAACCAGCTGGAGCTGTTAGACACCCTGTTAGATCAAAATCACTGGTACTCACAGCGTGACCGGATAGCAACCCTGCTATCCAGTCCAATGTAATCACGGGCAGAAGGACCACGTCAGTGCTCGCTCTCGTCTCTACAGCAGTCGCAGGCAGCTCGTCATCAACTCGTCTCCCGCTGCTGATCAGGACAGCGCTCCACGACCAATGATTCCTCCGCTTGTGTCCTCCTCCAGAGTACTGCACACTCACTTAGCCATAAGCCGTCTCACCGCATTTGAAATCACTCACTGCCAAACTGGGATTGTCATATACATAACACCGTAATGAGAAAATTTTTATAATAAAATGTTGTGAATTCTCTGGGTTTAGTTGTGTTTCAGCGCGATGCTGTGGGAAGAGCACGTCCACAACGCATTCTGACCAGCAGAGTCAAGTTCGCTTGTGCATTCGCTTGTGCATTGGTATACGCTTGTGTATTTTAGATTGCTGTCCCTCCTCAAATAGTAACCTTCATCTTCTTCAGAGCTAGACTCTCCCTCATCTCTTGCCTCTTTTTTTTCACCTTTTTGTTCTGCTGTCCCCTTGTCTCAACACTTCTTTTTATAGGTACTTTATTTCTCTTTAAGGTCCAGGCTCTCTGGTGTTGGTAAGTCATTTACAAGCAGGAGGTGGTTTCGGTGCAGTGTTCTGAGCTTGCACTTGTCATTTTCAGGATGCACTTTGTATACAAAGTTGTCACCTAATTGCTCCTTCACAACATAAATGGTGGGCTCCCAATAAGAATGCAGCTTTCCTGGGCCAAATTCCTTACCAGGACACGATCTCCAGGTCTTAGGATGACACAACTGGCTTTCTGATCATAGTACTCATCTGCTTGCTGCAATCCTATAGGCATCAGCCATCCGATCAGCCCAGCGTTCAGCATACCTGTGTAGATTTGCGAATTCATCTTCCTGCACCAGCCCAAACAATAAGTCAACGGGGAGTCGAGGATGGCGACCATACATAAGGTAGAACGGAGAGTACCCTGTAGATTCATGCTTGGTGCAGTTGTAGGCATGGATTGCCTTTTGCAGATGTTCCTTCCAGCTCTGTTTGTCCTTATCAGTCAATGTCCGCAGCATCTGAAGCAAGGTTCGGTTTATTCTCTCTACAGGATTACCTTGGGGGTGGTATGGTGTAGTCCTAGAGTGATCAACTCCAGTGAGCTTCTGTAGGGTATGGAAAAGGGAATTTTCAAACTTACGCTCCTGAAATTTTGCAGGGAATCCGAAACAAGGTATGAAGTTGTGGAATATTTTCTTGGCTGTGGTCTTCCCAGATTTGTTCCTGGTAGGATAGGCCTGGGCAAATCTGGTGAAGTGGTCAATAACCATAAGGATGTATTAAAACCCCCCACAACTGGCCTCAAGGTGCAAGTAATCAATACATACTAACTCAAGGGGTGTGCTTGATGTGATTCCTCCGATTGGTGCACCCACATGCACATTACTGGCTGTTTCTGTGTTATGCATGGACACTGGCGAGTCACATACTCTTCCACACTCCTCCTCATCCCAGGCCAGTAGAACCACTCTCGAGCTAGCTGTAACACCTTTTCTGCCCCATCATGACTCATGTGGTTATGCAGCTGCTGAAAGACCATCTGCCGATACTTTGCGGGCAATACTAGTTGTCGTCTTTGTGTTGTTTTCCTATACAAGATGTTGGTTTCTAGGACAAACCGGTGCTATTCTCTTAACAGCTTCTTTGTGTCATTAGCTGCCGTGCACCAAACATCAAACATTCAATTTTGATGACTGGTCCAATCACCAGGTCCTCCCGCTGGGCTCTACTTAATTCATCAGTACTGATGGCTGGAGAGAACTGTATGTGACTGTATCTGGCGGCGTCAAATTTAGAGCTGCCACCCAGGCTACATCTCTATTCTTGGACATCATGTTACCCTCCTAGGTTGCTTGGATAGCATGTTGTGACAGGCCCTCTGTGCACTCACTGATGTATTGGTCCATGTCCAAGGGGCAACGTGACAACGGGTCTGCATCGCTGTTATTCTTGCCAGGTCTGTATTTGATCTCGGGTCGGTTACTAATTGGAAGTCAGCGAGCTCCCCCACCCAACGATAACCAGCTGCATTCAACATTACAGAACTCATCACATAAGTGAGAGTGTTATTGTCAGTTTAGATCATAAATATGGGGCAGAACTTTTCGCACACTACCCACTTTAGTGCGAGAAACTCCAGCTTGGTAAGCATGTCAATGAGTGTGTCCAAGCTCTGCTGGTGCTTGTCTTGCCACACAACCAAATGTGGAGATGGCAGCTATGGACTCCTCTTCCTTTCCTTATTTCATCCTACTTGTGATGGTGTTTCTGATGTGCTAGCTTGAAGCAGATCATAAATGGGTTTAGCCAACCTAGAAAAATCTTAAATGTAGCTCAGATAATAGCTCAGGAAGCCTACAAGGCTTCTCCAACATTCTAAGGTGTTTTGTCACGGAGTACCCTCACAGCCTCCAGATCTTTTGGGTCCACTCTTACTCCGTCTGCAGACACAAGACGAGCCAGATACCGGACCTCTTGCTTAAATAGCTCACTCTTAGCTGGACGTAGCTTGACTCCATGCTGCCAAAGAACTCTGAATGCAAGTCGTAATTTCTCCACATGCTCTTTAAAGGATTTGGCAAAACACAGCACATCATCCAGGTAGGGCAGGCAACACTCATCATGGATGGAATCTAACATCTCTTCCATACTCCGCTGAAAAGTGGCTGGGGCATTTGATAGACCAAAGGGTATCCTTACCCATTTGAATAGGCCCCTAGTGGTCACAAATGCTGTGTGTCTCGACCCTTCGGCCATAAATCCCTGGTGGTAAGCCTTACCCTGGACAAGTATGGAGAACCAACGGTAACCACCCTAGGTGTTCATGAGATCCTAGAATCGTGGCAGAGGATGGCGATTGGGCACAGTTTTTCTTATTAAGCTGTTGGTAGTCAATATACAATCGTAGTGCACCATCTTTTTTGCGGACGCACACTACCAGGGCAGCATAAGGTGATTGGTATTTTACTATCCAACCCTTGGCAAGCAAGTACTGGGTATGCTTGACTGCTTCATTTGAGATTACTCAGATCTACAGGAGGATGCCATAGTGTGCCACTGTCATCCAGCTGCACTGGCTGAGATGAAGCAGTTTCCTGTGAGCTGCTTGGTTCAACTTGATCAGTCTGGATAATCTTAGCAATGGTTGCTATCTCCCTAAGTATAGGTCTTTTTGGAATGGTCATGTCATGCTTAGTGTGATTTCCAACTGGGACTCCTACTCTTATGACTGCCCCCCTTTGTGAATCTCAATCAGTCCTTCTCCAAGGTCAAGGTGTTCTGGAGGTGAGACCTCATCACTTGGCTCAAAGAGGACTGTAGGGACGAAAAAGTTGAAGTTATGAGGTACCATACATTTCACATTAGCTACCTCACCAGGCCGAATAGTGAGACTTTGCGGTCCTACCCGAGCCGTGTCTGCATATACTTTGTCTGCGCGAATGAAGCCAACTGACACCACAATGGGATCGTCTTGGGTATTTCCAGTGCTACGCATCAGGGAATGCAGGGTGGTACCTGCGCTATTTTTTGGCCCTGTAATTAACTCTGAACCCCAACAGAGGCCTCTCCAACTGCAGCTGACTGACCAGAAAGGGAACTTGGATGGAGTAGTGAGTCCCATCATGTCCAGGTAAGCTTACTGTTGCTTCGACCCATCCACTGAATGGGATTACATCTCCACTGATGGAGAACACCTCAAAACCAGCACTGGGTGCTACTATTTCAGATAAGGGGCGAACATCATGGGCTGGTAGGTACTTTTCCCTCCAGTTTTGATCGAATGCTAACCTGTGCTCCAGTGTCAAGAAGCATGCTCACATTATGGCCCCCAATTTCCCCTTCCAGTAGACACTTCTAAACAAACTGAACAATCTTTTCTTCTGAGTTCTGAGGTTGTCTTGTGTATGGTTTCCTTGCAGTACTACCAAAATTAACCGTATAGTTACAGCAGGGTGACCCTGGTTTGGGGACTGCAGTCTGTGGTGCGCTCTTTGGCCTGGTGCTGGGTGCTGACCTTTTTTGTCTGCTCAGGCAGCCAACAGCCCTGTGACCCTCTCCGCCACACAAGAAACAGTGATTACAGGTCTCTACTTTCCCTTGCTTAGTACAGTTGGGACAACCTAGTCTTCTCCGCTTTTCAGGTGCTTTAGCCGTGCACTGACACTGCTGTTCTGTCATCTTGTTCTGCTGCAGGGAATTGACAACATTCGTCAGAGCTTCCACTTGGGTGATAAGTTTGTAACTCTCCTTATCAGTATGTTCAGTAGCAACAGCTGCTGCCTTCATTTCTGAAGCATCTTCGATCTGAGCACTATGAGCATGAGTGAATTTATGTTGTGGCAGTGACCTTGTAACCTTTACAAACTGTCTGAGAAGCATGTCATCAGTTACATCTCCTGCAGCGACAAGTTGTTTAAATTCACGGCGAATCTCACTGTACTTGGGCACCAGACCCTGGAAAACCGTATGGAGAAACACTTCTTGGATGGTCTTAGCATCATATCTTATATCAGCTGTGCTGTGTTTGGAAGCAAACTCTATTTTTTTTTTTTTAAGACCAATGACGCGATAAAGAAATTGCTGTGGATTTTCATTTTCTCATTGGCGTGCACACATCAAATTTTGAAACAACTCAGTGCCTCTTTTATCACCTAAGTGAGACTGCAGCAGTCCTTTTAACACTTGTACTGTCAAATCCTCTTTTTCCATTAACATCTCCTTGAAATGTCCAGGTTTAGTGATTTTCATAAGTTGTTAAAGCTGATCTCAGAAGTGGAGTCACCAATCTGACCTCCATGGACTTTGGACGCTCTCTGAAAGAGATATAGGAGTTCTCTCCTGAACACCTGGTCATCGGTATTGCGTGCAGGAGGGTAAGTCTGAAAAGGGGGTGGGAGAGAGCTGGGCTGCAAGGGGATAGCGTAGGAACTCTTAGCTTGAATCTTTCGGCCAAGCTCCTCGTACATTTTCAACATCTGCTGGTATTCAGTGTCTACAGTGTATGTGTGGGTGTGACTAGTATTTGTGTTTGTGTCAGATGTTGTGCGATCAGCATGGACCTGTTGTCCTGTGTTTTTTCCTGTGTTTAACAATTGGGGCATAACACGAGCCTTAGTGCTCAATTCCAATTTATTTCTCAGATCTGATTCTTTCGTATAGCTGTTCACATTGTTGTTTTAAATGTGGCCAATATCAAATTCCAGTGAAAACAGATCATGGTCCTAAACTGTCCCGTGTGCGCAAAAGAACGATAAAAAAATGACACGCAGTCCACCTTCATACGGAAGTAAACAGAGGATATTAAAGTGATTAGGAGTTTATTTGTAGTGTGATCTCCCGTGGAAGCTAATTTAATGCGCAGGCAATATAATGTAAAAAAAAAAAAACACAAGGATGCGAAAAAAGAGAGCAAAGTTTTTAAACATTTATGATACGAGCCCTCATGATTTGTTTTTATATAAAGCTGTCACTGTAATACTTCTTCTGACACATCACTGTCCTTCCACTGACTACCTTTCACAACTGTCTTTATATCATTGGGTATGTTAAATCTTTGAAGTGACTCCCATGAGCACAGAATTGTGACAAATGTTGCTCTAGAGTGACGTAAAAGTTGTGATAGATAGATATTTTGTTAACATGTCAGAGGTTCTGGGTTCTAATCCGCCCTCATATACACTCACCTAAAGGATTATTAGGAACACCTGTTCAATTTCTCAATAATGCAATTATCTAATCAACCAATCACATGGCAGTTGCTTCAATGCATTTAGGGGTGTGGTCCTGGTCAAGACAATCTCCTGAACTCCAAACTGAATGTCAGAATGGGAAAGAAAGGTGATTTAAGCAATTTTGAGCGTGGCATGGTTGTTGGTGCCAGACGGGCCGGTCTGAGTATTTCACAATCTGCTCAGTTACTGGGAGTTTCACGCACAACCATTTCTAGAGTTTACAAAGAATGGTGTGAAAAGGGAAAAACATCCAGTATGCGGCAGTCCTGTGGGCAAAAATGCCTTGTTGATGCTAGAGGTCAGAGGAGAATGGGCCGACTGATTCAAGCTGATAGAAGAGCAACTTTGACTGAAATAACCACTCGTTACAACCAAGGTATGCAGCAAAGCATTTGTGAAGCCACAACACGCACAACCTTGAGGCGGATGGGCTACAACAGCAGAAGACCCCACCGGGTACCACTCATCTCCACTACAAATAGGAAAAAGAGGCTACAATTTGCACAAGCTCACCAAAATTGGACAGTTGAAGACTGGAAAAATGTTGCCTGGTCTGATGAGTCTCGGTTTCTGTTGAGACATTCAGATGGTAGAGTCAGAATTTGGCGTAAACAGAATGAGAACATGGATCCATCATGCCTTGTTACCACTGTGCAGGCTGGTGGTGGTGGTGTAATGGTGTGGGGGATGTTTTCTTGGCACATTTTATTCCCCTTAGTGCCAATTGGGCATCGTTTAAATGCCACGGCCTACCTGAGCATTGTTTCTGACCATGTCCATCCCTTTATGACCACCATGTACCCATCCTCTGATGGCTACTTCCAGCAGGATAATGCCCCATGTCACAAAGCTTGAATCATTTCAAATTGGTTTCTTGAACATGACAATGAGTTCACTGTACTAAAATGGCCCCCACAGTCACCAGATCTCAACCCAATAGAGCATCTTTGGGATGTGGTGGAACGGGAGCTTCGTGCCCTGGATGTGCATCCCACAAATCTCCATCAACTGCAAGATGCTATCCTATCAATATGGGCCAACATTTCTAAAGAATGCTTTCAGCACCTTGTTGAATCAATGCCACGTAGAATTAAGGCAGTTCTGAAGGCGAAAGGGGGTCAAACACAGTATTAGTATGGTGTGCCTAATAATCCTTTAGGTGAGTGTAGTTTATTCATATTGTTCTCATTAAAACCAAAGATGTTCATTAGTGATTGTATATCAAGAGCAGAGACACGTTTGTGTGCATTTTGTTTTGTGATTTGACCGGAACAAACAAAGAGCCTCCACAATGGCGTTAAGTTATAGATTGAAAGTGCTCGTCTGTGTGAGTGCCAAGAAAACACTGGTGCCTTCCGCCACTGATGACAGCGGCAACAAACACTCAGCATGATTTCATGATTAACAAACAAACAAAAGTAATACTCTGCTTCTCAACTGGAGATGTTTCATTTGTATTAGGTACATCCATGCCGTGAGATGTTTCAAAAAGTGGTGGGGTCAATATCAACCCTGGCAAAAATTGGTGGGGACATGCCCCACCCATCCCACCCATAAATTACACCTATGATGAAAATAGTGTGAGCTTTTGTTAAAGTGTCATGAATTATTTGCACATATTTCATCTGAAGAAGACGTGTGCTGCTTCGTGTTTAGATCACTAGAGTATGTGAAATATGTCTATAAAAATATGAAAGACCGCCAACCACGGTCTTTCTTCAGACCGTGTCCAGATGAGTGTCGTGCTCTAAAGCCCCAGCAGCCAATCGCATGCTTCTACATCAGATTCCGTGACGTTGCAAAACTACTCAGAAAAATGCAAAAATAACCAATTTCCACTTGTTGATCAAATGTATGTTAACTTGGTTCCGGGCTTTTTCTCTCACTCAAAAAGATAGGGGGGCCTAGACACACAGACTCCTTCCAATACACAGACACAAACATTTTCTTTACATCCCAGAATGTATATGATGATCGCGTGATGATCGTGTGTACGCATGCTCCCTATGTCATTGCCGACATAGTCATGATGTACGAGCAATGTAAAGTCATTTAAAATGCTTGTATTCATGTGTAAGAATGTATCTCTGCTCTAATATCTCCCAGCCATACTGTGTTTGATATCTAAATATTCCTCTCTCTTTCTCTTAACCAACGGTGCACAGTAGAGGATTATGAAATGCATCACATTATGTTACCCCCCCTTTGGAGTAGAAATGTACCAAGTATGACACCATCATAAATTAGGCAAATGAAGTCATAAACGGAGACAAAGAAAGTGGTCTCCTGCCTAAAACTCCCACATTTGATTGGTCATTTCAGAAAAGATGGGCGGATGTTAATGTTTCTTTAAAGGACAGTAACACCAGCATATCTTTGCACAGTCATTGCAGTCGATACACAACCCTCTTGTCATCTTGGCTTGTCCCCTGGCCAGGCGGCTTCGGCCCTGGCTTGGCGTCACAGTCACGTGGGTTGGTTCCTTTGAAGTCGGCAGCGCCCCGCAGCCAGGCGGACAGGCAACGCCATCTCAGCGCGCTCCATCTCAGCGCTCAGTCACCTTCCAAAAACTCTGACGAGACAATCTCCTTTTCCTCCACTTTTCGGCATTCGCTCAAACCACCTTCAAACTTCCCGCGGATCGAGAACGCTCCGGAAGGACCAAAAGAGAACACACTCCAGCTCAAAGAACTCACGCGCATTCTTTATACTCAGCACAAAACAACCCATGCAAGTATAAATTCCATCGAAATTTAGATGCGCTTTAAGATGTGTACCCCTGTTTAAGGTGATATTATTCGTTGCTGGCTCTCGGTGGTTATGTTTGTGAAATTGCCATTCCTGAACCTTTCCTTCCTCTCTTTCGTTCTCTTCTTCTCATTCTCTTTCGATACTATTCGTTGTTCTGTATATACATGTATTCTTTGTTTAGTCGTATGTATTCGTAGTATCAATTATTAAAACCATTGTATCCACATTCGATTGTCATTGTTGCTGCTCACGAGGCATGGTCACTTTAATGTTCAGATCTAGCTACAAGCTCTCATAAGTATCTTTGAATACTTTAATTAATATCCTAATAATTCGGAAAGTTTATTCTTCGTGACCAGAAGGATAACCTTCCCGAAGATTTGATAAGAAAGAATAAAACTTTGTGAGAATTGATTGTAGTACTGTTCGTTCGTTAAATGAACGGATCAGATGACTTTTGAATTTATTCTAATTCAAAGGTTATTCTGTAATGATTTAATATATATTCGTAGTTAATTGCAACCCATTGTTGTTAACCATATATATATTGCATAAATACCTAGGTTAGGTATTTCCCTTTTTGGGTGATTTTGGAGATTTATAATTTAATTATAACCTGTTGCGATTAGTTATAAATAATGAAACATTAATAATCATAATTCCCTATTGAGCCATTTAATTTATTATTATTATATGTAGCCGAGTAGCTACATACGTGTGTAAAATCAATTTAAATTTTATTTAAATACATTTTAAAACTGAAAATCACATAACCAATATGTGTTCTGAAAGTTGCAGTTTTAGAATTACTTAAAACGTAATATCACAAATATGACAATGTCATTTTAACATCAATGTAACATCATTTTAACAAAAAATGTAAATACCAACAACTCTTTGCTTAACTTGGTAAAGTAAAAACAATGGGAGAAATGCAATAAAAACAAAGATACAAATGTAATAAACAGTGCTTTAAGGTTTTCAGGTAGGCCTACATTAGATCTAATTAACAATAGCATTTTAGTAAGAAACAATACGGAAGCTCAATAATTAAATGTAAAAATAAAACATTGCATAGTCTTCACATTAATTAAATATACAATGATTCATATTAAAGTTATAACAGTTATTCAATCAAGAGCAGTGAGTGATTTTCTCTTTTTCTTTTGTTGTTTGACAGACAGCAGCAGGTTTACTGTATTAAGCTGCTGTCACTTTAAGAACTAATCACATGCTGTCTGAGAGGCGGCTTTCTGTGCCTGCGATTCGAGAGTGTGTGTCAGACAGCACAAGTACCGCAATGAGTGGTTTTCCGAAGCTTATTGCTCTTAATAAAAAAGCTTGGTTTATATCAGGTGGCCTTAACTACAATGTACTTACATCACAAATAAGTACAATGCAATTATTGTGTTCATATTGTATTGCAAAACACTTTTGCTGATATTGAGGTGGGGTACGGGTAAAGTTAGGGACAGGTGTGGTGTTATGGGTAAGTTTAAGGGTAGGTTAAGGTGTAAGGGAAGTGTCAACAGTGTAATTATAAATGTAACTACAGAAATTAATCACAGATGTAATTACATGCAGGTATTTTTAAAATGTAAGTACAATGTAAAAACATATATGTACACAATAAGAGCATTGTATCAAATTATTAATTTAAATGTTAGTACATAGTAGTTAAGGCCACCTAATATAAAGTAGGTCCAAAAGTTTTTTCTTGAAGTACTGATTCAGTAACTTAGCAGTGCAAAATTTGCATTTCTTTTTATAGGCAAGGGCACCTCCAATCTCATCCCATTGATTGAAACACTTGATCCCAATTAGTCTTTAGAGAAGTCATTAGCCTAGAGGTCCACATACTTTTTCCTCTTGTTGACAAGAGGAACAATTGTTTATGTGTCAATAGTTGTTTGTTTATTAGTGTGAAATCAGTAACATAATTGAAGATCAGATTATGATTAATGATCATATTTTATGCCTACAATACAATATAGAACTGAAACGATAGAATAAATAATACTTATTGCTCTCAAAGAGAAAAAAACTGCTGCAGGTCAACAAATGAAACAAGACAGTTACATTGGTTAGCTGGAAAATGTATTATAGGAATATGACTTATTAATTTACATAATGATTCAGGCATTAGTTCGTGCATGGGGGAGCAAAGATTGATGGGAGTTTAATTATGACACTTCTTTGTTATTAAAGGCCTAATCAGAGAGTACACTCATCTTTAACTCTTACCTTAAACTGTGGGCTGAAATTTATACCACTGCTAATCTCCTTTTAAATAATTTCCTTTTCCTCTCAGCTGAAACTGAAACAATACATATTCAGATCTACCTGCAATTACCCATCTCATCCATCAAGAGAGGAGGAGAGCGAAGCAAAGAAAGAGTCACAGATGCAAAAGAGAGAATATATAGTTGATGGTAAGAAATGGGAATGAGAGGACTTGAAAAGTTGATGGAAGATGATGCAAATAGAGGGGTTTTAAGGCATCAGAAGAAAGAAAAGACGTACAGAAAAATGGGTTAGCGTCAAAACGAAGAATAGTTTGTCTGTCATTTTTAATGAAGGTTGTAAATTGCAAGTCTGGAAGCAATATTCTTTGTGCAGTTTCCCTAATTTTGGTAAGTTTAATATCTTACTACATGATCATTGTCTATCTTTTTATCTGGCTGTCTCTATATCGAAATAGTCCATGACTCTACAACTGATCTGTTTTCTCACAGGAAACATTAGGCTGTCAGATAGGTTCTCAGTCTCTTTTCAGAGTTTTGCAAAGGTTTTACAAAGCTGTTGATATGCATTTCTCATCATGATTGAGTTCCTCATTCCTCTAGTCATAATTACTGACAGCTGATGTATCAGGAACATTCACTCAGAATGCATATAGGGCTGGGCGGTATGGCAATATATACCATAGCTTCATTTTAACCCTTAAATGCACAGGCTTCAACTTTTACTATGATTTACTAAATTTTTGGGGTGAAACATTTTTACACAAAATATTATAGAGCCAGGAGCGGATTATAACCTGATCGACCTGTGGTCTGCGGATCCAATTCCCACCCAAGTCCCCACCCTTGAGTCATCTTTGCTGGTCCCGTCCGGAGATCTTCTGTCGGATTCCCTGCCTGTCTTCCTGATCCCATCTCCATCGCTGGTCACAGCCAGCCCCCTGGATCCATCGACACCACTGGTGTCATCCAGCTCCTCGGCTCTACCCCCGCCGCTCGCTCCATGCGGCTCTTCATCCACGCCTTGGGCTTCCCTGCCACCAGCTCGGCCAGAGGTCGAGTCCCCGGCTACACCTCAGGCCCTTATCTCCACCTCGGCTTGTCAGCCCGTCGCCATCGCGTCGGCTCATCGCTCCCTCATCTCCTCCGCGGCCCGTCTGCCCGGAAATTGCTCTGGGCTCCCTCGTCAGTCCAGGTCGGCCTCCAGCGGTCGACGCACAGCCTTTGTCTCGGACTTCCGGGATTCGGGCTGCACCATCACCCTGCACCTCTACGGCATAAGCGTGCTCCTCCCTTTCTCCAGCCTCCCCGTCGGTCTCGCTCACCACAGCGTCATTCCGGGGCATCCGAGTCCCTGTCACCGCCTCAGTCCCATGAGTCAGCAGCTCGGCACCAAACTTCCAGGCCTGCGATATCGCCTAGGTCTGTCGGCCGCTCTGTTCCGCCGGTTCCTCCCCTCACCAGCTTCACGCCCTCCGCCGAAGCCTACGCCCTTTTTCCTCATGTTTGACTTTCTTCTTCACGCCGCGAGGACGCGCTTTTTCGAGGGGGGCGTAATGTCACAATTATGTTCTGTTGTCTTCACCGGTGCTCGTTCGTCCCTGATTAGTTTATCATCTCCACCTGTGTCATATTAGTTCCCTCCTTCACCCTGTGTATTTATACTCCCTGTTCTGTTCAGTCCTTCGCCGGTTATTGTTCGTATACACGTGTTTGTGTGAACGTGTTCTGCACCTTCTCTGCTTGTTACTCGGATTAAAGACTTTTGTTATCATAATCTCCTTCGTTGTGCGCTTTATACAGCCTCCCCACGTTACAATACTATGATCATAATATTCTCATTGATCGTCTTAGGGATCAGGCTGGTATTAAGGGCTTAGCCCTGAAATGGTTTTCTTCCTATTTGAAAGATACACTGTAACAAATTGCTGTAGTTTTTACAGCAAAATTTTACAGAATATTACTGTTTAAGCATTTTACAAGATGTAGCTGTAGTTCGCAATACATTATGGGTCAAACAACGTTTTACAGTTGTTAACAGTATATTTCCATGTCAACTGTAATTAATTTACAAGTAGGAGGTGTTGTTACTGTAGCTTATGCGTTTTCACAATAACTTACTGTGGTGTGGCATTATGGGATTGCGCAGGCTTCGTTCAAATTTGAAATCCAGTTGACTGGAGCTGCGCCAGAATGATTGAAGATCAGAAGCATTATTCATAATTCCTTTAGAAGTATACTCTTTTATATTTATTTCATTTAATGTATAAGCAATATCATGTCACAATATCGTGCTAACACGACATTTAGAAGTTACATGTAAAAGTTGTCAAATCCCATATGTTTCCCCATACCTAACGTTAGGTTAGTAAAGAAATGTGTCATTTAACTTCAAGGTTTTTGTTTCAGGCGCGAGGCTTTTTGACGCGGTACCCCATGGTGAGACGAGCACGAACAAGGTAAAAACATCGACGAAAAATGTCGTATTATATAACATGATTTAACATGGATGAATACTGCAGTTTATGTTTTCATTTCGCTATGCATTCAGTTAATTGAACTTGTTGTAGAGAGAACATTCATTCTCTGCTTTAACATGCATAACATTTCAAACAAGAGGAGAAAAAATGCCGTGCGGTAAGCTTTAGCTGACGAAAAACATCAGAAAATGTGATCAAAGCATGATTAAATGATGCATTTTCTTATTTAGCCAGTTTAATTTTCTTATTGAGAACAAAGTAGTGTTTAACTACATTTTAAAGTAAAGCCCAATGCGAACGATTGTCATAGTATCTTTCGAAATAACTTGTTTGTTCACTTGTGTTACCTGTCCCATGTATATCGATCTCATATTAGAACCTATGAGAGATTGTGTCTGCACGAGAGCAATAACATTCTATGCTTCAGCTCTATGCTATGCATCACTGTAGCTGTATAAGAATGCACATATGCATTTTTTGGGAGTTTTTTTTTATATCATATGTAAATGCATTAAAAAAAAGCACAAGATCTTTTTCTTTATTTCTTGTAGGTGCAAAGAATAGCAGATGATGTGGAGAAAAGTTTGACATTACAAGTGTCTGAAACTGATTATTTTAGGTAGTGGAAAATATTATTAATTCTGTTGTAAATCATTTAATAAGCTGTGGTATTTTAGATTACATTTTATATTTAAATACTATTGTAATATTGTAGGTTACAGTATTGCTTATATTTATTCATTTCAGGTGAACCCCGCAGATATCGACTATTCGAGGGTCAGGTGGTTGTGACTTCATACCTCAACTTTGTGGCTGGATTTGCAGTCTTATTTCAACTTCAGTCTGGCGTCCCGGGAGCAGGCATCTTTTGCACACTTGAATCTTTTTCAAAGATAACATGCTTTACTTGACAAAATTTCTGAAAAAGGTTACTTGGTTTAATTACTGGTACATTTAAATGTGTGTACTGTATGTTAAACGGTTAGTTCACCCAAAAATTCTGTCATTAATTCCTCTCCCTCATGTCGTTCCAAACCCGTAAGACTTTCGTTCATCTTCAGAACACAAATGAAGATATTTTTGATTAAATGTGAGATCTTTCTGTCCCTCCATTGACAGTTTACGCAACTACCACTTTCAAACCTCAGAAAGGTAGTAAAGACCTGATTAAAGTAATCCATGTGACTCCAGTGGTTTAACCTCAATTTTATGAAGCAATGCAAGTGCTTTGTTTTGCGCAAAAAAAAAACATAATTTACCACTTTAAATTAATGTAACAACATCCGATCTCGTGTCAACACAACACGCATGTGTCATGGTGCTCTCTTGAACGTGCGTTGGAGATTGTAATATTTTTTATTTATTTGAATTTTTTGGTGCAAACAAAGCACTCGATTCGCTTAATGAAACTGAGGCTAAACCACTGGATTCATGGATTACTTTAATGATGTCTTTAACTGTAGCGAATTAGCTCAGAGGGGAAATATTAATAATTATTCATAACTCATTATGATTATTCATTATGATTAATTATGAATATTTGAATCCGTTAAATTGATTAACTTGATGTAGCTACATTAACATTACAATCAATCAATCAGTTCATCCTATGAACGTTCAGTAGGCCTATTGATTATTAATTAATTCTAAGAAAAGGGTATTTTTCCTGGCCACAGAAAAATAATTCTTCCTTTGTATTTACATAAGCGCTTAGAGCGCATAACAAGATCGATCATTTAAGTGACAATCTGTTTGCAGGCAGGGAGTCAGAACCAACATATATTGTGCACAAACTTTAATAACTAAATCGCGGACAAGATTAAACGGACATAAAACATACAGACACAAAACATATATGGCAAGAGGTAAAGTTAAAGTGGTTAGAAAAACCGGGTCAGTACAGATGGATGAAGTTATGCAAAGAGTCTAAACCTGAGAGAACCATCTCTGATAAGCTCCTTTGACTGAGCAAAGGAGTTTACAGCTTTACTACCTACACAGCGACTTGTATTTCTTAGTACATTACTTGCATTTGCCAAGGAAGGTGTCCAGATATACGTCGCAGAAGAAAGACTTGATGGTTCCGTCCGATGGCTTTGCAGTGGCTATCGTTTCCTTCCGTGTTGAGCGAAGGAACGACGGTGAGCTTGCATGGTTGTTTTGACTCCATCGAGGTTGAGGAAGTTGCACACGCCATGAGGAGTTGGGCCTGCTGGCCCAACTGGCCGTATGGTGGCATCTGGTTTCCTGTCCCACACACACACACGTGATGCTGTGTGTGCAGGCCTTATCTAGATAGATAGACAGCCAAGATGACGCGTCCAGAGAGAGAAGAGAAGAGAGGGAGTAGAGAGAGCGTCTCTCTTAAGAGTCCTAGAGAAATCCCACCCTCGATGGTTGAGTTGCCCAATGGGATTGTTGGGATTTCCCAGCGGGAAATTCCTATGTGGGAGATTTATGGATCTTTGTTTCAAGCAAGATTCAATGGGCCTTTGCCCATATATACTCCAATTAATGCAACAAACACACATTACTTCCTACAAGAAAGTGACATACACGAAAGTGTAAGTCGTGAAGAGAGCATTAATTTGATAGGAGACACGACATATATGAACTTACATGGACTAGTAAGTTGTTCATAAGACATGCATAAACGAAATAACATACAAGAGACACTTTACAAGACAGTTATATGTGTACATACATTGTCCTGGGGTGCATATTCATTTATAGATGGTTGGTCTATAACTTGAGGCAAAAGCATGTATTTTACAGGCTTTGTGTCTTAACTATGGCCTTTTCCATATGGCTACATTTTTAGGGCCATAAAACGTCTTATCAGTTGGTATCCAGGGTAACTGAGGACCTTTCTCTGTTGTGTTGGGGAAGGTCTGTTACTGAGAACAGAGCATTTACATATTTGTTAAATGTAACAGGCGATTATGTGTCTGATTTGCCTCAGTCGCTACATAATCTGGGCCTTGAAAGTGGTAGTTGTGTAGACTGTCAGTGGAGGGACAGAAAGATCTCAGATTTCTTTAAAAAAATCTGCATTTGTGTTCCGAAGCTGAATGAAAGACTTACGGGCTTGGAACGACAGGAGAGTGAGTAAATGATGACAGAATTTTCATTTTTGGGTAAACTAACCATTTAACAGTACTTCATACATTAGTAGTGCAACAAATGCTGATTGTATTAGTGGCATTTTTACTTTTATTTTATTGAGCTAGTTTTCTTTCCTGTAGCTCAATCAATAGAGCTTGGCGCTGGAAACGCCAAGGTCATGGGTTCGATTCCCAGGGAAAGCAAGAACTGACAAAATGTAAAAAATCTGTACCTTGAATGCAGTGTAAGTCGCTTTGGATAAAAGCGTCTGCCAAATGCATAAATGTAAAAAATGTAAAAAAAATTAAATAAAATTTAGTTTCATTCAATTTTGAACATTATTCTAAAGTTTCTGCTTATATTTTTGTGCAGATGTTTTGTTGGAATCACAGCACTCACTGGAGCCAAGACAACAAGCACAATACCCGTCCCGCAGCGCGGGTATGAATACAGAAGTGGAATACCGCATCCTCGCTTGCAACTTCGGAGCCGAACGATTTACTGTATCAAGCTGTTTCTACGAAGAGTGTTTAGACGAGTCTCGAGGAGGATCGCTCTCTTACCTGGGTGCTGGTGTGACGGCGCGAGTCAGCGAGTGGCCGCTGCAACATACACTTGTTCCTGTGTTGGTTGGCTGGCGTTACCGTTCTTTGAGTGCTCACACGCAGGCTTGCAATCGGACTGCTGTGAGCCGCGGCCATCTCCCTGAGTGCTTCAGCACTTCTAAAAGAGCATTTCCTTCTAAAAGAGCAACACGGTTTGACCCTGCGTCTTTTTCAAGATGTCATTCAAACCGTGTGTTTCTGGATGCAGTTGTTTCCTGTCCTCATTTGGTGCACCAGAAAAGGGCTACTTTGGCTAATAAGCCTTGGTGACCTGAGGATTACAGTGGGGCTTCCCCGCCGGGTACGTCCCCGTGGGCCCTCAGTCCTCTAGCGCATCGCAAGCATGTTGAAATTCTGTGTGTGGGTGGTTCATGTTCTCTCATGAGAACATGACCACGTTGGCGCGTTGTTCGTCTTGCCTTTTTCATAGAGGCTTGAGCGTTCAGTCGAGTCTGGCAGCCACGCTCACTGTCTCACATGCCCGCTGGTAGCTTACAGATGGGATTGCTGGTCCTTTAAAAAAAAAAAGGGGGGACCTAGCGTTTCATTTGGGGCTCTGGCAGAGGACAGATGTCAATTGCTGCATCGGAGAGAGGGCTGTTATGCACTGAAAATGAAGATGAGGCTGAGTTTCCCACTATAATAGTGTGTGCTTATGCTGAATCAGATTCAGAGTTGGCAGCCATGCTTTCCCGGGTGGCTGAAGGGTAGCGCAACGCGTAAATCGCTGGGCCGGATACATGTGTCTATTGTCTCCAGTTGTGTTCCCCAGAAATGGCTAACCCTGTGAGCTCCTCCGTTACCCCTCCGGTGTCAGACGTTGCGGCCGTCTGACGCTAGGCCTGCACCCGTATGCTTGTGGAATGTGTGTGTAGGCTGGGTCCATATGTAGCGGTTCCCTAATCTGTAACCCCATATGTGTATTCTTCCACGGTACCAGCTACCCTACTCGGCTAGCCCCGTGTCTTTCCCTTGACAGAGCTCGCTCTGTCGTCTCTGCCGGTGTTCTCTCCCCCCTGGGACCAGGTTGGATCCACCCCAGAGACCGCCATATGGTACTTCCCTGACAGGTTAGTCCTTATGGTTTTCCACCTCTCCTCCTTGAGGACATGGCTCAGCGATATCCAATAGTCTCGCTGAGTGGGTCTTGTAGAAACAGCTGTGACGGACATTCCCTGCTTGGTTGCACTGACTCCTGCTCCCACCTAGGAGCACTTCAGCGAGCCCAAGCAGGGCACTGGAAGGGCCAGCCTTCCTGGCGTGTTGGTAAGGATCCCCAATTCGTCAGTCAGTTCCGACGTACGTCGAACGTGACCGACTGAAAGGGAATGTCTCAGTTACGTATGTAACCCTCGTTCCCTGAAGGAGGGAACAGAGACGTACGTCCCGTCGCCAGGAGCTGTGCTTCCGCTGAAGGGCCGAGTCACTTTTTTGGCTCCTCAGTTGGAAAAGCGAGGATGCGGTATTCCACTTCTGTATTTATACCCGCGCTGCGGGGCGGTGCGTGGACCGCATGCCAATGTGTATTGGCTCGTTTTTATACACTCGAAGTAGATTGGTCTCTGAAAATGATCCCCAATTTGTCGGTCAGTTCCGACGTACGTCTCCGTTCCCTCCTTCAGGGAACGAGGGTTACATACGTAACCGAGGCGTTTAATAGAAGATAAGCTCAAACAAAAGAATTTGTGGAATAATTTAGAGTTTAGCATTTTATTTTAATGTTTTATTTTTTATTTTTTTTTAAAGCAAAAATCTGAGTTGCAGTGAGTTTCAATATGAGCCAAAATGCCACAAATGCCACTGTTGATTGACTTAAATTTTTTATTGAAAGTTGATGTTCTACTCAGAATATGTCTTGAAATGGCTTTTTAAAAAGTTATTTGTGGTTATTTTGTAATACTATGTAATTTTTATAAGATTTTAACAGTTGAAAGACTGAAAATGTTGCTTTGCAATGAAAGTTTTAATAAATGCTAGTTTTAATAAATATTTACTTGCAACACCCTTGACTTGTTTTTTATCCATTTGTAAATGTATTCAGATAGTGTTCATTCTGCATTTAAATCAGTATATTACAGTTTACTGTTAAAATTATTATTTTCAGCATTTTTAATGTTAAACTATTACAACATCATCTTGGGTTATGGGGGTATTTACAGGATTTTATTGGCAACTTTATTGCCAGGTAAATACTGTACTTTAGTGAAATTACAAAATATTGCTGTAAAATAAAATACAAGCTTAATTCAATGTTACTGTAAAAAAAACTACAAATTACTGTATTTCACATACAACAATTAACTGTAAATTGATTTGCAGTATTATGCTGTAATCAATTTTACAGCAATTAACAAAATTTTTACAGGATTTTATTGGCAACTTTTTTGCCAGTAAATTCCTGTAAATTCTACGGTACATTTTTTACAGTGTAGGACATTTTCAGTCAGTTTCTTCTACTGTTGCCTCTCTTGTGTGTAGTGTTCCTCAGGGTTCTATCCTGGGACCAATTTGATTTTCCCTTTATATGCTCCCCCTAGGTTCTATTTTTGAGAAATCTGGGATTCACTATCATCTGTACTACATGCGGATGATTCTCAAATTTATGTACTACTGAAACATGGGCATAAATGTGCCTTTCAGTCCCTGCATGAATGTTTGACTGAGGTTAAGTGCTGGATGGCGAATAACTTTCTCCATTTGAATGAGGATAAGCCGGAGATGATTTTATTTGGTAATACGGGGTGTGTAGAGGATGTTTATGACTGCCTGGGGTTGTTTCCTGGAAAAAGACTGTCTAGGGTGAGAAACCTTGGTGTCCTTTTTGACTCTGAGCTTAAATTTGACCAGCACATCAATGCTGTTGTAAAGAATAGTTTTTTCCTTTTTAGATCAATATCTAAATTGAAGTCTATCTTCTCTTTTAACGATATGGAGAAGGTTGTTAATGCCTTTGTGTCATTCTATTTGGATTACTGTAATGTGTTGTATCTGGGTGTGAGTCAGGCCTCCCTCTCATATGCAGCTTGTTCAGAACTCAGCTGCCAAACTTTTAACGAGTACTAAGAAGAGAGAGCATATTACTCCTGTGTTAATCAAACTGTAGATCCAATAGATCTATGCGCTCGAATTATCAATTGCTACTTATGCTTTTGCAATCTCGTTTAAAATGTACAGGTGATTGGGCATTCTCTGTTGCAGCTCCTGGGCTCTGGAATGACTTTCCTCTGTCTGTAAAATCTTCTCCTACAAAGGGTGTATTTCAGAGTGCGCTTAAAACTTTTTTGTTTGAAAGCAATGCTTTGTAAGCTCTATATTTCATTGCATTGTTTTATGTTTTTGTTTTTATTTTCTCTTTTTCTGTACAGCACTTCGTTTCCACTTGTGGTGTTGAAAGTGCTCTATAAATAAAGTAGAGTTGAGTTGAGTTGAATGACGTCCCGGGTCACTAAAGACCCGAGGTAAGCGTTTAAGGGTGAAAGTTTCTTGATAGAGATTTTGCTATATAGTTTAGATTGCGGTATGTAGAGCTATGAAGAAGCATGCATAAATGTGAAAAATGTGTTCAGTTAAGGATAGGCTACTTCTCTTTGCCAAGTAAATAACCGAGAAATTGAAATATTGTTAGATTTTTTTTAAATTATTACTTTAATTTTTTTGTGACTGGGTTTATGCATAAAGCTATTACATGACTTTATATCACTTTTTCCTTTTAACATTGTAAAGGGCTCACATACTGTCCATTTTTGCTAATTTTGGCCTTCATAAACATAATTGTTTTTACATAAACAAATGGAAGAGACACACTCTAACTCTAAACTCAGTTGTGTATTTCAGATGCTGTCACATCCCAAAACCTTATCATCTGCAGAGATAAACTGCCACTCAAAATACACATAATGATGGATGTAATGACAGAGGATTGTGAAAATATTTCACTGTAACTTAGTCTTCTTTACATCGATATTATGTTCTATGTCAATTGCTTTTTGTGTATTCAGTTAACAACTGTTGTTAGAGCACTGTCATTTTTGATACAATTTGCCATGTCAATAAAAAATAAAAGAACCTAATTGACACATGCTGGGTTTTTTTATGTATAAAACCTGGCCACAAGATATAAGACCAGGCAGATAGAGGGGTATAACAATATTAATAATATATTTTTAAAAATAATATTGATAATACTAATATTAATAAAATGAAGATACTTGTTACGGAATGTATACTCGGAACACAAAGAGGAATGGTAAACAGAGTTTATTCGAGACAGCACAGAGCAACAGGCAACATCAACATGTGAGTAGACACTCAATGGAGACTTGATGTACAGTTGATGTGAGAGTGATGGAAAGTCTTTTTCTTACAGGTGCAGGGACTCCTGAGATTCGGTGAAGAGGAGATCAGGTTAGATGCACACACCTCAACCTCTGACAGATGATCATGGAGAATGAAGGTAACTCTTGGAGGTAAACGCTGGAGAATAGAACTCAGGAGAAATCGCTGGAGATACAGGTCCGTGTAGCATGAACAAGACCGGACAAAGAACTGAGGTGAGGTGTGTGCTAATAAAGCCAGTTGATGAGGGTGCCGATGAGGTGCTGTTGTGTGTGATCAATACTCAGGTGAGTGGGTGCGCTGTGGTTGACTGGTGAGAGAGCTGGCAGATCTATCGCGATACTAATAATAATGAAAATAATCTATAAACAAAAACGTTATTTATAACACAATTAAGGTCCTATATAGCACTTTTAAAGCATGGTTCTTTATGGAACCTTATAAAAAGGGTTCTATATAGCACCAAAAAGGGTTCTGCTATTGTTACAAGCTGAAGAACCCTAATTTGGTTACGTTTAGAACCATTTTTCTTAAGAGTATATATCGTGAAATATATTGTTTTTGTGAAATAAGATTTTGAGCACAATTGTCATGAGTTCTGGGTGTATATTCATGCATTTTTAAGACTTTAACATTTGACAACTTTAACTATTTGATTTTTAATAACTCACATATGGACATGTTTTTTATGACACAGTTTTTAGCTTTTTCTTTCTCAGATTATTATGTTTTCTGTGTTAGGAGCACATTCCTTTTCACTTTTGACAACTGGAAAATGATTCAGTTCACCTTTCATTCTGGATTATGAAGATGTAATGTTTAAGCAGAATTATACTGTTGCATGTCCTCACGTTTGTATAATAATGTGTGGGCTGGTCAGGTCTGAACATTCGTAGCATGCAGTATTTCAGATACATTTCAAACCACCTGGACAGTCCACCTGGAGGTCACTGAGGTTAAGTGCCTTTCTTGAAGACCACACAGTGGTGATACAGCAAAACTGCAGTCTCATTGATTCTGTAGTTCACACATATATGCGAACAAATAATGCAGTCCCCCTTCATTTCTGGCTCTGAAATAGAGGACAGTATATTAACAGCTGATTGACATTCATATATAGTACAGTTTGATTCACCTTGCTTTACTAGACTCACTCTTTAACTCTGGAGATACACTCAAAATTTAGTGCAGCAGCTGTTAGCTAGATATCATAAATACAGGCATCTTGACATGGGTTGTGGAAGAGCAAGGAGAAAATTTGTGGCTGGAAAGAACAGAGGGAAAACAGACATAGTGTTTTTTAAAAAGAAAAGTGTGACAGAGTAAGAGAAAGAGAGAGATGATGATTTGGAACAATAATCCAGCCAAACTCTCTCTCAGCCCCTCACTGTTGACATCACCTTCAATCATGTGTAAAATATTACAGAGTAAAAACCCACTATTTATTTCAAACTTCCCCCAAAGGGAAAATAGTGATGGAAAGAGAAGGGATCAGACAAACAAACGTCAGGCTTTCCTCTGTGGACACACACATTCTCTTTCTATTTCGGTCTGAAAATGGAGTGTATTCTGTCAGACATTCCTCTTGGTCTGTTTCCCCTTGACACGGTTATAGAATTACAAATTTACTTAGACCAACTGAAAACAGAAACATATATGAGCGTTTGAATATTACAGCCAGCGAAGTAAGTGAATGAGTGTGTAGGTGGGACTCTATCTCCTTCGGGGTCTATCTGGAAACTCCTGTCCTCAGTTTGTGCATCTTTGAAACACCTACACAAACACATTTAATTTAGTCTCACATACAAACTCTCCAACTAACTACACAATGGCAAGGTGCCCTACCACCTGCTGTTACATCTGAGTTATAATGTCCCCATAGACAGAGAAAGAGACACAAAGTGTGTGCGATTTCAGCTTTTCATATGTTGAAGTCTCAATTGCACAGAGTAATTTAGCAAACGGGCACCTTTTGTGTTCCTGTGCTGACTTTTGTTAGACTGGATCAGCAAATTTAACAATGTGTGAAATGTAGCTATAAAAGGGAAACCAGTAATGTGGGTTTTATTAGAGAAGACACAAAAAAAAACATCTATGTGAATATTGCATTTACAATTTACAGTTTTTTACAATTGCTATGACAATTTTTATAAAATACTTCTAACAAATTTCCTAAACTCTTAACGCAGTTAGCACAACATCTGTCTGTGTAGGCTATACAATTAACACACTTATTGTTGCTTTGACACAAAATGCATATAGTTAACACAAATTTAAAATGCTTGAACTTCTTTTACACACAAGCTCAACCAAGACCAAAACAAACAGATAACATTATGTTCTAAACCTAAACCTGTTTTTTATTCCATTGTTACTGAGAAACAGCTGATTGAAGTTATGCAAATATATAAATCACAACTGATTCCCATCTAGGAATTGTTCAGGTGTTGATGTTCTTTCTATCACATGACCATATGTTATACAGTAAAAGAAGGCCTCTTGTGTGAAAAAAGAACAATATAGAGCAACACAAAGAAAGCAAGAAAAATGCATGAAGGAGAGGAAGATGAGTACCAGGACATGGGAGAGGAGTGGGACAAGGGCAAGGGAAAGAAATGCCTGGACAAGGACAAGGTAGAGATTGAGGAGTTAGAATGCATGGTGGCGCTCAAAGAAGGGCAAGAATTAGGGTAACTGATGAAATAAGAGCTACTATCATAGACCATGTCATAAACCACAGGCTATCATACAGAGAGGCTGGTGAACGAGTACAGCCAAATCTCAGCGGGACACAGTGGCATCCATTATCCAGAATTTCCGAGAAACCAACAGGTAGTGTATAAGCGCTTCTCCTATTGCAAAGTATAAATAAATTTTTCTTGCTTTCTTTGTTTTGCTCTGTATTGTTCATACAAGATCAGCCCAAAGAGGCCTTCTTTTACTGTATACCATATGGTCATGTGATTGAAAGAACATCAACACCGGAACAATTCCTAGATGGGAATCAGTTGTGATTTATATATTTGCATAACTTCAATCAGCTGTTTCTCAGTAACAATGGAATAAAATACAGGGGATGTATTTGTGTTTCAATTCACAATATAAACAGGTTTAGGTTTAGAACATAATGTTATCTGTTTGTTTTGGTCTTGGTTGAGCTTGTGTGTAAAAGAAGTTCAAGCATTTTGAATTTGTGTTAACTGTATGCATTTTGTGTCAAAGCAACAATAAATGTGTTAATTGTATACTCACCTAAAGGATTATTAGGAACACCATACTAATATTGTGTTTGACCCCCTTTCGTCTTCAGAACTGCCTTAATTCTACGTGGCATTGATTCAACAAGGTGCTGAAAGCATTCTTTAGAAATGTTGGCCCATATTGATAGGATAGCATCTTGCAGTTGATGGAGATTTGTGGGATGCACATCCAGGGCACGAAGCTCCCGTTCCACCACATCCCAAAGATGCTCTATTGGGTTGAGATCTGGTGACTGTGGGGGCCATTTTAGTACAGTGAACTCATTGTCATGTTCAAGAAACCAATTTGAAATGATTCAAGCTTTGTGACATGGTGCATTATCCTGCTGGAAGTAGCCATCAGAGGATGGGTACATGGTGGTCATAAAGGGATGGACATGGTCAGAAACAATGCTCAGGTAGGCCGTGGCATTTAAACGATGCCCAATTGGCACTAAGGGGCCTAAAGTGTGCCAAGAAAACATCCCCCACACCATTACACCACCACCACCAGCCTGCACAGTGGTAACAAGGCATGATGGATCCATGTTCTCATTCTGTTTACACCAAATTCTGACTTCTGAATGTCTCAACAGAAATCGAGACTCATCAGACCAGGCAACATTTTTCCAGTCTTCAACTGTCCAATTTTGGTGAGCTCGTGCAAATTGTAGCCTCTTTTTCCTATTTGTAGTGGA
Organism: Rhinogobio ventralis; assembly: GCA_039654625.1. Classification (NCBI taxonomy): domain Eukaryota; kingdom Metazoa; phylum Chordata; class Actinopteri; order Cypriniformes; family Gobionidae; genus Rhinogobio; species Rhinogobio ventralis. Next base: position 18,214,015 of record CM077193.1, on the reverse strand, counting down.
GATGAGTGGTACCCGGTGGGGTATTCTGCTGTTGTAGCCCATCCGCCTCAAGGTTGTGCGTGTTGTGGCTTCACAAATGCTTTGCTGCATACCTCGGTTGTAACGAGTGGTTATTTCAGTCAAAGTTGCTCTTCTATCAGCTTGAATCAGTCGGCCCATTCTCCTCTGACCTCTAGCATCAAGGCATTTTCGCCCACAGGACTGCCGCATACTGGATGTTTTTCCCTTTTCACACCATTCTTTGTAAACTCTAGAAATGGTTGTGCATGAAAATCCCAGTAACTGAGCAGATTGTGAATTGCTCAGACTGGCCCGTCTGGCACCAACAACCATGCCACGCTCAAAATTGCTTAAATCACCTTTCTTTTCCATTCTGACATTCAGTTTGGAGTTCAGGAGATTGTCTTGACCAGGACCACACCCCTAAATGCATTGAAGCAACTGCCATGTGATTGGTTGATTAGATAATTGCATTAATGAGAAATTGAACAGGTGTTCCTAATTATCCTTTAGGTGAGTGTATAGCCTACACAGACAGATGTTGTGCTAACTGCGTTAAGAGTTTAGGAAATTTGTTAATGTATTGAAAAAATTGTCATAGCGATTGTAAAAAAAACTGTAATTAAGCAGCACAACTGTTTTCAACTGATAATAAGAAATGTTTTATGAGAAACAAATCAGCATTAGAATGATTTCTGAAGGATCATGTGACATGTTTAAAAATATACAAAAAGTAGGGGGGAAAGTATGTGCGTGTTTTTGTGACATATCAGGACACAAATTTGTATAATGACATGGGTATGACACAGGTATTAAAAGGAGAGGGTGACTTATGAGGACATTACCCCATGTCCCCATTATTCAAAAGGCTTATAAATTATACAGAATGAGTTTTTTTTTTGAGAAAGTAAAAATTTGCAGTTTCCTGTGATGGGTAGGTTTAAGGATATGGGGTAGTGTAGGGGGATAGAATATACGGTTTGTACGGTATAAAAACCATTACGCCTATGGAATGTCCCCACAATTCTCAAAATCAAAATGTTGATGTAATTTTTTGAGAGCCTTATTACAAAAACAAAAGACTCATCATTAAAAGCCATGTCTAAAGCACTTCAACATAAATCGAACATATAAAGTACAGTAGCCTAGTTTGAACCAGTGTAAGATTCTTTAACTTTTAAAAGTAATTTTACATGGCCAACTTGCTTTATCAAAAAAAAAAAAATCTATTTCCTTACAAAGAAATAATGCAAACAAGACTGAAGCTGAAGAGCTAAATGAACACTGGTAAACTGAAGCACTTTGTTAGCGGGTTAACTAACTCAACAAAACACGTCCTTTGTGAGATAAATCAGATATTTATGCAACATAAACATGACATTACAACTTAAGTGAACTTGAACTAAGTTATGTGCTAGTCAGAATGTGTAACTCCTGTTGTGGATGCGCTTTACAACACTGGCCAAGAAGATGCTGAACACTAAGTACTTTCCATCTTTTTGCTATGGCCTGATTTACTCAAATCTCAATAACTATGATTGAACCAAACATACACACAGAGAAAGATTAAGGGGTGGATACACATAGATGCACACTTACAAGCATCTCGACAGAGCATTCATTCCAAAATCACATAGTCCAAACACATGCACACTCATGTCTTGACAGCGTCTGCTCTCAGACTTTTTGCCCAAGCTGTCTTGATTATAGTTGTTTGTGACACTAGAGATCTACTCTCTCCATTTTGAGAGTGGTTCACTCTCCCTCACTGTCCGGCCGTACAGGCTAATGGCAACTCACTAAAATGCTCATTAATCTCAATCTCACAGTTAGCTGCCTTCAATTCACCTCTGAATGATAGTATTTTCTTCCCTCTGAGAAAATAGCTTTTAAAATTGCTATTGTATGGCAACAAATCATATTTTGACATGCCCAAATACGACGGGTTAGAATCAATCAGCCACGTCGTGAACTCTGACATTCAATAAACGTCAGCGATATTTATATGCACTGCTAAACGTCTGATGAAACCAAGGCTCATAGATTACTAAATAGGATAACAATTACTGGAGAGCTGGCCGTCCCAAGGGGTGTGGACCATCAATGATGAAGAGAAGAGCGCGAGGGGAGGAGGGATGGAGGGGCCATCAAATTAGCCTAGTCGTTTACTCGTGTGCTATGACTCGTGAGGGGGAGAATTGCGTTAGACTGTTTGCTTCTAATGAAGCATGTGCATGTGTGAGATGGAACCCAGCAGTGTGAAATCACAAAACAAGTTTAAAAAGGAAAAAGCAAAGCCCTCCCTCTATCCCCAAATACACATTTGCAAGTATCATGTACCCGGAACGGACCTATATACCTTTTTTATCTGAAGAAATTTCATTCAAGTAATGTTTACTTTTCCTCTTTACAGGCAGGCAAGTTTGAGGTCACTGTGAGAAACAGATCATAAGATTTTATACGAGATGGTAAGGAAAGAGCGGAAAGCATTGATACTTAATATACTGTCAAACATGCGAGCAGAGCTGGTGCCTGGATGAATAACTTAATGGCACATTTAGAAATGTGAAGGGGCACACATTTTCCAGGTTGCCCTTATAAAAGTAAAGCTGCATTGGATCAAAGTAAAGAATATCACTTTGTTACATGTAAAAAAAAAAATGTTCCTCAACAGTCCTTGTTACAGTGTAATTATACATTTAAGTACTGAATAATAATAATTAACTCAGGGTTTGGTTTGGGGTTAGTTACTTTTAATTATGCATAATCTACTGTTATTACTACTTTAAGTACATGTAATATATGTAACAAGGACACTGTAAAATAAAGTGTTACCAACATTTTTTTTTAAACATTTATATTTATCAAAAATAAGTTTTTTTTTTATATTTCCTTAATCATATTATAATATCTTTTAAACAATTCTAAACTAGTTATTTATTATACATTTAAGAATCCAACAACAGGCATAAGTGCAAAGAAGAAAAATAATAATAATAATAATAATAAAACTGTAATAATTACATCTGTATCTGTATTACAGCTGTATTTTAATGCAACAAAACTCTGTAGTAACAATAACAAGAAGATATCCATACAAAGGAAACCTCATCAGGTGGCAGCTTAGCACAAGTAACGTCAAGACAAGAATGTCAACTAAAGACTTGAAACCATGAAACCCAGGGAAACAGGATATAAACAGCAGAAATGAAACAAGGAACATAATACAAAAGAGTTTATAGAGAAAGTACAAACTAAGTGTAGGCATCAGGCGTCACGCAAGTGTTTTTTGCTAGTTTTAGTCCAGCGCAGTTATCATTTTCACGTCCAGCTCCACGTTGTTTAAATAGCAAATGCACTCACGCCCATCTGTTCGCCCATTGGCGTGCTAGTCTGTAAACGATGTGTGTTCAGGCGCATTGTTGGTGCGTTGCCATTTTGAGGCTACTGAAATTGATTGTGCCATTGGCCAACAAATCCTGGTCTAAAGTCAATAGCACAGTATTTTTTGTGTTATTAAAGGGCGCGTTAGTAATATGCGCCTATAGGTGGGTGCACAACGTGCTTATTACACACACAGGGATGTGCAGCAACACACAAACATTTTTAAATATTAAAAATAAAAGGATTCCTCTCTGGAGAAGCAAATTCTGCCATGTAAATAGTGAATCCGCCATGGTGCAAACACAACTGGCTTTTAAAGGGAATGGGAGATCATTTGGTTTATTGCACGGTTACACCCAAAACACACCCATGACTCATTAAGAGACTAGGTACAACCCTTTTGGACCATGGGCCTAGTGTGCAGACAGTTTTTTTTCCGTCATTAAACTAGCAAAAGTAGATTCAGACATGCCCTAAGTGAACCTGCGCCATACGCTTCAGACCATGCACTCAGATCGTTAAAATAGGACCCTTAGCGTCTCAGACTAAACGTAACACATACAGTTCAGTCTTAAGCAGAGTTCTCCAACAAAGAAAAAAAAAAAATCCCAGAGCTCCCCAGTGGTATATACGACTTGAGAGGAAATTTGTAATTACAATAAATCTGATAGCATGTAAAGGCAGAATATTTTTTTAACTAACCCTGAGCACCTTGATTAGCTGGTTCAGGTATGTTTGATTCTGGTTGCAGGACAGTAGCTCTCCAGGAAAAGGGCAGGAGACTCCTTGGCTGCGTCCGAAGGCTTAGACTTGTTGCCTTGCTGCACTATCAGGCAATGACTTCAGAATCTTTAGACTTCAGACTTCTGAGGCAGTGTAACAGTTTAATGATCTACAACAAAATAGAGAGAACCACAAATTTATTTATTTTTTAGCTGTCATGGAACGGAATACACGGGACTGTGGGATATCAAAGGCAGCGAAGGATACATCGATACAAAATCGATCAGATGAAGGCATCAGGAGACAGGATGTGGCATAATCATTGGATTTGGACGTGCTTTGTTGCCTTTCTACCTCTGTAACCTGCCAGGCAGCATTTTGTCCGTCCTCAACCCGAGCAACCAAGCTCCACTCAGTCTTCATACTTAAACCGTAAATATGACAGAAATACTAACAAGTCTCTTATTTTTTCTTTCTAAAAACACACTTGGTTTATACCTGGTATTAAGATGTGTTTTGGCGGATCGGATCACAAGAAGACGAGGGAGACACATTTCCACTTACACCTGGTGTTTTAATCGGTCTCTTTTGTCCACTTTTGACCATTTCTGTCCTGATTTCTTCAAGGGGAGGGTCTATGGGCAGGTAAATGTATGGGCTTTTTCAGATCTTTCGATCTAATGGATAAAATAAGCGTGCACAATTTACATATGAATACACCCGGAGACAACGGAAAAACATATGGAGAGCAGCAGCTTTAGTTTCTGCTCTGACAGCCGCAAGACCGCAGCGAACGCGGTGAGTGCGTGTTAGAAGTCAGGAATGGCCAGAGAACATTGTGCATGGTATGTTTTCTGTCTTCAAACAAAACCTAGGTCTTCAGCCGACAAAGTTTAAATCCCATCTGGCTAGCGTGCTTCCCAAAATGTATACGCATTTGTTCAGTAGGCCGAGAGTAGGCAGTCTTTTATGGCTGTTCGAAAACATTCGACCACATAAATGTTTACACTACAAAAGCAATCTGTTTTCAACTATCTCTGGAAATGGTTGAAAGTGGACTCAAAATCTCAAAACATTTTAGATCCCGTTTACACCTGTATGTAGCTGGTAGTTTAAATTAAATCAACAAGTCATTTTGTAACTGAATGTAAATCAATCAAACTCATTTCTATTGTACCAATGACAAGTTATTTTTTGTTCTTTAGTAATGACAACCCATTCACGTCTTTTTGGTGCGCATATCCTATTACTATGGTGCAGACAGAAATGCATTTGCGGCACTCTCCACCACTGGACAAAGCAATTTCACAATCAATTTACCATTTTATTCATTTTATGATGGAATCACATTTTGTGGCTGTTAAATCGAGTTCAACACATGGGAAATAGTTTTGGTTTATATAGATAAAGGATAGGTCTGGCATAGTAACTCTTACTCCAATGTGCTGTTATATCAACCAGGTTAGGCCCAGCAAGATGAACATCAAATCCATCAGAGCTATTGGCTCTCGCAGACACTTAAAGCACCCCATTGAGTACTGATGGCCTTGCCTGTCTGTTGTCTGAGCCTTTAGGTGGGGGGAAATAGTGGTCAGCAGCACTGAGCTTTTACTCTGCATACATTTTTCACACTTTTAGGACAAAGACTACTTTATACTCTTTTAAAGCTCTGACTGCTTGTATCCTGAAATGTTCAAGGCTGGCATTGCTCAAATCAAGCAGTTAGCTGTTAAAAACCACATTCATATTTGATACACCATCATTCTACATAGACTAAATGCTAATACGTAAGCAAATACACGCTGAAATACTGGTTGTTTATTTCAGTAACTTCAGTATGCGTGCTTGGTTCAACGGAAAACAGAGGCATCTGCAGTGTGCAGTTTGTTTATTTGTTGTGCATCTTTTGAATATGGTGTGTGTATGTGCAGGGTACACATGCTTAAGGTGAGTAAGTGAGAGTAGAATTGGAAATGGCACTCTTGGAAAATGGTACTCTAAGAGCCAGTGGAGCATTATGGGAAATGGCCTGTTGTTGTTGTGGCGTTTCATGATTTGCAAATTATGTCATTTTTTTGATGTGCTGTTTTTTTAAGTTTTCTATTCTGTTGATTTTTTTGTTGGTGTAATTTAGGATTACCATAGAATTAATTAAAGAAGTTTTAGAGCGGCTCCAAATTGCTGCTATAGAACATTGCATGTTGGATTGTGATTCCTGCTGAGAAATAAAGCCAAGTGAATGAGGAACTGTAGATAATAATGTAATATACAGTACTTACCAAAAGTAATTTAAATTATTAAGTATAGTAATAGTTTTTTTCTTTCTTTTTTGATTACATAATAATGACAATATACACCGATCAGGCATAACATTATGACAGGTGAAGTGAATAACACTGATTATCTCTTCATCACAGCACCTGTTAGTGGGTGGGATATATTAGGCAGCAAGTGAACAAGCAGGGAAAATGGGCAAGCGTAAGGCTCAAATTGCTCAAGAAGTTAATGCTGGTTCTGATAGAAAGGTGTCAGAATACACAGTGCATCACAGTTTGTTGCGTATGGGGATGCATAGCCGCAGACCAGTCAGGGTGCCCATGCTGACCCCTGACCACCGTCGAAAGCGCCACGTGGGCATGTGAGCATCAGAACTGGACCACGGAGCAATGGAAGATGGTGGCCTGGTCTGATGAATCACGTTTTTGTTTACATCACGTGGATGGCCGGGTGCGTGTGTCAATTACCTGGGGAACAGATGGCACCAGGATGCACTATGGGAAGAAGGCAAGCCGACGGAGGCAGTGTGATGCTTTGGGCAATGTTCTGCTGGGAAACCTTGGGTCCTGCCATCCATGTGGATGTTACCTTGACACGTACCACCTACCTAAGCATTGTTGCAGACCATGTACGTTTCATGGAAATGGTATTCCCTGGTGGCTGTGGCCTCTTTCAGCAGGATAATGTGCCCTGCCACAAAGCAAAAATGGTTCAGGAATGGTTTGAGGAGCATAACAACGAGTTTGAGGTGTTGACTTGGCCTCCAAATTCCCCACATCTCAATCCAATCGAGCATCTGTGGGATGTGCTGAACAAACAAGTCCGATCCATGGAGGCCCCACCTCGCAACTTACAGGACTTAAAGGATCTGCTGCTAACATCTTGGTGCCAGATACCGCAGCACACCTTCAGGGGTCTAGTGGAGTCCATGCCTCGACGGGTCAGGGCTGTTTTGGCAGCAAAAGTGGGACCAACATAATGTTATAATGTCATAATGTTATGCCTGATAGGTGTATACCCTTTACATTCAGTCATGCCACTGCAGCAGCTGTAATATCTGATTACTGGATTAAACTGGTCCAGGTTTCATTTAAAAAAAAAATTTTTTACAGTTTAACTTATTACTAACTAAGGTTAATACACAACACACCAATCAGAATACAGTTTATAGATAGTTGAGTAATTTATTTTAGTTACGTTTATTTAAGTAGAAACCGCTTTTTAAATCAGCTTAGACTGGTCTTAGCTGAAAAGTGCCCCCAAACCAAATAGAACAGACTGAATAGGTTTAAGATATTTTTCCTTTTTTTATAATAAGATGTGTTTTCATAGTTTTGTGTAGTTCCTTATCAATACAAAGTCGCCACAGAAAACAACTTTGTGCTGAATTTAACTCTTTCCCCGCCATACAGTTACTGTTATACAGTAGGGCACGATACTACGCATATTCTGAAATAGTATAGAATCTCCAGATCAAAACACAGGTCGAAATACAAGAAACAAGCAATAGAAGCATTGCTTATGCACATGTAAAATAACACGATTATCAAACATGAAACAGCATATAAATTAAAACTACCTAATGTTACCGAATGAAATGTCAAACCCACAAAGCTGTAAGCTGTGCAAGCTTTGGGAGTGTTGATGGACACGATGTATTCATCATTATGAATCCAGTCTGGGCGTAGTGACAAAAACGTGATTTTCTCAGCTTTCTTTAAGCCCTGAAGGCATTTTAAGAGTTGTTGTTCAAAACTCCAAAACTATAACAAAGAGAGTCAAAAGGTAAGGATCATTTGATATAATTTTTTAAAAAATGTAAAAAAAAAAATAAAAAAAAAAATAAATCATTACATTTGAACATTCGCATGCTGAGAAACTGCTGATAAAATACAAAAATACGTTCAGATATGTATGCAACAAAATATTCTGGGGGCCATGAAAGTTTTGTGTAAATGATCAAAATTGCTGGCGGAAAAGAGTAAAAATCTTCAAAAGTTCACTTTGCTGTGTGTTTGTGTGTGTGTGTGTACACAATGACACTGAATGAGGGTATGATCGCCATTATCCAGATTCAGTGCTCTCTCTCTCTCTCTCTCTCTCTCATGCCACTGTGACATTTTCATTAAGGTCCTCATGATCGCACTTATACACTCTCTCTTTCTCTCTCTCTGTCTTCCTTTAAGGTCATTGTGTTGGTCCTAAAATCAATGAAAAGATGTCAGGGTCAAAGTGAACATTGTATCAGTGGCCTCAACTTTTTGATTCAAACAGATGAAACAAGTTGAAGTACATTAATAAGTGCACAGCACATACCAGTCTAGAAACATACAGTGTGTTTGTTTGCGTGTACCTACACACACTCTTTTCAGAGTACGTCGATGATGGTGGTAATGATGTGCTCTCACACACCCCCTTGTCTCCTCTACTGAGTGTGTATCCTGAGATGTGCCAAGCCATCTGCTGTGTCTGAGTGTGTGTGTTTTTATGTGTGTACATGCAACCACTTTCTTTTGATCATGTCTGATCAAGTCTCTGTTCCCCATGTGCTGTTACTGACTTTGATATATTTTAAGGAATCACTCCATATTTTGTCAGATCCAATAATTCCGCTCACAATTATTACCTGAAAAAAAGAAAAGCATTTCATGACGCCTACACTTTGAAATTTACTCAGCAAAAAGCTGTCCTTTTGAAGCTCAATGCTTTTTATTTGAAAGAGGGACATGACTTAGAAAAGATTTTTTGACTTTGATTATGTGATTGTATTAAATGCAGCAGAGCAGCTAAAATCATAGCTGAGAGTCACAGTTATGGAAGGAGAGAGTGCACAAACAAAAGACAAGACAGAATGAAACTGATTAAATGGACATTGAGATGAAGCTAGTTTCTCTTGAAATCACATGGCTTGTGCTATATCCCACATACGGTAGCAATACCTTAGAAATCACCTAGAACATAGCAATGCACTGGCACTAGCACAAGTTAAGCTCAATCAGTTTGCGGCATGAATAATGATTATCAAATAAATAAATAAATATAATATAAAAAATATATATGGGTTGCAGTAGGGCACTTACAATGGAAGTGAATTGGGGCCATTACTTACTGTTTTAATAGTATAGCCAAAGTTTTAACATGATTTTAGTGTTGACAGAACAACTTAGTTATATAATAGACAAGTTTGAACAGAAAAATTCATGTAAATGCGCATTAACGGAAAAATTAATGTGGTAATAGAAACATTATGCTTTCAAATGCTGTCAGTTGAGCTTAACTTGTGTTGAACCCAGAATATACCTGTTCAAAAAACCAGCATATGCTGGTTAGGTTTTGAAGCATGGCAGTTGGTTTAAGCTGGTACTTAGCTGGTCAAGTGCTGGTCCTAAGAAACTAGCTTCAGCTCAGTACCAGCTTATAACCAGCTCAGAACCAGCTTAAACCAGCTCATGACCAACTAAGGACCAGCATAAACCAGCTCAAACCAGCTTAAACCAGCTCATGACCAACTGAGGACCAGCATAAGTCAAGTCAAGTCAACTTTATTTATATAGCGCTTTTTACAATGCAGATTGTTTCAAAGCAGCTTCACAGTGTTAAACAGGAAAATAATGAACAGAATTTGATTCGGCTGTACAGCCGCTCTGGAGAAAACGGTGATGTCATCTAGCTCATTTCAATTATCATATATATTCAAGTAATGTAGTTGACATAGTTAATTTAGTTTAGTAATTAAATTTATTTGGATACATTTATTTGAAAATTTAGTGACATAAACCAGCTCAAACCAGCTGCCATGCTTCAAAACATACCTAACCAGCATATGCTGTTTTTTTCTTTAAATGTGCATCCAGAAGTTCTTTAGCTAGCATTACCATTGTTGTTCTTTGTGTACTTCAAGAACCGATAGCACAATGCTGTTAGACGCTGCTTGTGTGATTCAGCATGATTGTCTCTGAGGTTTATGTAAATTGTGCTGATACTATTGAGTTTTAGAGAGTGGCATCACTACTAAGCAATTTCTCTGTCATCAAATCATTCCACCTTGTGCATGTCGTACCAATGTTTACAGTTGTTTTTTTTTTCTTTTTGTTTTTGTCAGTCTTTCTTTCTTCATCTGTCTTTCTGTCTTCAGACCTTTTCTGCTTCATTGGCCATACAGGAACAGATTCTCCCATTGTCTCTGCTGTTAAATGTTTTGCTCTTTGATTCACCAACAGTGCGTTACTAGCATATCTACAGAAGCAGCAGCCAATGAGTGTGAGGATTCTCTTTGACGTTTACCTCTGCAGGTCAAGGAAATACATTGAGAGATGTGCCCTGCACCATATATAATTAAAACACATTTATGGAAAACTATTAGTACAGTGTAGTGACAGGAGGTGTGACCACTGCAGTAGTTAAAAGCCATTATCTCCATGACCCCTGCGGGTTGTTTGTGTGGGAAAAGAGAGGAGACATCAGGTTCGACTGCGACGCTGCTGGACTTCGTTTCAACCACACATTTGTAGGACTTTCCCTACAACAAACAAGTCTGACTTACTTTGCTGAAGTTTGTCATTCACTCAACCTGGAAGAACCTGATTTTAACTTTACCACCATCAAACTATTGAATTATCAAGTAGGCCTGTCACGATAATCAATATATATTAACTTATCGCTCAAAAAATAGACGTGACCTCAATAATTTTTGGTGATGCTGCCTCTGTCATTTTATCTGCTCTCCGTATCGGAGGCGAAAGCGGGGCTCAGGTAACTCCTTCATACACAGAGCGGACATCGACAGGTGAAAAGAAGGCGTCACTCGAGCAGTTATAGTGTTTTCCTGACAACTACAGACAGTTTGGGAGAACTGCACTCAGTTTCAAAGCCGCAATCCACTGTTTCTGTACTTATATAAAGTGACAGCGCCAAGTGGTGCATGCTCACAGCTAGCATTAAAGGCCATTTCACACAGGACGTGGCATCCGCAAGTGTCTAGTTCATTTTCACAGAGAGCGCATTTATGCATTCCGCTGCAATGTTTTTCCATTGTTTTTCTATGTAAACGTGTTTGACGGTATTTTGCAGAATCTTGTGCATTAAAAGAAGTTTAAAACGTGCTGTTTTGTGATTAAATATTCAGTGGTATAAAATGGTCTTAAAATGACAATAATATTGTTTATTGCAATTATTTCTGGGACAATATATGGCCCAACAAAAAGTAGTTGTGACAGGCCTACCATCAAGACTTTCATCAGAGACTGCATCCAGACTCTCGTTTAACGGCTGAGGCATTGCAAGTATATTGTACATTTAATCAACTAAACAGAGGTTTAGTATAAGCTGTAGGCCCCTTTTTACCAAGGTGCTTTGAATTAAGAAACTGATGGATTTGTCTGGTTAACTGACTCTTACATTTCTATAGCTTCATTCCCCTGTTTCTGTTTCTGTTTCATTCCATACTACTGAATGGATCTTTAATACAGCTCAGTCCATTCCCTTGTTTTAGCTAAGCATGCATTTCACAGAGGTTGCATTCAACTGTAACTGATGGTTTTTAAGAGGAATTACTTGTTTTCTCATTATGATTCTATTCTATTCTAAAGATTAGAAAGACTGAGATAGTTGCTTGCCTTTGGTCTGAGAAATATGATGTTATAATACTCACACAAACACACACAAAATGTATCAACAGTGGTGTATATGGACAGAGATGCCAGCACACTTTGAGTAAAAGAAGAAGCCGTCTTTGATCTTGGAAGGTCTATTTCCCTCCGCATTTCAAAGCAGAGACAAAGCACATAGTCAACACACACTGATACTTCACACACACACACACACACACAAACACATATAGCGGCACTCGGCAGAACCCCACAGCACTGAGTGTCCTTGGACGGCTGACTGACTGACAAACCAAGGCTTAGGTCACCGGATGGAGCCTTCGGCTGGGCTTACACACACACACACAGACACTCACAGCGCTGTCATCTATACTGTCACAAAAAGTGCCTCCCTACCGCCAATAATAAAACTCGCTTTATCAAATTAATGTGTCTCTCTCTTCTTCTCTCTGTCTTCTTTTTTTCTACTGAGAGAATGAGAGATTTGAAAGGAAACCGAGGGAGTATATAGCGCAGGGCAAAGGGAGCGGGAGAGAGGAAGGAGATAAGGCTTCTCCTCCCAGGGCTCTGGCAGTGGGGCGACAGTGGAAGCAGGGACTGCTGGGGGAATGAAGGGATGCATGGGAGATATTTAATAAGGAAGAATACGATGAAGGAGAGAGGCATGTATTATTCATCCCCACTCTCATCCGCTGAGTTTGCGCAAATCAAATAGAAGCTCTCTTTGTTTGAGAGATCAAGCCTGGCTGTTTGACTTGTATAGAATTTATTAAATTCATTTGATCGAAGTCGAAGGAGGATGAGGAGGACAGACGTGCTCCAGTCAATGTACGGGATGTGTGGAGAGGGAAATTTTGACCCTTAAACGGGACAGAGTGAATTGCAATGGAAGAATAAATTTAGACAGGAGGGACGAAAATGATCTTAGCATGTCGCTGTAACTCTGCCCCGCTCTCTGAATCTCTGGAGGGAAGCAATTTCCTGTAGGTTTTCGTGGCAGGCAGGCACACAGTGTGTGAGTATGTTAAGAATGTAAGAAAAACACCCCCGAATTGTGATACCAAATGTGCAACATCTAAATATGCACAGCCTTGTGGTGACATATCACTTGCATAAATATTCTCATGCACCGCAGGAAAGTGTGACGGTGTGAAAGAAGCAGAATGAAAGTGTGCGCAACACGGAGTGGAATGAGCCGGTGAATGTGTGAGAATCTTATAGAATGAGTAAGAAAATTTACAGAGTAAAAGTTTCCAAAAGCTGCGGAGGCACTATGTGTGTTTTGGTATACTGCATTTTAGTTCTGGACACAAAATGGCTGCGTAAACACAAATCTTGAGTAAAGTTACAGATACCCTAATAAAATATGACTCAAAGAAAAGGTATAGGTACTCCTTTTTATCTCCAGGATCTTCTTGAACATTCAGTGAAATAAAAAGGAGACTAGATTTAACCGGATCAGTGAATCAATGAGTTTCTGACTCAAGAACAGCAGCAATGGATTGCTTAAATTTACAAATGAATCGTTCAGTGTAATTTGCAAACTGATACAACAGGTTAATTGAAAAAAAAAAATCAGCTGTAAAACCAGGTAAAAACGAAGTAAAAATCCACCATTGGTTTACTTTCTTTGGGAACAAAACTGTGTTAGTCTGTAGTTATTGTATAATTATTTTTATATTTAAGCATTATAGCATTTACTGCTCTTAACCAACAGCATGACTGTGAGTATGATACAGTTTAGTAACAGTAAATATTGAGTAACTTCCATTTTAGAAGCAATATTGCCAAATTCAAACAAATTACAAGTCTGTGGTACAGTTCATCTTCCTTTAGATACGAAAAGAAAATGCATGTGTCCAGACAGTGTTTTTCTCCTCAGAGACCTGAGCCGCATTAGCTGTGATTTCTCTCCAGCGGAGAGAATATGAGCCACTATGACACTTGAAAACTACAGCCCTCATCTTTCAGCGGTCCTCTCCTCTCACCCAGAAGGAGCGTCAAAAGGTGTGGGTGAAAATCTGCTGTCGGCAAACCACTTATTACATTTCGTAGACATGAAACCATTCAGGAGCTAGTCACCATGACTCTGTCTCTATGATCTAGCACACCCCATGTCCAAAGATGACTAGCTCCCTACTATATATTATGTGAAAAGCTGTGCATCAAATAAATAGGATGTCCATTGTCTGAATACACACCAAGCAAAAAAAAATACCAGGATAACCTACTACTTCCACAGAGACTGAAATATCTGATGGACACTTTACTATCCAATGAGGTGACAGGAGAGTTGTCGTATTTGTAAATGTCGAGAAACAGTTATGCGGCAGAAGTCACATAACACTGCCAACATGATGGATGTATGTCTGGATTATATTCATACTACACACATGCATACTACAGAATGCACTTTACGAATTGTCAAGAATCAAATTTTTAAGCAAATGCAGCACTGACAGAACACAGTTTACTTCAGTCATTGCAGGTGTGCACAGCTACATTGATGATAATGATGATGATGTGCTCATGGTGATTTCATATGCAATGAACAAACACCATTATTATGCAAAATGGATTTCCCTTTTGAAGACAAAAAACATTGAAAACGTAAGACTGTTCATTTTAGATTTTGTATTGTTTTGTGGTGAAACAACATATGCTGACACACGTACACACAGGAGACGTGTTAAAGCTGTGAGCTGGGAGTGGTACTTGGGGCTTTACTCCATTCCACTCCATTCCTTCAATGGTACATGACTGCCATCTAGTGCAACATCTGTTTTTGCTGCCAGCAGGATCATTAAAAGAGACTTTGCAGGTTTTCTCTCTCTCTCTCTGTGTGTGTGTGTGTGTGTGTGTGTGTGTGTGTGTGTGTGTGTGTGTGTGTGTGTGTGTGTGTGTGTGTGTGTGTGTGTGTGTGTGTGTGTAAGAACGAGAGTGCCGCTGAATGTATTTGAGCAAGAACAAGAAAGAGAGAAAGACAGCATGTTGGGGGAACATATGAGAGCGAGCGAGGTTGAGTTGTTTTAACATTTCTCCTTCTTGCTCTCGCATCTCGCTCGCTCTCTCTCTCTGAGCAGCCCATTTATCATAAGAATCTTCTCGGCGTATCTCTGTGTGGAATTGATGAACCATCAACACAATTCTCCTCACTTTCTTTTTATATTGATAAAGCAATCATGCATGTTTCTCCTCCAGTCACCAGTGCCCACTTATAAGATAAATGGGGTGTCACACAAACACATTTTTGCTTTTTCTATTGCTCTAATGTATATTTCAACCTCCCTAAGAGACAGAGAGAAAGACTGAGAAAAAGAGGACGAAAATAGTATTCTCCACAATTTTTTCAATACTGATTCTACTGTCTTAAAAGATGTCACTATTTTCCAGAAATGTGAGGGTGGTGTCTAAGGGTGGTGCAGAAATAAGTCCTAACCCCCGGGAAATAAGTTAGCATTTTTCCACGTCCGGCCCATCGTCCTGAAGTCAATTGGTTTTTAGAACATGTTTTGGGTTAAATTGCTAAAATGAGGTCTATGGTTAACAAGATATTTTCAAGTTTTATTCACGTTTTATACGTTATTAATCATTAATACCCCACTCTTGATTCTTTTCATTTACATGCCTTGAAAAAGGCAGTTGCTAACAAATGGGACTAGGCTCTCAGGGGACCTTAAATGTAATATTTTATAGCCTCATTGTGTTTATACTCACAATCTTGCAAACTATTCTAACTCAAAAAATTGTCGGAAGCTTAGTGATGGTGATGTTTAAATTATGCAACCGTTAGCTTTTCACATCTGCCGATTGTATTTAAGCTTCACAATCCATACAAGCTGTGCTTCTATGTGAAGATTATCTTGATGAAAAAAAAAAACGTGTATGAGTCATAGTTTTGTTCATCACAAAGCTTGTTTTCTGCAATAATCCAAAAGCCAATGAAAAATTTTTGGCTTTTTGTCAGGGGAGCCTGGGTGATGCTAACTTTCGAGTTTCAACTCTTACAAACAGAGATGGACTAGGAGTTTGGGACCTACCGTATGTCCATTACTGCACATGATCTCCCACTATGTTTCGAAGCATAAATTTCAACCAGTATAGGTTTCATATGCATATAATATGAACTACATATTTCCTGCTGTACAATCTAGTTGTTCTAAAATAGCTGTACATTGGAAATGCAGCACAATTAAATTATACAATAAATAAAAAAAATTAAAAAGTCTGATATGTTTAGGTGACTGAAAAAGGTAATATTCTCGAAATTATGTTTTATAAACAAAGTTCGGGAGAAGCACATTCAAATGATCTATCCAAAACAACTCGTCATCAGCAATTACCACATCTATCCTATCAACATGAGAGGAAGCCTATTTATATACACAGTCTACCCACCGACATTCCTCAACAGTTTTAATCATCCCTCCACCACCTTCCTCACTCTTGGCTTGTTCCTACCACAGCCAGGACTACGGGGGGAGTACTCTGGGTTCGGGCCAAATACCGAGCTCGGAGCCCTCTCGGGCAACACACCAAATACGCATATCATTTATTCTATCTGACTTATTTGTAAGTGTGAACTCGTGAAATAAAGATTACAGAGAGCTGGATTCAAATCCCAGATGATCACTCTTCAGTTTCCAATAAACTTAAATGTGGGGCACATTTGATTGTCTTTATTTTATGATTTTACTCACTTGATTAAATTGACGTGATTTTTGTATACACCGATCAGGCATGACATTATGACCACCGACAGATGAAGTGAATAACACTGATTATCTCTTGATCACGGCACCTGTTAGTGGGTGGGATATATTAGGCAGCAAGTGAACATTTTGTCCTCAAAGTTGATGTGTTAGAAGCAAGAAAAATGCGCAAGCGTAAAGATTTGAGCGAGTTTGACAAGGGCCAAATTGTGATGGCTAGACGACTGGGTCAGAGCATCTCCAAAACTGCAGCTTTTGTGGGGAGTTCCCAGTCTGCAGTGGTCAGGATCTATCAAAAGTGGTCCAAGGAAGGAACAGTGGTGAACCGGCGACAGGGTCATGGGCGGCCAAGGCTCATTGATGCACGTGGGGAGCGAAGGCTGGCCCATGTGGTGCGATCAAACAGACTCAAATTGCTCATGAAGTTAATGCTGGTTCTGATAGATAGGTGTCAGAATACACAATGCATCGCAGTTTCCGATCCATGGAGGCCCCACCTCGCAACTTACAGGACTTAAAGGATATGCTTCTAACTTTTGAGTTGGCCTATAAAAATATGTCATCACTGCAGCTAGGGCCAGTCCATCACCGCTTACAGAAATTACAGCTAAAGTAGCCTACAGCTTAAAAAATATTTTGCAGTTATTTCCTTGGATGTTTCTGTAATTTCTGTATGCGGTGATGGGCTGGCCATAACTACTACTTCTTTCTTGTTTTGTGGTGGTTGGCATTCAGCTTATTGGTGCTTTCCACCACCTTCTACTCCAAAGTGTGGATCAACTAATGCCTGCTGCAGACTCTGCAATTTCAGCAATCCTACAAACCACACTGTACGACATGGATCTAATAACCGGTACGAGACTGTACAATGGTGACACCTATTGAATCGTAGACTATGACGCAAGTTAGTATAGAAGAATAAAACACCATCAGCATGCCCTAGTGGTAAACAAATAGAGCAAGATGAATCACTGGAATGGAGCTTGGGGTTAAGTAGTTTTAAGTTTTAGCGCCATGTCGCGTTGATCAATACGCCATCTCATGTTGCATTTTTATTGGCTAGTCAATAGACGTAGGTCGTAGCAGCAAACACAAGATTATCATGCAGGTTATCTTTGGTCGCAAGACCATGACAACAGCCATCTTTTAACCTCTCTCACTGTACGATGTTTAGGAGCCACAACCACAGAAATCGCCACAATTGGTCATCTTTCATCTGGGACAGCCCAAAATCGTACAATGTGTACCAGGCATAAAACACACACATATACTCTCACACTCATACACACACACACACACACAAAACTATATTTAATTCTCCAAAATAACTAGCTCTGTTCTGCTATATATTTCTAATATTATAATACCACATTATACTAATTAGGCCTAATCTTCAAATCCTATTGAAAACCCCTGATTTTCTTAAGAAAGTCATTAGTACTCTGATCTGTGCTCTAACGTGCTCAGTAACCTTTTTAATGTGAACTCCTGCACCCCATCTCCCTCAGTTTATTCCTCATCACCTCTCTCAGTGCTTCATATCTCTTACAAGTCATGATTATATGCTCTAATGATTCCTCAGACGAATTTCATTTGTGGTTCGGAACTTCCAAAATAAGTCTCTAGTCATCCGTGTTTGATGAGTAGCGCTTGGTGTGAGTGGAGCTTACTAGCGTGATGTCGCAAAAATAGTGGTGCAGGTATGACATCACTTTGCAGGCCAAAACGCAGAAGCGAGTTAGCATTTTAGCACTTCCGGTTCCATCGTCCCGATGTCAATGGGTTTTTTGAATGGGGTTTTGGTTAAATGGATGAAATAAGGTCTGTGGTGAACACAAGCTCAAGACACTTTCACGCTTTATTCTACGACAAAATACATCAGTACTACCCCACTCTTGATTTTTTTAAAGCTGTTATGTGCTTTATTAACAGGTAACCTCAGTCGGCTTTTACAGCATAATTATGCATATAATTGTGCTCTTATATAGTCTAACTCATACGTCCTGGGAAAATGTTTTAGCTAAAACCTGAAAGAGTTGTCAGAAACGTAGTGATGGTGACGTTGAAGTCGAGTGACTGTGGTATAGTTTGTTTATAGCCTACCTTTAGCTTTTTACTTCTGGCAACTGAATTTAAGCTTCAGAATTCATTAAACTTGTGTACATCTGTGATGATTATCTTTATGGACAAAACGTGTAAGTATCATAAACTTTTGTTGATCACAGAGCTTGTTTTTATCGAGGGAACCAGTGTGATGCTCCTCCGCCACCCCCGGTTTTCGAGATCTCCACCCGACACCACTTCTCCCCTCTTCTCGAGACGGAACGCGACGCTGTGATCATTGGCGACTCCAGTGTCCGGCATGTACACGCTACCTCAGCTAAAGGTAAGGTGCGCAGTCACTGTTTTCCTGGTGCTTGTGTTATCGATGTCGCTGCGCAGGTACCGGCGATCCTAAATGGTGACGAGAGCATCGGTGCTGTCGTACTGCACACCGGGGTGAACGACACCAGGCTACGGCAGGCTGATCGAGACTGTACGCAGAACATCACCCGTGACGAGGATCATCGTGTCCGGATCGCTTCCCACATACCGACGAGGCCATTAAAGGTTCAGTAGACTTTTTGCCCTAAATGAATGGTTAATTTTATGGTGTAATGAACAGAAGCTGCTCTTTGTAAATAATTGGAATCTTTTCTGGGAGCGGCCTAGGCTTTTCCATGCTGATGGCCTGCACCCCAGCGGAGCGGATCTTCTCCAAGACGCTACGCACCGTATGACTAGTAAGTCAGACTACACATGACAGTCCTTGTTCTGTAGTGCCTTGTATAGAAACTGTGTCTATTCTAGAATATTGAGGTCAAAATCCTCTATAGGATCTAGAAAAAATCTGATCATTATTAAACCAGATAATCTTGAATGAACAAAAACATTCTCTAAAACTAGGTCTCCTTAACATTAGATCGCTCACACCTAAAGCAGTTATTGTAAATGAAATGATCACAGATAACAGCTTTGATGTACTCTGTCTGACATAAACCTGGCTTAAACTAAATGATTATTTCGGTCTTAATGAGTCTACTCCACCAGGCCATATCTATAGAGATATTATTACTGTTACTCAGAAAACAGGACACAGGTTTAATTCATTTGAAGTGCCTGTGCTAAATGTTACACTCTCAGATATAAGAAAAAAAAAACCTATGCGTTGCGTTTACAGACTTATTAAACTCCTTTGGGGTCAAGGAAAATGTGACTGGGCCCACTCATTGTTTTAATCATAGACTAGATTTAATTATATCACATGGAACCAATCCTACTGATATAGACATCATACCGCAAAGTATTGATGTCACTGATCACTACCTTGTAACGTGCATACTGTGTACTGATGATATTTATTTTATTACTGATGAGGTCGCGTTATCGACCAGGTAGAACGATTCTTCCAAACACTATAGATAAATTCAGACAGATTTATCTCAGCTGCTCAGTGTACCCAAACACACAAATGAACTAGAGACAATGACTAGCAGTATGAGCACCATTTTCTCTAGTACATTAGAAACGGTTGCACCGATCCGATTAAAAAAGGTTAGAGAGAAAAGTACTGCACCATGGTACAACAGTATTACTCGCGCTATCAAGAGAGAAACTCGTAATCTAGAGCACAAATGGAAACAATCTAATTTAGAGGTCTTCAAAATCGCATGGAAAGACAGCACTTCCCGTTATAAAAAGGCTCTAAAAGCAGCCAGGGCCGAGCATATCCGTAAATTAATAGAAAATAACCAAAACAACCCCAGGTTTTTATTTAGTACAGTGGCCAGATTGACAAATAAACAGAAATCACCTGAACAAAATATTCCAATACATTTACATTTATGCATTTAGCAGACGCTTTTATCCAAAGCGACTTACAACTGAGGAGTACAGGAAGCGATCCGTCATGAAGAGGCGAAGAAACGCAAAAAGTGCCTTAAATACTACGTTTTGGACAGAGTAGCCTAAGCTAGAATAGGAAGGGTATAGAGAAGGATAGAGGAAAAATAAATAATTATTTATTTTTTTAATCGTATCCAGTACAGTTTAGTAGTAATGGCTTTATGAATTTCTTCACTAAAAAAATTGAAAGCCTCAGAAATACAATTATAAATGTACAACCTTTGACAGCGTTTTATGATTCAGCCTCAACTATCACCCCTCAAGGACAATTGCAGTGCTTTACAACTATAGGACAGGAAGAGCTAAAAAAAACGTATCAATGCTTCTAAACCAACAACATGTTTATTAGATTCAATACCCACTAAACTACTGAAAGAGTTGTTACCTGTAGCAGAAGAGCCTCTTCTCAATATTATTAATTCATCTTTATCTCTAGGTCATGTCCCAATACTGTTCAAGATGGCAATTATTAAACCTCTCATTAAGAAACCACAACTAGATCCAAATGAATTGGCAAATTACAGACCCATTTCAAATCTTCCATTTCTGTCTAAAATACTAGAAAAAATTGTGTCCGCTCAATTGTGCTCTTACTTACAAGAAAACGATATCTGTGAAAAATGTCAGTCTGGATTCAGACCCCATCATAGCACAGAAACTGCGCTCATTAAAATTATAAATTACTTACTCTTAGCGGCTGACCAAGGCTATATCTCAATACTAGTTTTACTTGATCTTAGTGCCGCATTCGACACCATAGATCATAAAATACTGGTATTCAGGGACAGGCATTAAAGTGGTTTAAATCGTATCTATCAGAACGTTACCAATTTGTCTATTTAAACGGGCTAAGATAACGTCTGTAGATTATGGAGTGCCTCAAGGATCTGTGTTATGCCCTCTGTTATTCTCAATATGCTGCAACTTGGTAATATTATAAGAAAACATGGAATTAGTTTCGTCTGTTATGCCGATGATACTCAGTTCTATATTTCAGCACGACCAGATGAAATCTCTAAATTATCCAAGCTAACAGAGTGTGTTAAAGATATAAAATATTGGATGACCTGTAATTTTCCCCTATTAAATTCAGATAAGACTGAGGTATTACTTATTGGACAAAACCTGTACACAGAATCTCTTAGAATACATTTTGCATCTAGAAGGATGTACTGTTACTTCATCCTCCACAGTAAAAGACCTGGGTGTTATATTAGACAGCAACTTGTCTTTCAAAAATCATATTTCAAATGTTACAAAAACAGCCTTCTTCCACCTCAGAAACATTGCTATACGGAACATGCTATCTGTTTCTGATGCAGAAAAGTTTGTTCATGCATTCATGACCTCTAGACTAAATTACTGTAATGCATTACTAGCTGGTTGTCCTGCACCCTCAATAAAAAGCTACAATTAGTCCAAAATGCAGCTTACTAAGTCAAGAAAATATGATTATATAACACCAATTTTATCATCTCTACACTATGAAAAAAACTATTGCTACTGACCTATAAGGCCCTAAGCGGTTTAGCTCCCGTGTATTTAACTGATTTTCTATCGCCCTATAATCCATCTCGCTCTTTAAGATCACAAAACTTCTGGTAGTACCTAGGATATCTAAGTCCACTAAAGGAGGAAGAACGTTTTCATGTTTGGCACCTAAACTCTGGAACAGCTTTCCTGATAATGTCCGGGGGTCAGACTCACTCTCCCAGTTTAAATCTAGATTAGCCAAGCATTCACATAATGCATCTCATAACCTTGTACTCCAGTTATATCAGTGCACATGATTGTCTTTGCTTAATGCTTTGAACAGCAGCTACGCTAATCATGTTCCTTTTCTGTTTCATCTTGGGATACTCATCCCGAGGTAAATAGAGAGTGTCAGCTCCAGTCTGGATCCAGCCTCTTATGAAGACTTCAGATGACCATCACCTGTGAAGAGACGACTCCAACTCCTGCAAGGACTTCAGATGACGCAGCTCTGCATTAACACGCACCCATGCTCAATTTCTATATACCCTAATCATTGTTAACATGTATTATTATTTCACATAGTCCATTGTCTGTGCCTTATTTTTATCTTGATTAATAAACATGTTAGCTAACTGTGTGCTTTGTATACGTACATTTCTGAAATACATCATGTGGACACAGTCTCCTCTGATAGCAAACCACTTCAAATTGTAATGTAGACACATGCATTTTCTGTGAAGCTGCTTTGAAACGATATGTATTGTGAAAAACGCTATACAAATAAACGTGAATCGAATTGAATGCTAACTCCCGGTTGGCCTACAAAGTGCAGCACTCTGTAGAAACCAAGCGACCGATGGTTTACTCATCGCGGCCAGTTAGTGCAAAAACTCTGATCATGGAAGAGATACATTGTATCATTTGTTGCGACTACTTAGGCTATGAAGTTGTTTATTCAGTTGTTTTTCAGCTTCAGTGCATTGAAAGTATGAGAGTGCGGCAAGTGGAGACACTGTTCTGATTGATTGTCCTTTGTGATTGATTGCGATGTGTCACACCATTGTATCACGTGGGTTAGGACACAGCGTTTGGTCTGGCTGAAATCGACTGTGCCAGAGTAATGCAATAATTCACAGACAGTTGTGATTGCACAGATGAGGCTTTATGCCTCATTTTTTTTATTAATTTGTTCTACTGTATACAAATATTCACACAAAAAAAACCCAGCTCAGCTAAATCATCTCAACATTCATGTGTCCATGTCAGTCACTGTATAAATATATATATATATATATATATATATATACACACAAACACACGTGTATATGCATAAAACATTTTTTCCCTTCATCTATGTATCAGCGTATACAATGCTGAGTGAGTGAGTTCTGAGACAAACAAATTTAGGCACCACTGTCACACTGTCCTCTCTGGCACTGGACAAAGGTCTTACACTTCAAAGAACTTTTCTTTTTTTTGCCAAAACATATTCAGTTTAGTGCCCCATTGTGGATGAACTGTATGAGTGGAGAGAGGTATAATGATCACAGTGATGGTAACGCCCTTGAAACAGGGCACTCAGTCCAAGACAGAGGGATTTTGGGTCAAAATCTGCATATCATATACATTTCTCCTCAGAAAAAAATATCTTTCCTCAGCTACCCAAAAGAAATCAAATTTCTACAATTTAATAACTTCTAATAAACATATTTATAATATTTCAAAGAATAAATGTGGTAAGAGGCATCAAATTGTTTTTGTTTTTTCTGGCTGTGATGTCAATTTGCTGCTTTTTAACACATCATTACAAATATTCTCCTTAATCTAACTAACATAACTTACTCTTATGTCGCCAAAAGCAACTCTTTCCTGGTAAGGAAAGCAATAGTGCAACAACCTTTAGCAGGATAATTCAGTAGCGCTTTCCACACAGCAGTTAGTCAAGACGCCTTATAAACGCCACACCTGAAAATGTCTTCAAAACACTTCTATAGGTCAGCTGTGAATTTTATACAGCTATGAATATGCTGGCATCAATCTTGTATTGTAAAATGGTGTTTTAAATCAAAACAGAAGAGTGTAATGAGAACTAAAATATAGTGCTTACTTAAGTATTTAGCACATTTTTAAGAACAAAAATAAATTTGTATTAATTTAATTAACTATTAAATTGTGTTCAATATTTCACTATATAGGCAGTCTGACATGCTGCTTTATGTCAAGTGTTACCTTTTTTTCTTAAATATTGTCAAGTACAGGAGCTCTGTGGCAGTAAAATAACAGAGCTGAAAGCCCACATTTCACCCTGGGCCCTTGAGAGGAGGGGAAAGGATTTTTGATGATTTTCACACTATAGGGAAACCTCAACTTTACCAATGAACTAACTATTACAAACTTCTCTTGTGATGATGTCAAAGGCATGAATATCTCAAACAACAATCAGCTGCCGTTTAAACTCCTGTGACTTCAAGGCCTGGTTTCACAGATAGGGCTTAGATTAAGCCAGGATTAGGGCTTAGTTCAATTAAAACATTTAAGTAGCTTTTATAAACATGCCTTAGAAAGAAACATTACCGGTGTGCATCTTGAGACACAACAATGGCACTGACATATTTGTCAGTGCAAGTTGCTTTCAGTTAAAACAGCTCAAACATGCATTTTAGTCTGGGACTAGTTTAAGCCTTGTCTGTGAAACTGACAAAGAAATAGTTCAAGTGAAAATTCTGTCATTGTTGACTCTCTCTCAGGTCGTTCCAAACCTGAATGCTAATACTTTTCTGTGGATCACTAAATTTAGATTTTTTTTTTTTAAAGAATCATTACATAGGTCTTGCCATACAGCCACAGTTCCTGGTGATCATGGGCTGTTAAGCACCAAAAATGACACACAAAAAAACAGAGGACTATAAAAGTTGTCTGTATGACAAGGGTGAGGACTTGGTTCTGTCCATCAGTTGATGGTTGGACTGAATTTGAGATGTGATCCTTGCAGTTAAAATTGAGGCAGATCTGAATGTGAGCTTGTAGTAAATTGTTGAGAAGCAGGGTTTAAGCCAGGGGTGCCCAATCCTGTGGAGATCTACCTACCTACAGAGTCTTCAAATTAGGACGCCTTACAGATTGACTTTGTCAGGGTGAAGTAGAAAATGACAGTGAGATGCCACAGACACCATCCATCAGAAGCATTTGTAAATAGGCTAAAAGTAAAAACAAAGGATATCTTCTTGGACGAAATACTTGGAATATAGCACATGAGTTGTATAAACTACCATTATATTGCTTTTTGGTGTGTTTTTTTCTTTTCTTTTTTTAATTTACCAGACCTTGGTCACTCTGATCCTTGGTTGTATGACAAGAGCTATGTAACAGTTCTTCAAAATAAAATCTTTTGTGTCCCACATTAAAAAACCAAAAGCATACAAGTAGGGAAGGGCATGAGGGAAAGTAAATAATGACAGAATTTGCACTTGTGGATCATCATACATTTAAGACAAATTTCTAGGAGATTTGTATAATGTTGGATGTTTTGGTTTACTTCCTGACCCCTTCCTGGTGACATAATTAGGGTGCACTTTATAGAAAACAAAAATTTAACAGAAGACAGTGAAGAGGCCATGTTCTGCAAAATGCTAACATGACATTTTCTGGCCTACAAAGGCATATGTGTGAGGCTAAAAAAAAGGCTTCCAACCCAGGATTGTACCTAGATGGAGCTACATTCCATTTAAATTAAAAAAGGACAAAGAAACTGAAAAAATGTTTTGGCTTCTGGTTGACAGCATCACCCTCATTTTGTTTTAAGGCTTCTTTTTCACTCATCGTCTTCTCAACTGTTCCTCACAGCTTTTTGCTTTTCTTGAACAAGCTCTTGATCTTGGAGCGTTTTTTCTCTCCGTTGTCACAAGAGTCCTGGGAGGAGGAGGTTTGGAGTTGCTTGGACTCCTTGATAGCTTTGCTTTCTATGTCGAGTGAGCTAATCGAGGGGTAATGTCCCTCTGGAGGCGTCCCACCAGCGGGCAGCTGCCCCATGCTGTATGACTTTTCCAGAATGCCATTATAGGCCACAGCTTTGGTTCCAGGGTGAAAGGTTAAACTTTGAGATTCCGGGAAAACAGAAGAGTGGGTAAGGTCAGGAGAGCCCTTGTGAACTGAGGAGTCAAGAGGAGATGACGGGGAGGATGTGGAAGGAGGTAAGGTCTCCATGGCTGCAGCCTGGGCCTCTTGCGCCAGGAGAAGAAGTTCCTCACGAGAGATTTTACGTGGTGGGGTATCCATGCCCGTAACATATGTACTTTGACCAGAGAACTGCTTCCTGCCCAAAGATGAACTGAGAGAGTCTGAATCTGAGCATGTGTCCTGAAGGTCCCTGTGTAACAGAAACATAAAAAGAAGAAGATACACTATTGGTGAAAAGTTTGGAATAAGAATGTTTTTGAAAGAAGTCTCTTATGCTCACCATTTATTTGATCAATTTAATCTGATCAAAAATACAGTGAAAAAAGTATTATTTGTGTAGCAAAAACAGTTTTCAACATTCATAATAATAAGAACTATTATTAATTATTGAGCACCAACTTAAAGCATATTAGAATGATTTCTGAAGGATCGTGTGACAGTGAACACTGGGAAAATGGCTGCTGAAAAATCTTCACAAGAATAAATTACTTTATTAAAATATATTCAAATAGAAAAGAGTTATTTTATGACCATTTCACAATATTCCCAATAGTTTTACTATTAGTATTTATGATCAAATAAATGCAGCCTTGGTGAGCATAACTTTCAAAAACATTAGTGTACATCCACAGACATTAATCACATATACAGTAAATGTGATTGTATAAAGACAGGTATGTTAACAAATTAACATACATCATTTTTTTATTTAAATTTGTATATATCAAATACAATTCTAGCAAGATATGAAAAAAAAAAGACAGGTAAAAAAAAAAAAAAAAGGAAAAGCTGTAGATGTCATACCCCTTCCTTTCTACAGTGAAGAAGATGTGATCATCATCTCCCTCGGGTCTGTAGGCCAGAGGGGCCGAGGCCATGGACAACAGGTCAGGGTCAGCAGAGAGGGACGAAGGCTGAGACAAAAGACTTCTGCGAGAACGACAAACACTGCTGTTGCGGGTCAGAGGAGGTCGAATCAAAGGAGCTGTGAGGACAGAGAGATCATTATGCACTCTCTCATGGTATGCCCATCACAACAAAAAATATTATGAATGAACAATGAATGAACTGTCCAATGAAAATTCTTAATAATAAATAATAAAGGCTGATATCTACACCAATGTTCAAAAGATTTGAGTCAGTAAATTTTTTTGTTTTTGTTTTTTAAAGAAATTATTACTTTTATTCAGCAAGGATGCATTCAATTAATAAAAAGTGACAATAAAGACATGTAAGATGTAACTAAGATTTCTGTTTGATATAAATGCTTTTTTTTTTTTTACTTTCTATTTACCCACACAAAAAAAAAAGTTATTTTAAAATATAGTCATACCAAAATGTATTCAGACACCTTCAACATTTTCTCACATCATCACATTTTTATTCGCTATAGTTTAGAAAATGGTAATCAAATATGACAAGAACTCAGAGTTAAACTGTGTCAGAACAAATTCATCTTGATAATGTCAGTTAACTTTGATAGAAAGGTATGTAATGGATTACAATCAACCAATCGGCTCTCAGCTGTTAAATTTAAGTACACAATTAGATAATACCAATTTAGGTCAACCAGTTACCAAGCAATGCTTCATTTTGTTCAGTCTGTGGTGTAAAAGACCGCATTATCAATTAAAGAAAAAACACTTAAGAAAAACATGGTCAGGTCAAAGTGTCTGAATAATTTTGGTCCCAAATTTATCATTAATTTCCCTGGTAGTTCACTGTATGAAGAATTTTTGGGTATAATAATGTCACAGTATAATATACTTTATAATATACTTATTGCTATCCTCACTTACATAAATGAACTATAGTGTCCTACACCCACTAGTAAAAAAAAAAATCTGGTGCCTGAATAATTTTTGGTTTGACTGTATTAATAATATTTTTGATTAAATAAATGCAGCCTTGGTGAGTGTAAGAGACTTCTTTAAAAAAATCTTAACGACCCCCAAACTTAAATGGTAGTGTATAATATTGTATAATCTGATATTTGTATTAAATGTTTTGACAGATAACTGATAATATCATTTAAATATTACATTCTTCTTCAAAAAATGAAGAAATTTAAAGTCACACTTTTGCAACATTTCTCAAAATCTTGGTCTTGAAGAGAGAAACTTACAGGTGAACTGTGGAATGATTGGTGGTGTATCCTCGTCAAGATCGTCCACCCCGCCAGCGATTGGGTAGGGTGGCACCGACATCCGTGGCATGACCACCCAGCTGTGGTCGGCGTACAGGGAGGCGGTGAGGCTGGGCAGCCCAGAGTTATTAACTACTGGAAAGCCACATAATTTCTCTATTTGGTGCCAGCGGTGGAGACGTTCCCGCAAACATGCTGTCACCTCTGATAGAGATTTTCTAAAAAGCAAAAAACACTGATAAGCTTTAATGTAATGTGAGAAACCATTAGCTTTTTGTGTGGGTGGGTGGTAAAGTGACTGCATGTCTATTATGTGTGCTTACTTAGCCTCTAGTATTTTGTGGTCTACTTCATCCAGCGATGAGCTGTGTGCAACATGGAGGGTACCAAACACAGAGTTCCTCTTCTTCTTGATCTTTTCTGCCTAAAATTCACACCACATGAACACAGAAACAAACAAGTGATGAAAATACAAAGATACTGCATGGAAATGTACCAGTCGTATGTGATCTGCACATTTGTTGGTTGTACTGAACTCAAGCTAATCTCTCCTGCTGCAGTGGCTGCTAATTGCTGTAGTTTAACTGCTGATGACTCATTCCAGAAGCAAATAACAAACAGAAAAACAAACCATGTAGTTAAAAGGTAATTTAACCACATCATTAGAAATCTAAATTAAAGGGGAGAATTTCAGCTTCATTTTTGTTAGACGCTGAGAGAGAAATATATGTGTTTAGGCAGTTTTAAACTGAAAATTAAACTTCACTTTTAATGTATAATGGTTGATATACAAAGTAAATCTTTTATAAACTCAAAAAAACCAAACTGTTTGGTCAGCAACTCCTGGGTTGGTTTGGTCAAACAAACATTTCCTGTCCTAACAGAATGTTTCAACATAAACCACTCACCTCGTCCTTTGCAACCGTGAGCTGCATCTCAGCATTCTGTTTTTTAATGTTGTAGTATTGCACTTCCACCTCATGTGTGAGCTGTAGCCACATCTGCAGGGCTTCAGGCACTGACCAATCTGACTGCATCTCCTTCTCTGCTCTCTTCAGCGCCATTCGCACCTGGAAATACCCAACAAACACTCAAACATATATTACAAGTGGAACTTGTAATATATTACTTGTAATGTGGAACGAATGAAATAACCACTATGCCTCCATCTAGTGGGGTATTTAAAGAAGAGTGCTGTTGTAAGGCAATAAACAAGAAATTATAAATTGAAGGAAATTAATACATTTTGGATGCATAGCAATTAATTACATTTTAGTATATTAATCCTCAAGTTCAATTTTGCAAGGCGATTTTAATAGCTCAAAAAATATTTATCATTACTGCATGTCCATAGCTTATACGTACTGAAAATCACAGTCTGATTTTTAAAGAATTTATTTGCAAATTATGGTGGAAAATAAGTATTTGGTCACCTACAAAAAAGCAAGATTTCTGGCTCTCACAGACCTGTAACTTCTTCTTTAAGAGGCTCCGCTGTCCTCCACTCGTTACCTGTATTAATGGCACCTGTTTGAACTCGTTATCAGTATAAAAGACACCTGTCCACAACCGCAAACAGTCAGACTCCAAACTCCACTATGGCCAAGACCAAGAGCTGTCAAATGACACCAGAAACAAAATTGTAGACCTGCACCAGGCTGGGAAGACTGAATCTGCAATAGGTAAGCAGCTTGGTGTGAAGAAATCAACTGTGGGAGCAATTATTAGAAAATGGAAGACATACAAGACCACTGATAATCTCCCTCGATCTGGGGCTCCACGCAAGATCTCACCCCGTGGGGTCAAAATGATCACAAGAACAGTGAGCAAAAATCCCAGAACCACACGGGGGGACCTAGTGAATGACCTGCAGAGAGCTGGGACCAAAGTAACAAAGGCTACCATCAGTAACACACTACGCTGCCAGGGACTCAAATCTTGCAGTGCCAGACGTGTCCCCCTGCTTAAGCCAGTACATGTCCGGGCCCGTCTGAAGTTTGTTAGAGAGCATCTGGATGATCCAGAAGAGGATTGGGAGAATGTCATATGGTCAGATGAAACCAAAATAGAACTTTCTGGTAAAAACTCAACTTGTCGCGTTTGGAGGAAAAAGAATGCTGAGTTGCATCCAAAGAACACCATACCTACTGTGACGCATTGGGGTGGAAACATCATGCTTTGGGGCTGTTTTTCTGCAAAGGAACCAGGACGACTGATCCGTGTAAAGGAAAGAATGAATGGGGCCATGTATCGTGAGATTTTGAGTAAAAACCTCCTTCCATCAGCAAGGGCATTGAAGATGAAACGTGGCTGGGTCTTTCAGCATGACAATGATCCCAAACACACCGCCCGGGCAACGAAGGAGTGGCTTCGTAAGAAGCATTTCAAGGTCCTGGAGTGGCCTAGCCAGTCTCCAGATCTCAACCCAATAGAAAATCTTTGGAGGCAGTTGAAAATCTGTGTTGCCCAGCGACAGCCCCAAAACATCACTGCTCTAGAGGAGATATGCATGGAGGAATGGGCCAAACTACCAGCAACAGTGTGTAAAAACCTTGTGGAGACTTACAGAAAACGTTTGACCTCTGTCATTGCCAAAAAGGGTATATAGCAAAGTATTGAGATGAACTTTTGTTATTGACCAAATACTTATTTTTCACCATAATTTGCAAATAAATTCTTTAAAAATCAGACAATGTGATTTTGTGGATTTTTTTTTTCTCATTCTGTCTCTCATAGTTGAAGTGTACCTATGATGAAAATTAAAGGCCTATCTCATCTTTTTAAGTGGGAGAACTTGCACAATTGGTGGCTGACTAAATACTTTTTTGCCCCACTGTATACTAAATCCCACCAATAAAGTACTTTCAATTAAAATTGAATAGTATATGTGTCATGTAAAAAATGTCACTGTGGTTGGTTATTTTACATGTCAGTCAGCCTGCTTACTGTGTAGGTAGGTATTTCTTAGCCAGAATAAACTACAATATGCATAATGTCTTATCACACTTAAGACCAACTCACATCTATGAAAGACTTTGTGTGATTTATACCTGCACTAGTTCCTCCTCTGCGTACTTGAGTCTGCTGAGTTCACATTCAGCCCCCTCCCGCAGCTCTCGCAGTCTGCTAGCTTCTCTCTTTGCTCCGTTGATCTCATCGCGCATCTTCTGCTCCAGGTTCTGCTTCTCCACCGCCACTGTCCGGTTCTCCTCCTGAGCCTTTTCCAACCTGATGAAACCACAGAGCAATTTAACTCACATCTGAAATCTGGTGTGTTGCAATTGAAATATATTAATAATAATAATATTCTGTCATCATTTATTCACTCTCATGTTGTTCCAAATGACTTATTTCTTCTGTGGAAAATAAAAAAAGAGCATCCTATCCACTCTTTTCCATATAATGAGAGTGAATGGGAATATAGGGTGTGAAGCTTCATAATAGTATCATAAAGAGAGTTCACATGACTTGTGTACTATATTCCAAGTCTTTTAAAGTCATATGATAGCTTTGTATGGGTCTGAATATAGATGTCTTATCACATTATGAATGTAATGCCATTTCATTGTATTGACATCACAACATCATTTACACTGTGACATCAAACGTTAATGCCAGTAAAGTATGGAGTGCCGCAAGGATCTGTTTTAGGCCCTCTGCTATTTTCAATATACATGCTGTCCCTTGCTAATATAATTAGAAAGCATGGGATTAGTTTCTATTGCTATCAATGTGTTAAAGATATAAGATACTGGATGACCAGTCATTTCTTCTACTGAATTCAGATTATACAGATTACTTACTTGACCAAAAATCTCTACACAGAAGCTCTTAGAATACAATTTGCATCTAGAATTATATTAGACAGCAATTTGTCTTTTGAAAACTATATTACACAAGTTACAACAATAGCGTTCTTCCACCTCAGAAACATGTTATCTGATGCAGAAAAACTAGTTTACGCATTCACGACCTCTAGACTGGATTATTGTGGTGGTTGTCCTGCATCCTCAGTAAACAAGATCCAGTTAGTCTAAAATGCAGCTAATAGGTAACCAGATCTTACCAGATCAAGACAATATGATCATATAACCCCAATTTTATCATCTCTACACTGGTTACCTAGTTCCGTATCAACTACAAAATATTGCTACTGACTTATAACGCCCTAAATGGTTCAGCTCCTGTGTATTTAACCAGTCTTTTATCATGCTGCAATCCATCACGCTCTAGGTCACAAAACTCTGGACTTTTGGTGGTACCTAGGATAGTAAAGTCCACTAAAGGAGGTAGAGCGTTTTTACATTTGGCTCCTAAACTCTTGAATAGCCTTCCTGATAATGTTTGGGGCTTAGACACAATTTACCAGTTTAAATCTAGATTAAAGACACATTTCTTTAGCCAAGCATTCATATAATTGTTTTCATAAGCTTGCACTCCAGTTTTAATATGATCAAATGCACATGATTATCTTTTTGCTGCTACGCTAATTATTCTCCATTTGCTTTTCTGTTTCTAACTAGAGATTACACCAGTTTGTATCCAGGCGCTTATGAAGATTTCAGACGACCCAACACCTGTAAGGAGATGACATCAAACCCTCCAAGGATTTCAGATGACGCCAACTCTGAATCAACATACAAAACTGCCTAATTTCCCATATATTGTAATCATTACGATGTAATCATGCTCATTGTTTCTGCTAAAATGAATACATGATGTTAGCTAACTGCATAATCTGTATTAACTTAGAACTGTCTAATTTCTGCCATATGAACATTACTTTCACACCTCTGATAACAAATTACTCTAATTTGTGAAAAGCGCTATACAAATAAATGTGTTTGTGTGTGTGATGTGGATACAGACAGCTAAATTCTGTTTGTTCTTCACATACAGCTATAGTATGGCTTCAGACGAATTGCGAATATTTGAGATTTGAGTTGAATAGACAACTTTTATAGTACTTTTTGCAATTTTAAAGCCAGTTTCTCCTTTTGTGTTCCACAGAAGAAACTGGAAGATCTGGAATGACATGAGGGTGAGTAAATGATGACAGAATTTCCTTTTTAGGATGAACTATTTCCTTGAGGGTACTTATAGAAATTGCTCTGAAATTGCTCATCGACATGGCATTCTCAATGGATCCATCTCCGGCGTGATGACTCCGATATTTCGAATATTCCTATTTAATAATTGTTTAATCGACACGCCATCCTTAATAAACCCGGCGTGATGCCTCCGATCTTTCGAATAATCCGATCTAATATTACTTCTGACCTATAAGGCTGCCAAAATAATAAACATACACTGTTTGTTAATTGGCCAGAGGAGAACTGGCACCCCGACTGAGCCTGGTTTCTCCCAAGGTTTATTTTTCTCCATTAGGACACCTGATGGAGTTTTGGTTCCTTGCCACTGTCGCCTCTGGCTTGCTCAGTTGGGGACACTACATTTTCAAATAAATATCCAAATAAATTTAATTACTAAACTAAATTAACTATATCAACTACATTACTTGAATATATATGATAATTGAAATGAGCTGATGACATCACCGTTTTCTCCAGAGCGGCTGTACAGCCGAATCAAATTCTGTTCATTATTTTCCTGTTTAACACTGTGAAGCTGCTTTGAAACAATCTGCATTGTAAAAAGCGCTATATAAATAAAGTTGACTTGACTTGACTTGACTATAGAAGAGCTTAATGAGCCTTCTCATAACATGAAATGAAATATGATGTTATACAGATGATAGAATAAGACAGAGTATCCCATGGTCTTATTCAAACAGGCCCAGTCTCCCTCTCCACTGTCTGTTATTTGCTCACCGGCTCTGTAGCTCTGTCAGGCTCAGTTCAGCATTCTGTAGACTTTCCAAATCTTTCATCATCTGGGAGATGTGAACTTTAGACGATTTGTTCTGTATGTATGCGAACCAGCAGCCCCCAACACCAATGATGATTGAAATCATCAAAATAAAGTCCTTCAGCCAGTGATGGTGTGGACCTAGAGGAAGAAGAAAGGAGAAAAAAGCATTTAAATAAATACTTCTATACAATAGTTTTGTACAATAATTAACTAAACTTCACAGTACTTGAGTGTGCTGTTAAAGGGATAATCCACCCAAAACTAAAAATTATTTCATTATTTACTCACCCTCATGTCTTTCCTGTTTAGTTGGTAACTAAACAGTTGCAGGTACCATTGACTTTATTTGTATGGAGAAAAAAAAATCACATAAAGTCAATGGGAAGCAAAACTGTTTGGTCATCAACATTCTTTTTGAGTTCAGCAGAAGAAAGAAATGCATACAGGTTTGCAACGACATGAGAATGATGAAATTATGACAGAATTTTCATTTTTGGGTAGATTATTCCATTTAAATGCTGCAACCGGATGACTGAGTCAATAAGTTTATATAATTTCGACCTGCTTTGAAAACAGGATCAACCGATTCGTTGAAAAGATCTGACACACACAAAAAAAGAACAATTCATTAATAAATTGGACATTGTTAATTCTCTCATTAACTCTTGAATGTGCCCATTTTGGTCTGTTGGTCTGTCTGCAGAATACTCAGCGCTATCTCATGACCAATTCGTACGTATTTGTATGAGGTGGCTAATTCGTACAAATTCATACAACCTCACTCGTATAAACAACTTGTCTAAACCGCAGTGACGGGTAGGTTTAGGGGCGGGGTTAGGGGTAGGTCATTCGTACTATATCATACGAATTGGGCAACTCGTCAAATACATGTGTATTTTTGTGCATTTGTACGACCTCACAACTTTGTTAGCCACCTCGTAAAATACGTATGAATTGCCATGAGATCGTGTTGGAATAATTAAAAATAATTCAGCACATACACTACCATTGAAAAGTTTGGGGTCAGTATGATTTTTTTAATGCTTTTAAAAGAAGTCTCTTATGCTCATTTATTTGATCAAATACATTAAAACCGTGATACAGTAAAATATTATTACAATTTAAAATAAATGTTTTCTATTTGAATATTTTTTAAAAGAAATGTGATGGCAAAGCTGACTTTTAAACAGCCATTACTCCAGTCTTCAGTGTCACATGATCCTTCAGACATCAATAAAATATGCAAATTTAGTGCTGAAGAAAAATGTATTTTTATTATCGTTGTTGATAACAGTTGTGCCGCTTAATATTTTTTTGTGGAAACCATGATACATCTTTTAAGGATTTTTTTTGATGGATAGAAAGTTCAAAAGAACAGTATTTATTTGAATTAGTTTTTACAATTGAAAAGTCTGCCATTTTTGATCAACTTAATGCATTCTTGCTAAATAAAATTATTAATTATTTTTCAAAGCAAAACATTTTACTGACCCCAAGTCTTTGAATAGTAGTGTAGTTCAAATGGACTACATATTCTACTTATGGTGCTTTTTGTACCTTAAAAGCTTCCATTCCTATTTATATTCACTGCATTGAAAAAAGCAACTAGTACATTATTTGTGTTCCAAGGAAGCATAGCCATATGGTTTTGGAACAACATAAATGTTAATTAAACATGTCTTAATGCAGCTTATGTGAATACACTTACGTAATGGAGGTCCAAAAAGCACTGCGTCCAATGCTTTTAGATTTAATTTCTGTTTATGTCGTTGGTCTAATATCTTTAGCTGCATTGACATAAACGACGGTTCATTGGCCGCTATTCTGTAACAGAAAGGAGAAACACAGCAAGTCAGAGGTAATAATGTGAGTCAAGATCACACAAAACCACACAAAGTTTCATAAATTGTGATTTCCTCAAACAAACGTTACTAAGCAATGTATAGAGTGAAAATTAACATAAGGACATCCAATAAATGGTTACACTTTATTTTGATGGTCCCCTTTAGACAACTATATGTAATGTAGCACCTACATAACAACTAACTCTCATTAGAGTATTAGATATTATTATTAGTAGTAGTAATAATAATAATAATAATTAGTATTATTAGTATTAATAAATAGTACTTATTAGTAGTATTAGTAGACTGTTAGATCTGATCTTTCGATAATTCTACACTGTAAAATCCAACAGTTGTTCTTACTAAGACTTTTTTTAGTAAACTTTACTTAATGTCCAATAATTTGTTGAACTTACTTAAAACCAACTATTTGCATGCTATGCCTTTGTTACTTCGAAAACCCAAGTAAACATTACTTGACTGGTTTGAGTTCCATTTTGCTAAAGCAAAAAAAAAAAAGCAAAAAAAAAAAAAAAAAACAGGCGGGCAAAAGGTTTTTGAGGCGGGGCAATTTTTAATAGACTTTTCACTCATTTCCTCCAATTCCTCTCACCATTATTGTGATTAGTGTTCCCTTTGGTCGGGCACTTGGAACTTCATTCATATTATTGTAATTGTCTTCCTATTGATGCAGCGATGCAACAAGAAATCATAGTTATCTGATTTCAAAGGAAGGGAAGTAATACACATACACATACACATACACACACACACACACACACACACACACACACACATATACACATATATATATATATATATATATACACACACACACACACATATATATATATATTTATATTTATTGTGAATTAATGATATATAAAATAATTTTTATTCATGTAAAATAATGATCTTTTAAAAATTTTTGCTAACACTTATGGCATAAACTTTTAATTGGGTTGATATAATCCATCTATATTTGTAACAATATCTTGCAATTGACCAAGCTTGAGTCACACACAGACATCAGCATTCAGCATGCGAACCACAACAATGGTAACAAGGTTTTTTTATTATTAATTATTTATTTTTATTTTTATTATTAATAAGATCTTTACTATTTTATTTGCTGACGTTATTGGGGTTATACTGACAAAAAACAAATGGTAATATAAAGCCAAAAATAGTAAAACAAAAGTAATTAATTTATTCATGCCGCAATGCACTCTGGGAACTGGACTGAACTTTTGGGAGGTGGCTGAACTTTTGAAATTGAGTTACTTGTACTCAAGTTTTATGGTAACCTCTACAAATACACAAGTTAACTCTACAAAGTAGTAGTAAGTAGTATCAAGTAAAAAATGATTACCTAATTTGCTTGAAAATTTTGAGGCAATCAGTTTCCACAGCTTTTCTAAGTAAAGTCAACTTGTTACTTTTTACAGTGTATTTAATAATTGTTTAATCGACACGCCATCCTCAATAAACCCGTCTCCGGCGTGATGCCTCTGATCTTTTGAATATTCCGATCTAATTCGACTTCTGACCTGTAAGATTGCTAAAATAATAAAATCATACACTGTTTGTTAATTGGCCAGAGGAGAACTGGCACCCCGACTGAGCCTGGTTTCTCCCAAGGTTTATTTTTCTCCATTAGGACACCTGATGGAGTTTTGGTTCCTTGCCACTGTCGCCTCTTGCTTGCTCAGTTGGGGACACAAAATTTTCAAATAAATATCCAAATAAATGTAATTACTAAACTAAATTAACTATGTCAACTACATTACTTGAATATATATAATTGAAATGAGCTAGATGACATCAAATTCGGTTGTATTATTTTCCTGTTTAACACTATGAAGCTACTTTGAAACAATCTGCATTGTAAAAAGCGCTATATAAATAAAGTTGACTTGACTTGTTAGGGGAAGGGGTTAGTAGAATAAGGTTCGGGTTAGTAGACATGTAGTTGCTTTAGTCAGTCGAATGCCTGTTGGAGAAGCATCACAATGTGATAGTGCTAGCAGATATTAAGCAGACAGTCTACTAATAATGAGAGTTACTTGACATGTAGGTGCAATGTTACTTACAGTCAACAGAATGTCTAAAGGGGACCAAAATAAAGTGTTACCCAATAAATCGCTTAAGGGTAAAATGCCTATAAAATCTATAGGTGGGAAAAACAAATGCCTGTAAGGGGGGTGGGTGGTGCAGGGCACCGTATGTGTGACTGTATGTGTGTGTATGAATGGCAAATTCAAGTTTAAAAGGGCTAATTTTAAGAAGTGAGTACTATATGACTAAAAGATCACATGTGCTGCCATGCACATACTGGGCATAGCTGCAGGTGAAAGGTGATCTGCTGCTGTGACATCATTTCATGAGTCATGGAGAAGTGGCCGTGAGGGGAAACTCAACACCATAAACCTTTCTTCACCCCTCACGCTCATGCACGTCTCCACTGTCTGTGCACTGACACATCCTCACCACTAGGGGGAAGCGCTGCTGTTATATCTCACATTTAGTGATTTGTTTTATTGTTGTATCAGCATTTAATAACTGACAATAATTCATGTTAAATACATCAAATATAGGCTCTTTTTTACTTTTAGCGGTAACACTTTATAATAAGGTCTCATTTTTAACATTATAATGCATTATCTAACATGAACAATGAGCATTATAACATTTATTATTACCCTTTAAATGTTAGTTAATAAAAATGTTCATGTTAAGTTACAGTGCATTATCTGCAGAAGTATGGTTCTGTATTAGTTCATGTTAACCAATGTAACTAATGTTAACAACTCAAGCTTTATTGTAAAGTGTTACCTGTTAGCGAACTATACTTAGATACTTCTATTAACTCTAGTTTCAATTCTCTATTAGGTTTTGTCAAATAAAGTGTGGCTTAAAAATCGCAGAAAATAATGCATGAATGAAAAAGAAAATGGTGTGAGGCTGTGTTAGGTTTAGGAGTAGAAAAGTTGTTTTAACTCAGAATAAAAACAATACAAGTCACTGGAGAGTCTATGACTGAAAGACAAAAGTACATGCATGTTTACCGAGGTAACGTGTTGCCATCTACTTTAAACTCTCTGAAGTTTATTTCATACTGAGGAAGCTCCACCGACTCCTTCAGCCATTGAACAGCATCCTCCAGTGTCCAGTTGTGCACTGAGAGCAAAGAGAGTGGTGAGAAGACACATCATTTCTTTTTTTTTTAAATCATATTTTGACATATTTTAAAAACAAATCCTTGTAATCCTTTAACACGTTTGAACACAAAACTATATTCTAAAAATTGTTCATGAGCTCAATATTTAATATTCTTTTCATATGTGGCCTTTGGTCTATATACTGTGACACAAAAAGTGATGACAAGCCTAGGAAAAATTATTCAAATATTATAAAAAATTTGTTTAGCAAGATTTTGTAAGCAAGGAGTCAATTGCTTGTTTTGTGTTAACGCAATGAAACAAATTGTGCGGACATCATTTGGCCAGGCTGTCATACAAGGTGATTGGTGTATCAGCATTTAATAACTAATGATAATTTATGTTAAATACATAAAATAAATTCTTAATAGGCTCTTTTTGACTTTTATTGGTAACACTTTACAATAATGTCTCATATTTTAACAATTATAATGCATTAACTAATATGAACAGCACATTATAACATTTATTATTATTACCCTTTAATGTTAGTTAATAAAAAATTGTTCACAGTGCATTATCTAATGTTAACAGGTAAAACCTTTAACTTTTTTTTAGTAAATGTTAAGATTAACATTAACTAAGATAAGTAAATGCTGAAGTAGTATTGTTCTGTATTAGCTCATGTTAACCAATGTTGTTAACTAAAGTTAACAACTGAAGCTTTATTGTAAAGTAATTTACAATGATTTTTGATTCTATAACTTCTCATATTAATTATCAGTAGTTATTTTTTGTCTCCATCTGCTTGTCTGCTTGTTTGATTGTAATAAGCAGACTGCCTGTTATTTTGTTTGTCAATTGATTGTACTATTGTATTACTTTGTGAAGTGACCTTGGGTTCTTGAAAGATGCTATAAAAAATTAACTTTTATTATTATTATTAAAGTGTTACCCTTTTAGCAAGAAAGGTAAGATACTAGTTTCAACTCCAAAATTTATGAAAACAAAGAGAGAACGAACAAAATATTAATAACTGAATATGCTATAGTCAATATATGCTTTTTTCTGTGACCTTTTTGTTTTTCAATGCATTTTTTCATAGTAAAATAAAACCTGTAGCTTGCCTTTATTTTGCCAAATCAGATAAATACCTTAACCAAGTTTAGTAATTGATTTTGTTTTCCCTATATTATATATATTAACTATATATAATGTATATGTGTATATTATATATATATATATATATATATATATATATATATATTATATATATTATATATATATACACACACATACAATGTTGATGGTTTAATCAAACTTGTAAGGTCATTAAAAACAAATATCTCCACCAGTCATTACTTTTGGCCACTACTGTATGAACATCAGTGAATAACATAATAGGGTTCAAATGTCCACAGCAACAATCAAAATCCAACTGAAACTTAAGAAAAAAAGAAAAATATTTCAGATTCTGCACTTCTATAGGTCACTAATAATTACATTTGTGACACTGATCCGAGTGGCTTTTTGTACAGATGTTCTTCCATTGAACCTCGAGATGCTCTGTGGATCATCTCAAATCATGCTGGAGAACAGCAGCCTGAACATCAGGTTTGACACAAACTTGTGTAACAGCGATTGTGGTGATGGATAAGCATCAACTCCAACAGGTGCTTTTACTGCAGTAAGTGAGAGGGCACGGGGTGTTATATAAATTGTTCAGTAAACTGTGCAAAAGACATAGGGCCAAAAATATTTACAATACAACATGTATAGCACAGATGCTTTTGCCTGGACAAACTAACAAAAAAAAAATGCATCAAAACAGTGAAAGCCACTATCAATAACTCATTGTATATCCTCCACTGCCCTTACTTCTTAGGAAGTACTTTCAGAACTTCTTAGGGATTTTTCAAGAATTGCACTTAGGAACATTCTTCAGAACTTAGAATTTATCTCAAGAATTATCTTAACTTCTTTCTTAAGAAGTTTTTCGTGAATCCAGTTGGCAATCACACAAAATACATACCATGATTTCAATTTCCATCTGACTAGACATACTTGCTTAAATTGTTATATTGAAAATATCATTTGTAATTGCCACAAATGTAAAATAAAAGCGTTTTCTCTAGTGGCCTTAGATTTCAGTAGTTGACATCAGGGTGAACCTGCACAGGTGTTAAACAGGGAGATAGTCAGGTGGCCACTCATGATAATTAATTACTTAGTTGTGAACAAAATTGCCAGTCAATATAATATCATATTTCATACTCGAACTGAAATGAAACCAGACTCCAACAACATCACAAATTGTGTGTGTGTGTGTTTGTGTATTGAATAATATCTACACAACAGGGCAGTGTCTCAGATTACATCTCAGAGCCTCAACAGAGGCAGATGCTGTAAGATGCCATCACTCTGTATTAGAGGCTCAATGGGTAGCACACAATCTTTGTGTTTAGAGCTGCGTGTGTAAACTTAATCAATTCAATGACATCACTCCATTCAGACTCTCATGACATCACCACTAGGAAACCCTGAGACCAAACACGTAACTGTCAAATTAAACTCATTTTATACTAGTTGCTACTGTACATGTGAGCATGTGACCCCATTCTTATATCGCTGTATGAGTAATTTTATATCACAATAATGGTATACACTACCGTTCAAAAGTTGAATAGAAAAAAAAATATCCTGTTCTTTCTATTCATCAAAGAATATCTATACTGAAAATTCAGCTTTGCCATCACAGGAATTAATATAGTATTAAAATTAAAATGAATTAAAATAGAAAAGAGTTATTTTAAATTATAATTATATTTCACACTATTACTGTATTATCAAATAAACGCAGCCCTGATGAGCATAAGAGACTTCTTTCAAAAACAAAAAAAAAGTTTGAACAGTAGTGTATAGTTATATTGGTAATACTTTACAAAAATGATACAAT
The DNA here is from genome assembly GCA_039654625.1 of Rhinogobio ventralis. NCBI lineage: Eukaryota > Metazoa > Chordata > Actinopteri > Cypriniformes > Gobionidae > Rhinogobio > Rhinogobio ventralis. The sequence continues at coordinate 18,171,738 of CM077193.1, read as the reverse complement.
AATAATCCAAAAATCATTTGTTAACATTACCAACAATGAGCAATATATTCTTACAGCATTTATTAACCTTTGGTAATGTTAGTTAATAAAAAATGTTCATGTTCTTGGTAGTTCAAAGTGCATTAACTAATATTAACTAAATGTCACGTATTGTGTGGTAGCAGCGTTCGATGAAGATAACAATAACAGTCTTTATTAATCTTTACAAACTCAGGACAAACACTAGAATAAACTCAGGGAACAATAATGACACCATACATTAACGAGAACCGATCAAGGCCATTCTTAAGTCCATTCTTTTATGGCCTTCCCTTGCTAACTTCACTCCATCTCGTTCACTTGGATGTAAATCATTGCTTATGTTACACGAGTGCCCGACTACTGGTGGAACCCTTGCAATGTGTTTAAATGGAACTTGATTGAACATTAGATTAATAAATGCTTTTTCAATGTTAGTTTATGTTAACTAAAACAAATGAAACCTTATTGTAAAGTGTTACTGTTGTTTTTATTATAAATTTAAAAAAATGATTACATGAATTAGACATGAAACTGATTTCTGGATAATCCATTTCATTATTATAACTTTTTAAGTTTTATTAACTTTAACATCAACTGAATTCTATGTTGATGCGGCATGTTTTGGGACATTAATATGTTAAAAACAAGTCCTTTCTCATCTAGATTAGTTTGGGACACATCCTGCTCAGTATTTTCGAATTATTCCATGTTCCCTTTCAGTCGGTCACTCTCAACTATCCCAATTCGTCGGTTCACTTTCCCTTCAGGGAACGAGGGTTACATACATAATGAGACGTTTTCGCTCTTACATGTCCTGGCCAATGAGATCACGGTATAAAGAGTAACTTAAAATCTCTACCAGTGGACTTTTTTTTTTTTGCCACTCAGCCCATGTTTTCTCTGTCCATCTCTCTTTACCTTCTGATATTTTCCAGCCCTTCCACAGCTCCTCCACCGTGATGTGCTGGTCCTCTCGGTGAAGATTACTGTGCTTATTGGTCTGGTGCTGCTTCATGTCCTCTATTATAAACTGCAGAAAAACAAGAAGATAACATGCTCAGAACATAGGAAAATGACATCTTATGAATTAGTTCATGCCATATCATGTTTTATTTGGCTTCAGTGTGCATGCGATTATATCAGAGGCTTTAAAGGTTTCAAAAATATATATTAATATCATGCAAATATTTCTAATGCAAAAAAGACAGGAGAAACATCACACTTGAATATCATATCCATTGCATTGCATGACATTAATTCATTTTTCAGATGCTTTTAACCAAAGCAACTTACAAATAAGGAAAAACCCAAGTGATTAATTATGAGCAAACAATATTTGCAGTGCTGCAATGCAATTTCAAAAGATGACCAGAAGAACACATAACTAGAGCAGAGTTTTATTGCACAATAAAGCTATTAGAATATGACAGGCATGTTAGATAAATGTGAAGCTCTCTGTGGTCAGGTCTGTGTAAACTGTGTATCTCTCTGTGGTTCTGCACATGCATGATGAAAAATGTTTTTATCCCTTATGCTGTGTTGAAAACCCTGTAACATCTTTGGTGTTCCTGGTCAAAAATGAAAAAGCGGTAACACTTTACAATACGGGTGCACTAATATGCATTAATTCATGCTTAACTAATGCACAGATAATCATGAGTTAATGTGTGACTCATGAAGAACTAAACCATTTATTAATGATTACTGCATCAGCAACTAATCAACATTCTATATTATTAATAGATTAAATAATATATGAATTGCTATTAATTAAATGTGTCATCATGTATTAATTCCCTAATAACACATTATATTAACTAGTAATGTAAATTCATATATTAATTACCACAATGGTCAAAGCTATGTACTTTAACTTTCATTTGTCTGCTTTAATTAATTATTAGCTAATGATTTACAAAAGGTATCATTAGGGAGCAACCATCTTTACAAAGTTGGACTTACGCAATGCTTACCACCTAGTTCGGATTAGGAAGGGGGACGAGTGGAAGACCGCTTTTAATACCCCGACAGTGAGCTTATCCTCCGGTTATCATCCGCAGACTAATGGTCAGGCTGAGCAAGCTAACCAGGACTTAGAGAGAGTCCTGCGCTGTGTGGCGTCGGCAGAGCAGTCGACTTGGAGTTCCAGGTTAACCATGGTCGAGTACGCACATAACTCACTCCCGGTCTCGTCTACAGGGTTATCACCCTTCCAGTGCTTTTTAGCCCCCATTATTTCCCTCCCAAGAATCCGATGCCATTGTTCCGTCCGTGCATTCGTTCATTCAGAGGTGCCTTCGTACGTGGAGGTTCGCCAGAGAAGCCCTTACCCGGACTGGCGAGAGGAACAAGGCGTCGGCGGACCGTCACCGTTCTAAGCCCCCACTTTACGTGTGTGGTCAAAAGGTTTGGTTGTCAGCCCAGGACATTCCCCTCAAACTTCCCGCACGTAAACTGGGACCCAAATTCATTGGACCGTATATCATAATTAAGGTGTTTAACCCGGTGACGGTTCGGCTCAAATTATCAACCCCCCATTTTAAGAGAATTCACCCGGTGTTTCATGTTTCCAAGATTAAGCCCACTATTCGCTCTACACTTCAGCCCCAGACCTCTGCTCCGCCGCCCCCCAGACTCATCGAGGGGTTACCTGCCTACACGGTACGGCGACTTCTTGATGTGAGGCGTAGGGGTAGAGGTCATCAGCATCTGGTAGACTGGGAGGGTTATGGTCCGGAGGAGAGATGCTGGATTCCGGATCGGGACGCGCTGGACCACGCTCTAATTGACCAATTCCATTGGCGTCATGGTGAGTCCTCTGGGGACGCCAGGAGGCTTCCCTGAGGGAGGGGGGGGGGGGGTTCTGTCACAGGTTCAGGGTGTGATACCGGTTCGTCCTGTCGTTTGTCTTGTCCTGTCATTTTTCTGCAGCTCATGATTGGTTTAACCAGGTGCTTGATCACGAGCTGATCTCCCGCACCTGTCGCTCGTTCCCGTTACCCTTTATATGCCCAGCTGTGTCTATCTCTTGTTGTCAGTTGATCACTTCATGTCGCGTGGATGTTACATGTCTGTGTATGCGTTTTGCTCTGTGTCTGACCTTTTTTGATTTTGTGCTCAGGACCCTTAGACGAGGAGTTTTAGCAAGCCATATTCTCTTGCTGGGCTCGGGCTCGTCTTCTGCTGGGTTATCCTGTCTCCAACTTTCTCGGTGGTCTCTCCAGCCTGTGTGTCCGCTGTAGTGTGAGCCGATACAGCGAGAGCCACCAAACAGTTTCCTCAAACTGGCACCTGTCACTTTATTGTTCATTTTGTGTCTCAGGGTTTACCCTGAATAAACTTGTTCCTTTGTTCACCGCAACTTGAGTCCTGCTTTCATCACGCAGATTATTAGTTAACATAATGTATTAATTCCCTGATAACATATTATGACACATTTAACTAATAACGATTTATTGATTACTTAATCTATTAATCATATAGAATCTTCATTTGTTGCTGATGCAGTAATCATTAATAAATGGTTTAGTTCTTCATGAGTTATACATTAACTGGCTATTAGTTAAGCAAGAAGTAATGCATATTAGTGCACCCGTATTGTAAAGTGTTACCGAAAAAGCGTATAAATCTCATGTTATGCTATATTATCATCAAATATTGGATTCAATCTTTTTGTCAACTTGTTTTTTTTTCAATTAGGATCATGGGCATCGGAACCATTATATGTGGCTGGGACAAGACCCACCCACTTTTTAAGACCAATGAAGTATTTATACCCTGTGTAAGCAAAGCCAGTAAGTTTTAGTCCAATGCAATTAAATTAACATTTCCGGGGAAAAGAAAATCCTCTCTAGGTCAAAATGACCTAAACACAACATAAGGGTTAGGTAAATCAGCCGTTTGATTGTTCTCTCTGTTTATGAATTATGTTGATATCCTCAGATACTAACCAACAAACGAGAGGTAAGACATATTTAAAGTCAAGTTGACTTATTTAGCAACTCTCTCTCTCTTTCCCTCTATCTTTCACACACACACACACACACTCAGGAATCTGCTGTGTCCTGAAAGAGGACACCAACTTTCAGTCGCTGCAAGAAGGAGAAATTCTTGGGCCTCTTCTCGAAACAGTTCTTGAGCCCAGAAGCACCTGCCATGACCAGAAACAATCCTCAAAACACACGTCACATCCTCGCTAACCACACGCATATTTACAAAAAATCTCACTTAAAACTGCTGAACAGACACAAAACAGGAAAGTAAAGAGAGGAAAAATACCTGTGTCTTTACTTTCAATCTTCACCAAGGAAATTGTGAGGGCCACTGATGAAGTATGCACCTGTTAGTGTGGACTAACTAGAAGACACTAGTTTACTACCTCTTGTGTAGCATGAGGATGTTACTATTGCTTTTAAAAGACAAATAGCAACTTTTTATACATTTATACAATTCATAACTTGTCATGTTTACTTCCAGTTGCAATAAATTATAAAAGATAACTGAAGACCCATATAGTACATGTTTGCAGTGAAAGGGTTATAGTAGGGCAATGAGACACTGAGAGGTGCATTGTGGGATTAACACTTTTGATTAGTGTCCGATTTCATGTTTTATGGGGACTCTCCATAGACATAATGATTTTTGTACTGTACAAACTGTATATTATATCTCTCTACACTAAACTTACTTCTAAACCTACCCATCACACAAAACTTTCTGCATTTTTACATTTTCAAAAATGATTTATAAGCTGTTTTCCTCATGGGGACCAAAAAATGTCCCCACAAGGTCAAAAATGACTGGTATTACTATCTTTGTGGAGACATTTTGTTCACAAAAAGTAGGTTATACCTGAATCACACACAAACACACACACCTAATAACTTCAAACATTGGCTGGCTTTAATATTAAATTCAATAACATTAATTAATTCATAACTTTATCAGCATTTATTATTCTACATAAAAAAAAAGGTTAAATGATTGTGGTTTCTTTTTTTTTGGAAAGTTGTTTTTTTTAGAACATAATCCATCTAAACACACTGTTTCTGTGAAACAAAATGGTAATTAGCATGTACGGTCACATAAATCATGTCAAAGTCAAGATTATATTTAACCGGCACAGAATGTGTTGCATGTTTAGATCACATTTAGGAAGACATGCATATGCATGTGACATAAAGCTTCAACATTTCATAAGCAAATTCTATACAAATCCTATATGATGAATATGCAAGGATTTTCATCATGAAAACACCAACACACACACAGTAACATAGTAGTCCAATGGGAGATGTACTCATATGTCAATGGTCTCTTCTTGCAGGCAAGAATCAATGTCAACTTTGCCCTTTGAGGTCCTTGGTAGGTTTAAGCTTTAGTAACCTGTTTTTAAGCCCCCTGACCGCCTCACAAAATGCATGCACACATACAGAAACATGCTCCCTCCCCTCTCCAACAAATGTATTATTGTATTAAATGAGAGGCAAGGATTAAGCAAAAACAATTTTCCAGGTCTAAATGATATATGCTCACCTCCACACTCTCATTCACTTCGATTCCTCCATCGTTGTCGTCGTCTAGCTGCTTGTGAATGTGCCGAAGCGCCTCTAAACTGAAGCGGTCGGCTTCGTTCACACATGGAGGGATGACTATCAAACACGGGTCTGCAGGAAGAGACACACAATTAAGCTTTGTACATACTTAAACTCAGCATTAAATGTCTGCTTTTCTACACAGTATATTCCAAGTTTATTGCACATCCAGACAGACCATTTATAAATAATAATTATTATTTATGGCACTTTTCATGACTTAAATGCTTATCTCAACAAGACTTTCTACTGTTGATTAATAAATAATGTTATTACTCATCAAGTTTGTATCTAACTGTCTGTACGTGTGAGCATGTGAATGTCTGGGCGTCTGTAGGGCTCTGTTTACAGTGATGTGCTTTCACCGGTCTTGACACGCTTATTAGGTTGCAGGCTGTTGATATGGCAAATGGCGCTGGTATTCGGTTGGATCACATTCTGGCTCTTATTTAAGAGAAGATGTGTGAAAGAAGATTTTTAATCCTGTTTTAAAAAACTATTACTGGAAAAGAGCCCTGATTGGATGAAACCCAGGAACATTTTCCCAGAGACATACGCATTAAACAGAACACATATACATATATATATATATGATATTCTTCCTAAAATATAAAGGCAGCTATATATATTTGCTTGTATAAAGACAAAATGTATACTATATGAGAAAAGTATGATATTATACAAAAGTATATAGTTTTATATTTTTACTGTACTAAAGCCAAAGCAAATAATTAAAATATAAACTGAAAAATACTGACTTATTATTAAGAATTTTTACTCTACAGAGTATTACATCAAGGCTATGTGCATACCGTATGGGACTATATTCAATTTAAATGTATTTGTAAATTTGTTGTAAAATGTTTACTTTATTCACCCACTATTACAGCAAAGCTATATTTATGGGCCTAAATTGCTTTTAAAGGGATAGTTCACCCAAAAATTTAAATTAGCCCATGATTTACTCTCAAGTTATCCTATAGGTGTATATGAGATTCTTCTTTCAGACGCATAAAATCGGAGTTATATTAAAAAAGTCCTGGCTAATCCAAGCTTTATAATAGCAGTAATAGTTGCTCTGCTTTTGAAGTCCAAAAAAAGTGCATCTGTCCGTGCTCCACACGGCTCCGGGAGGTTAATAAAGGCCTTCTGAAGCGAATCGATGTGTTTGTGTAAGAAAAATATCCATATTTAAAACTTTATAAAGTAAAGTTTCGGCCGATCGCCATCCGTATTCAACTTATCAAAAGGCGATCGGCTGGAACTTTACTTTATAAAGTTTTAAATATGGATATTTTTCTTACACAAACGCATCGATTCGCTTCAGAAGGCCTTTATTAACCCCCCGGAGCCGTGTGGAGCATGTTATTTGACGGACAGATGCACTTTTATGGACTTTAAAAACAGAGCAACTATTACTGCTATTATGAAGCTTGGATTAGCCAGGACTTTTTTAATATAACTCCGATTTTATTCATCTGAATGTCATATACACCTAGGATGACTTGAGGGTGAGTAAACCATGGGCTAATTTTCATTTTTGGGTGAACGATCCCTTTAAATGTATTCATAAATTTGTTGTAAAATTGTAATTTATTTTATTTTAGTTATTTGTAAATTGTACATTATGTTTAAAATATAAATAACACTTTTCACAATAACATAAAAAACAAGAAAACAAACATTTTGTCCTCAAATTTGTTTTTCACAAGCCACTGGGAGCTATTTGTGCCCTTGTGAAGAAGTAGTACACTTTAGCATATTTTTAAAAGAAGAGTACTTACTATGGAAATAATACACTTATAAAGCAATATACTCAAGTGCAAACTGAAACTGAAACTGTTTTCTTACACTTAAAGGGATAGAAAAGAAAAAATTCTCATCCTCATGTTGAATTTCTTTCTTCTGCTGAACACAAAGCAAGATATTTTGAATTATGAAATATTATGGAAGTCAATGGGGCCCATCAACTGTTTGGTTACCGACATTCTTTAAAATATCTTCTTTTGTGATCAGCAGAAGAAATAAATGCATACAGGTTTGGAACAACATGAGGGTGAGTAAATGATGACAGAATTTTCTTTTTTGGATGAACTATCCCTTTCATTCCATGTTATTTACAATTAAATTAAATGTATTATAGTTTACATTAAATGCAATTAGTTTTTTAACCCACTTAAGTAGGACTTAAGTACATCTTTATATGTAAGGTGACAAGGCAAATTTAACCCTTCTCAAAAAAAAAATTAATGCAAAAAGCTGCTAAACAAAATTAAACAAAAGAAGGTCTTCTCTTAGTATTTGCATTATGCCTTGCATGTGTTTCCCCATCTGATTGCATAATCATATTTGTGTGCCAGATGTCCTTGTCCACGCTCATTTCCATGTGTGGTTTTTTTTGCATAGAACTCACTTGTGCTGATGGGTCACATCACAGGAACACTGTGACAACAAGTAATGTCTAACCATTGCAAATAGTGTTTGTCAAACAGTGGGGTTCAAATGTATGAGTCCACATTCAAAATGGGATATTGTTATATGAAAACATGAAAATGATTGTAAAATTAAATGAGAAATATTTGTGTCAAGTGACATACACTCACCTAAAGGATTATTAGGAACACCTGTTCAATTTCTCATTAATGCAATTATCTAATCAACCAATCACATGGCAGTTGCTTCAATGCATTTAGGGGTGTGGTCCTGGTCAAGACAATCTCCTGAACTCCAGACTGAATGTCAGAATGGGAAAGAAAGGTGATTTAAGCAATTTTGAGCGTGGCATGGTTGTTGGTGCCAGACGGGCCGGTCTGAGTATTTCACAATCTGCTCAGTTACTGGGATTTTCACGCACAACCATTTCTAGAGTTTACAAAGAATGGTGTGAAAAGGGAAAAACATCCAGTATGCGGCAGTCCTGTGGGCGAAAATGCCTTGTTGATGCTAGAGGTCAGAGGAGAATGGGCCGACTGATTCAAGCTGATAGAAGAGCAACTTTGACTGAAATAACCACTCGTTACAACCGAGGTATGCAGCAAAGCATTTGTGAAGCCACAACACGCACAACCTTGAGGCGGATGGGCTACAACAGCAGAAGACCCCACCGGGTACCACTCATCTCCACTACAAATAGGAAAAAGAGGCTGCAATTTGCACGAGCTCACCAAAATTGGACCGTTGAAGACTGGAAAAATGTTGCCTGGTCTGATGAGTCTCGATTTCTGTTGAGACATTCAGATGGTAGAGTCAGAATTTGGCGTAAACAGAATGAGAACATGGATCCATCATGCCTTGTTACCACTGTGCAGGCTGGTGGTGGTGGTGTAATGGATGTTTTCTTGGCACACTTTAGGCCCCTTAGTGCCAATTGGGCATCGTTTAAATGCCACGGCCTACCTGAGCATTGTTTCTGACCATGTCCAATCCCTTTATGACCACCATGTACCCATCCTCTGATGGCTACTTCCAGCAGGATAATGCACCATGTCACAAAGCTCGAATCATTTCAAATTGGTTTCTTGAACATGACAATGAGTTCACTGTACTAAAATGGCCCCCACAGTCACCAGATCTCAACCCAATAGAGCATCTTTGGGATGTGGTGGAACGGGAGCTTTGTGTCCTGGATGTGCATCCCACAAATCTCCATCAACTGCAAGATGCTATCCTATCAATATGGGCCAACATTTCTAAAGAATGCTTTCAGCACCAGATTCTTGCTTTCATTTCCAAGTACAAGATGCTCTTTGGAGATGTTTTACAACACATGGTCATCAGGTTGGACACAAAAGTTCATGGAGTTCGAGTGCCTCCTTATTCAAGTGAATCCTTAAAAAAGGATTAAAAATAGAAGCATTTCCACTAGTAGTCACCTACTTTTGGAGTCCACTGTATGTATCATTAAAAGGAAGAAAAAAGGAAGAAATCTTTTAACAGCATGTTCAGATTAGCAAATAAAACAAAAAAAGACTGCTGATGATGTGCAGGTCACTTTTCATTCAAGTGATATTGCTGAACTCACTAACAATCCTCACCTAATACGTACAGCATGTGGCAGGAAGTGACACGGTGAGGGGGAGAATAAATAAAACCAAGTAGCAAAAATATTTCTGAAGAACAAAATGAGTGAAATTAGGACACGCAAAGCTATAAATAGATTTTTGTTTCCAGTTGTCAGGAAGTGGTTTATCTAAATGACAAAGAACAGTACGGGCCTCCATGAGAAACACACACACACACACAAACTTTTTAAATGACAGAGGCAGGAGGCACGAGTTTCAGATAAAAGATAAACCGCTACTTGCTAAAACTTTCTTTCCTAAAGGCAAAAGAAACAAAAGTCCTCAAACAATCTTCAAAAGCCACTTTTAACTTAAGCTACGAATGACATGCCACAGATCCCCATCTGATCAATTATTCTTCAGTCTATTTTTAATGGTGAAGGAAATCAGTTGCAGCCCTAACTGAAGAATTCAAACAAAAAAAATTTGTATATAAATACCCTTTCAAGAGCGACAAATACATAAATATATCATAATATACATAAATACAAATTTCTAATGCAGTGTGCAGATTTCAGGGTGCGGTACAGTACAGTACAGTACGCAATTATTTCCGCTAAGAATGTCAGAAGTTGTGAATGGTATCAAAATACTGAACCTTACCGTACCACTTTTTTGGGACCCTTCCGTTGGGGTACCTAGCACAGTAGTCCAGTACTAAAGGGTGGAGCTAGACTTGACAGAGAATCATTATGCGTGCTACAAGGGGAATGACAACACAAGAGGAGCCATTTTTTAATATTCAGTTTAAACACAATAAAAGCTTGTTTTCTTCTTGTAACAAACATCCCACATGCCGAGAAGCAAGAACAGGATCTACTGTATGTCATCCATAGTTGTTTACTGTCACTTTCTTCTTCGTGAGAGAATGATGTTGATCGCTACTTTCCGGCATAGACCACACTTTCCACACAGGGCAAACAATCCACAGACTCGTTTTTGTCCTGCAAAAATTGCTTTCCCAAATGGATAAAGGCTGTTTTTCACGTTGTAATGTGGACTGTCAAAACAGAGGTATTCGGAAACAATGATGCATGTTTAGTCATTTGATGCATATTGAACCAATAGATGTGTATGTTTTCTACCGCTATTGTGCCTGTTATGAGCCATTAACTTCCACACTGTTGCTAAAGATATGTTACTTCGTACATTCCTCATATCGCAAACCTGCAAAGATGACAGAAAATGTACTCGCAATTGCTGTTCTGCGGTAAAACATGAGAGCAGTTGCTTTTTAGACCAAATAAAATGGTGACTGAGTGCGACCTAGATGCAAAAGTGAATGGTCAAATATTTCGCTAAATAAAATGATCCTGCCAGAAGAATAGCATGAGAACTTTATTATATGCCTGTATCATTTCAGTGAGCTTTTTACGATGTTCACAGTAAGGTGAATTTAGCGCTTTCCAAATTTCAGTGTGGATGAAAAACTTTTGGAAAACGCTTGAAAATGCTAGCGTGGACAGAGCGTTTTGAAATTTTTCAAATGTATCCGGATTAATGTAGATGTGGCAGGACTGGGCCACTCTGGCCCTCGAGATCCATTTACCTGCAGAGTTTTGCTCGGACCCTAACCAACCACACCTGAACAAGCTAATCAAGGTCTTCAGGATTACTAGAAAGCTACGGGTAGGTGAGTTTGGTCAGGGTTGGAACTAAACTCTGCCAGAAAATGGATCTCGAGGGCCAGGGTTGCCCAGCCCTGCTCTGCTCTAAAGGCAACATTTTTGCATATCGTTTCAGACAGTGTATGCATCTCTCTAGATAATGATAGAGCTAAATGTAAAATAAATTTGTATTCAGTTCTGAATGTAAATCACACAACGTTGACACAACCATTTTCACAACCAAGTTGTGCGGCCCTTTTAATCTAACTGGTAATTACAGAATTGCAAGAGAGAAGCAACGTGAAAAGTAAATGCATACTGTGAGACATCTGATATGTGCCTGGGACACTCGAATTACTGATGGATGTCTGGCTTGAACAGGAGCAGGCACACTACTGAAACACACAGCTTCTCACTTTCATCGGCTTTCAGAGGAAGTGTGTCAGAATAGAAACAATGTTTATGTGAGGTCACTCATTGCAGGGGAGAAAACACAGAAAAAACAAAGATAATTAAATGTGATGAGCACTCAAAGAAGTTTATGTGGAACCCAAGGGAAGCTGGTGGGCTACTGTGAGATTGTCTATTTCTGGGCCTCTCTAGAGACCGTAAGCTGAGAGGGTGAGAAGTCCAGTCAAACAAGAAATGCAATGAAATGCGACTTTCAGTATACATCACCTTGCTGCAAACATTACCTCAAAGAAAGAGAGAACTCAGAGAGAAACAGAAATGGCTCATGTGTCTTTCCCAGCAGACTCTGCTTCGAGATGCTGTCATGGAACAGGAATACTACCAGTTCTGGATCAGGGATCTCTGTTCGTTTTGGATCGGCATTGTCTAGTCATGCTTCCAAAATCTCAGCAATCGTAAAACAATCGTGATGCTTTTGCAGTTTAAATTGACCTCACATGATTACATGCTCAAAAAATTTAATTAAACTTATAGGCATCAAAAATGAAAATGAGCACAGTGCAATGTGTTATTGTAATAATAATATACACTGTAATATTAAAGTAAAACAGAAGTAATGACAGATCTTTTCTTCAATATTGTTGTGAACATCCAAGTGAAAAAAATGTAAGCCGTTGATTTGGTTCTATCCATCGTTGTTGATTAGATGTTGACTGTTAGAAAGGGGTGGAGTTTAAGCACAATAAATGATTCGCATAAACGAGTTTGATTACATTTTTAAAAATGAAACAGTTCACAATAAATAATGTGCATTTAGAAAATAAATAGGGTGAATTTTCAAGTTTCAAAAATTGACTAATCATATAAGAAGTTATTAAGAAGTGCATAATATTTCAACAATTGTTTTAAATCTTAGCTTTCCAAAATACATTATTCATGACATAACAGTCCGATGTCAAGAAAAATAACACAAGGAGGATATTTTTTTAATTGACAGCCAGATCATAAAAATGATCACAAAATGTTCATGGCTCCTGAAATATTTTGATGTAAGAATATATTACAATATATTACATACAATATATAACATAACCATTTTTATTTAATAATAATAAATAAAAAATAATCGTTTTTGTGTCAAAGATCGGATTCAGAACGATGATCAAAACATATAGATGGAATAAATCCAGATCCATAAACACCCTCAAAGCTTTACAGTCCACACCTCTTTGTGAGTTCGACATTTCATTTAGTAACGTTAGGCTTTTGTTAGGCGTTTTTCGTTAGGCGTTAGTTTTGATTTATGATGTTTAATGTTTGATCATCACGCATGAGCATAAGCAATACTTTTATCACTTGTTTTTGCTTCTTCGCCTGTGTTTTGATCCAGAGATTCTGAAGATGCATAATAGCGCCCATTACAGTTTAACAGTGAAAGCATGGACTGCCGGAAAACGTTAATATAAAAATGGAACCTTTCCATTGTACAAAAGGTTCTATAGGAGGTAAAAGGTTCCATAGATTATTAAAATGTTCTTCACACTAAGAAAAAAAATTGTTCTTTCAAAAACTGTTCACTAAAAGTTTCTTTAGGGAACCCAAAATGGTTCTTTGGTGTAGTTCATGCATACAGACAACGTGTCATTATGCATGTTGTTTAATCCAAATCGGAATCTGCACAACAAAAAAGACCAAATTTCCTTTACTAACAGATCTTGACCTAATTTTAGTTTTTCTGAATTTCCAAGCTTCCGTTTCAAGATTGCCAAAACACAACACCAGTATAAAAACAGAAAGAAACTACATTCACCAAATCTATTAAATCCCCTTTGCTTCTGAGCCTCCATAAAAGGCATATTATTCCTCCAAGGACAGGGCATCTATAATCCTCTGCTTATGATGTTGCATAAGTGTGTTAGAATATTTTTTTCCCTCAAAACCTGACAAGGCTCCACAATCCAGGAGTTCAGATTTCCAGAAAAGGAGACGGAGCTTGTGCGCCATTACAGTAGGAATGTGCGGATTGAAGCTGAAACTCAAGACCTGGATGACTATCCACCAAAGCAGAGAGACAGTTTTAATTAGAGCAGATACTTATCTGTGATTGTATAAGCAACACTGAAGATAGTGTTTGCACTAGAAGAGGAAAGAGAGTAGTGCAGTCATGAGAGGGAGAACCACACATCATCCGTATGTGCTTGCAGATGATGTATAGAGATATTAATCACACATAAAGACAGGACAACCAGTGAGGTCCACACTGTCTGAGGGAACTTCTCTGATAAGAACAGTCAGTCAGAGGGGAGTAGGTCCACCCACGTATACCTTCACGGCCTAATGACAAATGCAGAAGTCTGAACTGACAGTCAAAAAGTCAAAGGGGTCATAGCAAGTCGACCGAGGCGATGTTACTGGTTGTTTATTAATTGTCAAATGATTTTTCATCTACAGTATGTTAGCTAGCAACATAATGTTAATGTAGTGACATTTAAATAAGTACAATCTGCAACAACAATATTCAGTCTCTAAAAACGTATTGTAAGATTCACCCCATTCTTACTGTTGAGTTCTGTATGAGTTTAAAATACTGCATGGAGAGGAACAATATGAAGTCACATGATCTGATTAATGTTTGTTGAAGTGTGTTACAGATATGCGAACTGCTGGTTTAGGTGTTGCTTTTGTTTGCACACATAAGAGGAAACCTGTAAAGTTAGGACAGTAAATATACTGCCCGGTGGTCTCATTCAAAAATAAAAGGGCAATCCTGTAGATCACTTCCAAAACATACACACTACCTGGTTAACATTTGTCTACAATAAAAGCATTTGGTTATTGTGATATTTGCATTTACATTGAAATTAGAAAAACAGCACTAGTCAAACAGTTCTTCACAAGTCTGACTTTTCTCGAAATAGCATCATCATTGCTGATTTCAGTAACATCATGAATATTGTGAGTAGGCTACCCTCGAGTTCCTGTTTAAGAACTGTGACTTCCTGTTTGTTTGGAACCACTTCCTGCAAACTCTCCTACAGATTCTCTAGAATGCCACCAACTCAAATATGACTTTAGCAGTTATACAGGGAAATATGTCACCTATGGTACAATATGTGCTATATTATACTGGCACAATCAGAACTTACAAAATCTGCACACAGTTTCACTCCTTTTTGTTTTCCACCACTGCTTTACAAAAGGCTTCGATCCAGGAATTTCTTGTCAAATTTTCCCCAAGAGAATCTGGGCTTTATTTTCCAATTGTTGAAGAAATTCTGCCACTCATTCAATGACTTCAACAGCGCTCTGTATTTCTCAACAAATAAACTTTTGATTGAAAAGGTCCAGATGGTGCATTACAAGTAGCTGAAACATTATATTTCAATGAGAACGTGGCAGACTGCATGAGGGTGTGTTCACACTTGTAGTTCGGTTCACTTGGTTCGTTTGGTCCGGACCAAAAAAAAAACAAAAGATGGTGTCCTGGTCCGCTTAGAGTTCACATTGCCATTTTAACACCAAACCTAATCTGATTGGTTGGCTTTTTTTGACATATATTTCACGACGGAACTTACGAAACATCCAAAACAATGCTGTGTGCTGGGCTAATGCGTTCATAGGCTGCGTTCCACTCCACTTTTAGACACGCACTTGCGAACTTCCCCCACACCTATATACATATAGAATTCCGTATTAAACAATTTCGTTTATAAATAATAAATCAACTCCATAGTGGATTCCAAGTGATCAAGGGCAATTAGGACGTTCCAGTTCAGTCCATTGCAAAGGTTCCGCCAGTAGTAGGCACTCATGCAACGTAAGCAATGACGCACATCCGAGTGAACGAGACGGAGGGAAGTTAGCAAGTGAAGGGCATAATAAAAACAAACTGGAACGCAGCATTAGTACGTGAATAGCCTACATATGATGGTATTTTGATCAGATGAGAAAACGTGAAGAGCTTATAAAATGTGTAAAGGAGTCAAAACAGCATCAGGAATCCCTTCGTCTCACACACACACACACAAACGAAGATCTGCTGTGAGGAGACGTGGTTCTGATGCCTGTATCGAACTGTGATGGGAAACAACACGACTATGACAAGAAACAACTGGTATGCTTGAGCCTTCTGTCCTTTTAGGGTCACATCTTGTGACATCATGTCCCATTTTTGGTTCGCTTACATGTCTTTGGTCCGTGTTGCACTCATATATCATTCGAACCACACCAGAGTTCGTTTGGAAGGGGACGGAGACCCATCTTTTCACCGGTCTCGGTCCGCTTGTTTGGTGCGCTCTAGGGTTCGGAGGGCAGCATTCACATTTATTCAAATGAACTGCACTAACAGAGCAATCGCATAGGGTTCGTTTCAATTGAAGCAAACATGCAAAGTGTGAACCTGCAGTATAGTGTCTATCTATCTTATATGGATGGATATGGATGTAGTATGATGGTATCAAAATGGCATCAAAATGGTAGATTGAATTTAACGATACAACTCCACTATAACACTTACAGTAATTATGACAGCACACACCTCACTCAATGTCCAAAGAGATGACATCAGAGCATGATGGGTTTAACCTTTGACCACATCTTAGGCGCCAGTGGAATAATTACGCCTTCAGTCTATCCACAATCAATTAGCCAACAGAGTTCTAGCAGAAGTGCAGCACATAGCAACACATCTACAGAATGTGTAACTCTAGCGGTTTGTGAAGCCGGCCCTTGAGAACACACCTGTTTTTGGGGGGCCTGCAGAGCTGGATTACCACTAAACCTCAAAGCATACACTGACTCATCTAGTACTTCAGCCCACTTTACCCACAATGGAAAGTAAAGGTGTAAATAAAAGGTGGCTTGATATAGCATTTCTCCCTAACCACTGCTTTAGATATTTGAATATATATGTGTGTATATAAACTAGCACTAGCGTTTAAAACTTGCTTAAAACTTGAGTCTTTTATGTTCACCAACACTGCAATTATTTTGATAAAAATACAGTAAAAACAGTAATATTGTCAAATAGTATTACAGTTTAAAATAATTGTTTTCTATTTGAATATATTTTAAAATGTCATTTATTTCTGTGATTGCAAAGCTGAGTTTTCAGCATCATTACTCCAGTGTTCAGTGTCACATGATCCTTCAGATCCTAATATGATGATTTGGTGCTCAAGAAACATTTCTTATTATCAATGTTAACAGTTTGCTGCTTAACATTTTTTTTAAAGATTCTATGATAAAAGGAAAGTTCAAAAGAGCAGTATTTATTAAAAATAGAAATCTGTAAAAACACTGTATGGTGGTGATACTTGCTGTAAGAAAATATTGTGCATTATCAGTTTATATTATACAAATGCCACTCCTGTAATCAAAGCATAAGAAAACAGAGGAATACTGGGTCTGATTAAAGAGAAAGTGATGTCTCTGTCATATACAGCTTACTGTAGAAGTGCTAAGAGGCATTCATTGAAGTAAGAGATAAAGAAAATAAGCGTGCCAATGTGACGTTCATTCTTCTCGACTGCTTTCAATGGTTTATGAGCTGGTTGTTGGTCTAGTGGCAGAGAGGTGACTGCTATTTTTTTTTCTTCATAGAACACACTCTTTGTAAGCACTCTGTATCTGTCGGGCTTCATTGCAGAGCTAAGATGTAAGACCTGCAGAGCAACAGTCTCTCAGTCTCTTTCACTCTCACTCTCTCTCAGTCTCTCTCTCTCTCAGTCTCTCTCTCTCTCTCTCAGTCTCTCTCTCTCTCAGTCTCTCTCTCTCTCAGTCTCTCTCTCTCTCAGTCTCTCTCTCTCTCTCAGTCTCTCAGTCTCTCTCTCTCTGTCTCTCTCTCAGTCTCTCTCTCTCTGTCTCTCTCTCAGTCTCTCAGTCTCTCTCTCTCTCTCAGTCTCTCTCTCTCTCAGTCTCTCTCTCTCTCTCAGTCTCTCTCTCTCTGTCTCTCTCTCAGTCTCTCTGTCTCTCTCTCTCTCTCAGTCTCTCTCTCTCAGTCTCTTTCACTCTCACTCTCTCTCAGTCTCTCTCTCTCTCTCACTCTCTCTCTCTCTCTCTCTCTCAGTCTCTCTCTCTCTCAGTCTCTCTCTCTCAGTCTCTTTCACTCTCACTCTCTCTCAGTCTCTCTCTCTCTCACTCTCTCTCTCTCTCTCAGTCTCTCTCTCTCTCTCAGTCTCTCTCTCTCTCAGTCTCTTTCACTCTCACTCTCTCTCAGTCTCTCTCTCTCTCAGTCTCTCTCTCTCTCTCAGTCTCTCTCTCTCTCTGTCTCTCTCTCTCTCAGTCTCTCTCTCTCTCTCTCTCTCAGTCTCTCTCTCTCTCAGTCTCTCTCAGTCTCTCGCTCTCTCTGTCTCGCTCTCTCTCTCTCAGTCTCTCTCTCTCTCAGTCGCTCTCTCTCTCTCAGTCTCTTTCACTCTCACTCTCTCTCAGTCTCTCTCTCTCTCAGTCTCTCTCTCTCTCTCAGTCTCTCTCTCTCTCAGTCTCAGTCTCTCTCTCTCTCTCTCTCTCAGTCTCTCTCTCTCTCTCAGTCTCTCTCAGTCTCTCTCAGTCTCTCTCAGTCTCTCTCAGTCTCTCTCAGTCTCTTGCTCTCTCTCTCTCAGTCTCTCTCTCTCTCAGTCTCTCTCTCTCAGTCTCTTTCACTCTCACTCTCTCTCAGTCTCTCTCTCTCTCAGTCTCTCTCTCTCTCAGTCTCTCTCTCTCTCTCAGTCTCTCGCTCTCTCTCA
The DNA here is from genome assembly GCA_039654625.1 of Rhinogobio ventralis. Lineage (NCBI taxonomy): Eukaryota > Metazoa > Chordata > Actinopteri > Cypriniformes > Gobionidae > Rhinogobio > Rhinogobio ventralis. The sequence goes on along the minus strand of CM077193.1, from coordinate 18,153,322 downwards.
GTCTCTCGCTCTCTCTCAGTCTCTCGCTCTCTCTCTCTCAGTCTCTCTCTCTCAGTCTCTCTCTCTCTCAGTCTCTCTCAGTCTCTCTCTCTCTCTCTCAGTCTCTCTCAGTCTCTCTCTCTCAGTCTCTCTCAGTCTCTCTCTCTCTCAGTCTCTCTCTCAGTTTCTTTCACTCTCACTCTCTCTCAGTCTCTCTCTCTCTCAGTCTCTTTCACTCTCACTCTCTCTCAGTCTCTCTCTCTCTCAGTCTCTCTCTCTCTCAGTCTCTTTCACTCTCACTCTCTCTCAGAGTCTCTCTCTCTCAGTCTCTCTCTCTCTCTCTCAGTCTCTCTCTCTCACTCTCTCTCAGTCTCTTGCTCTCTCTCTCTCAGTCTCTTGCTCTCTCTCTCTCTCAGTCTCTTGCTCTCTCTCTCTCAGTCTCGCTCTCTCAGTCTCGCTCTCTCAGTCTCGCTCTCTCAGTCTCGCTCTCTCAGTCTCGCTCTCTCAGTCTCGCTCTCTCAGTCTCGCTCTCTCAGTCTCGCTCTCTCAGTCTCGCTCTCTCTCAGTCTCGCTCTCTCTCAGTCTCGCTCTCTCTCAGTCTCGCTCTCTCTCAGTCTCGCTCTCTCTCAGTCTCTCTCTCTCTCAGTCTCTTGCTCTCTCTCTCAGTCTCTTTCACTCTCACTCTCTCTCAGTCTCTCTCTCTCTGTCTCTTTCACTCTCACTCTCTCTCAGTCTCTCTCTCTCTCAGTCTCTCTCTCTCTCAGTCTCTCTCTCTCTCAGTCTCTCTCTCTCTCTGTCTCTCTCTCTCAGTCTCTCTCTCTCTCTCAGCCTCTCTCTCTCTCAGTCTCTCTCTCTCTCAGTCTCTTTCACTCTCACTCTCTCTCAGTCTCTCTCTCTCTCAGTCTCTCGCTCTCTCAGTCTCTCGCTCTCTCAGTCTCTCGCTCTCTCAGTCTCTCGCTCTCTCAGTCTCTCTCTCTCTCTCAGTCTCTTTCACTCTCACTCTCTCTCAGTCTCTCTCTCTCTCAGTCTCTCTCTCTCTCTCAGTCTCTTTCACTCTCACTCTCTCTCAGTCTCTCTCTCTCTCAGTCTCTCGCTCTCTCAGTCTCTCGCTCTCTCAGTCTCTCGCTCTCTCAGTCTCTCGCTCTCTCAGTCTCTCGCTCTCTCAGTCTCTCTCTCTCTCTCAGTCTCTCTCTCTCTCAGTCTCTTTCACTCTCACTCTCTCTCAGTCTCTCTCTCTCTCAGTCTCTCGCTCTCTCAGTCTCTCGCTCTCTCAGTCTCTCGCTCTCTCAGTCTCGCTCTCTCGCTCTCTCTCTCTCTCTCTCTCAGTCTCGCTCTCTCTCAGTCTCTCTCGCTCTCTCTCGCTATCAGTCTCGCTCTCTCTCTCACTCTCGCTATCAGTCTCGCTCTCCTCACTCTCACTATCAGTCTCGCTCTCTCTCAGTCTCTCTCTCGCTCTCTCTCAGTCTCTCTCTCGCTCTCTCTCAGTCTCTCTCTCGCTCTCTCTCAGTCTCTCTCTCGCTCTCTCTCTCTCTCTCTCGCTCTGTCTCTCTCTCTCTCTCTCTCTCTCTCTCTCTCTGTCTCTCTCTCTCTCTCTCTCTCTGTCTCTCTCTCTCTCAGTCTCTCTCTCTCTCTCAGTCTCTTTCACTCTCACTCTCTCTCAGTCTCTCTCTCTCTCAGTCTCTCTCTCTCTCAGTCTCTCTCTCTCTCAGTCTCTTTCACTCTCACTCTCTCTCAGTCTCTCGCTCTCTCAGTCTCTCGCTCTCTCAGTCTCTCGCTCTCTCAGTCTCTCGCTCTCTCAGTCTCTCGCTCTCTCAGTCTCGCTCTCTCGCTCTCTCTCTCTCTCTCTCTCAGTCTCTCTCTCTCTCAGTCTCTCTCTCTCTCAGTCTCTCTCTCTCTCAGTCTCTCTCTCTCTCTCAGTCTCTCTCTCTCTCTCTCAGTCTCTCTCTCTCTCGGTCTCTCTCTCTCTCGGTCTCTCTCTCAGTCTCTCTCTCGCTCTCTCGGTCTCTCGCTCTCTCGGTCTCTCGCTCTCTCGGTCTCTCGCTCTCTCGGTCTCTCGCTCTCTCGGTCTCTCGCTCTCTCGGTCTCTCGGTCTCTCGGTCTCTCGCTCTCTCGGTCTCTCGCTCTCTCTGTCTCTCGCTCTCTCGGTCTCTCGCTCTCTCTGTCTCTCTCTCTGTCTGTCTCTCGCTCTCTCTGTCTCTCTCTCTGTCTGTCTCTCGCTCTCTCTGTCTCTCTCTCTCTCTCTCTCTCTCTCTCTCTCTCTCTCTCTCTCTCTCTCTCTCTGTCTCTCTCTCTCTCTCTGTCTCTCTCTCGGTCTCGCTCTCTCTCTCGGTCTCGCTCTCTCTCTCGGTCTCGCTCTCTCTCTCGGTCTCGCTCTCTCTCTCGGTCTCGCTCTCGCTCTCTGTCTCGCTCTCGCTCTCGGTCTCGCTCGCTCTCTCGGTCTCTCGCTCTCTCTCGGTCTCGCTCTCTCTCAGTCTCGCTCTCTCTCAGTCTCGCTCTCTCTCAGTCTCGCTCTCTCTCAGTCTCGCTCTCCCTCGCTCTCCCTCGCTCCCTCTCTCAGTCTCGCTCTCTCTCAGTCTCGCTCTCTCTCAGTCTCGCTCTCTCTCAGTCTCGCTCTCTCTCAGTCTCGCTCTCTCTCAGTCTCGCTCTCTCTCAGTCTCGCTCTCTCTCAGTCTCGCTCTCTCGCTCTCTCTCAGTCTCGCT